>OZ020270.1:33291049-33891049 GCA_963971225.1 Melieria omissa
CCGGAACTGATTTAATTACCTCAGCCGCAGGACCTTTTAGCGCCAGTGCCAATCTTCGACCTTTCCTGATATCGGTCCATTGATTCTCTAAAGCAGCCAAGTCGAATTACAGTTTAAATGTATCGAACGGCGTAGCACCATCATAAGTAGGCACTTCTGTTCGGGTGGCAAAACTTTCCGGAAACGGCGGCAAACATTCTCGTGGCTGCACCTCTCTAAGCCGCTCGTCGATTTTCCTGTTCACCGAATCCTCCAGACCGTCAACTGGTTTGTTCAAGGAATCATCCAGGTCGTCAACTCGTCTGTTCGGGGAATCATCCAGGCCGTCGACTCGTTTATCTAAGCGTTCAACTTGCGCTCCCAGGTGCTCCACCTTCACATTAAGCTTGTTTGAGATTTCTTCCACTTTCTACTCCAAACGCGCAGAATTTTCCTGAAGCTTGGTTTCCATTCGCTCCGCTACTTCCCGGTTCGTAGTTTCGACTTTTGCCGAAATTTCCTGATTCGTAGTTTCCAGTTTCGCTGCCATTTGCGCCGACATTTCACGATTTTCATTTTTCATTTTGGCTGCCATTTCACGGTTGGAAGTCTCAAACATGCCTTTAAGTGCAACCATTAACTGGCTCATGTCCAAAGCTTGTAGTGGCGCAGCCGCTGCAGTCGTACTTTGCAATGACGCCGCACCAGCAGGTGATTCCTCCACCTTGGCCGACGCCTCTAGCTCTTGCGTTCCGAACTCGTGTGCAGCCCAATCGATGCCTCGTGATTCACACGCCTCTCGCAAGCGCAGCTGCAACTCCACCTTTCCGCAGCAGTCGGCAAATTCCAGGCAGCCAGCTCCTTCTTCAGCTGGTCCACCTTCAGCAGCTCAAGTTTAACCATGTCTGCGTTTTTATAATTTTATTTATTTATTTTGTTTATCTTCAGTAACACAATCCGAACTTCTGACACCAAATGTTACGAAAATCCAAGTTTATTTTCCAAGGTTCGTTTTGATTGTGGTTGAAAATAAAACCGACATGCTGGAAGGTAGCAAATGTTCAACCAGTTCCTAAAAAAGGTAAGACTACTGACCCTGCGAACTACCGATCTATAGCAATCTGTTCGGTGCTTTCCAAAGTAATGGAAAGCATTGTAAACTTCAACCTTGTGAAATATCTGGAGCACAATAGACTGCTAAGTGACCGCCAATACGGCTTCCGAAGACAACGATCGACGGGAGACCTTATGGCGGTACTCACCGAGAAATGGAACCATAGCATTCTAAACCTCGGTGAAAGCAAGGTTGTTGCATTAGATATTTCCAAGGCCTTTGACCGGGTGTGGCATAAAGCACTCGTGTCAAAATTGATTGCCTATGGTGTCGGTAGTATCTTCTCTCGGTGGATAACGAGCTTCCTCTATGATCGCTCTATTCGTGTTGTAATAGACGGCATAGCCTCGGAAAAGCATTCCCTTAGCGCGGGAGTGCCGCAGGGTTCGGTCCTTTCTCCAACCCTCTTCCTGATCTTCATCAACGACCTGTTGTCGTCGACGAAGAATCCCATCTACTCGTTTGCGGATGACAGCACCATTTGTCATTCATACCCTTTCACAAAGCGTCCCAGCTCTGTGGAGATTGAGAGAGAACGGCGCCGTATGAATGACACACTTAATAGCGACCTACAAACAATCTCCAAGTGGGGTCAAGCGAACAGGGTCGATTTTTGCTTGCTCAACACAGACTCGACTCACTGCGCTGCACACTGCTGCTTTTATACCAGTTTTCTTATCGCGCCGAAGTTTCTTGCAACTTCCAATTGGAAAATGCTCGACCATTCTCGCACAGCCCATTTCTCGCAAACCTTGCCATATCGGACTATACCAAGCGAATTATACCAGTTTGCCGTACTTCACAGTGCTTCCTAAAAGTATGCTTGCAAAAGCGTTCATGCACAGCACAGAGTGCCTTTTCGTTTCAATACCATTCACGGCTAATTCAAGCTTCAGAATACTTGCGATAAGCTTTAAAGTCAAAGAACGACTGTGACAAGACAACGAAATATAGGTTCATCAGGCGTGTGCTGCAAATAGTTTTCGGAAACAATTCGCACTGAAAACGTGATGGGATTTCCCTTTAACGATTTGAAGCAGGTAGCTGCATCTAAGAGAATTTGCCGTTTTTTCAGGGTTTTTGTTCAAATATTGAATATGACTAAGCTGTTCGTGGAAATGTAAGTATTATGATGGAAAAAATATTGTTTTAAGCTGTAAAAACCATGGGACGTGGAATTTCAGACGAAACTCTGCCTAGGAACAAATCTTCCTTCAGTATATGGAGCGCCACCCAAATATTACGAAAAAATGCACAACTGCTTGTTATTAAACACTTTTCTAAATAAAATAAGCAAAACATGGATAGCAAATGTATTATGCCATTCGTAACCAAAAAATATAACTTTATATACAAATGCCAGCAACACAAAATGGGTTTTTGACCGAACTAAATGTGCGTGATTTTTCGTATACCTGCGTGTTTTTCGACCCGAGGTTGCTTCACTTTTATTGCTCTGGAAAGTAAAGCGGCAAAAAGCGGCAGCTGAGTTTTGGAAGTTAGGTAAATAATTAAATAGCAAATAACCCCCCTCAATTTCGCGGAGGTCTTTTTTGGTCTTTTTTTTTATTTTCGATCAAAGTTGAAAAAAAGGTCGAAATATAGACTTTTCAAGCAATCGGTAGATCGAACAACTTTTAAAACAAAATAAACATTTTTTATTTTTATTATATTAACAATTAACGTATCTTTTAGAAAAAACCAACAAGTTGCCGATTGGTCGCTTCATTTATAGTACATACAAATCAATGGGGGAAAGCCACTGTGACGGGTCAAAAAATTAGTGATTTTAAACATTTTTTTTGACCGAGTAAATATAGGAATTTTTGGATCGGGTTTTTTTATTTTATTAAGCAGACATCTAATAATATTTCCACAAATTTTTATTAAAAAATATTAAATAGTTTAAACAATAGAGATGATCCCGTAGCGCTTGAAAAAAAATTCCCCCTCCATGGCGGCATCGATTTCTCAAAAACCCGTACTCAGAAAAAAAAATAAAATTTTATTGTAATCTGTATGAATGTAGCTATCTTTATACGTAGCCGTTTTTTTTATTTTGATTTTTCACAAAATGGCGACCGATTGAAAATATTTCCATGTTTTCGACCTTGTTTTTTTGGTTTTGAGACAGTTTAAAAAATAGTAAAAAACAAAATTGTCCAAATCGGCTACGCTTAACCTTAACCACTGCTAAGACGAACAAAACAAAAAAAAAATTAAAAATCGGTTCATAATTGTTCGAGTTATTGATGCCGCCAGTTCAAAAAAAGTCGTTTCGAGAAAAACGCGTTTAAAGTTTTGAGTCCATTTCTCTCGTAATGCAATCATGTATCTTTTAAAATTTTAAAATCGTTGTAACTTAGTCAATTTTTGAAATTTTGACTTGAAATTTTGTACACATATTTGTGAATATATAAGCTTTGATTTAAAACAAAAAATACACATTTTTCTCGATGTGGAAAAATTGTCAACTTTGAGCGGCTTTACCTCCCAAACTACTAATCTGAATTTAATGAAAGTTGCATATTCGTAATCCCTGGAAAAATTCTCAATAAGATGCGTGTATTCATTTTATCGAACGCTTTCATGAAATTTTTGATTTTGCAACGTTTTACCGACCGTTGGGCCGTAGTGCGTCGTTCAGAAGGTAATTAAGTAACCTTTCCAACGATATATAGATTGTCAGATGAGATTTGGGGAAGTAACTGACGGTGAAAATTTAAAAAAAGTGAATTTTCGACCTATTTCAAAAATCATAAATTTTCGAATACTTTTTTTTATGTGAAATAAATGATCTCCTCTGGTTTTAAAATCTTAGATGAAAGATATATTATGAGAGCAAATATTAAGCCTAACATCAATAGAATTGAAAGAAAAATTACAAAGTTATAATGCACGGACAGAAAACACCAACTTTTCATTTATTACACATATGAAATTGTGCGAAACAATTTTTTTATTTTTCCGAGACCCATCCAAATGTTGATATAGACGTGAAACTAGAAGTAATTTATAGTATCCTGGCATAGTTAGTTTTTCATTTTCTGACCCAAAAACCTTCTTAAAGGACTTTAAAATTTAAATGATATACAGTATCTGTCCACTGAATTACGAACGAGGACAATTTTTCATGATATTAATTTTCTACTAAAAAAAAAATAAAAATGACGCAGTTGGCTTTAAATACATTAATTGAAGTATTTATACTTTGATTTGAAAATGTAAGATCCGCCTACTTTTCGATCAAGGACGTAAGCAATAGTAATGTTCTCAAAGCTGTAAATTTCAGTCATTCGTTCTTGATGTGTTATCGCGTGTGAAGTCAGTGAAATCAGTCGAAGATCGAAATAGTGGTAAAATTTTTTATTGAACGGGCTTATGGATAGTTTCGAGAACAAACGTACGTAAAAAAAATTGCATGCAATTTAGTTACGTGCATCCGAAATGCGATAGTTCTCTAATTAAAGTCTTTTCAGAAGAAAATGGGTAAAAAAGAAAACAAAAGTCGAAAAAAAGATGCAAATCGTGGCTCTTCTCAAAGAAGGGGGTGTGACCTATTCCTAAATAGCCAGAATTGTGGGAATTTCAAAAACTTCAGTTGCTGCAAAAGCAAAAAAAGGCACTTGACGATGCAGGCATTTTTCGAGTAATCGCCAAAATTGTGAAGGAAACCGGAAGACCACTGCTAAAGAGGGCCGCTTGATTGTGCGAAAAGCCTTAGAACTTCGAACCGCAACGTCCCTCAGCATTTGGAATGAGGTTAGAAACTATGGGGTTGAGTTATCGCATCATACTCTACGCAGACGTCTTTATGAAAACAGCTTAAGGTGCAGAAAGCCAGCCAAAAAGCCTAGATTAACGGTAAAGATGCGGCGACGGCCCTTTTTATGGGCACAACTCCACAAGAATTACGGTTCGAGCTATTGGAACAAGGTAAATTACAGAGCATATATTTTTTGATGCGATTTATCTGTAAAAACGAACATTTTGAAATTAAATATTTCTTTCATTTTCATAGGTCATCTTCAGTGACGAATGCCGTCTGGAGGCGGTGAAAGAAGTGGCGAATTTTACACGAAGAAGAGTGGGAGAACGATTTTCTGATGCCTGCACTCTTCCTACAATCAAACCCCCCCGGTAATGATTTGGAGTTGCATTACCAGTGAAGGTCCTGGCCCGGTAAAATTCATTGAGGTTACAATGCAGTCTGCCCAGTACATTGATATCCTTCAAAATGTTTTGGTACCATATTTTATCTGTCTTCAGTATCCAGCGGGAGAATACATTTTTATGCAAGACGGGGCGTCTTGCCACACAGCCACAGCTAGCATTAACCACATAAAATCGTTGAACTTGGACGTGCTTGACTTAAACCCGATAGAGAATTGTTGGGCTTATCTCAAACGAAAGGTCTACTAGCGACAAAATACCACAATTGACATTTTGAAAGACAACATCAAAGATGTGTGGGCAAATGATGCTGATTTAAAAACATAGATTGATGCTTGCATTTGCAGTATGCCCGATAGAATAAAAGCTGTGTTCAAAACCACGGGCGGGGCAACAAAATATTAAATCTATACACTTTTAAATTTTAAGGAATAAAAATAAATATATTGCTGAATAAATTAAATCGTATTTTGTTAATTTATTTTAAATAGTGTCTCATTTATTAAGCTTCAAAGTCAAAATGTTGGATATTTTCCCACCGTTCGTAATTCAATGGACAGATACTGTACACATTTAAAATATTTTTTTAAATATTTGCGATTGTGAATTGATGAAGATATGGGTATCAAATAAAAGAGGAAAATTGTCTTTTGTAAATAAGTTAATAAAAAGAACTACAACAATTTTTTTTAAATCGGTCGGGCCAATCCGGAGATTAAGTGTCTGTAATGGAGGATGTTTTTTTTTCTACGCGACTTCAGCTCCTCCAAATATAAGCAACAATATGCTAAAAAAAAAAAATTTTGTTTGTGTTCTTGTAACCTTCAATATATTGTAAAAAAGATTGATAATAAAGGAGCTGAACAATAAATAATTTTGTAAAGCATTAAAAATTCCCCTTTCTAACGTGCCATGCTACCTTAAGCAAATTTTTTGATTTTTTTTTTTTTTTTTTTTTTTTAACAGGAACAAACGCGCAGGGGATGACCCCTATTAATGCGAAGCATTGCGTTGGTTCAGGAAGGATATAAAGGTTAGGAGATAGGGTTATGAGTGAAGTGTTTATGGACTCTTGCCTTGAACCCATCGAGATCATAAGTGCTGGGGAAAATATCCGCAGGGAGACCATTCCACAGCCGCGCTGTGCGGGCCAGAAACGAACTTTCTCTGTAATGCGTAGTGCGCTGGAACATCGTTTCAACGTGGAATGCATGGGCGCCAGTGTTCAAACGGGTTGCCCGTGGGAATACCCGGAGTGATGGCATCAAACTGCTCATCTCCACTGAGCAATTACCGAAAAAGTATCGGTAAAACAACACCACACACGCCACGTTTCGACGATGTTCTAAGGAGTCAATAGAGCTGGATGCCCTACTGTCCCCTATAAGTTTAATCGCACGGTTTTGCACCCGGTCCAGGAGCTCCAAATGGGTTTTTGAAGCCCCCGCCCATAGGTGCGAGTTAAACTCCATTTTAGGTCGGATATAATGGCTACATCATTTCTTAATCTATATTGAAGTTTTAGCAACTTCTTGACAACCATGTATTTTTAAAATTTTTTTTACTCAATAGACTAAAAAACAGAAATTATGTGTTTACATTTTTCTGTTACAAAAGTTTCAAATTTGAGCCGCTTTTGCACACACACTAATTAATTTTTTGTAGAGATTTTTGGGGTTTTCGTAGTTGGAGTTTTTTCTTTCAAATGACATCAAAATCGTTAAATTCTGAGACCATAAATTTTTTGAATTTTGTCTATGGAACGAATCACTGTGCAGCGTGGCATTTGAATCAAGTTTATATCCTATCCATCTAAAAATTGATGCCATTTTCTTTCAATGGGCTCAGAAAGGCAATCATCCCAACCTATTTTCTCAAGCCAGACCAATTGCATCAAATTTGTCGTTCAGGATGTCGGTACAAGCCTTTTGGATGGTTTCTACGTTCTCAAAACGCTTTTTTTCATCGGCAAATGCATTCTTTGAAAAGATGAAATTCGCAGGGTGCCACATCACGTGAAAACAAAAAAACAGTCAAAACAAGTGTCAATAGATGGGATGGCATCCTTCGATAGCCAAATGTTCAGTTAAAATGCAATAAATGTATGCTATTGAGATGCTTAAACTTTGCCTTACTAAAGATGATCTCAGGCACTTCCGCTGCTATTTTGAGTAAAACTCACAATAAATATATAATAATTAAAAATGTTTTTATACTTCAGCATTTAGTATCTTCCTCTGGCGATAGTTCTTATTTCGAAAAAAAAGCCTACCTTTAATGATTTATTTTGAGACTGTGGAAAATATTAGAAGATTTCTTTCCAGAGGGTTTATTGAACACATAATGACGTACGCAAACAAAATTTATCGTGAGTTTTAATCAAAATGGTAGCGAAAGCGCCTGGGATCACCCAGATACATTTGTATAAAAAATGACATAACATGAAAAAATTTTTTTTTTCATGTTATTGAAAATTACCTTAAAATTTGTGCAGATATTAAACATGAATCTTAAAAAGATCACCCGGGTGGGTAAGAATTTCAATGAAGATTTTGGCTTATCTTTTATGAATTACCGCCCAGTTTTGATCTACGGGGATCGCGGATTCAGTTGGCTTACACTTTGGTCATCATTTATGTTCTGACAATCGTTTTTAAATCGCTTTTACCACTTATGAACTCCACCACGGTATAAACAAAAATCACCATAAACTTGGTCCATCAATTTAAATGCTTCGGTTAAAGTTTAAACATTTTTGTACGATGACACAAACATACTTCCACTTCAGATGCAATAACTTTGCTTTCAGTCCACCAATTTTCATGAAATTTTTACTAAAAATCAGGGAAAAAATTTAGTTTTTAATGCATTAAGTCACATAAGCCACAACAAAAAGCCCTATTTGGAAAGCGCACTTTACTTAAAAAACATGTAATACTAAACTGGCGAAACATTTTTTTAAAACCCCCCCCCATGACCAAGCTCTGGCTACGCCCCTGGTGCACACCCTTTATTAATGTTGCTTGAATATATGTCATATCTTTTGTTTCTTACTGTTAATCGTTGTGCTCTTTTATTTTTTTGAAAAAAAAACTTTAAATAAAAACATGCATAATTTTCAAATCGAACTGACATTTTTCATTTGTGGCTGATGGTGTTGGATATAATTGCATTTGAAGTATCACAAAACAAAAAACCGAATATTAATGTTACTTACTGTACCTATTTTTTTTTTGCTGTCAACACGCTGCCCACGTGCAGATTAGTCTTTCAATAATAGGTAAATTCAATTTCAGCCTCCAACTTGCCACAGTGTCCGTCCAATAATGTCCGGATTAGCGGTCAGTACCCACACACACACATAATGTTACGGTTGCATTTGTCGCACACCAACAACACAAAACATTTTAAATTAACAAATTGTTGCTAATAATGAGATAATAATTTTTTCCTTTTTTTTCTAAAAATTGTATTCTTAACGCTTTCAATTTTTGCTTTGGTCTAAGCTGATGTTGACAATAGAAGCGAAACATTCCGTATAGTTATATGGTACAGAACTACTCAAGCATATATTGGTTAATGTTTGTTTGGAGTAAAGTAACCGCGTTAACCTTTTTACCAAAGAAAAAAAAAATAAAACAGTTAATTTCAGCTATACATTACAATGTTGACGCAACATATTTGCTAACGTTGTGTTGCAACTGTTTTGGGTTTGGGACTTATTACTTTGGACAGTAACATATTACTTATTACACATTACTGACATTTGAAAGTAATATCGTTACATTACTTATTACTGGAAATGTCAAGTAATGTATCACAAAAAGTAATATATTATTTTCCGTCAGAAAATCGAAATATTTGCGGAGTTCCCAGCTATTAAAAGTAGTCATCCTGCAAAAGAACAATCACGTTAAATGTTAATTTCATTTTGAATTACAATTTGAATTTCGTCACCTTTTTTGTTAAAACCGCTTGAATCTGCTTGCAAATGTTAATTGTTTCTCCACTACCAAACTCAGTTCGAATTGAAAGACGCGAGCTATGTCTAGTATGAACAAGTGCAGCGTTGTATAATTGTAATAGATCTTAATCATGTTATCAGTGCTGCTCGTTTACATGAAAATTAGAACTTTGTTGACTAAAAAGTAATATTGTAATAAGTAACTTGAAAAAAAGTAGTAATATTACTGAAGGTGATTACTTATGGGGAAAAGTAACTAGTTACACTACATTTTTAAAGCAAAAGTAATATACTACCTAATTAGTTACACTACTATAATATATTAGTCACAACACTGACTCTGGGTATTCGAAGAGATTAAAAAAATATTCCTTATTTTCCAAATTTACATTTGTACCGAAAATACTGTAATATAACTACAGTGGACGTCCAATATAACGAATTTTATGTTGTACCCCCAATTCGTTAAATCGATCGAAATTTTATTTCGTTTTAACCCGTCCTTTTTCAAGAAATAAGTCTCACATATTCAGTTTTTAACCTTCTGCCTGTCCCTTTGGGTATATTTGACCTCAGGCGGAATTAACCCTCATCCGACGTTCAAAAAAACTCACACATAAGATGTTCGGGTGATATTTCACCCATATGGTACTTTGCATTGTTTGAATGAATTTTTTGACCAATTATAATAAAAAATAATATGTTATCTTATATCTTATAATCTTTATTATCTTACAGATAAATAAGTTAACACATTTTTCTATAATTTTTTCCAATTAAGGCAACTAGCTTCGGTTAGGTTATTGTGGCTGCCTCTGTAAGAGACACACTCGAAGGCCTATTATGAGACCGATTGTGATATACCACAAATTTCACCCGTTTTTAAATGTGTATGTAATACTGTTTTTCGAACATATGTTACAGCACTCATTTCAATCGGATGGGGAAAGGGGGCAAGGAAGGGCAGTAGTTAACTAAAACTTTTTGTTCACCACATGTATACTTTTTTCAAGGATTGCAAGCAGAATATGCCTCTCGATCGTTTTTGATACCAAATTGGCGCCGTGTTCCTATATTTTTTTTATTTTTTTGCGCTTTGATTTTCTGACAGGGTTTGCAAAAATGGCTGTATTGAGATAAGAAGTCAGCATGAAGATTTTCCTTTCGCTAACGTTGCTCTACGCAAAATCTTTAGCTTTACTAAACTCAAATCTAAGTCTTCAACAAAAATTCGCCGCTTGTACTTTTTGTACAAGCGATCCAGATAGAATCGACAGCAATTAGTTTTTCGCTTAGGAGTAAAGTTAGTGAACAATCAATTGGTCTTAAGTGTCAACTACTGCTTTTGACTTATTGTAAAACGATAAAATTTCAGGTAATTTTTTGTCACCCACATATCCTGGTTATGATGAAAAGTGCTCAAAGGGGCATCTTCGTCTTGTTAACTTAGTGTGTCCTTTTCATAGGGCGTACATGGCAGTTGTCGCTAAACCCACTTTTATCATATATCTCTTATGGGTGTTAACGAGCTTCATTCTTGATTACAATCGTTACGTTCTTGCCGAATGGTTTTGTCACCGATAGAACGAAAAATTGTTCTGCCTGTTGTGTACCCCTACAGATTACACCGTGCGACAACAAATTTTACACACGAAAAAATCGGTATACTCGCAAAACTAGGGGCCAAACGTAGTAAAACTGCGTTTTTAGTTTTTTTCTCTGACGTCAGGATTTTGTTAAAAGGACTTTGAAATTTGAAGGACATGTTTATATCAAAACATTATTTTAAAAATTTAGCGCATTGTAGAATAAAAATATGGGTATCAAATGAAAGAGAAAAATCCTTAGAATCTTAAAAAAATAATGTTTTAGGTGTAAAAGGACGAAGAGGTATTGAAAATGTCCTTTTAAAACTTTATCCTTAAATATCCTTGAAAATTTCCAATATTTTTTTGGGAAAAAAATATATCTTAAGGACTAAGACGTACACTTCCACATCCCCGAATTTCGTTCTTCTAACTTTAATAGTTAAGGATATAAAAAATTTTATATTTCTCATTATAAAACAAAGATATATTGCACCGTACGACAAAAATAAAATATTTAATTAACTCATGAAAATATCGTTATGCTGCTAATACTTACTTACTTACATAACTGGCCATAACAACCCGTTATCGGGTTACGGCCTGCCGCAAAACTTCTCTCCAGGCGCCTCTGCTTCGCGCGCGCCTTCTCCAGTTGGTCATACCAAGAGATACCAGGGCCTCTTCCACTTGGTCCTTCCACCGAAGACACGGCCTCCCTCTTCGCCGTCGACCTCCAACCATCGCATCGAACACCTTTTTCGCCGGAGCTTCGTCGTCCATGCGGCAGACATGACCGAGCCAGCGTAGCCGCTGGATGTTTATTCGCTGCGCTACGTCCATGTCCTTATACAGCTCATACAGCTCGTTATTGGTTCGTATACGATAGTCGTCACCAACACGAACAGGGCCGAAGATTTTGCGAAGTTCCTTCCTCTCGAACATTCCAAGGGCCGTTATGTCGTTTCGTGTCATTGTCCATGCATCAGCGCCATAGAGGAACACGGGCAAGATAAGCGTCCTATAGAGTGCAAGTTTTGTCGGTCGAGAGAGGTCTCTACTTCTCAATTGCCTACCGAGACTGTAGTAGCACCTGTTGGCAAGAGTTATCCTTCGCTTTATCTCTAGGCTGACATCATTGCTGCTGTTGATGGCGGTGCCAAGGTAGACGAATTCCTTGACAACTTCAAAAGTACACCTGTCGGCCTCGACGTGACACCCTAGCTGCTGCGAGTCCCTGCGTGTAGACAGCATATACTTCGTCTTGCCCTCATTTACCACCAGACCCATTTTGGCAGATTCTCTTTCGATAGCCGCAAAGGCAGCGGTGACATCTCGCTTGTTACGTCCGATGACATCAATATCATCAGCGTAAGCAAGGAGCTGGACACTTTTGTTGAAAATTGTGCCATTACGATGTACACCGGCCTTGCGCAGAACACTCTCCATGGTGAAGTTGAAGAGGTCGCAGCACAAAGGATCGCCCTGTCTGAAACCTCGAACGGTATCAAAGGGGTCGGAGAGGTCACTTCCAACCTTGACGGAGCTGCGCGTATTGCTCAACGTCGCTCTGCAAAGTCTAACGAGCTTTGCAGGGATACCAAGTTCAGACAATGCGGCATATAGGCGATCCCTTATCGGGCTATCGAATGCTGCCTTGTAATCGATGAAGAGATGGTGTTTATCGATTTGGTTCTCATGGGTCTTCTCCAGGATTTGGCGTAGAGTGAATATCTGGTCGATGGTGGACTTACCAGGTCTAAAGCCGCACTGATAAGGTCCAATCAGCGCCTTGGCGAGTGGCTTTAGTCTTTCACATAATACGCTCGTCAGGACCTTGTATGCAATGGGAAGTAGGCTGATACCCCTGTAGTTGGCGCATATTGTTGGGTCGCCTTTCTTCAGCACAGGACAAATGGCACTGAGGTTCCAATCGTTGGGCATTCGTTCCTCCAGCCATATTTTGCAAATGAGCTGATGCATGCACCCAATCAGCTCACCGCCGCCGGCCTTGAACAATTCAGCTGGTAGCCCACCCGGCCCTGCAGCTTTATTGTTCTTGAGTCGCTGGATAGCGACCCGGACCTCGTCATGGCTGGGCGGCGGCACATCCACACCGTCGTCGTCGATTGGTGCCATCTGGACATCTTCACCACTGGCTGTATTGTTCCCTTCGTCGCCTGCGATCAGCTTGGTGAAGTGCTCCTTCTACAACCTCAGCACACCCTGCGCATCCGTAACCAGATCCCCGTTTTCGTCTCTGCAAGATGCCCCAGGCTTAAATCCTTCCGTGAGACGCTTAACTTTTTGGAAGAATTTTCGGGCGTCATTCCTGCTCCTGCACTCCTCGATTTTCTTACGCTCGCGCCTTTCTTGCTCCCGTTTCTTGCGTCAAAAAAGGCACCTCTCTTTCTTCCTCTCCTCCCGGTATTTTTCTGTCTCGGCTCGCGTGCCAGCCGACTGCAGGGTCTTCTTGTATGCAGCATTCTTCGCTGCAGTGGCTGCGCGACACTCTTCATCGTACCATTGGTTTTTTGGTGGTGGGCGTCGAAAACCAAGGACATTTTCTGCGGCGGCGCGTATAGAGTGGGATAAGTGAGCCCATAATCCGCCGATGACATCAGGTGGAGGGGGGGAGCGACCGAGCTGGTTGGAGAGTTGACCGGAGTAGGCTTCGGCTACCCCTTGTGGTCGCAGCTTACTGATGTCCAGCTTTCTTCGCAAACTAGGTTGTGCGGTCTTCGCTGCGCAAAGACGCATGCGTACCTTGGCTGCAACAAGGTAATGGTCCGAGTCGATGTTGGGACCTCGGAACGTGCGCACATCTAGAATGCTAGAAGCATGTCTTCCATCAATCACAATGTGATCAATCTGGTTGCGGGTTGATTGATCGGGGTATAACCAGGTCGCCTTGTGGATATCGAGGTGCTGGAATCTGGTGCTACTAACTACCATGTTTCGTGCCGCGTCGAAATCGATCAGCCTCAGACCGTTGTTTGTAGTGGTCGTATGGAGGCTGAACTGCCCGACAGTGGGACCAACTATACCTTCTCGCCCGACCTTTGCATTGAAGTCCCCGAGGACGATTTTGACGTCATGGGCCGGGCACCCGTCGTATACGTCCTCGAGCTTCGCATAGAAGGCATCCTTGGTCGCATCGTCCTTCTCTTCCGTAGGGGCGTGCGCGCAAATTAGGCTGATGCTAAAGTATTTAGCCTTGATGCGGATCGAAGCCAGTCGTTCGTTCACCGGAGTGAACCGAGAGACGTGGTGGCGAAGTCTCTTACTGACCACAAATCCGCAGCCAAATTCCCGCTTCTCCGCATAGCAGCTGTAGTAGATTTCGCAGTCTGCTCGCTTGGAGCAACCTTGTCCTGTCCATCGCATTTCCTGGATGGCGGTGATGTCAGCCTTACACTTTGTGAGGGCTTCCACCAGTTGGATAGAGGCACATTCCCTATAGAGGGTCCGGACATTCCAGGTGCATATCCTCAAATCGTGGTCCTTAAATCGTTTGCTGTGGTCGTCAACATTGTGGGCTCCTTCCGAGACTTGTTTGCTAGCTTTCATTGGTATTTGATTTTCCGTGGCGGGCACCAAACCCTGCGCACAACCCAAATTTTAAGTCCTGGGGATTGGACTCGCTGCACACATTAGTTCACTATTCAGCGGGTGCCAAATAGCTATCCAGAAGGGCCGCGCGGAGGCTGTGCATCAGCTTGGATTGGATAGGGACAAGGATCGTTCTGGCCTTCGCCAAGTTGAACGCAATCAGAGACTTTACCTTGTATGTCCGCTCCCTTCCACCAAGACATTGCGCTAATTGAAAATCGCTTTCGGGGAAAAGATATGTGCCACATGCTTTCCGAGTATTGTTGGCCGCTGTGCCGGGACACGTACCAAAAACATAAGCGGCAAAGTAAACGCATACATTTTTCTTAAACAATTTGTTTCAAAATAAATCGTTCATAAAATGCATTTTAAATTACTTTTGTTAACTTTTAAATTAAGTTATGAGCACTAGTATTCACAGTAAGTACGTATCCTCATGCATTCATCTTGTTACTCTTGGATAAGTTCTATTCAAGAAAACTCAATTTTTTAATTTTCAATGTCTTGTGAAAACAAATACTTAGGTTCAAACGCAATTTTGAAGTTGCAGAATTAGTATATTTAACCTCCAGTATTAGCAGCATAAAGATTTATTCATGAGTTAATTAAATATTTTATTTTTGTCGTACGGTGCACTATATCTTTGTTTTATAATGAGAAATATAAAATTTTTTATATTCTTAACTATTAAAGTTAGAAGAACGAAATTCGAGGTAGTGTACATATTAGTCCTTAAGATATATTTTTATTTCTCTTGTAAATAAATAAATTTTAAAAAAATATTTTTTTCCCAAAAAAATATTGGAAATTTTCAAGGATATTCAAGGATAAAGTTTTAAAAGGACATTTTCAATACCTCTTCGTCCTTTTACACCAAAAACATTGTTTTTTTAAGATTCTAAGGATTTTTCTCTTTCATTTGATACCCATATTGTTATTCTACAATGCGCTAAATTTTTAAAATAATTTTTTGAGATAAACATGTCCTTCAAATTTCAAAGTCCTTTAAAAAAAAATCCTGACGTCAGAGAAAAAAACTAAAAACGCAGGTTTACTACGTTTGACCCCTAGTTTTGCGAGTATACCGATTTCTTCGTGTGTTTTGGAATTTTTTGATTTTTGTCGCACGGTGTTATCAAGGGATTCTCCATTCGACTTATAAACACCACTCAAAATTGAAATACCAATTAATTTAATTAATTAATTGATTGGCACGACAGCCCGCTTACGCGAGACTAAGGCCTAGCTTCCCGCAACCACCCGTGTTGTGCGTGTGAATTTGAAATTGAAATACCAAACTATGCCTAAATATCACCAACGCTGATCCATGCACTGTCAAAAACTCGCAAACCTTCAACATTAGTTTTGGCAGTTACTATCTTTAACAATGGTCTTCATTAGCATCTTTTATTACTGACACACGACTTCAAGCATAACGAGTTATACCAACCTTAGTTACAATAAAATAATTGGCTCCTACTTTTTCGTTGAGTTCAGGAGGCCCATTGATCCATTAAAAGGTTTTGCCTACAAAAGCAGTTCAAAACTTTCAGCCCAGTGACGTAATTTTATGGCATTTTCTGTATATGTTGTGTTGAATTCCCATACAATTTGTATATGGGTAAAATATCACCCGAACGTCGCACTATGGCCCGGTTTGCCATTTTTCGTTGCAAAAATCATAACTTCTGAACCAATAAAGATATTTAAAAAATTTAAACTGCATCTGAAAGTGTAATATCTAAGCTTTCAAATGGGCAAAAAACAGGGTGCCACAGTGACAGGGGGCTTTAAAATTCGTTGCCAAAGTTAAGATTTAGTAAAACTTCATACTACAATGAAATTACTTATTTGTTTGCATTAAAAAATTATTTTTTTGATATATTTTTTTTAATAAATTAATATAATTTATTGATTCATACGTAATTTAAAAAAAAAAAATTTTTTGGAAAGTTAAATTTTTTCAAAATCGCTATCTACACTGGAAGGAATGTCTAATAATGAAATCATTTCTAAGCTATAAGTATCTGTAAGTTCTTTTTGTGATCTTACAGATCTCATAGATGAAATAACTGGATCAGAAGAGACTGCTAACATCTTGAAAAGGTCTTCATTTTGTCTAGCTCGTGATATTTTGCAAGCGTTCATACATCTATACCTTTTGTAGTCATTATTTTTGCATTCTTGAGCTTCTTCAGACAAATCCCCTTTTGGTAAGCACTGGTATACTATAAAATCCTTTCCATGTGCTTCAATTTTATGCACCGTAGGAGTAAGTTTTTTTTCTAAAAAACTCAATCGAGGCTGCAATCGAGATTGCTAAGATTTAGTAAAGAAATCGACTGCGCTTGAACCAGATTTAAGTTAAATGGGCGGTGCCACGCCCCCTTGTTTAATACCCGCACAATTCCCGCTGTCGAATGATATGAATAAATGGTAGGTCCGTACTTAGTTTCATTGCTGTGCGACTTATAATTCAGCAAAATATTAAGGTCACAAAAAATATGCCACGCCCCTTGTCCAACGCCCATCAAATCTTACCAGTAGAATGACTCATCTATGGGACGACACAATACTAAATTTCAATCCTGTGCACCTTACAATTTCGAAGATATTCCATTATTCAGATTTGGCTTGTAAGAGTGGTGCCACGCCCCCTCGTCCAATACCCGCCCCATTCCATCTGTCGAAGGACACGACTAAATAGTAAGTTCCTAGTGAATTTAATTGATGTGTGACTTATAGTTCCAACGTTATCGTCTGACAATTTTCAGGATTCACAGTCAAAAATGACAGGGGTTTTCCGACTTTTCCAATAGATTTTCCGGAATTTTCTTTTCGCACGAACCTGAACTGACTCAAGACGAATCCAATAGAGAAAATTTCATTGAAATCGGCCAGTCCGTTTGAGCGTCATTACATATATAGATATAGATAGATGCCAGCAACACTAAATGGGTTTTTGACCGTACTAAATGTGCGTGATTTTTCGTATACCTGCGTGTTTTTCGACCCGAGGTTGCTTCACTTTTATTGCTCTGGAAAGTAAAGCGGCAAAAAGCGGCAGCTGAGTTTTGGAAGTTAGGTAAATAATTGAATAGCAAATAACCTCCCTCAATTTCGCGGAGGTCATTTTTGGTCTTTTTTTTTTATTTTCGATCAAAGTTGAAAAAAAGGTCGAAATATAGACTTTTCGAGCAATCGGTAGATCGAACAACTTTTAAAACAAAATAAACATTTTTTATCTTTATTATATTAACAATTAACGTATCTTTTAGAAAAAACCATCAAGTTACCGATTGGTCGCTTCATTTACATACAAATCAATCTTAAAGAGGAAAAAAAAAACCAAAAAATACACATTTTTCTCGATTTGGAAAAATTGTCAACTTTGAGCGGCTCTATCTCCCAAACTACTAATCTGAATTTAATGAAATTCTCAATAAGATGCGTGTATTCATTTTATCGAACGCTTTCATGAAATTTTTGATTTTTGCAACGTTTTACCGACCGTTGGGCCATAGTGCGTCGCCCACATAACTTTTTTTGTAATCACCCTTATAATCAAATAATCAATATGTTGTAGATAAATTCTAAAACTTATATTGGTTTGCTACAAATACAAGAAACCTTAATCATTTTGATTAATATATAGGAAAGTTATAGCATCTCAAAGTTGAAAATGGGTGAAAAATCGCCCGAACGACGGATTAGGGTTAAAAAAACGGTAGAGCGGCTTTGTGCACTCGTCTACTTATGTTCTTTGGTGTTAATCGCGCTTACAACCCAATAACAAATCGAGAAAAACACTTTTCGGGGCTTTCCCCATTTCTTCATGTTTTGTCAGTAAATTATATAACCGTTTGATTGGGGACAAGCGAACGCAATTTTGAGCAAAGGACAGATATAAGGTTAACCAAATATCTTGTTTTATTCCAGCATTTTCAAAATACAAAAATGGCTTTGTGTGTACAGTGAAAAAATCTTCGATGCCGATTGCCTCTTTACCGCAAGTATACTTTTCTTTATGAACATTTTTTTTTATTGATTATTGAAATTTTAATTTTAAAAACAAAAACAACCGTTCACTTGACGAAACCAAACATTCATTGTTATTGTAAAGAACAATTCGAAGGGGGAAAAACAACATAAATATTCGTTATACCGAATAGCAAATTTCACTTTTGTTCGTAATATAGAACCATTAATAGAAAAAATTTGGCCGTACGTTAAATCGATAATTCGTTAAATGGAAACTTCGTTATACTGGACGTCCACTGTATTTGAACATTTTTATAAATAAAATTTGACGAATATATTTACAGAAAATAAACAACAAAAGCATTTACAAAAAATGTGAATAGTACTCTTGGAGCCGTCGGCGGAACGCAGTTTAAAAAGAAAAGGCGCGGGAGTTCGGGTGGTCGCGTGCGTTTTATTTGCTGTTTAAAACACGAATGAACAAAGTGAAACACATTGGACGACACAAACGGCCGGAGCCGGTGGATTAGGGAAGTGGAACATAAATACAAAAGGGACTGGAAGGGAGAGGATTTGATTTGTGCAGGATCCACAGAACACTGGAACGAACACATTTAGCCATGGCGGCCCGCGTTGCCTTTGGCAACGTTATGGCTAGAGCTGCTCGCTCAGCCGACCCAAGGCCTCCAAGGCCTGCTCGCGCGGCTCGGGTGCTCCGTCGGAGGAGGTCTCCTCGTCGCTGAAGGCGATGAGCTGGCTGGATTCAGCTGCTGCCTCGGCTGAGGGGCGGTTGGCTGGACGTCGGGGCTGGCGGCGATGGCGTGCCAGCCGGTTGGCGATGGCGGAGCGCTTCTCAGGACGCTGTTTTGGAGCGGCCTGCTGCCGGGGCTGGTGCGGCTTCCTTCCGCCCTTGACTGTGGCCTTGGGCACCGCTGCTGGGGCTGGCCTTCTGCGGAAGTGCAGCAAGGTATGGTGTGCGCAGCCGCACTTGCTGCAGCGCGCGGTGGAGTTGCACCGGTTGGTGGGGTGGGACCGCGCCAGGCAGTTAGTGCAATAGCCCTGGGCACGGGCCACCTGCTGTCGCTGCTGCGGTGCCATCGCCAGGAAGGCCCGGCAAAATCGGATGCCGTGGAGGTGGTGGCACAGCCGGCATTGCTGGGCGACCTGCTGCTTCCTAGTTGCCCTGCAAAACATAAGAAGAGTGTATCACTAATATATAATAATAGTGAGTGGGTAGAGAATGAGAAGATGTGTATGAGAAAGCAGGGCATGGGGTCAAATGAGTTTAAGATGCTACTAAGGGGCATAGCTTGACTACTGGTCTTGTCAAGATGCCAGAGTCAGTGCGGATATCCACGACACGGACATGATTGTCGGGACCGCGATGAATCTTATGAATGCGGCCGAGCCGCCATTCATTGGGGGGAAGCAGGTCGTCTTTAATGAAGACCATTTCATTTTCTTCCACTTCCCTCTGCGGATGCTTCCACTTGTAACGTTTGTGGAGATCCTTGAGATATTCGTCCTTCCATCGTCGGGCGAATTGATGATGGAGGACTTTGAGTTTTTCCCATCGATTAATCAGGGATAGCTCGGAGCACTCGGGTTCGGGGGGGCGGCGAGAGGAGCGCCTCGGAGAAAGTGACCAGGGGTCAGAGACACTAGATCGCTAGGGTCCTGCGATTGAGGAGAGAGTGGACGTGAATTAAGCGTCCCTTCAATTCTAGTCAGAAGAGTCGTAAACTCTTCGTATGTGAATCTATGAGAGCCGGCTACCTTTTTAAGGTGGGTCTTGAAGCTTTTGACCGCCGACTCCCATAGTCCTCCCATGTGAGGCGCATGTGGGGGGATGAATTGCCACTCGACGCCCTGAGGACCGTATCGGTCGAGAATATCTTGGGCGATTTCTCCCGAGCATTTGGCAAAGTCTCTGGCCATGGCACGTTGAGCACCGACGAACGTTTTGCCGTTGTCGGTCATGAGTTTGAGAGGTAGCCCTCGTCGACCAGTAAATCGGGCGAATGCTGCGCGGAACGCTTCGGTCGTAAGATCCGAACAGAGTTCCAAGTGAACGGCTTTCGTGGAGAAGCACACGAACACTGCAACATAACCTTTGAGGTAGGTTGAGCTACGGAGCATGGAAGCTTTAATCTGGAATGGACCAGCAAAGTCGATTCCAGTTGTGGCGAATGGGATGGTAAGTGTGCATCGTTCGGGAGGGAGTGCTGCCATAATCTGTGTTCTCAGCCTTTGTTTATGGATGACACACGTTTTGCATTGAAAAATGCACTTTTTGACTTGCGGCTTTAGGCGCGGAATGTAATATTCCTGCCGAACCATACGGAGCATGAGTCGTTGGTCCACATGCAGTAATAGCTTATGAAGGAAGCGAAGAAGCAAACTGCAGTAGCGGGACTCTGGACGGAGAATGATGGGGTGTCGTTCATTATACGACAATGCCGCATTGGCGAGTCTGCCATTAACTCGCATCACCTTCTGTTTGTCTAAGAAGGGATTGAGTACCAAGAGAGAACTTTTCTTGGATATGGGAAGCGAATGAGAGAGCGCTTGTCGTTCCTGGGGGTAATAGGAACTTTGCGCGAGAGTTATAAGGCGATTCTTAACAAATGCCAACTCTGCTTGGGATAACTGTGTTCCGTGTATGGGATGTTGCTGGCGACGGGAGGAGATGCCGTTATGAATGAAGCGGAACATGTATGCGATTACTCGCAGGGCTCGAGAGAAGCTGGAGAACCGATCGAGGATGTCGGTCTGCTCTTCGAGAAGGTGGTGGCAATCAACTGGTCGTTGTTCCGGGACTGGAACTTTGCGAGAGTGACCTTTGGGCCAAGCATCGGAAGCTTGCTGCAACCATTTGGGGCCATTCCACCACAGAGAGTGATCTTTGAGATCTTGCGGCTTGCATCCGCGCGTTCCTAAGTCCACGGGATTTTCAGCGCTTGGGACATGTCGCCAGGGAGCATTGTGCACATTTTGACGTATTTCGGTCGTGCGGTTGGCGACATAAGTCTTCCATGTGCAAGGTGATTTTTCCAACCAAGCAAGTACAATTTCAGAATCGGTCCATAAATGGATTTCCGATTTGTCGAACCCGAGGTGAGAGCGGAGGGATTTGATGAGCTGGGAGAGTAAAACTGCTCCGCAAAGCTCTAAGCGAGGTAAGCTTATTGTCTGGAGAGGTGCAACTCTTGTTTTCGCAACAAGGAAATGTGACGCGAGGTGGTCACCATTCGTGCTAATACGTATGTATAGAGCTGCACAGTATGCCTTTTCGGAGGCATCGCAAAATCCATGGATCTGAACATTTCGATTGGGGGCATAGTTAACCCACCGGGGAATTTCGATAAGTTCTATGCCAGGCAAATTTTTAATGAATTGCTGCCATCATTATGGACCCGAATTTGCCTATACATCTTCTGGACATCGCCATTGAAGACAAAGCGGTAAAGGCGCCATCGGAGAATGAGAGCTGTGAGGTCATTTTGAAGAGTGGGGCCAGTATGCAGAACGTCGTTAAGTGACTGACCAGAACTTGAGGTCCTTGAGGCATTGAAAACTACTCGGACTTTGGTAGTCTTCTTTTCGGGGCGGATGACTGCGTGATGAGGCAGATAGTACGAAAAGTACTTGCCATTTTGGATTATCTCACGGGGATTTGTGAGTTCCATATGGTCAAGGGTGAGATATTCCTCTAAGACGTCATCGTAGATGGTCTTGAGGTTTCCCTTTCGGGAGAGATTTCGCTCCATGCTAACGTATTGCTGGAGGGCGTTGGGGCGTGAATTGCCTAACGCTATCGAGTATGGAAATTCTGCCTTGAAGGGGAGTTTAACAGTATATCTACCGTCCGATCCACGGGTTGTGGTCTTCTGGTATAACTCTTCGCAATAAGTGTCATCCGAGGAGACAGGTGTCGGGAGTTTGACTTCTTCCTGCTCCCAGAATTGCCTAAGTTGTGAACTAAGTTCCTCATTGGAGACTTCTGCCACGTATGTCGAATAAGCTGACACCGTGTGGGGTACTGGCCCGCTGAGTATCCAACCGAAAATGGTGTTTTGGGCTAATAGGCTGCCACAGACATTTCGGCGGATACCTTCGAGTAAGATCTGGGGAATCAGATCACTGCCAATTACTAGATCTATCTGCGCTGACTCGAATGGATTTGGGTCCGCGAGATTTAGCGTGGCAAATTCTTGCCAATTGGGATGGCTAATTGTGAATGGGGGTAGCAATTTCGTCAATTGGGGAAGTACTATTGCTTGCACCTTGAGGGTCGTGCTGGAGTTTGGAACTGCCAACGTCAAAAAGCAAATGTGATTCGAATTTTGCACAATTTTACCGCCCATGCCTGAAATTTCGAAGTGAGATCTTTCAATTGGCAATTTAAGGCGTTTTTGCACCCTCGAGGAAATGAAGGTGCGTTGCGAGCCTTGGTCGATCAACGCTCTAACCTTGAACAATTCTCCTAAGTGTGCAATAGACACCAGTGCCGTAGGCAGAAGGGATTGGGTGCCATTATTTGAATGAAGGGCTTGTACTTGAGGCGTACTTAGCCTTGAAGATGGGCCGGGTTGCGCATCTGAAGTGGGGGCATGAGTTGTGGAGTTATTGTTCGGTTGGTGATGAGCTGTTGCGACCTGAGAAGTGGTCGTCTGAGACCTATTGAGAGGCTGCGGGGCTTGGGATTTGTTGTTGGGAAAGTGAAGCAGGGAATGATGCTTCCTTTGGCAGTAAACACACGTAAAACTGCTTGTGCAATCCTTTATGGTATGCGTTGTGGCAAGACAGTTTTCGCATAAGCTGTGCTCTTTGACGTATTTCAATCGGCTCTGGGGGGTGAGCTTCTTGAAACTCTGACATGTCCGTATAGGGTGGTTGGCCTTGCAAAGTTTGCACGCGAAGTCGTTTTTCACCTCAGTATGGAAGAGCTGAGATCTATTTTGAGGCCGATATTGGGGAGTATGAAAATTGGAGGGTTGTGGTTTTGGCTTAGCGGGGCGAATGCTATTGAGCCGTTCCACCACCTCGTACCTGCAGGTCAGGAACTCGTCCATTTGCGACCAAAGAGGCAGGTCCTTACGAGATGTAAGGGATTGTTCCCAGAGAGCCAATGTCTCTTCGGGTAATTTGGTGCAACATATGTACACAAGCAGCGGATCCCAATTGTCAGTGTCCACGGCCTGGGACCTAAGTACTGATAGACAATTATTTATTGTACTTTGAATCCGCTGCAGCGCTTCGCTATTTTCGGTAGTACCCGGAGTGATATTTAACAAGGAACGAATCTGGTTGTCAACCAATATGCGCCTGTTTTCGTAACGGGATTTCAGGGCTTCCCATGCGAGTCCGAAGTTTTCATCGCTTAAGGCAAATTGCTTCACAATTGCACCGGCTTTGCCTTGCGTCATGTATCGGAGGTGATACAATTTTTGGGCTGGAGTGAGCTTGGGGTGATTTATGTATACTGCCGTAAACATATCCCGGAACGACGGCCACTGCTCATAGCCCCCGAAAAATGTTTCGGTATCGCAAGGTGGAACTTGTAAACAAATATTCGGAGTATTTGTTGGTTCTGAGGATCGAACCTGTTCCGTATGCGCAGCGTGCTGAGTGGGTGGAGGCTGGAGCATCTCAATGATGTCCGACATTTGAGCCATGCACAACTCATATTGGTCTATGCAGGCTTCGTTCTTCTGCCGAGCCGACTCCTTGAAACGGTCGGGCTGGCTACTGTCTTCCGCAATGGAGACTGCCTCATATGCTTGCATAAGCCTAGTCCATTGGACTTCCAAATTCTTTTGACGAATTTGGACGAGGGACTTCGTTTGTTCCTCATTGGGGGTCGCAGAAAACTTTGTGCATAATTGCACGAGCTGATCGGACTCGAAAATAAATTTGGCAACGCTTGGATCGGTTGCTCGGAGAATGGGGGACTTGGAGCGCGTCTTTGGCGGCTCACGAGTGACAGTGTCTGTCAAAAACAAATCGGTTGACACCTTAGGGGGTTGTTTGGAGGCGGTTGACTCCATCGCGTCGGATTGCTTCTTAGGCGAACGCTCTACCGGCATTGAAATAAAAGCGAAGCTTGAGAGATAGAGGGGTCAGGTGCGAAAAATTGAAATTAAATTTCCACCTGAGAATGGGACTGCACGAAAGGGTTAAAGTTGGCGGCGTCCGCACGAACGGCTTAAAATTTGAAAAAATCGAAACGTTACACGAAAGTGTTAAAGTCGTTTGATTGTATTGTAGTACAGTAAATAGGTATATTTTACTAAAAAAAAATACTTAATGGCTGAAATTTTGAGGGTATGTTCGGGGGCATGTCCTGAGTCTAAAACTGAGTTTTCGTATTCGAGGGGGTGGGGAAGATACTACCCCTGCTTATTTAGGGGTGAGTTCGTTTTAATTTCATATCTCCGGTGCTATTGCTCGTACCGACAAGTCCAGAGGGATCAAATTTGTGGGGAATAAAATTATCTATCTAATGATAATAAAATCGAGGTCATAGGTCGATTAGGTGAATCACAATGGCCGGTCAAAGGTCAAAAGTGAGGGATAGTTTTCGTTTTTCGTGAATACCGTGAAACCGGTAGGTTTTTTCGCATACTATTTCAATACCATTTTAAAGTACTTGAAATTACCTACAAAATAAGTGCTCGAACACTCATCTACTATAAATAGTTTGCCGTCAATCCAACGACCAAGTTGACCGCGCGCGCCGATGTTGAGCCGCGCACGGCGCACAGTGGCTCAATTTGTCATTTCAGGTTGCAAAATTAATAACTCCTGAACGAATAGAGATAATTGGAAAATTTTTTTTGCTGTTGATTAGAAATTCATCAGGCTATTGTATTTTCAAAAATGAACTAGATCGAGTTACAGCGTGCTACGTAATACTTTGTCAAAGTTCGGCTTACTGTAAATAAGAATAATGCGAGCTACAATGATAAGTTTTAGTTGCAAAATTAATTAAAATGCATTAAAAAAGATGAAAAGTAATAAGAAATTTAAGAAATAAGCTGAAAGAGTCAAATTTAAAGATACAAATTAATAAATTTCGCTTTCAAAATTAGAACCAGAATTCGGGAAATTTACGTAAACTTACCTTGAAATTACCTTTCACCTTGTGTTTATTTATTGTAAATTATTTTAATAGTAATAGTTTTAGTAATAGTAGTTCTAGTAGTGAAATCAGCGCTAGTATTATATTATTAACAAAAATACTTATATCTGAGTTATGATGATATTTTCCTCTTATTAAATAATATGAAATTTAATTGTTTTCAAAATAATTGTCAGTACTTGGGCTTGTATCTAATAAACTAAACATCTCTGGAGAGTAATATTTTTGTAATTCTTTTCTTCGCTTAACATATCTTAAAGATGAAATTAGTGGGTCTGATGAAGCTAAAAGCATATTAAATAAATCCTCATTTTGACGCAGACGCGTAGTCTTGCAGGTATTCATGTACCTAAACTTTTTATATTCCTTATTTTTGGACTCTTGGGCTTCTTCTGACAGCTCTCCAATGGGCAATGGCTGGTACTCTATTACACTTTTGCCGTGAGCTAATATTTTATGCACAGTGGGTGTTAATTTTTTCCAAGGATACTTTTGCTGTAATAAGTTGGTAGTCGTTAAAGCATATTCTCCAAATTTGTCAGCATTTACATTTTCTCTACAGCATAAAACATTAAGCAGAACTTGAAGTCTCTTAATTATTTCGTGGTCGACTCCAGTTAACCTAGCTGTTGTTTCGTCTTTGTCAAAAAATGTCCTAGATGTGTTTCCATCATTACTACTACCATAACCTTGTTTTGGCTGGTCCAGTCTTAACCCCATCTCATTGTAGAAAGCATCTTGTATCCTCTTCTTTCTAGCTGCTATTATCTCCTTTGTTAGAGTGGTTTCATTACTATGGGGGAGTGTATATGCTAGCTTCAAAATAAACTCCATAGTTTTGATTCTAGCATGGAATGGCGACAGTCCATATTCATAATTATGTTCATCAGTTATGGATTCATCTAGTGATTGGAAATTTTTTTGCGCTCTCTTGCATATGGGACACGACTGCGTTGATTTCGTGTTTGTTATTTCATTTAAAACTTTTCCGTCAACCATCGTCAAGTAAAATGTATGCTGAATCGCAATTGTCAAGTCGTTGTTGATTTTATATTCAGTCGGCCCAATTGCAGCAATTTGATCTCGTATGCTACTAACTGTCGATCTAATGAGATCTGAAGTTTCCTTTGCATATTGAAATAGTATTGGTCGGCAGAAATGTACTGATGAAGGGCTAGGATTCCCCCAATGTTCTGCAAGTTCGCTCTTTAACCTTAGGGGAACAACGGATGCCATGAACATATTAGAATCCGTAATATTTTCGCCATCAGCTGTTTTTATCGCTTGCTTATATGTACTTTGACCAGAGGATCCATCGCAACCCCACTTAGTAAGGTTAGATTCTTTGGAAGCGCATTAAGCTCCTGTTCACTTTTGCTGCTCAAAATTCGTTTCGCAGTATGGTCCATGAGGCTTTGCAGTTCGACTTGAGCTGACACTTCGGTAATTTCGCAGTTATAAGGAACGGCCTCTTTTTTTGCTGACGTAATGTTGTGATATGCTGGTAGAACATCTGCATTATGTTTTTGCAAGGAACTTCTCAAAATTAAATATTTTTCCTTGGACAATCCTAAGTCCAAAAACAATGCTAAAGCTTCATTATGACTATATTTGGTTGGCACCACATTGGGTGGGGTGGGAATACTGTCCTTTATTCTTTGAACTCGATTCGGGCTTGCTAGTGAAACTGCTTTCACTATAATGCCTTTCATTTTCTCCTGATCCTTATTATATTTCATAGTCAAAGCTTCTGACAGGTGGGTGGTAGTTATTTTTCCCGTTGCCTCCATAAGCTTCCTTTTTTTAGTGAATGACGCACAGTCCTGAATTGACTTTTTCGGCCTTCCTATTGCCGCCTTTGATGTCGATGGTTGGTCATCGCTTATGCTACATGCATCGAAGTAAGTTGTTTTTTCCAACCATACCTCATTATTCTGGACAAAATTTAATTTGGTACGGTTTGCCGCAATCCATTTCAACTTGATAGTGCGATAAGTCCTGGATATCTTCTTTTTAGTCGTAGATATGTTGGCTGCAGGCAAACTTCCTTCGACGTAACCAATTTCTTCAGTGACAGCCAGAACGAACTTCTCCCTTGTCCTCGAAATAGTAAATATTTCAAACAGCTTCGAATTTTTTAAGAACACCTTTGTGCTTCTTCTTCGGTTTAGTTGCAGTGGCGGAGTTGAAGTCTTGTCTAGTTCAAATTAAATTCGAAACTAACTTCACTTACTCCAAACTCCTTTATTTATAAGTAGGATTTGCATATGCATTCAAATAGCAGGTACTAAGCTTCTAGTACTAGCAGGTACCTAAACAGTTGTTAGGTTTTCCCACGTTGTGGGATTTTTGGGGGTGGGTTTTAGACAGTGCACATAGATATAAGTCTGCTTTATTTGTATTTATATTATCTGTATTTTGTTAAAAACAAAAGCATTACATCAAAGGATACATGACAGCTGATTGCCGGAAATGAAAGCCAACTTGTTTTTCGTACATGCGAACTGCGCATCCAGCAAAAGTACTCTTTACTTCGAGCTTACAGCAATATACGCCAAAAAAAAAGTCGACTCAATATGGAGTTGCAAGCTTGTATCACATCTTAAATGAAGCCAAAATCCAAATTTGCATGCCCTGGCAACGATTATAATCGCGTGTAATTGATTCACTATCAAAATCTTGACGAACTTGTTCGAACGCACGCACCCGAAAGCACAAAATTGCGCGAGGTGGCCACAGAAAAATCGCTGTAAAATCCAGTCGGGCAAAATCGGGCACCCGATCTTTTCAGGGCAGTACTCACAGAAGACTAGTGAACAATTTTCCCAAAGACGGAACCGTGGCACTTATGGCCTTTTTTTTAAACTCTATCGAAAGTTCAAAAAGTGTGATAAAAACAGTGCTTCAAGTGAGTGGCTATGAAAAGACAACAACAACAACCAACTTTTTTTTCTATATTTAATTATTTACTACAAATGCCTTCTTTTACGATGCCGGTGCAAAAAGTTTCAATTAATTTGCTCCTTTCCGTATTTTAAAACTTCAGCTTTGCCGAAAAAGTGCAAATTGCTGATATTATTTCACACTCTAAAAATTGCTCTACTTTGACGGGCTCTACAAGCAAAACTATTTGTCCAATTTAGTTAAGGTTTTCGGATTTCTTAAGTCCAAACATTTATCTATCGGACAAGTATAACAGTTTCCCCCAAATCGAACATGACAAAATCGACTTTTGCAACCTACGCCGGCAGAATCAGCCACTGTGCGGCGCGAGAAGTACTCATTGCGCATGCATTGCACTCTCTACGTGCTCGCACGTACAGCGCGCGCGATCAACATCGGCGTGCGCGGTCAACTTGGTCGTTGGATTGACGGCAAACTATTTACAGTAGATGAGTGGTCGAGCACTCATTTTGTAGGTAATTTCAATTACTTTAAAATGGTAGTGAAGCAGTGTGCGAAAAACCTACCGGTTTCACGGTATTCACGAAAAACGAAAACTATCCCTCACTTTTGACCTTTGACCGGCCATTGTGATTCACCTATTCGACCTATGACCTCGATTTTATTATCATTAGATAGATAATTTTATTCCCCACAAATTTGATCCCTCGGACTTGTCGGTACGAGCAATAGCACCGGAGATAAGGAGTTAAAACGAGCTCACCCCTAAATAAGCAGGGGGTAGTATCTTCCCCCACCCCCTCGAATACGAAAACTCAGTTTTAGACTCAGGACATGCCAACACACCCTCAAAATTTCAGCCATTAAATATTTTTTTTTAGTAAATGTGATTTATTTGTCTCTATTTACTGTACTATGGGTAATTGCCTTTAATTTGTTGGCCAACTTTACTACACGTATGGGAATAATGCGAGAAAATATCACAAAAATTGTTAATTTGAACCGCGGAATCCGGGAAAATGAGAATTGGTATAAGTGTGTATACTTTAGTACAATGAAAACAACAAGTGACCGTAAATTTTATTTGTATATGTGTATTTGTATTTATTTTATTAAAACGAAAATAAATAAAAATGGGTGTGTATGTGTATAAATGTATGTAAAATGTATGACAAATAAATGTGTTTGGGTGTGTGTATAAAAATATGTGAAACAGAAAAATAAGTGTATATAATAAGTGTAAGTGTATGTCAAATTATATTTTTGGACTATAATATTGGTTAATTGTTAGTGAATTTAGTAAAATGTATTTAATTGTATGAGGGAGAAAAATAAAATTTTTGTGTACCGGTGGGTTATGTTTGTCCCACTGTATATATGGTAAGTGTATGTGCAGTGAACGTTTGATATGGACAATGGAAAATTTTCTAAGTTGAAAATTTTCAATGTACTTGGGATGGGTCTTGTGGTCCCACTGTATATACTGACGTGTATGTGTGTATTGTGTATGGGTGTATATATGTATATATTTGTATATATAGGCACGATTGAAAATTTTCTAAGTTGAAGAAAATTTTCAATGTGCCGTGAAAATGAGTAGTTTGTCCCACTGTGTTCGCTTTTGTGCTTTCTTGCTTATGTACATGCACTTGGGCCAAGCAGCTGGATTGCGTGCTGCCAAGTGCGTACGTATATAGCACAAAAGGGAAATGCGTGACTATGTGCACAAGTGGGTGCGCGAATGTACACAGCAGCTGGGTGTCGCTGCTGATCTTATGTACAACGCACAAAGAAGAGAAATGGAAATGGTGTGTGTAAATATTGCACAGAGAGAGGTGCGAAAATGTGTGCAGAAAAGCGCGCGCAGAGTGTTTATCGCTGCTTATGTACAAAGCCCAAGGAGAAGATGGGGAAATAAATTCGCGCTTATTTTTTGCCGCAATGCAAATTCTTGAGCGCAAGAAGCGCGAAAATTGTTTGTAGGGGGAATGTGCAAAAGGGCAGTAGCGGAACTATTTTGCGGGATTTTTTGGTCCGGTTGAATATTGTATATATATACAATATTCAACGGAGATTTAATTTGTTGGTTATATATTAATGTGTGGATATGGGTATTTTTATTATTTTTGGCAATGAAAATTTTTGAAATATAAATGAATATTTGTTAGTGTATGTGTTATTGTTTTTTAAATAAATTTTTATGGGCTTATCTTGTTGGGCCCAGTGCCCGAGTATGGGGATCTCCTTTATATTTCGTGAATGTCCGTCCAACGTTGTGTTCTGGTGCTAATATTGTTTGCCCTTTTCGTTTGTCCGCTGTCGCTTCCCTCTTCGTCTGCGTTGTGTGTGTGTTGTTGTTCTTCGATGCTTTCTCCTTTGGTTGCGGCTGCTGCACTACACTGCACTGTATGTTCTTATGTTTTATCACTGCACTTTCGGTTTTTAGTTTTTTTTTTTTGTACAAAATTTTTTTTTGTGTGTTTTTTGTTTGAGAACAGGGGGCCGGGGTTGGCTTTTGTTTTTTTGTTTTGAAAAAAAGGGGGGGCGGGGGATGGCTTTTACAATTTTTTTTTAATTTTCTTTTTTGATCAAGGGGGGCCGGGGATGGCTTTTTGGTTTTTTGTAAGGGGGTCCGCACTATACGTTGTTCACTTTCTTTTTCACTTCTTTTTTTTTTTTGTTACCTCATTTCTTTGGTTCCTGTTGTATGATGTTGTTCACTCTTTGTTTGTGTAGCTTTATTTTTTCACTGTGTTATGTTGTTCACTGTATTAATTCGTCTTGGTTTTCACTGTTCACTATTTTGTAATTGTTTTGTGTCACTTGTGTTTTATGTTTTAAATACGCGGCGCGGGTTCGCGTTTGCTCGAAGGACCATGAATAGTACTCTTGGAGCCGTCGGCGGAACGCAGTTTAAAAAGAAAAGGCGCGGGAGTTCGGGTGGTCGCGTGCGTTTTATTTGCTGTTTAAAACACGAATGAACAAAGTGAAACACATTGGACGACACAAACGGCCGGAGCCGGTGGATTAGGGAAGTGGAACATAAATACAAAAGGAACTGGAAGGGAGAGGATTTGATTTGTGCAGGATCCACAGAACACTGGAACGAACACATTTAGCCAAAATGTATTAACCTTATTATCCAAAACAGTAATGGGCACCTACACAGCCAAGCATTTTGGCAATGTATGCATGCAGCACTGTAGAAAATTAGAGCCTCAATCAATTGGAAAAAATCGTACAACATTTTATGTGCCGCAAGACTTCACAATTTTTGTGTTATAAGCGCTAACGGTGGTTTGATGTCATACAGAAAATGCTCAACAACTACTAACTTAGAAATAAATCTGAGACTATGATACAAGAGATATGACAATTGTCGTCAAACGTTGTCATAGAACAAGGTAGTGGTGCTGCAATTTCAATTTATGAACAGAATGTATATGGTTTTCCAACAAGGTGTTAGGTGTTATTATGTGGTGGTATGAGGTATTATTTTGAATCACCCGGTATTTCGGTAGCTGTCACTTTTGAAGCTTTTATTCTTTGACATTTGACAAGTAGAAACTACGCCATTACTAAAAATGGAACGATACACGCTTCAACAACGCATTGAAATTATTCAAATTCACTACAAAAATGGTGAAAATCTTGCAGTCACAGTTCGCAAAACTAAAGCATTTTTGGGTCGTCGTGAAGCACCTTGTCGGACCACAATACAGAAATTGGTGGAAAAATTCGAGCTGTTGTTACAAGTTAGTGATGTGAAGAATAAAACCCGTGCACGTCGCTCAAGAACAACTGAGAATATTGCTGCTGTAGCCCAAAGTGTTGAAGAAAACCCAGGTTTGTCGATTTCTCGTCGTTCTTTGGAATTGGGCATTCCAAAAACGTCATTACACCGCATTTTGCATAAAGACTTGGGTCTTAAGGCTTATAAAGTTCAGTTAACACAGAAACTCAAGCCGACCGATCATCAACAACGTCGTGTCTTTGCTGATTGGGTCCTTGAAATGCATGAAAATGATCCGGAATTCCATCGAAAAATCATCTTGACTGATGAGGCCCATTTCCACCTTGATGGCTCGGAAAACCCAAGAGTTATTGTTGAGAAGTCTCTACATCCTGTTTGGTGCGGTTTATAGTCCGGCGGGGTCATTGGAACTTACTTTTTCGAAAATGAGGTTGGATCAACAGTTACGGTGAATGGATTGCGCTATCGAGAGATGATTAATGATTTTTTATGGTCGGAGTTGGATGTGATTGATCTGGACAACGTTTACTTTCAACAAGACGGCGCTACGTACCACACAAGCAACGAAACCATTGCTCTTTTACGGGAAAAGTTTCCGGACCGTGTTATCTCTGGAAGAGGTGATCACAATTGGCCACCGAGATCTTGTGATTTACCACCTTGCGAGTTCTTCCTTTGGGGCCACGTGAAAGATAAGGTGTACGCCAACAGCGCAACGTCGATTCAAGACCTCAAAGATAGAATTCGTGAGGCTATCGAGGACATAGGGCAGCCACTTTGCGATTTGGTTATGGAAAATTTCATGAAAAGGATATGGTCCTGTAAGCGTGGTCGTGGTGGCCATTTGGCTGATGTTGTTTTTCATTATTAACGGCATACCTTCCTCTTTATTATGAAATAAACATCCGATAATTTATCTCAAAAATGGCATTTTTCTTTGAATATCAAAATAACACCTCTTGTTGGAAAACCCTGTAGATCACATGATCATTTTTGAAACCGAAAATTTGCTAACAAAATATTAGATGAGTGCATAAGTTCGTGCCCGATTTGAAGTCAAAACTCAAATTGAAATTTTTCAAAACAAAATCTTTATTCATCAACTAGTATGGCCCTGCGGCTTTGCACGCAAGCTCGAAGTCAATGAGCCAAATAAATCAAGTTTCTTCATACTACACTCTATGGGCGATACCACGCCTCTATTATGTAATGCCCAATTCCTCCAGTCGAAGGGTGTGACTCGGTTTCATCGATATGCGACTTTCAGTTCCAAAGTTACGCGGAAAATTTCAGTCCCAAAATATATGCCCCTTGTTCAACGCCCATAAAATTTTGCCAGTAGAATGACACATCTATGGGACGATGGTATACAAAACTTCAAACTTTCCAACTTATTGTTCCGAAGCTATTCCACATTAAAAATTTGGGTTCAATGGGCGGTGCCATGCCCCTCGTCCAACACCCACTCCATTCTCCATGTCGAAGGGCACATTTAAAACGTAAATCTTTGATGTGTGATTTGTAGTAGAGTTCGACCGATACCAAATTTTTTGGCCGATGCCGATTAATCGGCTGCAAGGGCGAGTTTGGCTGATGCCGATTAATCGGCCGAAAGGGCGAAAATCGGCCGATGCTGATTCCATAGGGAAAAAATAACACGAATGAATTACACAGTCTATTTTATAAAATAACAAAAGGAATTATTACATATTCATAACAAAACAACGAGAAAAAAAATTAAAAACTAAATAAAATAACAAGAGAATTCAGAATTCTAATACATTTACGGGCATTAAAAAAGTAATATATCAATTATCCACTAAGAGAGAAACAAAAAAAGTGACGTAAATATTGCATACAAAATCAGTTTTTTATTCAACTTAAAATTACGATTTTTATACATTGTAATGTGTTTGGTGTCCGGTCTTGTTCAAAGCCACAAGACTAAGGCTGATCAAAAACGCTCGACAGTCAAACTGGAGCGAAACTTTTGGAGTTCAAGAGACAGAGCTTGATTTGCTTGAACTAAATTTATTTTTGGTTTTTACTCTTATTTATACTAAATTTCTTAACGCTAACTAATGCAATTGGAAGTGGCCTTGAGTTCCCACGAATGCACCCAGTAACTCCAGACCTTCGACAGTTCAAAAATTGCTGGTGTTAGCAATTGATTCTCCCAAAGCATTATGTGTCGTTGGCTGGTAACCAAACACGGGTATTGGCTTTATGCTTGGCTATGCGCAAATTGTGCGAAAGTGTTAAGCATACGGTTGTGGATGCGTTGTTGTTGTAACACGGCGCGAAGTGGCGCTGCTATGTTATTGATAACTGTGATAATGATTGTAGCGTGAAGCGGTGTTACTGTGGGAATATTATTGAGTGCATATGTGGTATCACTACACATATTAAAATTTGTACTCCCAAATTGCGAGCCGTTGTACAGATGCAGTGGAAAGAGGTCAGAAGACAAATTTGAGAAAAATAAAAGGGCTGTTAAAAAAAATTCTTCCGATTAAACAAGAAGGATAAGATTGAAAAATTAAATGCTCCTTCTCCTGATATCCACATTAGGTTAGGTTAGGTTAAAGTGACTGTCTTGGCATGGGACTTGCTGTGAGCAGGGCCGTCGAGAGGATATCAGGGCCCGGTGTTAGTTACTGATGATTTACATATTTTATTCCTCCATCATTACTATTAATGATCTTGATTATTTTATCAAATTTTTTTTAACACTCTCGCTAAACAAACATGGCGATTTCCGATAGGTCGGGAAACGCCAAAAAAATTGGTACCAACAATTCCCGACCAACCAGGAAATTTTCCTGGCAGATCGGAAATTACAAGAAAGTTGTTCCCGTGATTTCCTTATTAGTCGAGAAATAGCAAGAAAAACTTCCCGGGAAATTTTTCGTGCCAAATTTCCTGGAATTTCCCTACCTGTCATCAGGAATCGCTGAGTTTGTTTAACGAAGGCCCGTACTTGCGGAAAACGTTCAAACAGACAAATAAATAAAAAACTTCACTTACTTGTAATCTGTTTCGTACAGGGACGATCTCCTGTGCGATTGACTTGTTCGCACAGGGACGATCGTCTCTGGCCGAAGTAGTCAGTCGTGCAGTGAGCGTGAAGCAGTCAGTCGTGCAGTGAGCGTGAAGCGGACGAGACGTCCACTTTTGGTGCAAGTTTTTAATCGGTGCGAGATGTGCGTGTGCATGTAGTACGGAAAATAAATCGGGTTTTTTGAGCTCATGGCTTTTTCCCAACGAGTGCGCGTTTTGTTTAAACCGGGTTGCATTCCGTAGTTTCCACCGGCAATCGAAGATGGTGGGAACATTGTGGTACGTGTCGAGCCAGATGTTAGCGGCCTATGGAGCGGCCATTTTTTGTTTTCGATTCCTTTGTGCGCGAAAGAAACGGGACATTTCCAGCGAGCAGCGTTGTGCGAAGAGCTCTCGCGTGGAATGTGTGCTAGAAGGAGCGAGTCGCCGATTATTGCGCAATTCGTTTCAATTCCATTCGATCAGCGAACGCAGAAGCGAAAGCATCGCGAGTGAGCAGTTGTGTTGGTGAATTTAAAAAAAAAAAAAAGAGGAGAAAGAAGAAGCAGCAGCAATCGGTGAGCTACAGTCCACTAGGAGCGTGGTGCGGGTAATAGGATTTAGAGCAAATTTGTTATTATTGTGGTGCATGGAAAATCGTTTGAGCTTCAGTTGAGTGCTTGTTTGGTGCATGCGGTTTGGTTCGAGTAAGCATATTATTGTGCAATGAAATTTCGTTTGTGTGCCTGCTTGGCGCATGCGTTGGTGCGACCGAGTTTATTGTTGTTGTTGTGCTCGGAAATCTCGTTTGTGTGCCTTCTTGGCGCACGAATTATATTTTTCGTATTGAAACACGTCTGGTCTCTTCAGAGCTCAAATATGTTCTGTCTTATTTTTCAAATATCATCTTAAGTGCTAGCTCAATAATCCTTATCTTAATATACATAATTGTTGCTTATCTATTTTTAACAGTCCCTTTTACTACGCACCCAAACATCTCTTATCAGTTGATTTACGACTGTTTGGATGGTTTACAATATCGGGACTGTTTGGGAGGTTTTATGTTTCCCAGTTTATCTTGAGGTTTCGGTTGGGCACTGGCAATGTCGAGAGTCTGCTCTTATCGCTGGACATTGCCTGTGACGTAACTTCTCCCCTCTTTAACTCAAAACACTCCTGGGTTTTGTTTACAAATTCGATTTTCATTTTTCTTTGCTTCTTTAGCAAGATTATTATTGTTATAATGGCAGCAGTGATTAAAATTATCATAAGTGTCGAGACAGAATATATCACTTTTTTGTGGTATTGCAAGTATCACAATTATTTATGAATTTTTGAATAAGTAGTTTTAAATTTTGAAAATAGATAAGGTTTTTCAAACTCGCGTAGTTTTCGTTTATGCCTGCATGTCCAGTTTCATTTTTATGAAAATTTGCTATTTGTTTATAAGTTTCTTCTTCAGTTTTCATGTCTTTGGCATGAAATTCACATTTTACAAATTTAATTTGATTACCAAAGTTTTTAATTAATTCTTGTTGAACGATGTTGTATTGATGTTCGCTGAGATCCGAATAAATGCCTACTTTTCCAGTATTTAAATACTTTCGACAAATATTTATTATACTGTTATTTTCAATGTCATTAGAATTGAGATATATTTTTGTTTTATTCAAAAATGTTTCGATTTCTTTTGTTTTATTATTTATTAAAATTATTTGGGTTTTAAAACGATTGACAATAGTATGAAGTATAGGAAAATGATCGTTTAGTTCCTCCTCTTGAGAATGGATAGTTGCGTCAGTTTTGATCGTAATTCCGTCTTCTATTGCATTAATTTCACCTGTTTCTGAATTTATTCGGCTTAAAAAGTCTGCTACGTTGTTGTCTTTTCCTTTTAAATAGTTGATATTTATATTGTATTCTCCTAATTTTAAAAGCCATCGTTGAAGTCTGGGATTAATGTCCTTCCCTTTATGTTTAGCTTGCAACCATTTAAGAGGTTGGTGATCGGTTAGGAGGTCAAAAGGTCTGCCGTAAATATATGGTCTAAAATAATTAACTGCCCATACTATAGCTAATAATTCTTTTTCTGTGGTGGAGTACCTTCTTTCATGATCATTCAGAGTCCTACTGGCATAACTTATAGGATGGTTTTCTTGAGTTAATACTGCGCATATGGCAAAATCGCTGGCGTCAGTTGCAATGCAAAAAGTCCTTTTATAATCGGGATATTTTAGAATTGGTGGGTTTATTAAAAGTGATTTTAATTTTTCAAAAGAATTTATGTAATTAGAATCGTTTGTGTTTATTTTCATCCCTTTTTTGAGGTATTTTGTTAGTCCAGAGGCTACATTTGCGTAGTCTTTGACAAACTTTCTATAGTAACCAGTTATACCTAAGAATGATTTTATTTGTTTAACTGTAGTAGGTAATTTTAAATTTTGAATATTTTTTATTTTATCTAGATTGGGTTTTATACCGTCCACAGTTAAAGTGTGACCAAGATATTCTGTTGATTTTGCAAAAAATTTGCACTTATCTATTTGTATTTTTAAATTGTGTTCATGTAATTTCGTTAGTATTTTCTGTACATTTTGTGTGTGTTCTTCGAGACTTGAGCTGAAGATTAAAATGTCGTCTAAATATACAACACATATCTTATTTATGTATTCCCTAAGCACAGAGTTCATTAGCCTTTGAAAAGTTGCGGGTGCGTTTTTCAATCCAAACGGCATTCTTATAAATTCGTAATGTCCTTGAGGGGTTGAGAAAGCTGTCTTTGGTCGATCTATTTCGTTTATGTTAACCTGGTGGAAACCTTTAGATAGATCAAGTGTTGTAAAATATTGTGCTCTACCAAGTTTGTCTAAAATAGTCTCAATATTGGGTATAGGAAATTTGTCGTCGATGGTGTCTTCATTCAGTTTTCTATAATCAATGACTATTCGCCATTTTTTCTTTCCCGAATTGTCTAGCTTCTTAGGAACTATCCAAAGAGGTGAGTTGTATGGTGAATTGCTTTCTTTAATTATTCCCTGTCTTAACATATCATTTATTTGATTGCTAATCTCTTCCTCGTGAATTTGGGGATATCTGTATATTTTACAATATATTGGTCTTTCAGATTTTGTTACTATCTCATGTTGAATTTCATGAGTATGGGATAATTGTTCTCCTTCATGGTAAAATACATTTTTATTATTATTTAAAAGTGTTTTTAATTTACTTTTTTCCTCATTGTTCATGTCCTCTCTGATTAAATCTTGTAGTTTGTTTTCTCCTTCTTCTAGTGTGTGAATATTGTTATACTCAAAAGGACATGCATTTAAAAATTTTATTTTGTTATTATTTATTTCTAAGTATTCTTCTTTTAAGTTTATTACCGCATTAAGGGCTTTTAGGATATTTTGGCCTACAAGGGCATCAAAATTTTTATTAATAAATGTTGTTATTTTCCAACACATTAGGTTATTTTCATTAAATTCCAGCGGAAGTTCTGTAATTATTTCCGTGTCTATAGCAGTTTGGCCATTTAGTGTATTAAAATATATCTTCCGTTGTAAACTGTTTCTTTTATAATTTAACAATTTGTTTTTATCTAAAAGGCTAGTTGTGGATCCCGTATCTATTAAACATTTTATTTTTTGGGTTCCAATCGTTAATAATACTATCGGTAGATTCGTTGTTGGCCCGTCGATTGAAAATTTGACTGTTCGCAGTGGTCAATTTCCATCGGTTCAGGTCGGTTATGTCGGAACTGGTTAGATTGATTTGGATAATTTTGCCGAAATTGATTTGACTGATTTGTATAGTTCTGCCTAAATTGATTTGATTGGTTGTAATTTGGTCGAAAATTACTTGACTGATTGGAATTTTGTCTAAACTGACCTGACTGATTGTTATTAAAGTTATTTGACCGAAATTGACTTGACTGATTTGAGTCTCTTGAATAATTTGAATAGTTTTGATTATTTCTAAATTGACCTGATTGATTTAAATTTTGATTATTATTTCCATATAACTCGTTAACACTTTGTTCCTTATGTTTATGGTGTGTATATTTCTGAATCATATTTGATTCTTCTAAGATATAATAAGCATCTCTTAAATTTACGATATTACGTGAAATTATTATGCTAGCTAAATTTGGATGAATTCCATTTAAAAACGTTTTTAAAATTATCTTCTCATTAGCCTTAGGAGAAAACTCACTTGGCTTTTCTAAGTCGAATTCAAATTTCATATTTAGCTTATCTAGTATACACTTAAGGTTATTAAAATATTGACTTACGTTATACTGCTTTGTCGTGAAGGCTTGGTGATGGAGGCTCAAGTAGCTCTCCCGAATTCCGAAGGAATGGATCAGCTCCGCTTTGATGTCCGTCCATGAGGCGTTAGCGTCTAAAGTCTGGACCGCGTTGAGTGCCGCTCCTTGGATCTTTGTGGTGACGTATCGTCTAAACACGAATTCCTTCATGCTGGGGTTGGTTTCAAAGAGGGGAAGAATTTGGTCCACTTCCCTTATGAAAGACGTCAGACTGTAGTCACCGCTTCCGTTGAATTCCCTTATCCTGGATGCCTCCTTCAGGAGCTCCGACGCTGGTATCGAAAGGGCCATCTCGTCTTCTGTCGCTTCTTCGGGTATGGTATATGGTTTTAAAGTTGCAGGTTTGCTTTTTTGTGTTTTTGGCATAACCTGTTCGCCTTCTTCCCTCAGTTTCTCGCTCTGATCTTCGTCGTGATTGTGTCAGGATCTTAAGACCTTGATCGATTCACTTCACTTCACTTTTGAGTTACGATCTTGGGATTCGTACTCTCGTTAATTTTAATGTTAAGACAGGATCTTCGGATCACTTGTCCTTATTTTCAAATTCGTGATTTTTCTCGATTTGAACTTCAGTTCAATAAAAATCTTTGAATTCGGTAGGGTTTACCGACTGCGCCAATTATATTTTTCGTATTGAAACACGTCTGGTCTCTTCAGAGCTCAAATATGTTCTGTCTTATTTTTCAAATATCATCTTAAGTGCTAGCTCAATAATCCTTATCTTAATATACATAATTGTTGCTTATCTACTTTTAACAGTCCCTTTTACTACGCACCCAAACATCTCTTATCAGTTGATTTACGACTGTTTGGATGGTTTACAATATCGGGACTGTTTGGGAGGTTTTATGTTTCCCAGTTTATCTTGAGGTTTCGGTTGGGCACTGGCAATGTCGAGAGTCTGCTCTTATCGCTGGACATTGCCTGTGACGTAACTCACGCGTTTGGTGCGAGCAGGTTTATTGTTGTTGTTGTGCTCGGAAATTTCGTTTGTGTGCCTTCTTGGCGCACGCGTTTGGTGCGAGCATGTTTATTGTTGTTGTTGTGCTCGGAAATTTCGTTTGTGTGCCTTCTTGGCGCACGCATTGGTGCGAGCGAGTTTCTTGTTGTTGTACATGCAGGTTTCGTTTGTATGCCAGTCAGGTGCTTGCATGGCGCATGCGTTGGTGCGACCGAGTTTATTGTTGTTGTTGTGCTTGGAAATTTCGTTTGTGTGCCTGCTTGGCGCACGCATTGGTGCGAGCGAGTTTCTTGTTGTTGTACATGCAGGTTTCGTTTGTATGCCAGTCAGGTGCTTGCATGGCGCATGCTTTGGTGCGAGCGAATTTATTGTTGTTGTTGTACAAGGAAGTTTCGTTTGTGTGCTAGTCGGGTGCTTGCTTGGCGCATGCGTTCGGTGCGAGCGGGCTTATTTTTGCTGTTGTGCAAGAAAGTTTCGTTTGTGTGCCAGTCGGGTGCTTGCTTTACGCATGCGTTTTGGTGCGAGTGGGCTTATTGGTGTTGTTGTGCATGGAGATTTCGTTTATTGTGTGCTATTTAATGTTTGTTTGGGGCATGCGTTTGGTCGGTGCAAGTGGCCACATAGTGGTTGTTGTGGTGCAAGGAAAAATCTGGAAACATGTGCCTGCAGGGCGTATGGTTTCGGAGGTGCAAGTATGTGCGCGAGGGACGCGCGTAACTGCGGTCCCGTTATGGCTGAGCTGGTGGTGCGAGTATGTGCGCAAGGGACGCGCGTAACTGCGGTCCCGGTATTGCTCAGTTGGTGCTGTGATGTTGCCGTTATTCTTGGAATCGAAGGGTGCTAGATTGATATGCATATCTGAGCTAGAGCTGCAAGAATAAGAAAACGAAAAGAGAGCTAGAAAACGAAAAGAGAGCTAGAGCAGCAAGTATAAGAAAATTAAAAGAGAGCTAGAAAAAGGAGAGCAAAAACGATTGCAAGCAGTGATGCTAGTCAGAGTGCCAGTAATTTCAAGAATAAATTCGAAACAAGAACGATTGCAAGCTGTGGTGCTAGTCAGAGAGCCAGTAATTTCAAGAATAAATTCGAAACAAGAACGATTGCAAGCAGTGGTGCTAGTCAGAGTGCCAGTAATTTCAAGAATAAATTCGAAACAAAACGTTTGGAAGAAGTGTGCTAGTCAGAGTTCCAAGAATGAAGTCGGAACAGAAAATTGTGCTTAGCGACAGGTTGAAGCCTGTGTGCGTTGCGTGCAAGAAATGACGTCACAGCTGACGTTGCAGGGGCAAGAACAGTTGATAATTTTGGACTTTGCTCCAATCCTTGGTGCTTGTTTTCTATCTCATTGCAGTGAAATGGCAGCACGCAATAAATTGGAGGCGTTGGCGGCGACGATCAGGCGCACACTGTGCTTCGTAAAGGGGCCAGAGTTTGAGCACGTCACGCTGGAGCTAGCAAGGGTACGCCGTACCAACCTAGAAGTAGTTTGGGCGAAATATAATGACGCCTACGAGAAGGTAATCGGCGCGACGCCCAGGGAGCAGAGGGGGCAGCTGGAGCAAGCCACGCTGGTGCGGGTTGAGGAAGAGTATTTTGAGGCGCACGCTTTGTTCAACGCCAAAATCAATCAATTGGAGCCAAGACAGGTGCAAGTACAAAATGAGCCAGAGATCAGGGTGCAGGTGCAGATGCCAGTGCAGCAGAACGACATAAAGAACACGTGGGCGAGTTCGATGGAGCACCAACCAAATGGCCAGGGTTTCGCGGTGCATGAAAATGCGGGCGTGGACCCGGCGTACAAATTCTTGTATTTAGCGAGCTCGTTGGTGGGGCATGCTAAGCTCACGTTTGGGCAATGGCAATTTTCTGCAGAGAACTACACGCAGGCATGGGAGCGTCTGAACCAAATGCACGACCAGAGCTACCTGATCGGGCGCGAGCATTTGCGAAATTTTATAAGGCTCCCAGAGCTGATGGGTCAGCCGAAGGCCAACGATTTGCGGCGCATGTCAAATGTAACTCATGAGGTGCGACGGCAGCTGCAGGCGCAGGGTTTGCCAGTGGAGCACTGGGACTTCTTCATGGTGCACATGCTACACGAGCGGCTAGATAGCGAGACAGCCAGGCAATGGGAGCTAGCCCGGGAGAGTGACACCCCGACAGTGGATCAAATGCTGTCTTTTATTGACAGGCAGGCGATCGCGCTGGCCAATACAGCGGATAATCGCAGGCGCATGGAGTCTGTGGTTGTGGTGCCAGAGACAGCTAGACAGCCAAAAGCTATAGGTGCTGTTGCTGGCGCTAGAATGGTGCAAGGGCGGGCTTCGATATCGCGAGTGCCAGATCCGCGGACAATGACTTGTGAGGTGTGTGCCGGGAATCACATGTTGTATCATTGTCCGGAGTTTATGGCTCTGTCATTAAAGGCGCGGAAAGACTATATTTCCAGGCGCAATTTGTGTCCGAATTGTTTCAAGAAGGGTCATGGAGCGGACAATTGTTATCAAGGCGATTGCTGGAAGTGCCCAGGTAGGCCAAAGCACAACTGCGCGCTGTATCCAAGCCGCGAACCACCGAAGCAGGCAAACAGCGTGCAAGCCAGGATTGAGGGCAAGAATCTACCAAAGCAGAAACGCAAAGTAGACCGACGTCAGAAAGGGGCCAGAGTGAGAGGCGGGGAGCGAGGGCAAGGTGTGCCAGTAAACTTAAGCGAACCAGACGAAAAACGATCGAAGCTTGAGCAAGAAATAAAAGATAAATGGTTTGAACAGTATTCAGCTGGTGCTAATATTAATGCAAATCCGACTATGACGTTGTTACCGACGGCCATGGTCGGAATTGTAGATGATGGGTGCAGGTATGGGCCGGTGCGTGCATTGCTGGATACGGGAGCACAGGTCAATTTGATGACGTTCGCATTACAGCGAAAATATCGCGTATCCACGCAACCTATGGCGCAGAAGATGGTGGGCATTGACGGTGTGCCAATGCAAGTGGGCAAGAAGGCTAACATAAAAATAAAGCCATGGTTTGCAGCGGCATGTGAGCTAGAGGCAGAGCTGTGGGTTCTGCCAAAAGAGAGCCAGTGGGGGCCAGTATTACCATCCGGTAGTATACGGATGATGGCACAAGATGGTTTACCAGATCCGTTTGCAGATCCGGATTACTGGCAACCGAAAAGTGTGCATGTCTTACTAGGAGCAAGTTTCGTGGCAAGGATTGTCATCAGTATTATGCCGAATAAATTGAATAACATGACGTTAATGGAAACGGTGCTAGGTATGGTCGTTTTTGGAGAGCATGCGCAGAAAGTCAACGAGCAAACAGGTGGGCTAGTGTCTATGATTGAGTGCGAGAATAATGAGGAGCTTGACAAGTTGTTTAAGAAGTGTTGGGAGCTTGATCAAATCAAAGATCATGCAATGAGAACGCCAGAGGAGGAGCTAGTTGAAAACAATTTTATTAATACATATCGCAGAGCCAGTGACGGCAGATTAATTGTTACTATACCATTGAAAACAGTTAATGACATTGGGAGCTCAAGAGAGATTGCGTTGCGTCGCTTCTTATATTTGGAGATGCGATTGGAAAGGGAGCCAGAACTCAGAATGTCCTACATTGAATTTATGAGAGAATATGAGGGGCTTGGGCACATGGAGCTAGTTAGTGAGCATGCTAGACCAGGTGCATTAGTTTATTATATACAACATCATTGTGTTACCAAAAAGTTTCGCGTGGTATTCGACGCTAGTTGTCGTACTACTAAAGGCATATCGTTAAATGAGGTGCAGTTGCTAGGCGAAAAGTTGCAAAGGGATTTGCATGAAATAATTATGCGTTTTAGAAGGCATAAAGTCGCTTTCTCTTCGGATATCAAAATGATGTTCCGGCAGGTGCGGATTGCTAGACATCAATGGGATTTGCAAAGAATATTTTGGCGCGAGAGTAGGCAAACCCCATTGAGAGAATATTGGCTGACTGTGGTCACCTATGGCATGACGTCATCATCATGTGCAGGAGATGCAGAGGAGAAATATCCTGAAGCTGCGAATGCAATCATAAATGACATGTACATGGATGACTGCGTATCTGGTGCTAGCAGCGAGCAAGATGCAATTACGTTGGCAAAACAAATGGCGCGGATTGATTGGGGCAGGGTTTGAGCTTCGTAAATGGAAGTCGAACAGTAGGTTGTTCATGGAGGAAATGCATTCAAATGAAAAGGAAGAGATGATGCAGTTCGATGAAGAAGCTAAGGTGCTAGGGTTAGTATGGCTAGTGGCGCAAGACAAGTACACATTCATTGTGAAAACACCAGTTATAAGGGAGCCAGTTACAAAGCGTCTGGTTGCAAGTCGGGTGCTGCAGCTGTTTGACCCAAATGGATATATTTCCCCAGTAACAGTCGTGGGCAAGATTATTATACAGGACTTATGGCGCTTGAAAGTGGCATGGGACGAAAAATTGTCAAAGGAGCTAGAAGATAAATTTAGAGATTATTGGGACCAGATTAAGGAGCTAGAAAACTTTAAGGTCCCAAGATGGATTGGTGCGAAAAATAATGCAAGGTTATAGGTGCATGGGTTTGCTGACGCCTCTGAGAAGGCATATGGTGCTGTTATCTATGTGAGGATAGAACGTGAAAATGGGGCAATAGCATGTAATTTGCTAGTATCCAAGACAAAAGTGGCGCCAATTAACAGATTGACTATACCGAGACTAGAATTGTCAGCGTGCGAGTTATTAGCTAGATTGGGAAAGAGTGCTAGACAGTCAATGGAATGGAGCGATGTTAGCTGTACATTCTGGACAGATTCGTTCGTGGTGTTGTATTGGCTAGGCAAGCAGCTAAGAGAGTTGAAGACCTTTGTTGGTAATCGTGTTGCAGCGATACAACAGAGCGTTGGGGCAAGTAGATGGAAACATGTGAGCACAGCAGATAACCCAGCAGATTTGGCGAGTAGGGTTTTGAAAGCAAGTGAATTGGTGGACAACAAATTGTGGCTGCAAGGTCCAGCCTGGTTATCTAAACCAAAGGAGCAATGGCCAGCTGATAAGTTTGATCAAGCAAAGGAGCAGTGGCCATCTCACAAGTTTGAGCCAGTGGAGGAGCAATATTCGATAGAGGCGGAGCAAGAAATCAAAGTAAATGTAGTAAAAGTGTGCGAGGGGCCATTGAGTATTTTTGTGCCAAAAATGGGGGGAGGCGGTGTGGTCGTCCCACTCACACAGTATGAGGGCAAGTTGGAGAAAATATTAAATATTTTGGTATATTGCAAGCGTTTTATAGATGCCTTAAGGGTGAGATATGCGAAAAAAGAGAGAGCTAGAAGATCGCGAGTAGGTCGTAGGCCAAGGAGCAAGAATGCAAGAATACCACTTCACTTCACCACTTCACACCACTTCATCACAGGAGCAAGATTTTTATAAAGAGCTAGCGATGATACGGAAAGAAAATCGGTTGCCAGAACGAAGTAAGCTAGAGCCATTACGTCCGATCTTGGACAAAAATGGATTGATAAGAGTCGGGGGCAGGTTAATAAATGCAGAAAAAGAATATGAAATGAGGCATCAGGTGATCATTGCGAAGGGTTCAAGGTTAGCATATTTGATAATTGACTATGCGCATAGACAAACCAAACATGGAGCAGTGCAAGTTATGACCCAGTATATTCGGCAGAAATATTGGATTCCTCGGATAAGGGATGAGCTCAGAAGATTTTTACACAAATGTGTGGTGTGCGTGCGTTACAGCTACAAGCTGGAGCAACAGTTGATGGCAAATTTACCAGCCGATCGAGTGCAAGTGGGCAAGCCTTTTTTACATTCTGGTTAAGACTATGCTGAGCCATTCAATGTCCATTTGAGGGTCCGAGATGATTACGTAGCGAAAAGCAAATGCTGGATCGCGATATTTGTGTGCCTGAAGACCCGGGCTATTCATATTGATATGGTGCTAGATCTAACTACTCAATCATTCATTGCGTGCTATGAGAGATTTATCGGAAGACGTGGAAGATGTGAGCGTATGTACAGTGACAACGCGACGACGTTTGTTGGTGCAGATAGGATGATCAAGAGAGCAATTGACTTTTGGAGGGAGCAAGAGGTGCTAGAATATTTGAGTATGAAAGGTACAGAATGGCACTTTATGATTCCAGCTGCCCCACATCAAGGTGGAATTTACGAAGTAGCTGTGGAGTCCATGAAGCATCATTTAACGAGAGTCGTGGGCCAGAGAACGCTGGCACAGGACCAGCTTGCGACGTTATTGGTACAAGTAGAAGCGATTCTGAATTTGCGGCCGTTGTATCCGATATCAGACGATCCGACGGATGTGCAAGCATTGACACCGGGGCATTTTCTTATTGGAGAGCCGCTGGTACTGCCACCTCCCTTTGCATTGGACGAGCAACCAAACACGGAGGGCATTAAGCTTTGGAAAGAGCGCCAGACTATGTTAAAGCATTTTTGGGCTAGATGGCAAGTTGATTATTTGAATAGTTTGCAGGAGCGCAAGAAATGGCGCAGAGAGAGAGAGAATTTGAGAGTGGGCCAGCTAGTTCTCATCAAGGCAGAGAACTTTCCGCCAGCGCAGTGGGCGCTAGGCAGAGTGTGCAAGTTAATTCTGAGCAATGACAAGCTCGTACGATCCGTGGAGATTGAGACCCAGACAAGCAGATTGACCAGACCGGTGCAGAAGCTATGCATATTGCCGGTGGAGCCTGCCAATGTGGAGCCGGAGTGACTAGAGTGCTAAGATTAGAATTAAGTTGATTGTTAATTGTATTGTTATTAATTGCTAATGCAAGCTGATTGTATTTAATGAAAACCGTTGGTTTTCGCTGGCACTGTTTCGTACAGGGACGATCTCCTGTGCGATTGACTTGTTCGCACAGGGACGATCATCTCTGGCCGAAGTAGTCAGTCGTGGAGTGAGCGTGAAGCAGTCAGTCGTGCAGTGAGCGTGAAGCGGACGAGACGTCCACTTTTGGTGCAAGTTTTTAATCGGTGCGAGATGTGCGTGTGCATGTAGTACGGAAAATAAATCGGGTTTTTTGAGCTGATGGCTGTTTCCCAACGAGTGCGCGTTTTATTTAAACCGGGTTGCATTCCGTAGTTTCCACCGGCAATCGAAGATGGTGGGAACATAATCCGAAAAACACTCTTTCATTGCCGATCGATCGTAATTTTGAGACACATGAATCGAATAAACCTGTCACCTGTAAACTTGTATACAAAGTGTTAGAGAATAAGAACACAATTTATTGGGATGGCAACGTCGGCTCAGTGTGATCGAGCAATGCCGCGATTCAGCATGCTGAGTGCTCGGCAGGTCGGCGTTGTCAGCGACTCCCGTTAGGCCGGTGTCGCAGGAAAAATCGTGGTTGTTGAATTTGAAATCTGCTACTGAGCGGACGGAGTAAATTGAAATAAAAATTAAGAGTAAACAACGGCGTTTTTCTTACACAAAGTCAACCAAAACAATCCAACGACTTTTCAGGTTATGTCCGGGTTGAATTGCCCTATTTATCAACAAGAGGGCGCCTTACTGTTTGTCAGTGCTGACACGCTTACTAGGCCCTGACAATTGGTCACACTGGTAGCAGTTGAATGAGTAACAATCACTAAATATCGATAGACCTAGGCTATCGATAGTCCGCTACTGATATTTAGTGAACACTAGCAGCAATCGCAGCAATATACGCGTATGCAAAGTTATAGCGCGCGATATTTTGAACTTATGAATTTCAGATTTTTTACAACGATTCAAATGTAAAATATTTTGACAATTTTTTTTTTGTTTTACGAAGAAAACATTTTTTAATGTTGGGCCCGGGCCCGTCTGCATAATGTTTGATTACGATAGGTAGATAATACACCAGTTACATTCTTTTACGGTTCTAATCAGATTGCAAAAGTGTATATTAAACTTTTCCCAAATTTTTAGATTTCGATTGAAATCCGGGCCCCGCTAGAAACTCCGGGCCCGATGGGAATCCCACCTTTACCACCCCCCTCTCGACGGACCTGGCTGTGAGACACACTTTGCTGTGGGCCATTTGCTCAAAGTCCGGTTAAAGTGTTTGTTAACAAACCGACACTTAAATTTTTCGCAACGAAAAACTTGCGGTTACAAATTTTCGTTTGCTCATACGAACGAAAAACTAATCGTCAAAATTTAATTGTGAATGGTTGGCATGGCATGGTTGCCACAATTGGTATCTTTCTACCAAAATTGGTAACTTTTAAACTGTTTGGTAACTTGATAACTTTATTTTCATTTTAGTAACTCTTGCAATCAAAAATTGATTTGAAGTAATAGACAAGAAAATTCGTTTTTTTCTTTATAAATTTATATCACACCTTGTTTTATACATTAAATACGCAGCACTGGCAACAGTGCCTTCAGCCCGGTTCAATGGCTGCATTGTTGGCACACTTCTACTATTCGATTAACTAACATCGACCAACATTGCGAACGTTTTGTAGTACAGATGAAAATAAGTATTCCAGGGTTAATATTGAATTTGATTTGATATTTAGGCTGTGTTCTTAAACGTCAGTTGCTTTGCAAAAGTACAAAGCATTATGTTAGTAAACACAAAATGCAATAGTGTTACAATGCATCGTGTTCGTGAACGCATCCAATGATCAATCAATTGCGTCGGCATCGCAAACTGCACATCATTATTATCGACGATGCATTGACATGAATTTCGCTGTTAACAGTTTCATTTCTGGAATTGGCTTGACTTTCAGTACATTCAAAATTCAATTCTCCAGGACCTTCGGAACTTGTTATTATATTATGAGAATCATACAAGAAATTATTATATGCTTAACTAGTTTAATGTTTTTTACATCAATGGAAGATTCTAAATTTATTTTGTAAAATGCCAAAGACCTGCTCGACGCATACTCACGTATTACGCAAAATAGTATTGAAAGTTTGCAATATTAATATTGTTTCGCAGTTCATTTTCGCTTTTGCTGTGCGTCCATTTTGCAGTATTTGCTTGCATCAGAACCATTCGTAAACCAAGCAGTGCAACACATAAATGTATGCAATATATCACGACTGCATACCTAACTGGCATCACGACAGTAGTGATAGAGCATCACTGCTTAGCATAGGGACGTTTAAGAAGACAGCCTTACTTTTACAGCCCTATTCTGGCAACCGTAACAATATTCAACTCGGTAACAATTGAATACTTGGTAACAATTGTCACTTTTTGGTATTCTGGAGCAAATTCAAAAGCTCAAAAGGCGCCAATTGCTACGAAATTGGTTACCTCCGTAGGAGCAGGTGACAAGCACATAAAGCTTATAAAATTCAAATTTTGTGTTCAAATGCGCCTTGACAAACTGCAAAAAATGCTTTAGTTGTTCCTGCGTCGTGCGCTTAAACTTAGGAACTCTAGAAACGAAAAGAATATTGTTACGAATACTATTTCTAGTGGGCTGTTACGTATCACTGGATTGTGCAATTTGAAAATGAAACAACTTTGTTTATTCGAACGCAGCCAATTAAAAACCAACAGTCACTTTATTATTCACAGTTTACACTTTACTGTTCGTACACTTAACCCATTAATGCCCACAGCGATCTAGCAGTGCTAGGGGCCTGAAATTTAGAGACGTATGCTCTATGATGCACAGGAACGTAAATAAGAAAAAAAAATGTTGGTACCTTGTATGGATTGGGCTCTGGAAGCCGTTACATATATGTAACAGTGGGCTATTTCCAGTACTTTTTTGTGGAACAAATTTTTTTAGTTTGAATGTCAATTTTACAGCTTAGTACTTAAAAATACATGAAAACTTTGTATAAATTGAACTGTGAAGGTAAAGGTGAATGAAATACATATGCGGTTGATACAATAAATTATGGATTTGTAGCATAATGGTACTTTTCGGAGCATTTGATGCACAAACCAACATTACACATGCACAAAGAAGTGGGATGCGACTTGCAGTTCATTCCAGCGCAGCGGCGTCTCTTTTTATCTATTGTTTCTACAATAAAATGCCCAATGCAGTCATAGCGGCTTGAGAAGTCGAGCTCAGCCGCAGTTGTTCGACAAAAGCTCTGGAGTGGTCTTATTGTGCCAAGAGTTGTGCAATAGCGTCCGGCAATAGCTCTACGGAAATCAAGTTGCGTCATACTGCTTCCTCCTTTGCGATGCAAGATCCACGCATTTTGCATTAACACGTCATTGAGCCATGAAAAAATGCAAAACCACCACTTCTTTCCACGAACGCCAATAAAAACTCGTATCTCTTCAACAGTTATGTTTGGGTTTGTTTGACCTCAACACACAGCATAGCTATTACTTTTATCGCACAACAACTGGATCAGTTCGTCGTTGAAGAATTTCTCAACAGCTATGAGGATGTAAATTACCACAATAAGAATAGTTCGGCTCCGGAAAACTTTCCGGACACCTAATGTCATCATCTTCGAACCACTAAATAACAGGTTTACAAGGTTTGTAGGTACGTTTTACTTTGGTACACTTTCCATTCATACATTTTGCCAATGGTTTTTCTACTGTGGACGTACTTGATCCAGAATTTTGGTGATCAAATGTAATACAAGCAATAGAAGTTGTAGCATGTTGAGCATGAATAGTTTTTGTACGTTGGGACTTTAACGATGTTTTTTTAATAAGAATGTTGACAGTTGGTGTACATATTGCTGTTGCAGCCGAAAAAAGTTCGTCACTAGGCTCCAATGGCTCTTCTTCTGAAACATAGGCAGTGAAATGGCTCCTCCACAAGAGGGCGACCCGAAAGACGTTCATTGTGTAGTACTTGGTGACTCTATAAGATCTGTATGTAAGTTTGCGAAGGAATTATTTATCACGTCTTGAAGAGCTTGCTGTTTCAAGCTCATTTGTTGTTAATTGCCGCACAATAACCTCACATGGTTGCATTAATCGTGTTCTCGGCAAATTTTTTGGCACTCCACCGCCGTCTTCTTCCTCAAAATCCTCTTCAGATTCCAAAATATGGCCACTAGGCGGCTCAATTCTCAACTTTACCACTGTATTATCTGCTTTCTCATCACATGCAAGCTCTTGCAAATATATAGTGGCCTCATCCAGTGTCACATATCCGTATCTAAGCATACGAAAATCTTACATTTACATTTGTACTTACGTTAAAAAAGTACTTAGAATAGCCCACTGTTACGTATGTGTAACCACAGAACAAACAATATACAGAATGCGCATCTGGTGTAATGAAAATTTTCTTCGCGGGTTCCAGCGGTACGACCCGTTTGTAGATGCGGGGGAAGCAGTAAAAGGGACGAAAACACACAGAGCGCGAGAGCGTACGCTGAGAAGCTGCGACCGCGCACCACACACTGTGGTTGTTGTTGTTGGGCAACAAAGCGATGTGCCGCTTGCATGTTGGTGCTGGCTCGTGCTCGCTCTCCGCTTGCTTTTTGACAAACAAGAACAAGAAGTGGACAGGCAGTTTCATAGAAAAATTGATTGAGCGATCGCCAAGGCACATAAGGTGGTTGCACTACGGGAAAAACCAAAATTCAATGGATTTTATAAGCTCTTTTGGTCTGCTTGTAAAATAGAAGTTGTAAAAAGTACAAATGGCTACAATGAAATATATGTGTTAAATATTGAAACAACCAAGACATTAAGGCATTAAGAAAGTGATAATAAGTGGAAAACTATTGCTACAATGTTGTGCTAATTATCAAAGAATGCTGCAACTACCTATTGAATTTGCCTTGGCGATTGCTTTGCCAAATCAACCACTATTTCAATGTGCACGAGTACAGCCAAGCTGGCTTGCTGCGGAAAGCGACAACATTGCGTGTTGTTGTCGAAATGAGAATAAAGCCCAAAACCATCGAATCTATGCGTATACAATACATCAATTCGCGCTTACTCTCTCGGTTCCCTTTACATTTTCCTCACCTTTGTTGCTTCCCGCCCGCGTCTGAAATGAAATCGCAAAATTATTTCAGATGCGCCTTCTGTATACTGTTTATTCTGTGGTGTAACTTAGACAAGAAACACAAAAGTACTGAGAATGGCCCACAGTTACATATACGTAACAGTGCAATTGCAAGCTGCTCAGAAAAGCCCACGGGCCCTAAACGTTATTTTAACATTTTTTAATAAAACTGTATATACTTAAGAATCACTTTTCATAAAAAGGTTTTCACAAAATACTTTCACTAAATTGTTATAAATCTTTTTTACCGTTTGCGTGTCGCCATATCGCTATTTTTACTAATTTAAAATTTACCTCATTGCAAAACTTGTGCTCACAAAGAAATCAAAAGAGTTTCTGACTTAATTTGAATTTTACAGCATTCGTTAAACTATTTTCAATGTCATATGGGGTATAAACATGAATAGGCATGTACATGCCTATTCATGTTTATACAACCTGTAAATAACATTTTAAAATATCGTTGCTGCCGTTACGTATATGTAACTGTGGGCATTAATGGGTTAAGTATGTGCTTAATTACTCCGTGCGGCAACTTCACTTGTCAAAACCAGACCGACTCGCTGCGCCGCACCCGGCTGCCTTTTATACCTGTCCGGCCATCGCGCAGATCGTTCTCGCACATTCCCGAGTGGACTAAAGGTCTCCATGATGATCGCGACCATCGTTGCCAGATTGGACTAAAAGTTACCATCGCGGCCGTCGTTGCCAGATTGAATTATAGCATGGCGCGTAGTGGCAGGGTTGCTTTGCACAGCGACAGAATGTCTTCGTTACAATATATACATAAATTGCGAAGAAACTCCAACAAAAATTCTTACTTCGCCAGATTTTCTGCATTTGCCATTTTTTGTTTATTTAGTTTTTTTTACAGTTTGATAGAAAGAATAAAAAAACCGCTGTTTTGACAATAAAAGAGCTTTCACCTCGAGTGGTAAATTGTTTGAACTTTCTTCTTGTCTTTTTATGTTTATAACTGTTTATGATTTTAAAATAAAATGTTGCGGCAATCCCTTCAAGTTTGGTGTTTCTTTAATCTAGCGGTTTATACATGCTATAATTTTGACCATTTTGACATGTGATGAATTAAGCAGTAAATTGAACTATTTTTTGTACCTTTGTTATGAAATGCATTGTTTTGTCAATAAAAAAAATTGGTAACTTTTTATAAAAGATTTTGGTAGAAAAAATTTTAGGCGAGTGGCAACCATGATAGTAAGCGAAAATATGGCAACGTGATGATAAAATCAGCTGATTTGTATTTATTTTCTTATCGCAGTCGGAAAAATATTTTGGTTTTGAATAAAAAATTGAAACTATGAATAAAATTGAAACGAAAAGACAACGAGGAAAGAATTTCTCGCATGTGGAAGAATTGCTGCTGGTGGAGTTAGTGGAGACAGACAAGAATGTGCCGGAGAGCAAGAAGTCGGATGCAGTAACGTGGAAGGAGAAGGAAGAGGCATGGCAAAAGTTGACAAACCATTTCATTAGCCAAACTGGAATTGATCGGACCTGGAGAACTTTGAAAGACAAGTACGAAAATTTGAAGAGAAAGTCGAAAGCCGAAGTTGCAGCTGAAAAGCGCGAAACCTACCGCACTGGAGGTGGCCGATCAGCAAGAGGTTGCGTGTCAGCAGTATCGGAAAATATTGTCTCGCTTATAGGACAATCAGCTACTGGGCTAACTAATATGTTTGACAGTGATTGCTGTAAGTGTTAAGATATTATTTATGCTCACGATCTTTGCAATAATTATAAACTTTTTATCAAGGTGATAGCAATGATTGCAGTGTTGCATCAACACAGCTGGTCACTGAAACTATCGTTGACGACGTTCAAGAATTGGAGGCAGAAAGTGGCACAACAAATTCTCTCCAAAAATGGAATCCTGATAAACTCAATGAAAAGAAGTCACCAAAACTTACTATTAATAAGGGCAACAAAAAAAGCTGCTCTTTGGAGCAGGAACAAATATGTTTAACAAAAGTGCAGCAAGATTTTTATCGAAACGAAAATATTAGAGCTGAAGAGAAACATGCCGAGGAACTCAAATCACTGCGCCTCAAAAACGAATTGCATGAACTTGAAATTATGGAAAAGAAACAAAAGCTTTGACTCATTTGTAAATATTTATTTGGAACGATTTAAAATGAACAGAACTATTATAACCTTTTTGCTTTTATTTTACAGAGATTTTATTGGCGCTATTGAATTCAAAGTCTGAAAATAAAAACCTATTGATATGTGTTTATTGCTGAGAAAATAAAATCATACCTTCCAAAGTAATTTTCAATCAAAATTGTTCGATTTCTTGAATTTGTGTTATTAACAAGGAAGATATTTGTGTTTTTATCGTCGAATGTATCTTGTGGTAGTAATATTTCCTCTGAAGGAAGTGGGTCTTTAGCCCAAATTGACATGTTGTGAAATACTCCACATGCAACTACTACAGCCATTGCAGTGTCAGTAGATATTCGCATTCCAATTGACAAAACTGGAAAGCGACGCTTCCATACTCCAAAGCATCACTCAATGCAATTTCTAGTGCGAATTTGCGATTCATTGTAGATCTTGTCTGCTTGTGAAATTGGGTTTAGCAATGGAGTCATCATGTATTCGCTTACTTGATAACCGCTATCGCCTAATAAATAATTATTTGGAAATTCGCTGTTTTCCATTCGAAACTTTTTGCGACTGTGGCCAAATATGTTACTATCATGCAACGATCCAGGCCACCTAGCCACCAAATCTTCAAAAATTAAGTTCGCATATTTCAGCATTTTCACCACCTGGAGACTGAATTCGTATGTGGGTGCAGTCAATTGATCCAATCACTTTTGGGAATTTTGCAATTTTATAATATAAAAACCCTCACCTGTGCTTTGGGTTTCACTGGCATTTGGAATTTTAATAAAATCTTTTGACAAGGAGGCAATAGCGAACGAAATTTCCTTGACCGCGCGACTTGCTGCAGAAACACTCAATCCACAAAAATCTCCAACAGTTATTGAAAAACTGCCACTTGCATAGAATCTCAACGCTACTAACACCTTGATTTCTGCAGATAAGGAATGATTCCTAAAGTTGATAAATTAAAATTAATATCTTTGTACTTCAAGATATTAAGATACAATTCACCTATTTGTATTCGGTCGTATTATGGGATCTATTTTTCCGACAATTAATTTCGTATTTTTTTCGTATTTTATTTAGAATAGATACATTAAGTGTTGTAAGATCGAGTCTTTTAATAACACCTCATCAATATTCAATTTCTTAAACTAGAATTAAATTTGAAGTTAAACAATTACAATAACAAAATTTGTAGGGATTAAAAAGTTGACTTGGACAATCTGAACCGTGTGATGAAGTTTTTTTCACTATAGTCGTTGAAGTAATCTGGTCTATTTTTATATTCCCTCGTAGAGATATTTCGTGACGGAGTTTCTTCAAAGGAGTCTTCTATTGCATTAATTTCAAACACCGCGTCTACAATTCAATTTAAATTTGAAAAGACAAAAATACAAAATCAGTCAGAATTAGAATCAGCTGTTTGCATTTTCGATACGAAATCCTGTCAGATGTTTCATTCCGAAGATATTCCATATTAAAAATTTAAGTTGTATGGGCGGTACCACGCGCCCTTGTCAGAAACCCACCCCATTCCCCCTATCGAAAAACACAACTAAATTGTACGTTTGTACTAAGTGTCATTGATATGAACGCTATAGTTCCAAAGTTACACCGGCATTTAAAAAGTGCCACGCCCCTTGTCCTACGCCCATTAAATTTTATCAGTGAAACGGCACATCTAAATGGTGACCCCGCACCAAATTTTAATGCTGTCCGATTCCTCATTACTAAAATATTCCATATTGAAAATTTAAGTTGTATGGGAGGATTTAAGTTGTATGAATTGTGTTGAAGTGTTACGCGTGGGCAGACGTGCCGTTTTGTGCTCCGCGGTTCTTATTGTTTTTGTCCGTCCCAGCGTGTTTTAGTGTTCGTCAGCTATGTCAGCTGATATGTCTCGTTCGTTGCTACGCCGCGTTGTGCCTAATTAATAACCAATAATAAAAATAATAACCAATAATCCTAAATAATAACTAAACATAACTAAAAACGCAAATGCAAAAACAAATAACAAATATTATCCCGTTATCCCGTTATCCCGTTCTCACTGTCCGCCGTATTGACCTCTGCTCGCGTTGTTTGTTATGGTTCATTGTCCGTGTCTCCCTCCTCCGTCCGCATTCAGTGGCGCTACATGCGGTCTTGTTCGACACTGAGAAATTGACTGTTCTGTGGTAAAGGCATAACACTTACCACAGAGCATAATCAATTTCTTAGTGCGGCAGATCGCATTCCCGGCTACTTTCCTTGTCCTTTAGCCCACCCAGGCCAGGTGCTGGACAAATTTCGCATAGCCTTCTGCAACGTGCGCGGACTCAGGGCGAACTTTTTGCTGTATTCGCGTTTGTTAACCTCCATAAACCCCATGTAATGGCACTAAGTGAAACCCAGGTATGTGGGGATGCAGATCCACTGGATTTTCACATCCCTGGTTACCACCTACTGCCATTATTCTCTCCTCACAGGGGTCTTGCCATTTATGTGTGCAGTAATGTTGCGTACCAGTGCCAGCAACAACTATACACGACGGATGCCGAATTTAGCTCCATGTGGGTTAAATTCAATATCCAGTCGCACATTCTGCACTTCTGCTTCCTATATAGAAGCCCGAATTCAGGGAGAGATTTTACATATAACAAGTTTGATCTTCTCTCTGATTCTATTTCTCAGATTCTGGAATCGTATCCGAATAGTGAAATTGTAGTTGCTGGTGATTTCAATATTCATAATTCCAATTTTCTACGCCATTCCAGCCACACAACTCCTGAAGGCTTATCTGTCGAGCTCTTTGCCGAGTCTAATAACTTGACTCAATTAGTGCATGAACCAACGCATATCCCCTGCGTTGCGGGGCAAGCACTCAATACTCTAGACCTTTTTCTCACTTCACATCATGAAAAATATGATGTTGAAATGCACGCACCTCTTGGAAACTCGGACCATTGTACCATTTTGGCGTCTTTCTCATACTCTTCTATCCGCAATGCTTCGCTCTTAGCCCCGAAGCGCCTAGTGTGGATGTATGATAAAGCTAACTGGAGTGGACGATTTTTTCACTCACTTCAATTGAAAATTGTGTTTTCTTGATAAAAACATAAATGCCGCAGCCAAAATGGTTGAAGAAATTATATTATTAGGAATGCGGTCCTTCATCCCTAATAAGCTGGTTTGCATTAAACCCAAGGACAATATCTGGTTTAATGAGACATGCAGAATTGCTGTCAGGTCCAAAGAGGAAGCTTTCAGAACATGGCAGGCAAATAAAAATGCCACCACTGAACAGCTGCGTAAACAGGCTAGAAATCGATGCAATGCCATCCTAAAGCGCCAAAAGTTTCTGCACGAACAGCGCCAAAGGAAAAAAGTTCTTCAATGCCAGCGTGGTAGTAAGAACTTCTGGTCATTCGTTAAGAAGGTGAAGAATCAAACATCGTCTTCAATTCCAACTTAATAATGATCAAATCATCACTCACTCGGTTGATATAGCTAATTTGTTGGCTAAAATTTTCGCAGAGAATTCCTCTCTGCCCCCAGCGATCAACCACTACCCGTAGTCGAGAACGTATCTTGCTCTATGCCAGTAATTCTTTTCGAACGCGGGTAGTTAAAAGAGTGCTTGCAAATCTCGATGTAAATAAGGCTTCAGGGCCGGACGGCATTCCAGCCCTTGTTTTGCAAAAGTGCGCTACCTCACTGGCTTGTCCATTACGCAAACTTTTCATCATGTCATACACCACAGGAGTATTTCCGACATGTTGGAAGGTAGCAAATGTTCAACCAGTTCCTAAAAAAGGCAAGACTACTGACCCTGCGAACTACCGACCTATAGCAATCTGTTCGGTGCTTTCCAAAGTAATGGAAAGCATTGTAAACTTCAACCTTGTGAAGTATCTGGAGCACAATAGACTGCTAAGTGACCGCCAATACGGCTTCCGAAGACAACGATCAACGGGAGACCTTATGGCGGTCCTCACCGAGAAATGGAACCATAGCATTCTAAACCTCGGTGAAAGCAAGGTTGTTGCATTGGATATTTCCAAGGCCTTTGACCGGGTGTGGCATAAAGCACTCGTGTCAAAATTGATTGCCTATGGTGTCGGTAGTACCTTCTCTCGTTGGATTACGAGCTTCCTCTATGATCGCTCTATTCGTGTTGTAGTAGACGGCATAGCCTCGGAAAAACATTCCCTTAGCGCGGGAGTGCCGCAGGGTTCGGTCCTTTCTCCAACCCTCTTCCTGATCTTCATCAACGACCTGTTGTCGTCGACGAAGAATCCCATCTACTCGTTTGCGGATGACAGCACCATTTGTCATTCATACTCTTTCACAAAGCGTCCCAGCTCTGTGGAGATTGAGAGAGAACGGCGCCGTATGAATGACACACTTAATAGCGACCTACAAACAATCTCCAAGTGGGGTCAAGCGAACAGGGTCGATTTTAATCCCCGCAAGACCCAATGTTGCCTGTTATCCCACAAACGAGTCTCCCCACATCCCAACACATCCCTGGTTATGGGTGGTGTGGGTATTGCGGAATCGGCAGCTCTTGATGTTCTGGGCATGTCCATTAAGAACGATCTTCGTTGGAACGATCATATTTTTGGCGTGTCGAAAGAAGCAGCCAAGTGCCTCGGCTTCCTAAAGCGGTGCAAAAAATATTTCACTCCGTCTGATCTCCGCATTATTTACACCACCTATATCCGACCTAAAATGGAGTTTAACTCGCACCTCTGGGCGGGGGCTTCAAAACCCCATTTGGAGCTCCTCGATCGGGTGCAAAACCGTGCGATTAAACTTATAGGGGACAGTAGGGCATCCAGCTCTATTGACTCCTTGGAGCATCGTCGAATCGTGGCATGTGTGGTGTTATTTTACCGAAACTTTTTCGGCAACTGCTCAGTGGAGATGAGCAGCTTGATGCCATCGCTCCGGGTATTCCCCCGGGCAACCCGTTTGAACACTGGCGCCCATGCATTCCACGTCGAAACGATGTTCCAGCGCACTACGCACTACAGGGAAAGTTCGTTTCTGGCCCATACAGCGCGGTTGTGGAATGGTCTCCCTGCGGATATTTTCCCCAGCACTTATGATCTCGATGGGTTCAAGGCAAGAGTCCATAACCACTTCACTCATAACCCTATCTCCTAACCTTTATATCCTTCCTGAACCAACGCAATGCTTCGCATTAATAGGGGTCATCCCCTGCGCGTTTGTTCCTGTTTTAAAAAGTGTGCCACGCCTACCTATCGGGTCGTATTCGCACTATGTGGTTTACCGGGACTTACTCAAGACTAACATTCCGTGAAAAATTCAACTAATCGGCTGTCTAGTTTTTGAGTTTTAATGTCGTATGATTTGTTATTATAGAGGGCGTGGCGAAAAGGCATATCAGGTGGGCGTGGTCAATCAATCATCAATAAAGCACGGAATCATTTGATATTAATACCGAAATGTACCGTAGCTTCGTTTTGTTAGTTTAGTGGGCGCGGAAAGTGGGCGTGGGAGATTATATTATAGCCTATGTTTGCCGCAATGACACGCTGAATCGTCTGATACCCATATTGCTATGACAAATATACCATGGCTGATTTGTTATTATAGTGGGTGTGGCGAAAAGGCATATCAGATGGGCATGGTCAATCTTGTACATCCTATGTTAACATCAATTAAACACGGAATCATTTGATATTAATACTGAGTTACCGACATGTACCGTAGCTTCGTTTTGTTAGTTAAGTGGGCGCGGAAAGTGGGCGTGGCCGATTATATTATAGCCTATGTTTGCCGCAATGACACGCTGAATCGTCTGATACCCATATTGCTATGACAAATATACCATGGCTGATTTGTTATTATAGTGGGTGTGGCGAAAAGGCATATCAGGTGGGCATGGTCAATCTTATATATCCTATGTTAACATCAATTAAACACGGAATCATTTGATATTAATACTGAGTTACCGACATGTACCGTAGCTTCGTTTTGTTAGTTAAGTGGGCGCGGAAAGTGGGCGTGGCCGATTATATTATAGCCTATGTTTGCCGCAATGACACGCTGAATTGGTTGATACCCAAGCCCGAATTCAGGGAGAGATTTTACATATAACAAGTTTGATCTTCTCTCTGATTCTATTTCTCAGATTCTGGAATCGTATCCGAATAGTGAAATTGTAGTTGCTGGTGATTTCAATATTCATAATTCCAATTGGCTACGCCATTCCAGCCACACAACTCCTGAAGGCTTATTTGTCGAGCTCTTTGCCGAGTCTAATAACTTGACTCAATTAGTGCATGAACCAACGCATATCCCCTGCGTTGCGGGGCAAGCTCTCAATACTCTAGACCTTTTTCTCACTTCACATCATGAAAAATACGATGTTGAAATGCACGCACCTCTTGGAAACTCGGACCATTGTACCATTTTGGCGTCTTTCTCATACTCTTCTATCCGCAATGCTTCGCTCTTAGCCCCGAAGCGCCTAGTGTGGATGTATGATAAAGCTAACTGGAGTGGACTTAATGAATTTTTCGCCCGCTTCAATTGGAAATTGTGTTTTCTTGATAGAAACATAAATGCCGCAGCCAAAATGGTCGAAGAAATAATACTATTGGGAATGCGGTCCTTCATCCCCAATAAGCAAATTTGCATTAAACCTAAGGACAATATCTGGTTCAATGAGACATGCAGAATTGATGTTCCAACGCACTACGCACTACAGGGAAAGTTCGTTTCTGGCCCGTACAGCACGGCTGTGGAATGGTCTCCCTGCGGATATTTTCCCCAGCACTTATGATCTCGATGGGTTCAAGGCAAGAGTCCATAAACACTTCACTCATAACCCTATCTCCTAACCTTTATATCCTTCCTGAACCAACGCAATGCTTCGCATTAATAGGGGTCATCCCCTGCGCGTTTGTTCCTGTTTAAAAAAAAAAAAAAAAAAAAAAAAAATAATAATTGATTGGCACGACAGCCCGCTTACGCGAGACTAAGGCCTAGCTTCCCGCAACCACCCGTGTTGTGCGTGTGAATTTTGTACGCGGGTGGAAGTTCAGTACAGTATTATGCCGGTTCCGAACGGCAGGTTGGGAGCTTTTTCATAGGCAATTTTTACTCTCAGAGGTTTGCCATTTCCAGCTGAGAGGACAGCCACCGAAAGAGAAAACGAGTTTCCCGTTATTTTTTTAGGTGTTACTACATGCAGAATTCGAACTAGCGTCGCTCTGCATGCGACTCGCTTGGACCGCGCACTAACCGACTGAGCCACGGCGGCTGCCGTCACACTTGGCTTTGTATAATAGTATAGATTATGTATTCGCCATCATGTTCGGCAATCCACTCCCAACGATCAACCAACTTACGGATGTCGGATTCATAAAAATCACGCGTTTTTTTGTTAAAAAAGAGGACAAGGTGGTTTTCAACGTCGTCCACGGTCTTAAATCTTTTTCAATTCAAATTGTTCTGCAATGATCGGAATAAGTCGTAATCCGAAGAGGCGATGTCTGGTAAATATGGAGGATGCGACAAGATTTCCCAGTTCATCTGCTTCAGTTTGGACAGAGTCGGTTTTGCAACATGTAGTCTGGCGTTGTCGTGGTGGAAGAGGACTCCTTTGCGATTGGCCAAAATCGGACGTTTTTCTTTATTTGCTTTCTTTAATTGGGCCAATTGCTGACAATACTTATTCGCGGTAATCGTTTCGCCAACGGGCAAGAGCTCAAAATATATCACTCCTCGGATATCCTACCAAACACACAGCAACCCCTTCATGCAATCCACCTTTGGAGACCGGTTCCGCCTTCTCGTGTGCCTGTTTCCATGTTCGTTTTCGTTGGACATTGTTGTACAGAATGCATTTCTCGTCACCTGTCACAAACCAATCCAGAAAAAGCGCATTTTTGATACGTCGAAGCAAAGAAATGGCTGTTACACGGTCCAATTTATTTTTTTCACTCAACTGATGCGGCACCCAAGTATCGAGCTTCAAAGTGTACCCAACCTTTTTTAAATGACGAAATGCAGTTGATTTGTTGATGCTCAGTTCTTGGGCAACCTCTTCCGTTGAAATGCGTGAATTGTTCTCAACAAGAGTGCGAATAACGCCGTCGTCAAGGTCGGAAGGCCGTCCAGCGCGAGGTTAAAACCACCAACTCGAAATTTAGCAAACCATTTCTTCACTGTGCGAAGCGCTGGTGCACGGTCCAAATAAACCGCTTGAATAGCTTTCGTTGCGGCGCACAGTGTTTCGTGTAGAACAAGCTAGCTGGACAAAAATATTTTTCAGGATTTTTCGTTTCATATGTGGCTTTTTATTTCATATACATATATTTTTTTAGTTTAATATGTTTTTTTGATAACTATATACATATAGGAATATATATACATACACATATATATGGATATATACATTAAGGAATTAAATAGTTCCAGTCTAAGGACTAAACGGAGACAAAGAGATGACCTACCAGAAGTACTGATAAGTTGATTTATGCTGCGTAGATATCTGTACGGTTGTCCACTAGAGAAATTCAGCAAGTGTTATCAAAACTGCGAAAAGTGAGACTCAAGAATCTCTGAACGAGAAAAATTAAAAAAAATGCGAGATTTTTGAGTAATGAAGAAGTTTTAGCATACTACGTAGATAGCCAATTGACTACTCATGCACACAAAAGGACTCGGAAGTGGAGCCCAAGCTGGTCATAAGGTATTTCCGTCTTTTTATAGTGTTAGAAAGGCAAAAGCTGGTTGTTATCCAGAGCAAATTGATGTGAATGAAACGCTTAAAATAAAGTTCAAGCAGTTTTAGACAAAACTGTTGATAATCTAGTCTTAGCACAGCAGGAAGTTCTTGTCAATTTATTACATACTTACAGTTTTCTTAATTCTCTCAGACATTATCATCACTGTTCATTTATTAGTAATTACTATGAGTGACAGAACCATGAAAACTAGATACAGCAGGGGTACCAATTGGTTCATTAACACTAGTAGGCATTATCGTCCTTAAGCTGCCACTTTTTTACATAAAGACGGTACTAATGTGGAGCAGACATTCAAAACACCTAATCCAAGCCTGCAGTGTAGATAAAGCAAAACCTAGATTTTCTCGGTTGGGTACAAACTCTTTTGTCTCGTCGTTCATTATTTTTAGATTTACTCCACATATAAAGCACCTTTGAGTAGAAGACATTTCAATCAAATCATTACAACAAACTTTCCCAGTCATGGTTAGAAGCATATTATGTTGGAAAGTAACTTTAAATTCTTCTAGAATGCCCTTTGTCGGTACTATAAAGCTTATCGCTTCCAAAACTTTGTTCGTTTCAGAAACAATAAAATCTTTGATTCTTTGGAAAAAAAAAATATATGGCAGACGACAATATATGGTAGAAGGCGGTCGAGACGTTTCCCCAAATTGCAAGGGAACGAATGAAAATTCATCAGTGTAACCACTGATAAAAATTTTTCCATTATCTCTTCATTTCTTGTTTCACTTGAGTGTTCCAACCACATTTCAAAAAACTTAAATTTTATTTGTAAACATATCTAAAAAAAATAAAATAAAATAGATGTGCAAAAAATTCGCAATGGTTTTTTGTTCCATCTATTAGTAGGCACTTATGAGCAGAATATATATAAAAATTGCAGAGGTGACATCGGGAGACATCTTATTTTTTCACCTTTGAAATTAAAATTTTGGGGAAAAAATCGCTTACTTTCTTAATCATGGCACCTTACAAATAATTAATATAGCTTAATTTATAGTACAAGGCAATGTAAAAATACTTCTTACCCTTATGCTCATATTCCATAATAAAAAAAATGCCACCGATTTTTCACAGTAATTTTTTTTATATAAAACAATTCAGACAAACTATGCAAACGAATTATTAAAATTTTCGGTTATCCGATATATTCGTCTATATTACTCACTATATAAGAGGTGCCGATGTGTTATTTTCACACAGATCTTAATGTATGAATGTTTATATTCACTATCTGTTAGAAAAATCAGAAAATAAAGATGTCGTTTTTGTCCAGTTAGCTTGTTCTAGGCGAAACACTGTGCGGCGCCAACAGTTTTTCCCTTCCTAAGTATTTTTTCTACACTATGATCAATAAGTAACGGGACTGTGTCAAAAAAACAAAAATTTTTTATTCTTCTGGTAAATTTATTTTATCCCCTTCAAAATAAGCCCCATCTGAAGCAATACACATATGCCAACGCTTAATTCAATCGTCCATGCATTCTGGTAAGCCGAAGCAGGTATGGCCTTCAGCTCTCGCGTCGCATTTTCTTTTATGACCTCTATGGACTCAAATCTCTTTCCACGAAGCGGTAACTTGAGTCGGGAGAACAGAAAAAAGTCACATGGTGCCATATCTGGAGAATAGGGAGCCTGATCGATGATATTCACACTGTGTTTGTTCAAATAATCGCGAATAATGTGTGCTTTGGGAGACGGCGCATTATCGTGGTGCAAAATTATCCATTGTAAAATGCGACGAAGTACAAAAAGTTGACTGACGCTAACAGCTGCCAAACAAAAACTAATGATGCAATCCCGCTCAAAATTTGACACAGATGTCAGTTAAGGTCCTACCGACCTAAACAAAATTTTTTTACCTGCATCGGGCAACGGCGGAAAATTTAAAATACACAGTCCCGGTACTTATTGATCATAGTGTATATTAAGCAATAGTTTCTCTAAATGTAGCTGATGTTTGTACTTTTTAAGAAAATATATGTTTTGATGTCACAAGGAAACCTGACGTGTCAATTTTTTTTCATTCACATATTATTGTTTAGTGACCCTAGTACATTCAAATTTTGATATAAGTTTTCATGTGACAAACAAAAGTTAATATTTTGTTAACCCTGCTGTCATAACGTTATTTTTTACCCCTGAAATCATAACGATAAGTCTGGGAGACGTATAAAGATTTGCGATCTTAAACCGATATTTAAAGGTACGATATCAGCAAATATTTCACTTACGTCAGAAATATGTATATTTTTCTGTAAAATAAAAGTCATAGTTGCTAATTATATAACTAAGATAACTGACAATTTGAATTTGCTGTGAGAACAATTGTGGAAGAGAGCGCAAAACGTAAAAAGAGCATACGTCTCGCAGACGTACGTTATGACAGTAGGGTTAACCAGTGTAATCTGCAAACGTTGTTCGTTTGTAATAGCCTAATTCCACCGAACGCTTAAATGCATTTAAGGCAGAGGTGCGCATGCCCTATGCTCTCGTTGCTCATTTGTTTTTGCAAATCCTCTTCAGCATAGGCTGAGGAATCTCATTCCTCATTTGTTTTTGTAAATGATCTTCGGCATAGGCTGAGCATTCTAAACCTTTTCAAGTTCGATTTCAGAAAGTGTAAAAGCAATTTCAGAAAACTGAAATTGAATTTAGGATTTCTGAAATTGCTTTACGCTTTCTGAAATTAAATTTATATTTCTGAAATTGAATTTACGCTTTCTGAAATTTCTTTTACGGTTTCTGGAATTGCTTTTACGCTTTCTGAAATTGTTTTTACACTTTCTGAAATCGAACTTGAAAAGGTGTAGTATACTCACACAGCACTCCGCACGCATTGGCGACAACGTAGGTTTTGTTGTTGTCTAGCGAATGAATTTGCTTCAAAACGTGTGCGGCTGTCGATTGAGAAGCACTAGAAAAAATTCGGTGTTTGTTTCGTTTCAACGCAGATGACTCGGGATTCGCTAATGTTTTTGTTGTTGTCTATTATTGTGTGTTTGTTTATTATTTTAAGTTTGTATTCCATGTTTGGTAGCACATATATTTGTAAAAGTGCTTTTTCGAATTTAAAATTAATAAAAAGCAAGCACAGAAATAGAATAAGCAACGAACATTTGGAGGCTTTATTAAAATTGTCGACAACTGATATTGATATCAATTTGGATAATTTATTAGAAGGATCATGGAAGAAGGAAGATTAGAATTGTTTTTTTTAATAACATTACAGAAAATGAATTTTTTTTTCGATGTAAATACTGAATTGCATTTTTTTGGGCAACTTTACATGTATTGGTGTTTTCTCTTCCATAAGAAGATTTTGTGCACTCCTGATTTAAGGGCTCTGTTAAGCTTGAGAACTGTCAAGCGTTTCCACGGAAACTGAGTTAACTCCAACAGCTGGTTTTTGGTTACAATTTTAGTTGGTCAAGCCAAATTCTGCATTTATTTCTAGGCAGCCACAGCTTACCCATCGCCGCCATCTCCTTGTATACGTATGTATGGTTTCTTGTAGCCCTCTACTGCAAGAAAACCACTCGGCTTTCCTAAAAAGTAAATCTGCTATTTGTATATGGCACAACATTTTATTAGTTTATTTATTGATTAAATTCAGGGGCGGATTCAGAAAAATATTTCGGGGGGGTTTCAAAAAGTAATTCTTTGATATTCATAAATTGTCTTTTAATTTGTATGTAGTTTTAATGTCGATCCTAATATTTCGGGGGGGGGGTTCAACCCCCAAAACACCCCCCTGAATCCGCCACTGATTAAATTCAAACCAAGCAAGAAAAGAGACAGTTTATTCTGCAGCACAGCCATAGCACAAACACATTAGGGGTATTCTCCATGTCTTGCAAAACCCTTGCAAGGTGCACGAAATGCAAAAATTGCAGAATCTTGGAAAACAACAAAATACAAGCAAAAAAAGTTTGCATTTTTTGCATATCCTGCTACGCAAAAACCCGTGTTTTGTCTGTGACATCGTGTGTAGGTGCACACGACACACGACACGATTGTGCGACAGCCATTTAATTCGTGTACGCAAGCGTATATTCTTTATTTTTGGTTTTATTTCAATCTTTTTATATAATTTGCATATATGTATTGCTTGTAGGTGGAAATGGATCAACTGAAAACCAAATTAAAAAGAAATGGATAAAGTTTGTGGCTGTTTGCGGCATTTTTGCAATGTGTGCTTTTTTGTGCGTTCTCGATGTGTAGCATTTTCCAGTGTGCACGTTTGCATTTTTACAAATTCTTCCTCCGTGCAAGACATCGAGAATACCCCTACTGTCATTACCCAGCACCAAGCACATCCGCACGACCAGCAAAGAACGAAAGGACTGTGCATGGTGTGATCTTCAACAGGACGAAAAACTGCGCAAAACATTCTTGTCGTGTAAAACATGCAAAAAACTCATGTGTCTTGAACACGGATCTGTAAATAAAATTCCACTATGCTCATGGAAGCGCTTTAAGTTGTAATCTTGACTCTCCCGAATGGCAACAGCGGCCTGATCTCGCACAACCTCTAGATCTCTTCCGACGGAGTTCACATCTTTCTCGTCCAAGAATTCGGTAAGCCGATCCACTTCACACCCCCTCTGCAAAACGCCAAAGAGAAGTTTGCTAGGGGCCGTTTTAATTGACCGGTGAACCGTATTGTTCAGTGCGTACTCAACATGCGCTAGCTGGCGTACCCAATCGGAATGAGCCAGCGGCTCGCTCAATTTGGCCAGAATCGCTTTAAGCGTCCGATTCACTCTCTCAACTTGACCATTTGCCTGCGGGGACGCAACCGCAACCTTTACGTGCTCGATATTTTTATCCGAAAGGTAAGATGTAAACTCGAGAGACGTAAAACATGTTCCCTGGTCACTCACTATTCGCGAAGGGCGACTATAATACTCAAAATACTTATTGAGCGAAATGCATACTTCACGCGTACTTGTCGATACGGCCGGATACAATTTTACATATTTAGTAAAGGCATCGACGACCAGCAGAATATGCTTTCGTTTGGACTGAAGCGACGGCAGGGGACCGAAGTGGGCAATATGGATCGTGTGGAATGGAACGGGCTGCTTCGGGATATTATATAAATTGTGCTCGTTAGTACGAGTCGGGGCGGAATACAGAATGCACTTAATGCAATTGCGGATACATCTTTCAACTTTCGGTTGCATGTCCATAGACTTCGTAACACCGAGATGGCCAATCTTTTCATGAGTATGCCGCACCACATTCTCCTCAAGCTCACCGGGCACATAGAGGAATAGATCCCCCTTTCGGTCCTGTCGGTAAACAATTCCGTCATGCATAGCATACGATTTTGACTCACCTTCACTCAAACTAACCTTCAATTTAGAGATAACTGGGTCGCGGTTTTGTACGGCCCTCACTTGGAAATCAATATCTTCGGAACCAATGACAGAAACAATATGGCACCGGCTAAGAGCATCCACATGACCCATACGGGCGCCAGGTCGATGGGAAACGGAATAATTATAATTTTCAAATTCAAGGGCCCAGCAAGCGATTCGCGGATTCATTTCTCGTTTATTGAATGTTAGAGTTAGTGAGTTACAATCAGTAACAATTTTAAATGGAATGCCTTTCAAATAAGTGCGGAATCGGCGGAGGGCGTAGACAATAGCAAGAGTTTCCAACTCGAAACTGTGATAATTGGCTTCTTGAGGCGTTGTACTCTTCGAGTAGTACGACACTGGATGCAATTTCCCATCATCGCCTTTCTGAACCAAAACGGCACCGAAGCCTTTTGCGCTTGCATCGTAATGCAGCTCGGTTTCACGCTTCGGGTCGTAAATCGTAAGAACTGCGGCGGAGGTAAGAGCGGTACGCAACATTTCATAGGCCTCTCGGCACTCATCATTGAAATGAAACGGGACCTCCTTCTTCGTAAGATTATTCAGAGGACGGGCAATGACCGAGAATGACGGGACAAACCGCCGAAAATATGAGCATAATCCCAAATATGAATGTAGCTCCTTAGAGTTTTTTGGCACTGGGTAATTTTGTATAGCGTGTATATGGTCCCCACTGGGAGTAATACCAGACGCTGAGACATTGTATCCCAGATATTCAATCTGTTCGTAAGCAAACTTGCACTTTGACAATCGCAACTCTAGTCCATTACGAGCAAGACAGCGCAGGACGTCGATTATCAACTCCATATGCTCGGCAATGTCCCTTGAGGCGATCACAATATCGTCAAAATAGACTACAATAAGTCCGGTATCGGTAAAAGGCTTAAGGATTCGCGATATGAACCGCTGAAACACTGAGGGTGCATTTCTCAGCCCGAATGGCATTCGGATGTACTCGTATTGACCACTCGGGGTTACGAAAGAAGTGTATCGCGTCGAGTCATCCGCCATTGTCACGTGGTGAAAACCATTCTTGAGATCAAGCAACGTAAATATTTTCTTATTGCCGAGATATTCAAGGCAATCGTCAATTAACGGAATAGGAAAATTGTCTCGTATTGTCAATTTATTGAGCGCTCTATAATCAAGACACATGCGCGTTTCACCATTTTTCTTCTTAACTAACACAATAGGTGAAGCATCGGGTGAATCGCTGACTCTGATTACTTCGCGTCGCAGAAGGTCACTTATGATCGCACTCACTTCATCCTTCTCGCGGTAAGAGAGTCGCCGAGGCGAGCAAAAGAACGGCGTATCGGTGGTGTGGCGTATCGTCATATCATAATTCGGGACAGTCACCGAACTTTGATCAAACTTCAAATATTCGGAGGCAGTGGCGTCCCCAGGATTTCGGGAAGGGGGGGGATATGCAAAAAATCCAGTTTAACGCCATTTTTATACTTTCATCTTTGCGTATTATTTTTAATATATGTTGAATAAAATTGTATACATATATGTATACTAGGGCGGGTTAATTTTTTTTTGATGAAGCGTATAGCAAAAACGTAATCTATAGGTGATTCTGAGAAATTTTGCTCAAGAGACCATAGCTCTATGTCGGATTTGGGGCCCCCCCAAAATTTCAAAATAGATATTTTTCAATATATACATAGAATAATTTAATTAAATTCGTCATAAAATCGGATAGAGTTATAGTGGATTTCTCAATCTGAGCTTGTTTGAAAGGTATTTTTATCACCTTTCAGAATCTGTATTGATACCAATATTTTTTTTTTTTTTTAGTAGACATATTAGGAATTTTTGGTCGAAAAATAGCCTAAAATGAACTTTTAACTAATAAATTCCGAATTTTCTTCGATTTTTTTCGATAATTTTTTTTTTGCAGATTATGAAAGTTCAGATAATTCCAACAACAACTTTTATTATGATCAATTTTTGGTTTTCGAACTCCTTTTTGTAGGAAAATCGATCTGAAAAAATCAACATTTTCAAGGTTTCAACAAAAAAACACTTTTTTTACATTTTTAATTCAATTTATTTTTAAATTTTGGGGGGCGCCAAATCCGAGCTATGGAGCTATAGAGCTATGGTCTCTTGAGCAAAATTTCTCAGAATCACCTATAGATTACGTTTTTGCTATACGCTTCATCAAAAAAAATCGTTCCATACAATTTGACCTGCCCTAATGTATACATATAACATAAACTTCTTAAAGCAACAACTTTTAGTGATATGTATTTGAAAGTCATAAAATCCCAACTAAAAAATTCAACTTTGTTTTGAGTTATTACATATTGAAAACACCTTCTAAAAGAATTACGAAAAACTCAAAAGACGTATTTTAAAAAGCATAACACACCAGCTATGTAAAAGAAATCCAACAATTACAAAATGTGTGACGTTCTGAAATTTAATTATGATAGAGGTGACCATGTTTCCATGTTTACACACAATTCACCAAAAAAATGTAAGCGAATTTTTTTTTCAAATATCAACAGCTGATGCAGGGTTGGCATGAAGCCTGCGTTTGATTACTACCTTGGTAAATAGTCGATACTTTTGGGAACACTGAAAATACAACTATTCTGCGAGAACAAATGCAATGCTGATTTTTTTAATCATTTATTCTTAACACTTCTGCGGGCATCCGGTTCTGGCCAGACCATATTGAACTTTGGATCCACTTTAGTAATGTTGTAATTAAGCTATCGAGCTCATATTTCATGATATCCTTAACTGATCCTTTCTAAGCACAAAACCCAAAACCATGGCATGCATTTTCATACAAAATTGCCAGATATTTTCAGTATTTTTTTTGTTATTTTCGACGTAATTATTGTCAGAATTGTTTATAAATATTTTTTTATTTTATATATATTTTTAACTAGGCTTTTCCATCTGACCCGATTTGAAGCATTTTTTTCGTGCCACCCCGTTAATAGTGACATAAATTAGCTGACGCAAAATGTACCTGGTTCAAGTGTTTTTCATTCGCCTTGGCTTTTATTTTCTTTGGGTTAATAAATTTGAATTTTTCTTGGAAAATAATATTGGAACATATTCAAAATTAATACTTATCCATTGTATTCATGGTTATGCCCGTGTTTTGGTGTCAATTCAATTACAATCCTGAAGTGAAGGAAGCATTTGTGGTCTTGTCGAGTCTGGTTTTTTATCAATTCGATTGGGTGTTTTCTGTGGCAGAGATGAAAGGAAGGAAATGCTATTTTGAGGATCAGGTGGACATTGTTTTTGAACTTCGACGCTGGAGTTAAATCAGAGAAGAAAATTTCTCTAAAAAAATTGTCTAAGCAATAGCGGAAACTAATGCTTTAGAGCAAAGAATTTAAGATATTAAATAATTTGCTGCTAGAGGTAATAATAACGGTGCTGCCAGTTTCACGCTTTCTTTTGGCCCTGAACAAAACGAAGCTTCTGATACTGATAGAAAAAATGGTCGTTTAGATAGTTCAATGTGAAGATAGCGACACCGAAGGCGACAAGGAGATAGATATCCGGCCAGTTCAGCATGAACAATAACATGTTGAGCGTGTTTTGCATATTTTTCTTTGGCAAAGCAGTTCAGAATTATTGACAGTGCAGGAATCCAGAAATAGATATATCAAAACGCGATTTGTGTGTGTCGAATGTAAAATCTCAATGTGGTTTAGTCATGATACTGCATTACATTGTTGAAATAATTGCATTGGTCAAGTAGTTGAAGTAGATCCATAAGTAATGTATTTTACATTAATAAATTTTTTTTTAATTTTCTTGCTTTACTGTCGTTTTTTTTTATTTCAAAATTAATTCATTGAAGTTGAAACTCGCTATTTACTTAATTATTCTAGGCAAGCAAAAGAAATTATTGTGTTCACACTTTCTGATTTTTTTATATCATTAACAACAATCCTTGACTATCCTCTTGCTCACATCATGGTCTGGCCAGATCATGGGAGGTTCAATTATTAGGTTTTAAGTGGGTGATTACAGAAGAGATAAAGCAAATAGTAAAAATGTTTCACAATTCCATATTGTTATATCAAATTGCATAAATGAATTCTTCGACCAAGGGGGGGGATCCATCCCCCTAATCCCCCCCCCTGGGGACGCCACTGTTCGGAGGTAATCCCGTGGCGTAAGCAGTCACGGAACGGTGCAGCAAGCTGCGGATCAATGTCAATTTCGTCGGAAGATACAAGAACCTAAGGATTCTGAGAATTTTGGAACTCATCAAGCGCCTCAATGGCACCAGGCCGCGACAATGTTCGACGCGGAGTGGCAAAGAAATTTGAAACAATTCCCTTCCGATTAATGAGAATTCGCCTGGATGAGCCCCCACTTTCACTTACACTATTCAATTGAGCCAATTCGGAAGTCAGAGGTGAATTACAAACGCACACGTCTTTTGGTTCATTTAGTATGGCATTGCCAGAAACGTTAAATACAGAACTATGTTCAGGAATAGGAATGATTGGGCAAGAATACAGTAGGATTTTAAATGACTGGAGTGCATCCCTGCCAAGCAGCATCGGGAACGGAAGAGCGTCGTCTGACAGAACCAACACAGGAATTATCCGCACACGATTCTGCAGTAGCACAGCAACACCCAGCTCACCGTGAGTGACTGTATTAGCCTTGCCCAATCCGCAAAAGTTCGATGGCCTCGGTTGTCCAATCTTGACAAACTCCGGAACCAAGGATATTGTAATAAAGCTAACGGGGCTACCCGTATCAAGAAGAGAATTACAACCAGTTACACCTGTGCATTTGGAATCACTCGACTTAAACACAACACTCACCATCTGAAGTGCGCTCATGGTCTGAGCTGTCCCCTCGTCATCACCGTCGTCATCTTCTCGGGCGATAGGTCGGGCACTGTGGACGCCCACGAACGCGGCTCGTTGTTTCTTCGGGGCTGACGGGCAGTCAGCTTGTTGGTGGCCAAGGTTTGCCACATCGGAAGCACGAACCAGGAACGCGACGCTCTTTTGGACACTCAGAGGAAAAATGCCCATAGCCGGAACAATTAAAGCAGCGTGGTCCACTAGCTGCGGCGGAAGTCGGAAGTTTGGTGTGGGTGGCGCTCGTCGGAGGTGTGACAGCTGGAATCGGAAGGCGCACTTCGGAGCGGCGCAATTTCAGCTTGTCGTAGCGAACCATCAGCTCCTTGAGCTGACTTGTAGGCCGGCAATTATCGCTTCAATGACTTCGTTGGCTTCGATGTCTGCATGTGAGGCAATCTCCGTCATAATAAGGACGTACCGGAAGCTCGTCTCGTTTTTCTTCTTAAAACGCTGACGCAGCTGGTCGTAGACTTCTTGGCGGCTCGTACGGCGATCGAACTCAGCCACTAGCATAGGACGCAACTCCGCCCAATTGGTGACATTAATTGTGCGGAGGAACACACCTGCTGTTCCCTTCAACTTGCGGCGCGCACAAATGTATCGATCGCGATCATCGCAATCGAGCGTGGCTGAAATGTCTTCGAAGTCGGCGATCCACTTCCGGATGCCATAGGAGTCGTCGCCCGTGAAGTCGGCAATTGCACTGTCCATTTCGGAAAAATCAAATTTACGTCGGCCCGACGTGGACGCCGTTTCTTGTTCTAGTGCGCGCACCTTTGCGCGCAGCTCGAGTAGGGCGGCCCGCTGTTCGAGCCGTTGGATCTCAGCGGCGGCGTCTTCGTCGCATTCCAGTACATCGACCTCGTCACCACCCGGAAGACCGGCCTCCGCGTGGAGCGCCATCAAAGTGGTGCGTGTCGAGTTCGGCGGCGGCGAAATGCCCGCAGCCGTCAGTTCAGCCATCAATTGGCCCTTCGTCGCTCGATTCATGGTGCTGGATTCGTAAGTGGGTGCTCCGCTGGACGATGCACTAACCCGCGTTGTTATGAAATTGCGGCGGGTGCTCCGCTGGACACTGCACTAACTCGCGCTGTTGTGAAGTTGCGGCGGGTGCTCCGCTGGACGCTGCACTAACTCACGTTGTTGTGAAATCGAGGCGGGTGCTCCGCTGGACGCTGCACTAACTCGCGCTGTTGTGAAGTTGCGGCGAGTGCTCCGCTGGACGCTGCACTAACTCACGTTGTTGTGAAATCGAGGCGGGTGCTCCGCTGGACGCTGCACTAACTCACGTTGTTGTGAAATTGTTGGCCGACACTCGCAGTAGGTCTTTTATCCCACTTCTGAACTGTAGTAAGCTTATTTTTTGTAACTTTCAGCTTACTTGCTTTATTTAATAGAAGTGTGTAATACAAAGGATTGGAAAAAAACAATATATGAGGTAACTGGTGTCTTGCCGACTCCGCTCGGCACGTCCGTCTCGTTCGCTGTCACTTATTCGTCTCCCTGTGTCTTTCGCGCGTTTTTCACTTGCTACTTTGGCTTTTGGCGGCAACGTCAGCCATCATGCCGCGAGTAGTGCCATCGCTCGAGTGTTGCCAATGCACACTGAACAGTGCCACTGCTCGGGTGATGCCACCGTACCATTAAATACTACAAAGTAAACAAAAAAAAAAGTAGTCACTGTTTATTGCTTTTCATTAAAAAATATAAATTCAACACTGATGCTTATTTGAGGTTATATGACAGTTATATTTCAATTTTATATTTGAAATAAAACTGTGTAATTTCGATATATTTTCCAATCATGCCCAAGGCAACTTGCTTTCTGTGCAAGAAAACGTGGACAAAAAGTGGTTTTATACCATGTCCCGGCGAGTGAAATAGAACGGAGGAAGTGGAGCGAGGCCCGTGGTGAAGAATTGAGCGCTACTTCAAAAGTATGCGCTCTGCATTTTTCACCCAGAGATTTCGAAACTGACTCGAAGAGGCGGCTATTGGCGAAGGATGCTGTTCCAATGGCAGTGGAGTATTTACTGTCTTGGGACAAATCCTCCTGCACACAAGAGGTCTCCACACAAACAAAGGATGTAGGAAGATTTCCTTTTATTCGTAGATTCTAAACTACATCTACGAGTTTTCTTTACAAAGTTTCAAAGATTAGTTTATAATAACTTCCTACACACGCGCACAATCGGCCATCCTTCGCCGTCCACGATTGCTTGCGACCAGTGTTGCCACTACGAATTTTTTCCCCCTACCAAAATTGGTCCCAAATCCATCTCAGCCAACAATATCAATATAAATTTGCTATACAAAAATTTAGTTTCACTGCGTTATAATTCTATCTGGATCGCAGTTCACTAAATTTTGAAATCAAAGGAAGAAAAATTAAATTATTGTTACGAATACTAGTTCTAGCTGTTACGTATCACTGGATTGTGCAATTTGAAAATAAAACAACTTTAGTTATGCAAACGCAGTCAACAAAAACCAACTATCACTTTATTTCACCAATTTCACACTTCACTGTCTTCACACTTGATTATTTGCTTAATCACTCCTTGTGGCACCTTCACTAGTCAAAATCAGACTGCCTCGCTGCGCCGCACCCGGCTGCCTTTTATACCTGTCCGGCCATCGCGCAGATCGTTCTCGCACTTTCCAGAGTGGACTAATGGCCAAACTCCATAAAGCGCGTTTCAGGCGTTCGGGGTTTGTCGTGTTATGGCATTTCTCGCGTTATTCGCGTTGCAAATGGTCAAACTCCATAAAGCACGTTTCACGCGTCAGCTTGTTCTTCTTACGTCAGCTGATGCTAATTTTTAATTGGCAAACTGCTGATTGATTTCGTTGTGAATTGTGAAAAACAACGAAATGAAATTGCTATACGACGTTGAAGACTTCATAGAATTTACTGATTTCATTTTAAACAGAATAAATGCATATCGAACTTTGCAAAAAATAAAAAAAAGATTCAAGAGCAAAATTCGATCGACAACGAATAAGCTATAGAATTTCCAATACAGCGAAGACTAAGTTTCGTCTATCAAAGAATTATGCTAATTTTTAGGAATTTCTCCACATTTTATGTTAAAATATTGAATTTCAAATTTTTCTTAAATGTATTTAATAGCTTTCGTGTAAAATAAATGCATCCGACTTTTGCGATAACACAAGTTTGTTATCGGCATTACCATTTAACCACATAATGTATGACAACTTTAGGAGCTCTGTCAGCTGTTTGACGTCGCACAGTGGCTGATTCTGCCGACGTAGGTTACAAAAGTCGATTTTGTCATGCTCGATTTGGGGGAACTGTTATACTTGTCCGATAGATAAATGCTTGGACCTAAGAAATCCGATAACCTTAACTAAATTGGACAAACAGTTTTGCTTGTAGAGCCCGTCAAAGTTGAACAATTTTAAAGTGTGAAATAATATCAAAAATGTGCAGTTTTAAAAGTTTTAAAATACGGAAAGGAACAAATTAATTGAAACTTTTTCCACCAGCATCGTAAAAGAAGGCATTTGTAGTAAATAGTTAAATACAGAAAAAAAGGTTGGTTGTTGTTGTTGTCTTTTCATAGGCACTCACTTGAAGCACTGTTTTTATCACTCTTTTAGAACTTTCGATAGACTTTCAAAAAAAGGCCATACTTGCCACGGTTCCGTCTTTGGGAAAATTGTTCACTAGTCTTCTGTGAGTACTGCCCTGAAGAGATCGGGTGCCCGATTTTGCCCGACTGGATTTTACAGCGATTTTTCTGTGGCCACCTCGCGCAATTTTGTGCTTTCGGGTGCGTGCGTTCGAACAAGTTCGTCAAGATTTTGATAGTGAATCAATTACACGCGATTATAATCGTTGCCAGGGCATGCAAATTTGGCTTCATTTAAGATGTGATACAAGCTTCCAACTTCATATTAAGTCGATTTTTTTTTTTACGTATATTGCTGTAAGCGAGGGAGAAGAGAGGGAGAGAGTCAAAGCAAGAAATTTTTTGCTCCGATATTTAATTGTATATTTTTCGTAAATTGGACAACCAAAAAATTATTGTAAACAAGATTCTGCAAAACAAAGTCTTCCTGAAGGTCTGAGTGTTGAAGTTCTTTGCTGTCACGCATCAGGGGATTCTGGTTTACTAAGTTGATTGTGGCTGATTCGACTAAGGTGTGCTGAACTGTCGCTGTTGTTGTTTCTGTTGCTGTTTGTACGAGTTTGCTCAGGGGCTCCTGACTGGCTGAGTTGTTTGGAGCTGATTTGACCGGGGTGTGCTGGACTGCTGTCTGCGTCTGCGAGCCTGTTGAGGGTTTGTTTTGGAATTGCACTTGGAGTGATATAAATGGTTTTCCACCAAAATAAAGAGCAATAATCACAGTGGTAATTGCGTGCAGTGTGTAATTGCGCCAAAAAGAATAATCAGCTGTTAAAGCACATAAGCCAAAGTAACAGTCAAACCTAAATTGGAGCGTCAGCGGCAAGCAACTGTCAAAATTGCTTCATGCCCATACAAATTGTATGGGGCAAACCGCAATTGAAACGCTCTGACGCCGAGCTATTCGAATTTCCAATTTTGACAGCGCGTTAGCAGTTGAAGTTGGCTGCGACAAACAAAAACGCCTGTGATTTATATTTGATTTGATTTAAATTGTGAGGAATTTATTCAAATAAGAGCTAAGTTTTGCAAAATAATAATAGTTTGTTGGTTTTTTGGCAACTAAACAGATATTTTTTTTACATTTGTTTTCATTTCATGATTTTGACAATCCCAACGCAACGCTTCAATTTCGGTATGCCGCACTGAGCGAGAGCGTTGCGTCAGAAAACGCAACGCTCAACGCTCCAATTTAGGTTTGACTGTAAACATAAACAAAAACAGTTGGAATAGCGTTGCCAGAGTGCGGCCAATACTTTAACGATTTTTAGAACAATAAACATCGAATTGCGTAGCCAGACGTATAAAATCGAAAATGAACAAAATGCAACGTACACCGACAACATCAAAGGCGGCCAAGAGGAGAGTGACTGAGGTGTCCCCTGAACCAACCTTGCAAGATGTTTTGAATGCCATTCGTGGTATCGAAGCAAGTTTTAGCGAAAAACTGGGAGGTTTAGCATCTAGAGAGGACATCAACCAACTTGGTGCACAAATCGAAAAGCTGCGAGAAGAAAATGATATATTGAAAGTTGAACTGAAACAATTGAAGATGGAAAGGGAAATGGACCGGAAAGAAGTAGAGAGACTCGTAAGTCAAAATAAACGAAACAAATTAGTAATAAAAGGGTTGCCTAATGGATTATCACCGACAAAGGCTGTTCTAAAACTATGTAAAGAACAGCTTAGCCTACAGCATATTGTTGTCCGAGAAGCTTTCAAAATAACTGAACGAAACGATAAGATTAATATAATAGCAGAGTTTGAGTCAACAAACATGGTAGGGGAAATTTTAAAAAACGCCAAAAAACTTAGAGGCACCAAAGTTTTAATTGACAAGGACTTGAGTGTAGACAAGCTAAAGAACAAAAGAGCCTTGTTACAATTAAAAAAAGATATTTATTGTTTAAATCAGTCGCATAAAACAATAGTAAGGAACGACAGAATTTGTATTGCTAATAAGTGGATGGCCTTCAATGAAAATAAAGTTCTTATTTGTAATGGTCAGGCAGCTGAAAAAGTACTGGCAGAAATTTTTGATAGGGATTTTATAAAATTAAATCTAAATTATAACTATTTATTAGAAAAAAGCCAATCAAAAAACTAAAAAATAAAGAGGCTCAATTGTATGAACTAAATGTTAAAAGTAACAGTGAGATACAAACAGATAAATCCAACGTAGATGATTACAAATTAAAACTTATGGTTTATAATATTCACGGATTAAGTAATAAAACTTTGTTTAATGATTTTTTCGATTATATTCGATCATTTGATATATTTGTTCTATTAGAAACTCATGTAGAACTAGAAAATTTTGAAAGATATCACAAATACTTTAAAGGGTTTGAACTAAATTGGACACCAGCAACACGTCAGAGACAATATGGACGTGCTAGCGGAGGAAAACTGTGTGGAATTAAGAAAAGTTTAATACATTTTGGCATTGGACATTCGTTCAAATACTTAGATGGTGTAGACATTATAGAAATTTCTGTGGCTGGAAAAAAAGTAAATATTGTACCTTTGTATTTAAGAGGTGGCAGTTGGTCACAAGATTTTGATTTGATAAAAGATTGCTTTGAGCGAAATGAATTGATTAATCAAATTTTGATAGGAGATTTAAACATACGTACTGGGGAACTTCAAGTAAAACTGAATGACATGTTGCAGGGTGACATTGTAGGAGGTAGAGAAATAAGACATTCTAAAGACAAAGTAATTAACAGAAATGGGAGACAGTTTATTGACTTTTGTGAGAACAACGGGCTTATGGTAATAAATGGAATGACAAATAGTGACGATACGGGAAAATTCAATTTTATAAATAGTGTGGGTGAATCAGTGAATGATATTTGTGCGCTGCACAGAGATATTGTAAAATATGCTCCAGATTTTGTAGTAGAGGAAAAGGTTTGGTCTGACCATATGCCAATTATATTAACTTTACAGCTGATACTAGATAGCCCAATTAGTAAAAAAGTGGATTTCTTGCCTAAGTTACATTGGGATAGTTCACAAATGGATTTATATAACAGAAGACTTCTAATTGAACTGCAAAAAAAGAAAAACGAAAAGGACATTTTGGCTTTAGAAGATTTCACTGATATTATCAAATCCGCGGCTATAGGCAAACGAACAGGAAAAATACTAAGAAAAAAATCGATGTGGTTCGACTGGAAATGTTTAGCAGCAAGAAAGGCTTTAGGGTTACTTTAGGGTTACTTTAGGGTTACTTTAGGGTTACTTAGGAAGTATAATAGAACTCAAAATACTGAATACAGAGAACAATATTCCGTGGCTCAAAAAAATTATAAGAAACAGTGTGAAGATAGCAAGAAAACTTACTACGAAAATCTAGAAAGAGAAATAAATGAAATAAATAATTGCAGTGATTGGTGGGAATTGGCCAAAAAGATACGAGGGACAAATGAAGCCTTAGATTTGGAGATTCCGCCGGAGGCGTTTAGACAATATTTTGAAGAACTTTTAAATCACGCTACTTCCGTGAATCAAATAGAATACGTAAGCTTATTAATAAAGGACGATTTAATAGATAAACCAATCTCATCAGCAGAAATCTTACAAATGCTCCATAAGACTAAAACTGGAAAAGCGCCAGGCTTAGACAGGGTGTCTTACGAATTTTTCAAAAATGCTGACACTCTTTTTCTTGATGAGCTGGCTAACACGTATTCTGCGTTATATAATAGTGGGGAAGCAGATACGGCTTTTGAAACTAGCATAATATTTCCGCTTTTCAAAAAAGGCGATAGAACCTTAGCATCAAACTACAGAGGGATTTCTTTTATGAACTGTATTGCAAAGATTATGATAGGCATATTAAATGAAAGACTTACAAATTGGTTAGAAAGTAAAAAGCTGATTACCGAATATCAGGCAGGGTTCAGAAAACAACATTCCACGGCAGATAACATTTATAATTTAACTTCAATCATTCAAATTAGATTCGCAGAAAAAAAGAAATTGTACGCTTTTTTTGTAGAATTTAAAGCCGCTTTTGACACGGTTCCCAGAAATCTTTTAATCTATAAACTGCATAGCTTGGGAATCCCAACCAAAATGGTAAATTTCATTGAAAATATGTACAACCATACGGATTCGATTATATGGACTGGCAGTGCAATATCAAATAAATTTAATATTTCAACAGGCGTAAAGCAAGGATGTTTAATGTCACCTTTGTTGTTCTCTATTTATCTGAATGACTTACATGATAGTTTGGGAGGGGGAATTTGGATAGGAAACTTGAATGTGCAACTACTGTTGTAAGCGGATGATATAGTATTGATATCTGACAATGTAGAGGAGCTGCAAGGAATGATATTTAGGTTAGAAAATTATTGCCATGTGTGGAACATGCAAGTAAACCTTTCGAAATCGGCCATAATGGTTTTTCGACAAGGCGGCAAATTGGCGGATAGAGAAAAATGGACATTTAAAGGCGAAAGTATCCCTATAGTGTCAGAATACAATTACCTCGGTGTAAAATTAACACCAAAATTAAGCTTTAAAAAACATGTTGAAAATAGTAACTGTGTAGCTAAAAACAGTATCAATGCAACATGGTGGTCCTTTCTAATCAAAAATAAGATAAAATTATCAGCTAAATACAAATTATTTTTAGCAGTAATTAGAGCTATACAAAGTTATGCTGCAGAAGTCTGGGGCTTTGAGTTGTTTGAATTGGTGGATAAAATTCAATTTTATTTCTTAAAGAAAATTGTACATCTACCAACAAACACACCCTCTTATTGTCTTATGTTAGAAACAGACATACCACATTGTCATCTGTATACTTTACGGCTTCATCTTAAATATATTTCTAAAACTCTATTTGAATACGACGATAGCAGATTGCCACACAAACTTTCAAAAATTATTATAGAGAGAAAGATCTTTTGGGTAAAATCAATGCAAGTTTTAGGAGAAAAATTGAATATTAGTTGGAATTATGACGTTTTAAATAGAAGAAGTTGGAATGAAAACATTGACACATTGTTATCCGTTCTGAACTCGACAAATAAACAAAAATCATGGGAAAGGGCTCTTAAAAGTTCACGTATATATAAAGACTTAGATCATAACATCGGTAAAAGCTACTTGAATGACGATCTTGGAAAATATAGAATAATGTGGATTTTGAAGGCCAGGTGCGATTTGATAATTCTTGGGGGTCACAGAAATCTAAACTGCAGTCTTTGTAATTTGAACGAGTTAGAAAATATAACACATTTTCTGGGTAGGTGTCCAATTTTGAAAAGAATCAGATATCGATATCTTGGAAAGTTCTTTTTAACTCAAGATGAAATTGTAAACAAGCTAAATGGAATTGGCGTAGGTGGATGGGATTGTCTTGTTTTGTATGTCACTGATGCTTTAAAATATAGGAGCTTAATTGTAAATGAATTCTGTTAATATGTAAGTTATGGTGCCAACGGGAACCGGTTCAAAAAAGTATCAAGTCGGGCAGCCACCAACAAGGCTGCACCGATCTTGTTTAATTAAACACCGCGATTATTAACGTTATAAAACTTTATTCTGCTCCGCTCGAGCTCTAGACTAAAAGTGAGTACAATGTGTCGCTTAAGCCTACTCGTAACCTATGTCCGGCACCGCTCCCATGGTGACGGCGATTCGCTGAGGTAGGCGATCCCACGGTGGACGCGGCGCGTGTGCTGTGTCAGCGCCTTGGCGTGCTGGTGTGGCGTAGCGAGGATCAGGTTGCAGCTCGAAGAGCGCTGACCATACACGCTGCCGAGGTCGCTGGTCACGTTGCTGCGCGCGTGTGGTAAGCAGCGCGGGAAAGTGCTGGCGTTGCATATTGCCGAGGTCGCTGGTCACGTTGCTGCGCGCGTGTGGTACGCAGCGCGGGAAAGTGCTGGCGTTGCATATTAGTTGGCCAGTGGTGGCCCCGTGCTAACTGCCCCAACCTTCAAAAGTCTGCGTCCCGCTGACTATGCTTGCCATAGGATGTTGCGTGGCAGCTTGGGCTCCCGCTGGTTCCTGGAGTGGCGGGATGCCCGTCTTCATCGTTAGTTTTCGCCAAAAGAGGTATGCCAAGCAAGCCATTACTGAAAAGATCAGAGAATCTGCAACGACAGAAAGGTTAGTCATATTTTTCAGGTGCCCCATGTACTTGAAGTTTTGTAAGTGGCCATCGTGCACATATTCTAAGGTTGGCTTTAGACCGCGATTCGTTATGTTGTGGAGGACTGGCGGTAGTGCCAAGAGTCTTGTCACGGATCTGCTAGAATAAGTCTCGTTTCCCAACTCGATGGTTTCGTTGTTTAGCTGGATGACGAAGGTTCCCTCCAATAATTTGGTATAATTTTCTGCCCTGATGGTTCCCCTGAAATTGGTGAGAAATAGTGTGTTGTCGTCTATCGTCTCGATCACCTCCTTGTCGCTGGGTACGTAGTGGCATTCAGCGTCGCCTCCTTTAATCACTCGTGGCAGGCAGCTATCTTCGGGCAGCACTTCTATCTCCTCGGGGTAGCAGATCGTTGAATTGCTGATGTGTGTGCACGTTCCGGTGATGCCGAACGTTTCTCTTTGGTTAACCAGCATCTTGGTATAATTGAGAGCTAGTTGTTTGCCCTCTGAGATGGTGGCTCTTGTTGTTAGAAGATGATACCTTTCGTTCTTGGTTTTCGGCTTTCTTGCATTTCTGCGTGTGTTCTGCAGTCGGAGGTTTTTTCGAATAAGCCCCCTTAAATCATTGTTTACCTTTTTTTTTTCCTAATTATCGGCATAGAGGCACTTCACTCTGATGACATTGGAAAGCTCGCGTTGTTCCCTTTTAGCCAAAAGCGTTAATAATTGCAAATGGCCTACTCATGGCACGAGTGATTTCACGTCAGTTGAAGACATAGTCCTCCTGGTGGAGTTGAACCACTTCGATTGTTCGCCACTCGGACCACCGAGTTAACTGGAATTGAACCAATCTGGCTTGATTGACTACAAACGAATTTGTACCCAGACCGCTGGGGCACAAGGATCTATGCATGAGTTATGTGCTCTTTACCGATGTTGTTTCTTATTGGTCGTCAGACATTTCTTATGTCGGATTTGTGGAATTTTTTTCCACTTTGCGTGATTACTGTGGCATTTCTATATTCATCGACAGTTTCTTTCTTGTACAGCGGCTTCTGCTTGCTTTTTATCTGTTTGTTAGCAATAAAACAAAAATAAACAGGAGTTGGGTAAGATGACGTTGCAAACGATGTTTCCGGATAGCAATGATTGAAATTGTACATTTTCGCAGTCGGCTGCTGATAACGTAACTCTGGGACAGGGTGATGTTGTCGGCTGAACTGTTGAGGATTATGAATTTTGTTACGAGAAGCAAAACCTGAATGACAGGGGTGGACAGTCCTATTCAAAGATTTCTGGGGAACAAGGTTATGCCTTGTTGCAACTAGCTGATCAACGTCTCTTGAATTTGCTATATGTGTAAAAGTAGGGCCATATAGTTCAGAGGCATGTCGAAATGAAAATATTTTTGAAAGAATTTCGTAACGATTGATATTAAAATCACGCTCCATGCATTCATACGGCAAATCTCGGCCATGATGTTTCTCTATAGCCACAGCCAATTTTTTCAAAATTTGTAACATAACTCTCTGAGCATCCTCTTCAGGAATTTTTCCGATATATTGTCGGCATTGCCGTATCTATCAGAAAATCCAAAGTTTCCCCGTTCATTTTCATTTCATTTCATTTATTCATTTAAACAATCATTGCACAATTAAGAATACATCTTTTATAGTGCTTAACAAAACTTATATTAAGATACACAATTGTAGCTAATACTATATACCTATAGACTACTAAAAATTGTTGCTTACAAAATAACAAGAAGAGAAAAAGAAATTTAGAAGGGAAGAAAGATAGGAAGAAAAAGAGAGGAGGCAGCCATAGGATAGAAGGACAGAGAGAGGACACGAGTATTAATCTACATGGTATAAATATTATAAACTGCCCGCTTGAATCGTCGTAAATTAAATTCGGCCTTTATGTTATTCGGCAACGAGTTCCATAATTGAACAGCTCTAACGAAGAACATTCTTGATGAAGCGACAAAATTTGTACGTGGCACTATAAAGTTGCATGTACGACTAGATTGTGCAAAGCTCAGTTTTTGGAAAAGATAGCTTGGACAACGAGTATGAATTAGTTTATGCAAGAATAGTAAGGAGCGACGATTAAAGAACGAGTATATACTGCAATCCAGTATATTTATGGAGAATTTAGAGATGGAGTCAAACTTTCTTTTGGAGTATACATATCTAGCTGCATTATTGACTAATAGTTGCAACTTTCGCAGAGACGCACTATCAGGGTGACCATATATTAATTCCTGGTACGATATTATTGGCTTTATCAGGGTTTTAACAAGTTTTAGTTTTATGTCTTGCGGAATAAAACTAGCAGTTTTCCAAAGTTGCCTAAGCACATTATAAATCTTGCTGACCGAACAATTAACGTGATCAACGCATGTCAAGGTTGAGTTCAATTTAAATCCAAGACTAGTAACGTCCTTCTCATATTTGATAACAGTACCATTTAATGTAATGGGTGAGAAATTGTTCAAATCATAAGGATAATGGGATATAGCAATTGCTTTAGTCTTGGATGCATTTAAATTAAGATTGTTATGTCTAGACCATGAAAAAATAGAGCTCAAATCATCATTTGTTCTCTGTATTAAATCCTCCACAAGACCTATAGGTGCAGAGAGATAAATTTGCGCATCATCTGCATATAGATGTATAGAAACGCTTTGGCAGCACTGAACCATGTCATTTATATAAATACTAAAGAAAACTGGACCAAGGATAGATCCCTGCGGCACACCTGACGTTATCATTTTTAACTCTGAATGCTTATCCTTCGAAACCACCCTCTGCCATCGATTTGTAAGATAACTTTCTATGAATTTGATTGCATTACTACTAAAACCGAAGTATTTATCAAGCTTTTGCAGAAGTATAGCGTGACTAACAGTGTCAAAGGCTTTTGAAAAGTCCAGCAAGGTAAGAATTGTGAGCTCCCCTTTATCAAAAGACGGTCGGATATCCTCCATTATTTTAAGCATAGCAGTAGAGCAACTATGTCCCTTACGAAATCCGGATTGATTTTCAGTGAGTAAATTATTCTCATATATATGCTTCATCATTTGAGCTAAGATGTGCTTTTCAAGTACTTTGGATAAGGAGGGTAAAATACTGATGGGCCGAAAGTCTTGAGGTAAAATGGGATTATTCTTCTTCGCAACGGGTACTATGTTTGCTATTTTCCAAACATCAGGGAATCTCAATGTTGTTAGAGAAGAATTGACGATATGTGTAAAAGATGAAATTATGTAAGGCAAAATCAACTTTATAAATTTCAGGCTAATTTTATCCTCACCTACTGCATTTGACTTAATGGAAAGAATATATTGCGTTACTTCTGACTCCGATGCATGCGAAAAATCAAATTTATTGGGCAGGTCACGCACTAATTTAGGATTAGGCTCAAAAGTACGATTTTGCTCCAACGGTTTTAATAAAAAGAACTCATTCATCACATCTATATCAATTTTACAATCATTTTTCAGTTGAGGCCTCACACTAAGGGACTTTAAGTTATTCCATAGCGTTTTAGAGGGAAGATGGGAATTAAGTTTAGATTGGAAAAACGTCTCTTTAGCCTTACGCGTTATTGCAGTAGCTCTATTTCGGTGGTATTTGTATACTTCCCAGTTTTCATGTCTGTTACTACGCTTCCAAATATTGTAGCTTTTATTACGTTTTTTGATTGCGCTAAGCACATCTCTAGTAAACCAAGGCTGTTTTTTGTTAGTGATTTTAACTTTTTTCCAAGGGACGAATTTGTGAAAAAGATAGCTAACTAATTCTGTAAAATGACCGAGTTTTTCATTTACATCAACCAAGAACCAGCACTTATTCCATAGGAGGGAATTAGCCTCAGCTGCTAAAGCTTCTACGTTAATATTCTTATGATCTCTGTAGTAGAAAAAATCAGACGACTCACTTGATAAAGTATTTAATTCGAAGTTATAGGAAAGGAGAAGTAAATCATGATCACTAACACCACCCAGGGACAATTGTTCAAAATGTATCAGATTGGATAGATCCGAGATGCATAACAAATCGAGCAAGCTTGGTCTACAGTGCGGACCGAAACGAGTTGGATAATTGTTTATAATGTTTAAACCGAGAGCAGAAATATTATGACGCAAATTCCTAGATCGCTCATTTTCAGTTATTAGATCAATGTTGAGGTCGCCACAAAATAGTATATGTTCATAGCATGCACTTAGTTTCGACATTTTCGAGAAAAAGTCGTCCAGATCAAAAGATTTGTTGGGATTATAAACGCACACTACTAAACACCGTTGACAAGTATCGTAAAATTCAACCATCAAGAACTCAACTTGGTTAAGATGATCAGAACGGCAAATTATCTTATGTTGCAAACAGCTCTTATAATAGATTGCTATGCCACCTCCTCGTTTGTAATTTGTTCTATCATTTCTAACCACAGAGTAATCGCACAATGAATAACAAGAGTCATCGGTATCACTTTTGAACCACGTCTCAGTAGTGCAAACCACATCAATGTTCGCAGTCTCGAAAATGTAATTAAAGTAATCTAATTTTGAATAGTTTAAGCTACGCGCATTGGTGTGGCATAGCTGAAACCCCGGATGTAAGTCACTTGCCGATTTCAAAATTATTTTTAAATTGATGTCGTTAGAGCTGTCGGTCAGTTCATACTCCACCATGGAATTGTTGTCGCTTAAAGTAGGCAGCTTTTGGATATTCAATACACACGATCAGAAAAATACAAGTGCAAGTAAAAGTGAAATAAATTAAGTATACATTAAATAAAAAATCAATAGTATAAGAGCAAGGAAATCATCATCATCATCAGGCAGCGTTACAGCTCGGGGTGAGCTTTAGCTTCATTCACAATTTTCTTCCAGGCTTCGCGATTTTTGGCCACCGTCCTCCAGTTGTTAACTCGCAGCTTCTTCAGGTCTGAGATGATTTGGTCAAACCATTGCAGATTCGGGCGTCCTCTTGCTTTCGTAACTGGCGGGTTATAGGCGACTATGACTTTTTGTGGGCGCTCATTGTCCATACGCTCAATGTGGCCTAACCAGCGTATTCTTTGCGCTTTGATGTGCTTGACGACATCCTCCTAGGAGTTAGGAGCTAGGAGTTCGTCATTAAAACGGATTCTATATGTTCCATCACTCACACGGAATGGTCCGAAGACCTTCCGGAGTATTTTGCGTTCAAAAACTCGTAAGCACTGCTCATCCTTATACGTTAGAGTCCAAGATTCGCATGCATATAGCAGCACAGGCCGAATTATAGATTGATATATACGCAGCTTACACGCTCGCGGAAGCAGTCTTGATTTAAGGAGCTTAATGTTGGCAAAGTAGGCCTTATTTGCAGCCATAATTCTCTCTTGTATTGTGTCGTGCATGTTATTATTGTTTTTAATCAGGGCACCAAGATATTTGAATTGCTCGACACCCTCGAAAGAGTAGTCGCCGATCGTCAGATTTTCGAGACGTCGTTTTGTCTCAGATCGCGAAAACTTTAAATATTTCGTCTTGGCTTCGTTTACTCTAAGACCAACTGTTTTCGCTCGTTGCTCGATGGCCAGGAAGATTTCGGCCAGATATTTTTTGTTGCGGGCTAAAATGGCTACGTCGTCAGCGTAGGCGATCGTTAGGCCCGACCTACTGAAAAGGTTTCCAAATTTAATTTCCTTTCTTATAGCAAAGTGTAGCAGCAAGTTGAACACAGATGTGGATAGGGGATCGCCTTGCTTGACCCCGCTTGAGATTTCGAAATGATCGGATACAGCTTGCTGCACTACCACTTTTCCCGTGGTACTTGTTAGTTTTGCCATTACAAGACGCGTTAATTTTCTATTTATGCCTAGGTCAGAGAAGGCTTCGGGAATTTTACAACGGTGTACACTATCGAACGCTTGCTTAAAGTCAAGGAAAAGCATGTGGACATCCACGTTGCGTTCGTGGCATTTATCTAAGTTCTGCTTGAGCATAAATATTTGGTCGGTAGTTGAACGGTTGGGGCGAAAACCGCCTTGGTATTCGCCAAGTATGGTTTCTGCTGCTTCGGTAAGTCTGGCTGCCAGAATGCTTGAGAAGAGCTTATAAGTGGTATTAAGGAGGGTAATTCCTCGAAAGTTTTCGCAGAGGGACTTATCGCCTTTTTTAAATAATGGAATTACAAGCCCTACTCTCCATGCTTCGGGTATCTTTTCCTGGCGCCAGAGCCGCACTATGTAGTGCAGAATAATCGTCAATCCTTCGTCGTTTAGGGCTTTGAGTAGCTCTACTGTGAGCCCATCTTCTCCGGGTGCTTTATTGTTCTTCATGCGATTTACTGTTTTGCGGAGCTCTTCTAGAGTGGGCTCAGGTTCCGTGATGTCATCGCCGAGAGGCAGGGTTTGAGCAAAGGGCTGCATCGTTGGCTCGGGGTTGTACAGTTCGCTAAAGAATTCTTTCCAACGTTCGATGATTCTTCTCTCCTCGCTGAGTATATTGCCGTTTTTATCTTTGCATATGTTGGATCGAGGCTGGAAGCCTCTTGTCTGTTGCTTAAGCTTGTGATAAAAGCTTTTGCTGTTTTTACTGTTGTAGTCTTCGGCTATCTTTTCTACATCCAATTTAAGCGCGTCCCGTTTCTTTTTTCTGCAAAGTTTTGTAGCATAAGCTCTTTCGGCTTTATAAGCATCGTTATTGGCTCTTGTAAGTCTTTTTAGTAATTTGGCTCTTGCTTGGTTTTTCTTTAGGATTGCCTGCAGAGCAAGGAAATACGAAAGAAATATGAGAGAAAGGAAATACGAAAAGATTAGGTAAGGAGAGATTACCAAAATTGATTGAAAAGCTGAGACAGATGGAGAAACATGAAAGAGATGACTTAAATACTAAGCTTAAAGCATACATGTGATAGAAAAGAACACAGCAGCGTAAAGAGCACACAAAAAACATTCTAATCACGCTTAACTCCTTTGTTCGTGCTGACAAGAGCATCAACGTCTTCTCTGCTGCCCACCATTTTTGACTCTTCATTTGGATTCAAACGCACAAAGATTTTTCCCCGTATTGAGAACGCAGATGACAGCACCTTCTGTCTCTTTAGTTGCGATGCATAAAACATCAGCTCACGCATTGTTTTAGTAAGACTCTCGTGTATGTAGATTTTTCCGTCGCCTGGTAGATCAATATCAGCAAGTGTGAGAGATCTTTTTTGATGTTTACAGAAGTTAGCGATGGATTTAAACAGCCGATTGCGCTCAAATGCCGACGTCAACTTTACCACAACAGGCGCGTGCTGTTTGCCCTTCGCGAGGCGAAGCCGAAATGCATCACGTATTAGCGGCGGCTCGTGCTGAGCTGCATTGCAAATTTTAGCGAAAACATCAGGCAGGTTCTCATTGTCCGCAAGAGGTATGCCGTTAATGATGACATCCGAGGCTACTGCACTGCTTTCAATCTCGCTCAACTGTTTGCGAGCTGCGACAAGCTGCTCACGAAGAGAGAATACGTCGGCACATTTGTTCTCAACAATTGTTACTCTCTTTTCAACAGCTTTAACCGTAGCCTTAATATTCATAATTTCAGCAGACAGCTCACCAATTTTCTGCATTACCCTTTCCTCGGAACTCCTCATAATTGCAGTCAGCTCCTCAACTATGCTCTCTTTTTGAAGAACAAGCTTCTTCTCCAAATGATCAAACATCGCTGAAGATGGTGTTAGAGGGGTCTTCGGGGGGGATGGCGGCTTTCGTGCTGAATTTTTTCTGCTAGTCATCTTGCTTCGTGTTTTTATTTCGTGTTTTTAATTTTTCAAATATCACTGCTATTCTCCACAAGACCTCGATGACAACAAGCAACAACGGTGCGAAACTTTAAATCAATGCAATGATGTGCAAATCAAACAGAAAAAGTGGATATTAATTAGGAAAAACGCGAAACTCTTAGGAGCACCAAAAATGCACGTCTTTACTCCATCAGCTTCTTCTTCTCAGTTCTTGCACGATTTCGAGATGTAGGGTACACTCGAAATTCGTTCCCCCCGAGTTTGTCCGTCTAAAAGAAAAACGCAGGGGGATGATCCCCTAAAAAATCCTGATCATCATCTAGGGTTCCAATATTAGTGTCCTCCTGTGTGTGTTGACTTAGATTTTCCTCTTCGGCTAACGCTTCGAGGTTGAACAGCCGCTGCTGTTTTTGTGGGAAGTTTGCAGAGGCCGCGCGCCTCTTAAACGGATTCATATTATTGGTGTCGGGTCGATTCATATAATTTACCCGCTTGGACTGGATCGACCTGTCCACATCCATTTTTCTTGTGGCTTAGGGCCCGTCGGTCTGGGAGGTGGAGTAGACTCCATGCTTCCATTTCCCGTGTATCTATTATTTTCAAAGATTGGAGGCATGTTGCGGTAGTTTAATTTTCCCCCATAATCGCTGGGAAACTTATATTGTCTTCGGGGCAGTGGCGGTACCTGATCTGATCCGAAATTTCTGTTCAGAGGAACCGTGACCCTGTTTGTGCTTGCGGTATGAATAATGTTGTTTCGTATTGTTAAATTCTGCATATCCAAGCATGCAGAGTACGCTTCCGGCAAGGTCTTCGGTTTCTGTACTATAAGCATGCGTGACAAGTCGCTGTTCAACCCCCTTATGAAAACGTCCAGAGCTCGGTTCCGGTATGTCTCTATTAGTGCGTTCATTGTCTCTTCGGAGTATGTCTCGCTTTTTATTTTATTAATAATCAATGAAAATTGATGGTTTACGGTCGCATAGAACTCGTCCAGCCTACCTCCTCTTTGCGAGAGTTGGTTTAGCTGGTGTTCCAACGTCCGTATGTCACTTTTGTCGGCGTAATGAAGAGACAATACCCGTTTTATTTCCTGCCAATCCGCGTCGAACACGTTGTACGACACCAGCGCTGTGTCGGCACTACCCCTCACTTTTTGGCGGATATGTTGGAGGATTGCCCGGTAGATGGGCTTTCCCCGTACGATTTCATAGTCCTTTAGAATATTTTCCACGCTGTGCACCCACGACACATAGCATACAGGGTTTCCGTCAAAAGTTTGAAGTTCCTTCACACAGTCAGGGAGTCGAGCGATCTCTTTGAGTTCCTGTTCATTTTGAGGTCCGCATAAGGTGGTCAGCTCCGCGCCAGGTTGTGGTTGTGATTCTCCTCGCTCAATCTGGAGAAGTCTCCCCTCAATTCCTTGAAGCGTTGCTCCTAATAAGCCCCTGTTATCTAGCCTATCTTGTTCGACCCTGGATATTCGTCCCTCTATACCCCTTAGCTGTTCTAACATCCTGTTGACCGCTCCGGTCAATTCGGTCAAAGAGGTTCTCATCTCGTCCATCGTCGGTCAGTTGGAAGAAAAATTCACTCACCTGTTATTTTCCTGTGGCTCTAGTCCTTGTGTTGCCTCCGTATATATCCTTTTACTAGCACTTGGCACTCACTTCGCACTTACTTTGCACTTACTTTGCACGCACTGCACACTTTTCAATGATTAGTATTTCTTTATTTTATTTTTTTCCTTCCTTGGTTTGACTGTATGCACACACTGCACACTTCAATGATTTCTCTTTTAGGAAAAAAAAAAATTTTTTTTCCTAAAGCTTTTTTGCTTTTGCTAATTTTTCCGTGTAAAAAAAAATTTTTGGTTATATGTTTTATCGTTTATTCGAATTTTAATTCGATGTAAGTTTACTTGTTGTCCTTTTACTCACCCTAAGATGAGCATTGAAGGTCGTTGGCGAAATGAAATAAAATTTTTTTAAGACTGGAGGGTCCCGTGGGAATCGCAGCCTTAGCGTTCACCAACGCCTTTTTTGTTTATGTGCGGGCACCGCCTGGAAGGGTCGTGTTGTCCTGTTTAGTTGTCTGCGTTAACGGATTATTTGCAGACAACCTACTGAGGCACGACTGGCTTCACGTACCGGCTCACTATCGCTTAACGCTTGAGTCGTCCGGAGGATATACTCCGACTCCTCGGGGGAAGCTTGCGAAAAGTGAACTTGTGGTAAGGCGGTCCCTGCTCGGGCGCCAGTTATGGTTCCAACGGGAACCGGTTCAAAAAAGTATCAAGTCGGGCAGCCACCAACAAGGCTGCACCGATCTTGTTTAATTAAACACCGCGATTATTAACGTTATAAAACTTTATTCTGCTCCGCTCGAGCTCTAGACTAAAAGTGAGTACAATGTGTCGCTTAAGCCTCGTAACCTATGTCCGGCACCGCTCCCATGGTGACGGCGATTCGCTGAGGTAGGCGATCCCACGGTGGACGCGGCGCGTGTGCTGTGTCAGCGCCTTGGCGTGCTGGTGTGGCGTAGCGAGGATCAGGTTGCAGCTGGAAGAGCGCTGACCATACACGCTGCCGAGGTCGCTGGTCACGTTGCTGCGCGCGTGTGGTAAGCAGCGCGGGAAAGTGCTGGCGTTGCATATTGCCGAGGTCGCTGGTCACGTTGCTGCGCGCGTGTGGTACGCAGCGCGGGAAAGTGCTGGCGTTGCATATTAGTTGGCCAGTGGTGGCCCCGTGCTAACTTGTATGTATATAATTATGTAGAGTTCCTTTTAGGTCTCTTTTCTAGAAACTTTATTTTCGAACTAACTCTTCTTACAATTTCCAATCAGCCTCTTAGCACTAGTTACAATAGTATTAGTAATTTAGTTGTTATACATGTTAGTTAGTTGTTATAATTATTATAGTATTAGTAGTTGTAATAGCAGTAATAGTAATAGTTAGTAATAGAAGTAGTTTATAAGAGTTGCCAGATTATACTATAACTCCTCCACCCTTAAGATATTTGCGCCTCTGCAAATATTAACATAATTATTCAAACCTAATAATTGTAACTCACTTAATAACTTATGCCATTATACAGAAAGTTTTTTAAAAATTGTTAATCAATGACGATATAAGAATTTATTTATACAAACAAAATGTATCTCTTTTTTTTACAATTTTATTTGTTACTATTTTCCATTAATTTTAGGGTTTTCACTCACATCTCTCTTTTCTTCTCTTATTTGTATTCTTATATAGAAAAAGAAAAAGTAAATTCATATTTTTGGGATATTGTATTGTCGTTTTAATTGAGATTTGTAGTATCTAGTTTGCCTTTTATTAGATGTGTCTATTGTGTAATTACCTTCTTTATTAAAATTGTCAAGTTCTTTGTATTTCGGCTTGCATTTTGCTACCTCCCTGTTAACTACAACATTTTCTAACTGAGTAAATTCATTACTTCTGTCTCTATTTAATTTATTAATCTTAGTTATTTTATTTTGCTCATATTCTGTACTAAGTTGCTGGATATAATCTTTATCAAAATTTTTTATTATGAAATCAATAGGTCTCTTTTTTGTAGTAGAATGAATTGTATTGTTATAAAAGTTGAATATTTTGAAAAGTTTTTCTTCTAAGTCCAAGTTTTTTCTATCTTTATCTGCTTCAATTATTCTTAAATGTTCGTTTAATGTGCCATGTAACCGCTCAATGTCCGAATTACCTGTCTTCAAATATGGTGTAGTTGTATGTGTTTCAATATTGTGCTCATTCAAAAACAATTTAACTGCGCTGTGAAGTATGCAACGATCATTGTCAAATACGATTTTATTCATTTTACCCAGGAATTGTATTCGTTGTTTTAAAGCTTCTAAAATTGCGATCCAATTTCGATCTTTAAGCTTGTGAAATGTGGCATATTTGGAAAATTTATCGATGGTTGTTAGATACATTGTATTCCTATATGGAAACCATATATCTATGTGGACTACGTCATTGAAATGTGTTGGAGTTTCCGTAATGAGATAAGGAATTTTTATAGGATTTCTGTCGTGTTTAGCTATTTTACAAATTTCGCAATTATTTATCACTAACGTTATCATTTTATAAAGTTTTGGGTAAAAATACTTATTTTTCAATTCAAAAAATACTTCTTGAATCCCTCTGTGATTGTTACGGATATGTTCAGCTTCTATAATTGTCAATATCTCATTTTTATCTACGATTTCTTCTAATTTAATATTTGACCTATATAATGTTAAACTACTGTTTTGAAAAAATTTAACATAGATTTCTTGAAAATTCATAAACAGTTCATCATTTTCGCAAAAAATACACATAATTCCTTTGTTTATTAACACCCTTTGCATGATTTCCTTTAAGTTCGATTTGTCTGTTACTGTGATATGAGATTGACACTTTTTGTGCACAATCTTTATGAAAAATTTTTCTTGTTTACCGTAACTTAAATAAATTTGATTTTTATAATAATTAACTGATTTTTCCGAAATAAAAATGTGATTAAGATTATCTTCGAGGGCACTGTGTACCGTAGCATCTGTCGATCGTATATCTAACTCGTCGCCATCTTCCTCCCCATCTTCTTCTCTGTCTTCCATTTCCTGGTTATTAAATACATGTACATCTTCACTGTTTTGACTGCCTGTTTTTAAATATTTACTTAGAGTATCTGCAACTGCATTATCTTTGCCCTTAATGTAGCTAATATCAAAATCATATTCGTTCAGAAAAATTTTCCATCGCTGCAGTTTCATATTTGGTTCTTTAATGTTATGCAGCCAAATTAGAGGCTTATGATCAGTTTGTATTAAAAATTTTCGGCCATATAAGTATGTGCGAAAGTGTTTCACTGACCATACAACAGCAAGTGCTTCTTTTTCGATAGTCGAGTATCGAATCTCGTGATCAGACAAGGTACGTGATGCATAACATATGGGGTGGCCATTTTGGCTTAACACAGAACCAATAGCGAATTGAGATGCGTCTGTAGTAAGCGTAAATTTTTTATTAAAGTCTGGTGACGTCAAGACTGGTTCGCTAGTTATTAATTTTTTTAGTGTTACAAAAGAGTTCCAAAAATCCTGACTTTTAAAGTCTAACTTTGAATTTTGTTTGAGTAATTGAACCATAGGATAAGCTACTTTTGCATAATCGCGTATGAATTTTCTATAATAGCCTGTAATGCCTAAAAACTGTTTAATACCCTTTATAGTAGTTGGTGGTTGCATCGCTTCAATTGCTTCCACTTTCGAAGGGTCGGGTTTTATACCATCAGCTGACACAACATGACCTAAAAACTTTGTGGTTAATGCAGCGAACTGACATTTATTAAATTGTACTTTCAAATTAGCGGCGCGTAGAGTGTTAAATACTTTTTTAATTGATTCAATGTGCTCTTGAAAACTAGTGGAAAATATAAGAATGTCATCCAGGTAAACAACGCAAATCTTGTTGATGTAATCTTTTAAGACATGATTTATTAACCTTTGAAAAGTCGCAGGTGCTGTTTTGAGGCCAAAAGGCATACGAGTGAACTCATAGTGGCCATCTGCAGTTGAGAAAGCTGTCTTGGCTCTATCATCAGGATGAACTTCTATTTGATGAAACCCTTTAGCAAGGTCAATGGTACTGAAATAGCAACATTTTCCTAATTTGTCAAATATCTCTTCGATATTTGGAATTGGAAACTTGTCATCAATTGTTTGCTCATTTAACTTACGGTAGTCGATTACAATTCGCCATTTCGGTATTCCACTGTTATCAGCTTTTTTTGGCACAACCCATAGGGGCGAATTGTAAGGACTACTACTTGGGACAATTATTTTTTGTGCTAACATGTCTTGTATTTGCCGATCTACTTCTGTGCGATGTATGACAGGATACCTATAGAGTTTACTGTATATTGGGGTATCGGTTTTGGTAATTATTCTGTGTTGTAATTTGCTGGTAAAAGGTAAGTTATCTCCATCTTTGTAGAAAATATCTTGGTATTTGTTCAAAATAGTCCTTAAAATTTTCTCGTCCGTTGAATTTAAATGTTTGGCAAATAGGGAATGTAATGGATCATCTTCAGTTTGTTCTTCACAGGTAAATACTTCTAATTGTTCATTTTTCAAATAATCATCTATTGTTAACTCTTCTTCTTCACTAAAGTAAATTGGTAATGTAGCGTTTTCTGTTTTCAACGTTCTAGTTTTGTAGTCAATTACAGTATTTAAATTAAGTAATATGTTATTACCTATAATGCCATCGAAATATTTGTGAAAAGGTAATTCCAAAAAATTAACGAAATAATTATGTTCCTTGAATTCTTTAAAGAGTGGTATGCTATACTGAATATTTGTTGAAACATTTTGATTTAACACTTTTAAGGTAAAGTAAGACGATTTAACTCTCCATTTTGGATTGCAAAGCTGAGGGTTTATTATACTATATTCCGCACCTGTGTCTACAATAAATTTAAGAATTTTTATGTCTGTGCGGATTATTATATAGGGTAATTTTCGTGAGCGCCAACTTGAAAATTTTGGCAATTTTCGTTTACACCTATTTCCATTGATTCAATTGGGGGTTCCTGATGAAATAAGTTATGATTTTGATTTAAATTTTGGTTGTTACTACTGCATTGAGTTGAACGATTTGCATAACTATTGTCAATTTGTTGATAGCGATTTTGCGCTCTATTTGCTTGATGGCTGTTATTGTAAGTCAGTCTTGACTGTAGATAAGAATTTTGTTGAGAATTATTGTTATTACGTGGTCTTTGTTGTTGTTCGTATTGGTAAGTGTCATTGTTATAATGTAGTTTATGCTGTTGATTTGTATTCATGTTTCTGTTATATTCTCTTTGTCGTACATTTTCTATACTGTTGCTTTGTGTGTGGGAGCTGTTGTTGAACATTTTAAACTGATAATTATTATTGTTGAATTTTAAATAACCATTAGATTTTATAATGTCATAAGCTTCTTTTAAATTACTTGGATTTCTACTAACAATTATACTTTTCACAGGTTCAGGCAATCCATGTTTAAAAGAATTTAGTGCAATCCTGCCATTGCTTCCAATATTAACCTCTGGAAATCGATTAGCGCTAAAGTATAATGCAGTATTTAAGCGACACAAAAGAGTATTTAGCTTATTGTAAAAATTTTCGATTGTATAGTCACATCGACAAGCTCTAATCTTGTCAATTAATTCGTCCACAGAGTATTTTTCGCCATGGTTATCGATTAATATTTGTTTAATAAGTGGCCAAGTATCACAATTTCCATTTATTAAGAGTGATCTTCTTGCACTTCCTATGATTTTATCCTTAATATTACCCATTAATAAAGTTTTATAATCTGCAGGAAAAGACTCCAAAATAGATACCATTGAATCGATACGTTCTATAAAGTTTAGTAAAGCATCTCTATTCCCATCATAATTAGGTATGCTATTAAGGTTAGTTGAAATTAGCTTAAATTTAGAGTTACAATCTAGACCATCCATGTCCGTCCGTTTATTATTTCTTGGATCTGTTATTTGATGAGGTGACGCTGCTGTACTCGTTGCTTTCTTCTCGTATTTTCTTGTCTTTGTTGTTGTTGCTTGTGTACTAAATTTTTTGGTTGAAGTGAAGCTGTGTTCCTCTTGCCTTATCGTACTCCTCTGTAGTTGTGGTATGTGTACTAATGTACTAATTGTTTTTGTGGGGTACTTAATGTACTGTTAGGAATTTAGTTGCCTTTGCATGAAACTCAATTTTTCGTTCCTTTTGCTCTATTTGTTTGTCACAAAACTTGAGTACAGTTCAGCACAAATGTCTGTAGGCCACTAAATGTTTGTAGGGTAGTGAATTAATTCTTTAATCAACAATTTTGGTTTTATCTTTTGTGAATGTATTTTTTATTCAAAAATTCACTTTTTGGTTTTGTTCAATAAATTTTCACTTTGGTTTTAAGAATGTTTTTGTAAATTAAATTAGTTTTTCACTTATTTTGTAGTAATGCCTTTTTTCATTTTTTTTGAGTACAGCTCAGTACAAATGTCTTTAGGCTACCAAATGTTTGTATGGTATGATTCTTTAAATCAATAATTTTGGTTTTATCTTTTGTGAATGTATTTTTTATTCAAAAATTCACTTTTTGGTTTTGTTCAATAAATTTTCACTTTGGTTTTAAGAATGTTTTTGTAAATTAAATTAGTTTTTCACTTATTTTGTAGTAATGCCTTTTTTCATTTTTTTTGAGTACAGCTCAGTACAAATGTCTTTAGGCTACCCAATGTTTGTATGGTATGATTCTTTAAATCAATAATTTTGGTTTTATCTTTTGTGAATGTATTTTTTATTTAAAAATTCACTTTTTGGTTTTGTTCGATAAATTTTCACTTTGGTTTTAAGAATGTTTTTGTAAATTAAATTAGTTTTTCACTTATTTTGTAGTAATGCCTTTTGTCAGCATAAGTGTTATTTAAATTTCAAAAAGACACTTGACACGTGATCTTTTTCTTTAAGCGAAGCGTTTTTTTTTGTGTTCGCGACCGACTGCGCCAATTATGTAGAGTTCCTTTTAGGTCTCTTTTCTAGAAACTTTATTTTCGAACTACTCTTCTTACAATTTCCAATCAGCCTCTTAGCACTAGTTACAATAGTATTAGTAATTAAGTTGTTATACATGTTAGTTAGTTGTTATAATTATTATAGTATTAGTAGTTGTAATAGCAGTAATAGTAATAGTTAGTAATAGAAGTAGTTTATAAGAGTTGCCTGATTATACTATAACTATATCTTTATGTTAGAGTAATGTATTTTCCTTTTTCCGACAGACGACTTAAAAGTCATTGTCGTAAATTCTTTATTATAAATGTTATCTATTGTTAATTAAATTATTTCTGTAATATTTGTTAAACAATTGAATAAAGAATATATCTATCTATCTATCTATTGCTGTAAGCTCGAAGTAAAGAGCTGGCTTTAAAGAGTTGGCTCTAATTTCCGGCAATCAGCTATCATATATCCTTTGATGTAATGTTGTTTTTTTAACAAAATACTAACACTGAGCCTGGCATACAATTTTTTAATTTGAGCCAAACTCAGTCAGTCGCCATTAGTCTTTGAGTTGAACCGCGCCCATGAAACAATTAGTTATTGAAAAGCAAAGAGCAGGCTGTTCAAAAATCCCACAACGCAGGTAAACCTAACAACTGTTTAGGTACCTGCTAGTACTAAAAGCTTAGTACCTGCTATTTGTAAGTAAAGTTAGTTTCGAATTTAATTTGAATTAAACATCGCTTCAACTCCGCCACTACAACTAAACCGAAGAAGAAGCACAAAGATATTTTTGAAAAATTCGAAGCTGTTTGAAATATTTACTATTTCGAAGACAAAGGAGAAGTTCGTTCTGGCTGTCACAAAAGAAATTGGTTACGTCGAAGTAAGTTTGCCTCCAGCCAACATATCTACGACTAAAGAGAAGGACTTAGGACTCCAGGACTTATCGCACTACAAAGTTGAAATTGATTGCGGCAAACCGTACCAAATTCAATTTTGTCCAGAATAATGAGGAGTGGTTGGAAAAAACAATTTACTTCGATGCAGGAGATGCATGTAGCATAAGCGACCAACCACCGACATCAAAGGCGACAAAAGAAAGGCCGAAAAAGTCAACTGAGGACGGTGCGTCATTCAATAAAACAAGGAAGCTTATGGAGGCAACGGGGAAAATAATTACCACCCACTTTTCAGAAGCTTTGACCATAAAATAAAATAAGGATCAGGAGAAAATTAAAGGCATTATAGTGAAAGCAGTTTTACCAGCAAACTCGGATCGTGTTAAAAGAATTAAAAACAGTATTCCCAACCCACGCAATGTGCTACCGCTCAAATATAGTCCTAATGAAGCTTTAGAATTGTTTTTGAGCTTAGGATTGTCCGTAAATTTACGTAAATTTTTCGAATTCTGGTTCTCATTTTGAAAGCAAAATGTATGCATTTTTATCTTTAAATTTGACTCTGTCAGCTTATTTCATAAAATTCTTATTACTTTTCATCTTTTTTAATGAATTTTAATGAATTTTGCAACTAAAACTTATCATTGTTGTTCGCATTATTCTTATTTACAGTAAGCCGAACTTTGACAAAGTATTACGCAGCACCCTGTACCTCGATTGAGTTTATTTTTGAGAATACAATAGCCTGATGAATTTCTAATCAACATTGATATAATGTTGTATTACATAATTTTCCAATTATCTCTACTCGTTCAGGAGTTATCAATTTTGCAAGCTGAAATGACAAATTGAGCCACTGTGCGTCGTTAAGCGAGAAACGCCAGAGAAAGTTGAAAATAGTTCAACATTTGCCGCGTTTCGGGCGTAGTCATGGAGTTTGCTTCATACAAATACACTGATTCAACTTTTTCTCGAAACACGAGAAACGCGAAAAACCACGATACGCCTGAAACGCGCTTTATGGAGTTTGGCCATAAAGGTTTCCATGATGACCGCGACCATCATTGCCAGGTTGGACTAAAAGTGTCCATTATCGCGGCCATCATTCCCAGGTTGGACTAAAAGTAGCCATAATTGCCAGGTTGGCCTTAAAGTATCCATCATTGCCAGGTTGGCCTAAATGTTCCCCTTATTATGGCGGCCGCCGTTGCCAGATTGAATTATAGCACGGCGCGTAGCGACAGGATTGCTTTGCACAGCGACAGACTGTCTTATCGTTACACTGCCCACCACTTAGACTTGTTCGTCCCGAACAAGTGCCGAGGTTCCGCTGTGATAAGGCGCCAGGCGCTCCAAATGGACTACCTTCAACTTAGCGCCTCTATTGACGCTTGAAGTTTCGGAGACAAACCTTTCCTCCGCTGCGGGTTGTAGAGCATTACCAGATCGCCTTCTTGGAACCCTGCTGAGTTGGCCCGTAGATCGCTGACCAGTTTGGTGCGGCTCCTTATAAACTGGTGAATTTCCTCCAGTTCCGCCCACTTATTGGCCACGTAGTCCGTCTTAGCGCCTCCCGTCGTGCTGACTACCCCGAACTTCAAGTCAGCGGGTAACCGCAACTCTGTGCCGAACACTGCTCGGGCTGGAGTGAGTGATGTCGTGTCGTGCGGGGCTGACGTATACGCCATCAGGAACATTGGATATGCGCGTCCCAATCCTTTTGATTCCTGCCTACCACTTCCCGCAGGTATTCCTCCAGTGTCCGGTTAAAGCGTTCAACCATGCCGTCGGACTGTGGGTGCAAAGGGGTGGTACGAGTTTTCTTTATCCCCAGTAGCTCACACACTTCCTTGAATACCACAGACTCGAAATTCCGGCCTTGATCTGAGTGTACCTCCAACGGAACTCCGAACCTGGCTACCCAGTTGTTTACCAGCTATTCCGAGATCGTAGTGGCCTCCTAGTTAGGAATAGGGTACACTTCGGGCCATTTGCTGAAATAATCCATTACCACCAGCATATATTTGTGGCCTTGAGTGATAGTTGGGAATGGGCCGGCGACGTCCATAGCAATCCGCTCGAAGGGCGCTCCCACGTTGTACTGCTGCATGCGGCCTCGAGATCTTCTTGTCGGCCCTTTTGCGGCTGAACATCGGTCGCAGCTCTTAATCCACTCGGCTATAGACTCCTGACATCCTACCCAGTAGAATCGTTTATTTTGGCGACGGTCTTGGTAATGCCCAGGTGCCCTCCACTGGAGTCGTTATGGTATGCTTCGATGACCTCGTTGATCCTGCATTTCGGCACTACCATTAGGGAGTTGCTGGTCCGACCATCCGCGCTCTCCCATTCGCGGTACAGGCATCCTTCTTCCAGCTGCAGACTTTTCCACTGTGCCCAGTAAGCCTTAGCGATCGGGCTTTCACCGGTCATCTCCTGCCAGTCTGGACGTGCGCCTTACTCCTTGCCTTCGATGATTTTTGCAAGATCCGCATCCTCACGCTGGTCCGTTTGTAACCTCTCCGCAGACCACTCTTCCTCTGGCATAACGCTTACCAACCGGACGTCCACTATCTGTTCTTTGCTTTGGGCTCGCGAGCACTGCCTGCATTCGACTTTGCACGGACGGCGTGACAAAGCATCGGCATTTCCATGGCTACTGTCCATGCGATGCTCTATCGTGTAGTCGTAGCTCTGCAGTCGCTCGATCCACCGCGCCAATTGCCCTTCAGGATCTTTAAAGTTCAGGAGCCATCTCAATGCCGCATGATCTGTGCGCAGGCGAAACCGTTGTCCATACAGATATTTATGGAAGTGTTTTACGCAGTCCAATACCGCCAGCAGTTCTCTCCGTGTCACACAGTAGTTGCGTTCCGGTTTCGATAGAATCCTACTGTAGTACGCTATCACTTGTTCCTGGCCGTCTATTATCTGTGATAGCACACCGCCAATACTATTCCCGCTTGCATCTGTATCCAACACAAACATCTCCCCAGGCACGGGGAAGGCCAGAATTGGAGCACTGCACAGTTTTTGCGAAAGCCTGTTCCTGCTCCTCGTTCCACTCGAAAGCTTGGTGCTTTTTCGTCAGTTTGTGCAAGCTGCTGGCTATGTTCGCGAATCCCGGAACAAATCGGCGGTAGTATGTGCACAGGCCCAGGAAACTGCGGAGTTCGTGTAGATTGCGTGGTCGGGGCCACTCCCTCACCGCCGTGATTTTGCCTGCATCCGTATGTACTCCGCGGGCGGAAACCGTATGACCCAGATACTTGCCCTCCTTTTGGAACAGCGAGCACTTCTTTGGGTTAAGTTTAAGCCCGGCTACTCGTATCCGCTCGAATACCTCCTTTAGCTTTACCAGGTGGTCGTCGAAGTTTTTACCCATCACGATTATATCGTCGAGGTACACCAGACACGTCCGCCATTGCAGCCCTTTTAGCACGCGTTCCATTAGCCGCTCGAATGTTGCTGGTGCGTTGCAGAGTCCAAACGGCATGACGGTGAACTGCCACATACCATCGTCAACACTGAAAGCCGTTTTCTCCTTGTCCTTGTCGGCAAGCTCTACCTGCCAATAGCCGCTGTGTAAGTCGAGCGTGGAGAACCACTGCGTGCCTGACAGTGTGTCCAGGGTGTCATCGATCCGAGGTAGTGGATAGCTGTCCTTTTTAGTCACGTCATTGAGCTTTCGATAGTCCACACAAAATCGGGTACTGCCATCTTTTTTCTTGACTAGCACGACCGGCGAGCACCAGGGGCCCGAAGAAGGCTCTATGACCTTTTCTTTCCGCATGTTCTCGATCAAATTTGTGACCTCCTCCCTCTTGGCCAGAGGAACTCGTCTTGGTGGTTGGCGAATCGGTTTTGCACTTCCGGTGTCGATGCTGTGCTTCACTATGGCAGTTCTTCCGCCTGCTTCTGCCGCAAATATTGACCAATAGTGCTGCAGGAAAGACCTCACCTTCTGTTTCTGCTTGGCCGTCAACTCGCTGCTCCACTGGTTCTCTTGCGGTATGACGTCCATATTAAAACCGCTCTTCTCGCTCTTCTCATTACCTCCAGGCGGGCTACTCTCGCAATTGACCACTGCTACAGCTTCCTTACACTCGCCAATTACCTCATCCTTCCCGACATATCTGGGTGCATTCAGGGGGTTCAGTATTCTGACTGGTATTCTGCAATTTTTAGGTTCCACTAATGTACGTCCGATGATGATGTTGTCGTGTCCTTGTTTCGGTGCTTCTACAACCCCACAGCCGACGCGTCCTATCGTCCTCGTCCACCTTTGCCCACACAATCGCCTCAGAATTCGCTGGTATCCTACTGTGTTGACACGATACAACCTTCCTTACCGCCACGCTTCGATCATAGCCGGTGTGCAGCGGGAATTCAACGCTGGCATATCTCAGTACATTTTCCTTCAGGTCTAGCGTAAAACCGTGCCTAATCATGAAATCCACGCCGATAATCACGTCGTCCACTATATCCGCGACGATGAACTCATGTTCCAGGCTGCTGGTGCCGATAGCAATCGTTTTTGTAACTTTACCTCTTACTGGCGCGCGCTCGCCAGTCGCAGTTCGCAGCTGTATGCCATGCAGCGGTTCCCAGGTCTTCAGCAGCTTCCTTTTTATGATCGAATATGACGCTCCAGTATCAAGTGTCAACACGAACAACTTTTCATCTATCCTTCCTTCAATTGTCAAGCTGCTGGGCTGTCGTTTCAGCTGTGAGACAAGGACGGTGGGGCGGCAGATTGTGGGGATCAGCTCACGCCCCTTTGGGCTGACCCGTTTTAGTTCAACGACTCGCCGTCCTCAGCCCTGCGATTGTTGGCTGGGCCTCGATTATCAGTATTCCTCGCTTCAGGCGATTGTGATCGGGAACGGGAACGCCTCTTCCGTTGGCGGCAGTCTCGTGATATGTGGCCCTGCTTGCCACATACCCAGCAAACAACTTTAGAGGAGACCACCCGTGGCCTATCCGGTGGCTCAGAGCTTATGGCCTGGATCGTAATGTCGTTGTCTGGCTGGATCTGGCGTGTCCTTGCAGGTGCATACCGAGTGCTCCCAATCCATGTCGCCTCATATGTCATCGCGCTGGTCACCGTCTCCCTAAATGTCGGCTTGTCCATCATCAACGCACTACGACGTGTCTCCGGATCATGAAGACCTTCAACAAACGCCTCAATCTTCATCCTCTCGAGATCATCAGCACCAAATTTTGGGTAGCACAACTGTACGAGCCGCTCAATGTCTGCTGCATATGTCTGCAGCGCCTCGTTGGCTCTTTGCTTGCGGTTCTTCAGCTCACATTAGTATAGCGCATGGTTGTGCTCGTTGCTATACTTCGCTGCTAATGCTCTCAGGATGGCACCGTAATCACTTCTTAAACATTCTGGAACTGATTTGATCACCTCGGCCGCAGGACCTTTCAGCGCCAGTGCCAACCTCCGACCTTTCCTGATATCTGTCCACTAATTTTCCAAAGCCGCCATGTCGCATTGCAATTTAAATGTATCGAACGGCGCAGCACCATCATAAGTAGGCACTTCTGTTCTGCCAGCAAAACCGTCCTGAACCGGTGGCAAACATTCTCGTGACTGTACCTCTCGAAGCCGTTCGTCTATCTTTCTGTGCATCGAATCTTCCAGACTATCAACTCGTTTGTTCAGGGAATCATCCAGGTCGTCGACTCGTTTATCCAAGTGCTCTACTCGCGTCTCCAGGTGCTCGACTTTCCCATTAATCCTGTCTGAGATTTCCTCCACTTTCTGCTCCAAGCGCGTAGAGTTTTCCTGAAGGTTGACTTCCATTCGCTCTGACACTTGCGCAGATATTTCATGGGTCGTCGTTTCCATTTACGCCGCCATTTCTCGATTCGCCGTTTCCATTTGCGCCGACATGCCTTTGAGTGCAGCCATTAGTTGGCTCATGTCCAACGCTTGTATTGGCGAAGCCGCTGCAGCTGTACTCTGTAGCGAAGCAGCACCAGCAGGCGACTCCTCCACCTTGGCCGACGCCTCTAGTTCTTGCGCTCCAAACTCGTGCACAGTCCAATCGACGCCTCGTGCCTCACATGCTTCTCGCAAGCGCAACTGCAATTCCACCTTTCCGCCAGCAGTCGGCAAATTCCAGGCAGCCAGCTCCTTCTTCAGCTGGTCCACCTTCAGCAGCTCGAGTTTAACCATGTCCGTGCTTTTATAATTTTATTTATTTTCAGTTTTCCACAATCCCACTTCTGACACCAAATGTTACGAATACTAGTTCTAGTGGGCTGTTACATATCACTGGATTGTGCAATTTGAAAATAACACAACTTAAGTTATGCAAACGCAGTCAACAAAAACCAACTATCACTTTATTTCACCAATTTCACACTTCACTGTCTTTACACTTGATTATTTGCTTAATCAGTCCGTGTGGCACCTTCACTATTCAAAATCAGACTGCCTCGCTGCGCCGCACCCAGCTGCCTTTTATACCTGTCCGGCCATCGCGCAGATCCTTCTCGCACATTCCAGAGTGGACTAAAGGTTTCCATGATGACGGCGACCATCATTGACAGGTTGGACTAAAAGTGTCCATATCGCGGCCATCATTGCCAGGTTGGACTAAAAGTAGCCATCATTGCCAGGTTGGCTTAAATGTTCCCCTTATTATCGCGGCCGTCGTTGCCAGATTGAATTGTAGCACGGCGCGTAGCGACAGGGTTGCTTTGCACAGCGACAGACTGTCTTATCGTTACATTATCTTCAGAAAGGACTATATGTGGCGTTATAATCTCCAATAGCTTTAGATCTTCCCTGCAGAGATGTTTGAACTTTTGCATGTACAATTTTTCACAAGCTACAGAGTGAGTTTAAAATCATACAAAAATTAATAGAAAATGTATTAATGCAGTGTGTTGCCTACCAAAATTCTTTAAAAATCACAACAAACCAACTAACCTACAAAAGCCTTAATTTAGGAAACGAAGCTGCCAATTTTGGACCAAAACTGCAACACTGCTTGCGACTACAAATTTCTCAGTCGGCCAGCCATCGCTGTCCACGACTGCTACAATTCAATTCTATTTGAAAGATTTCCTAACTTACACTTTCAAGCAGGAGCCAATCGCAAAGTGGCTCGCAAACTCGTAAGGATCTCTATTTTATACTCACGCAGGATAGAACTTTTATAGCTTTGGAACGAAAGCTTCTATCCATGTGTTTAGAAACGAGCTTTAGCTCAATTAGCGTTACCAACTATTCTATTCTTAAGACTAAAGACAAACAAAGATAACTTAAGCTACTCTGCTACAAGTATATATAAAAAAAAATATGTTCTTTGCTATGAAAAACCATAATGCTCATTCTTACAGTGCTTACTCTGCAACACTGGAACGGGAAAATGCGCAGCTTCGAAAGCAGTTAAGATTACTTGAGACTGAGAACACCAAGTTGAGGGTGCAAGTTGCTGAACTTGCCGCATTTAAGAAATGCGTTGCCTCTATCTTTACCGAAGGGCAACTTCGAAGGATGCAACGACCAGGTAGTAAACTGCATTGGTCCCACGAAGATATTTCGTGGGCGATTACCCTACACTCTGCCGGCCCCAGAGCGTACAATCACCTCTACCGCAAGGGATTTCCTCTTCCCTGCGAATCTACGATTTCTAAATGGGCCCAAAAGCCAGGAACAAGTGATACCGTACTACAGTAGGGTTCTATCGAAACCGGAACGCAACTACTGTGTGACACGGAGAGAACTGCTGGCGGTATTGGACTGCGTAAAACACTTCCATAAATATCTGTATGGACAACGGTTTCGCCTGCGCACAGATCATGCGGCATTGAGATGGCTCCTGAACTTTAAAGATCCTGAAGGGCAATTGGCGCGGTGGATCGAGCGACTGCAGAGCTACGACTACACGATAGAGCATCGCAAGGACAGTAGCCATGGAAATGCCGATGCTTTGTCACGCCGTCCGTGCAAAGTCGAATGCAGGCAGTGCTCGCGAGCCCAAAGCAAAGAACAGATAGTGGACGTCCGGTTGGTAAGCGTTATGCCAGAGGAAGAGTGGCCTGCGGAGAGGCTACAAAAACACCAGCGTGAGGATGCGGATCTTGCAAAAATCGTCGAAGGCAAGGAGCAAGGCGCACGTCCAGACTGGCAGGAGATGGCCGGTGAAAACCCGATCGCGAAGGCTTACTGGGCACAGTGGAAAAGTCTGCAGCTGAAGGAAGGGTGCCTGTACCACGAATGGGAGAGCGACGATGGTCGGACCAGCAACTCCCTAATGGTAGTCCCGAAATGCAGAATCAACGAGGTCATTGAGGCATACCATAACGACTCCAGTGGAGGGCACCTAGGCATCACCAAAACCGTCGCCAAAATAAAAAGACGATTCTACTGGGTAGGATGTCAGGAGTCTGTAGCCGAGTGGATTAAGAGCTGCGACCGATGTTCAGCCGCGAAAGGGCCGACAAGAAAATCTCGAGGCCGCATGCAGCAGTACAACGTGGGAGCGCCCTTTGAGCGGATTGCTATGGACGTCGCCGGCCCATTCCCAACTAGCTCTTAAGGCAATAAATATGTGCTGGTGGTAATGGATTATTTCAGCAAATGGCCCGAGATGTACCCTATTCCTAACTAGGAGGCCACTACGATCTCGGAAAAGCTGGTAAACAACTGGGTAGCCAGGTTCGGAGTTCTGTTGGAGTTGCACTCAGATCAAGGTCGGATTTTCGAGTCTGCGGTATTCAAGGAAGTGTGTGAGCTGCTGGGGATAAAGAAAACTCGTACCACCCCTTTGCACCCACAGTCCGACGGCATGGTGGAACGCTTTAACCGGACACTGGAAGAATACCTGCGGAAAGTGGTAGGCAGGAATCAAAAGGATTGGGACACGCACATCCTCCTGTTCCTGATGGCGTATAGGTCAGCCCCGCACGACACGACATCACTCACTCCAGCCCGAGCAGTGTTCGGCACAGAGTTGTGGTTACCTGCTGACTTGAAGTTCGGGGTAGTCAGCACGACGGGATGCGCTAAGACGGACTACGTGGCCAACAAGTGGGCGGAACTGGAGGAAATTCACCAGTTTATAAGGAGCCGCACTCAACTGGTCAGCGATCTACGGGCCAACTCAGCAGGGTTCCAAGAAGGCGATCTGGTAATGCTCTACAACCCGCAGCGGAGGAAAGGTTTGTCTCCGAAACTTCAAGCGTCATGGGAAGGACCTTACGAAGTCGTGACTAGGATTAACGACGTAGTATGCAGGATTCACCGTTGCAGCAATAGAGGCGCTAAGTTGAAGGTAGTCCATTTGGAGCGCCTGGCGCCTTATCACAGCGGAGCTTCGGCACTTGTTCGGGACGAACAAGTCTAAGTGGTGGGCAGTGTAACAATAAGACAGTCTGTCGCTGTGCAAAGCAACCCTGTCGCTATGCGCCGTGCTATAATTCAATCTGGCAATGACGGCTGCGATAATAATGGCAACTGTTAGTCCAACCTGGCAATGATGGCCGCGATAATAATGGAAACTTTTAGTCCAATCTGGCAATGATGGCCCGCGATCATCATGGTAACCTTTATGGGCCAGTTACTCATGACACAGAACATAAACTTAACCATAAACATAAACTTAGAAAATTTGAGCGATTACTCAAAACTTTATTTCCGTAAACATAAACTTAAAAATCAGCTGATCAGCTGAGCGACAATATTGCCACTTCGATTTCTCCATCTCGTGAACAATCAAATTCAAACTTTTCGCGACATTTTTTTACTTGCTATTATTAAATGACTGAGCATCCAACGACTAAAATTATTAATATATTTACGAAACTAATAAAAATTGCAATCCATTTTGTATATTTTACAAATTATTTTAATTTGTTTACTTTTCAATTCATTCCGAAGAGATTGGCAACATTTTTTGCGTTTTCCGTAAACATAAACTTAGAAACCAAAACGAAACAGATTTCTAAGTTTACGGTTAAGTTCTAAGTTTATGTTCTATGTCTCGGGTAACCAGTTGTACAGCTTTCGGGTATGCCAGGTCGTGCTAGCCGACAAGTAAAACTAAGTTATGTCATGAGTAACTGGCCCATTAGTCCACTCTGGAATGTGCGAGAACGATCTGCGCGATACCCGGACAGGTATAAAAGGCAGCCGGGTACGGCGCAGCGAGTCAGTCTTGGTTTAGACAAGTGAAGGTGCCACACGGAGTAATTAAGCAAATAATTAAGTGTAAAGACAGTAAAGTGTGAAATTGGTGAAATAAAGTGATTGTTGGTTTTCATTGACTGCGTTTGAGAAACTAAGTGTGTTTTGTTTATTTCAAATTACGCAATCGAGAGATACGTACTAGCCCGCTAGAACTAGCATTCGTAACAATATTTACTAACGTATCAATTCGGTTACGAATTCTGGTACTGTTGTTAGCGCCATCTAGTGGAAGGCCTAATTTTGTCCCCTTTTTCATACTTTTTGAATGCAGCTGTTTAACTGGGGGAGCGTTAAAAATGAGCTCTCAAAACTTACTTTACCTTGTTTATTGCATCATGGACTGCAGGTGCACGCCGGACTTCGTTCATTGCGTTTCTTAACCCTCCATTAGGCGGTCTTCTGCCTACCTTATGGCCACCGCTAGCGGTTGGATGTCCGACGGCAAACGGTGGCTAAAGGGCTGGCAGAATGTGACTAGACCTCCTCGTGGTGGCCGCTGGAAACAGCCACCCCCGGGTGTGGTCATGTCTCCTCCCGGGTGGCTGGCTAACTAGTCACGCTTTCCCCTCCATTTCTCCCACCTGCTATTATCCTCTCGTACCAACATCCTTACCCCCCCCTAATCCAGGGTGTCATGTGATCCGTGCCCATTAGATGGTTTGCAGCCAGGGGTATCCGGCTGTATTCTAACGAAACCTATCCGATACCGGTCCGCCTCGGATAGTATGAAGGACTTACCATGATACGGGGCTCTGTCATGGCTGACCTTTCCCTTTCCCCTATATTACCATAGGCCACCGAAACGCCTCGTCGGAGTAGGTGGCCGAAGAACCAGATGATGATGAGCACCTTAAAACTCGCCTCGGATGGAAAGGACGAAGGACAGACCGACGTCAATACTCAGCGTGACGCTGAAAACCAGGCCAAGGGCGGTTGGAGAGACCAACCGTCTCAAGGTCACATGGACAGTGATTGTTCACAATCAAGCTTGACCACGGTGTCCACTTTGGTAGCTGAAGGGGCCATTTCGGGCGGATTACCATCGCTGGTAGAAGCTACCGAAGCCGTCTCACTTAAGAGAAAGCGGTTGACGACTTCTCAAAAGAAGAGACTTCGGAAGCTGATGGCGGGTGGTAAGCCGTACGAGGTTGCTCTGAAGGTGGTCCTAGAGGACAACACAGAAGCAAAGACGGACGGCAGCAGTAGCAAAAAGGAAACGGCACAACCCGCTCCCAAAAGGATAAAGATAGGTCCATCCTACGCCGAAGCTGCTGCTGCAATCAAAGTAGGTATTCTTCCAGAAGAATATCCGACCATCCATCTCGATCTGGAGGGGCAGAAAGATGTCGAGAAGGCCATCAAGGAGGAACTGCATAAGCTCCCCATTGATGGTCCTCAAATCTGATTTCTAGGCTGCTCCTTCAAACCGGGATGGATCACCGTGAACTGTGCCGATGAGGCGTCGAAGAACTGGCTCAAGGAGGTGATGCCAAAAATTCAACCAGGAAACAAAAAGCTGAAGCTGGTAGAGGGAATTGATATTCCCAAACCCAACATTGCCTCGGCTTTCTTTCCTGGTTGCTCCCTCCTGGCCGATGAAATACTTCGAATGCAGAACCGCTCATTACCCACGGGCAACTGGAAAGTAATGAACGGAACTGTTACGGCACAGGGATCGGCGCTAACGCTGGCCATTGATGATGTGTCGGCCCGCTTGCTCGCTGAGCTGAACGACCTCCCTTTCTTTGAGCTAGGAAGGATTCAGTTCCGGGTGCGGCGTGAGCAAGGGACAAAACCATCAGTGACCAGTGATGGTGGGACGACGACGAACAGGACTCCCCAGATTAGAGTGGATGAGGAAAGACCGTCCACAAGCCGACAAGCAGCCCTAGTGGTACGGACAGACCGGACCGCGAAAAGGACTGAAACCCGAACTGGCGACAAAACGCCAACACTGACAACAATGAGACCTGTAAAGAATGCCTCAACTAAACCCGTCCGGAAGACTCAATTGTCTTGAAAGGATAATCCGTCCAGGCAACTGAGCCTTTTGGATAAGTCTGCAAAAACCCCGAGCAGCAATGAATGGGTGCTGACAAGGGGTAGAGGGGGCAAGCGAGCAGGTACTCATACCAAAGGCCCCCATGAATAATATGGAGATTGTCCAGATCAATCTCCATAGGGCACAGGCAGCGTCAGCTGTCTTGGCTAGGACCATCAACACCTACGGTCCTAGCATAGCTTTGGTGCAGGAACCGTGGACCAGCACCAACAATGAGATCCTGGGCCTCTCACAGTCAGGTAATGTACTGTGGTGTCAATCTACTGATAGGCCTAGAACGTGTATTGTGTTTAATGGCATTTCTTTCTTCCCGTTGACAGATTTTGTTACGCCAGATCTGTGCGCGGCCAAGATCAATTGCAACTCCAGGGAATTGATCATAGCGACAGCATACTTCCCTGGAGATGTGCCCGAATGTCCCACGACGATAGCAGAACAGCTTGTTGCTTATGCTAGGGACAATCGTCTGGAGCTGCTCCTAGGGTGTAACGCGAACGCCCATCACACTATCTGGGGAAGCACGGACACCAACGCTAGAGGTGAGTCATTATTCGATTATATACTCTCACTAGACTTAAGTATAGGGTAAGATGGGGTTATTCCCCGCATGTAAGCATAAATCCGAATATCTCGCGACTCGGATTGAGTTTCGAGACAAGAGTGGTATCGTTGGAAAGCTGGACCCAACGCGCAACTTTTGTTACTACATTACTTATAGTGTGTGATTTACCCGTAACGAGCTGCAGCCATTGTCCCAAAATCGAAAATTGTGGGGCTATTCCCCGCTGGTGGGGTAATTCCCCGCACCCCATGGGGCTATTCCCCGCACCCCCGATTTTGCCGTTTTCAAAGCAAATGAACTCGAAAATAAGTATCCAAACTTGTTTTTTTTGTGTTTTTTTATTCATAATCTTACACAAGTTCAAAAGTTGACATGGAAAAAATGCATTTTGTCAGAAAAATATGAAAAATTCAATGAGAACGAGGGAAATTAAAACCATTTAATCTTCTTCGGAGTTTGATTCATCGACATATTCCACGGTGGTCTTACGCCGCTTGCTCACACGTCCTGGTGTCGATGGGGTTGTGTCGATAGACCTTTTTGTGGCTGCTTTTTTTGCTTCAGCAGTCAATTTCTTCAATACAGCGGCTTTTTTCTTCGCAGCAGTAGCTGCTTTTCGATTTTGGCTGGCCGTTTGTTTAGCATCATGTGCTTCTTTTTCAGCTCGAATCTCTTGAATCGACTCGTCGGATGTTAAAATAGTCGTTTTTCCTCTTTTTCGACTACGAGCGTTTTCGGAACGTGGTGGTGCTTGTTGAGTCGGCCGAATGTCTCGCAGCAATGAAACCAAGTCTTGATTTGAATTTGTTGGTGTTGATGTTCTGCCCAATGGACGAAGCTGAGCCGAATCATCTTCATCATCGTCAAATTCAATGTTTTGCTGTGAGATATTGTGAGGCAATTCAATATCCACTGCCATCGGAATATCGGCCTTGGCAATACTGTTAGCTGGAATGAACGGACGATCGGTTGTCGCACTTGGCATGAAATCGTTTGTATTTTCGAACCATCTTCACAATTCACAAAAAAACAAAGAGCGAAAATCAACAACAGCGAAATAACCAAGTGAATCGATGAAGAACAAACTAAAAACATCTCAATTGTCAAGCATAATGACAACTAAATGACGCTGTATGCATAGAACTAAAAATGGAAGTGCGGGGAATAGCCCCATACCAAAGTGCGGGGAATAGCCCCATGGTATGCCTCTGTCTATTCGATGATGCCAAACTAATTTCACAAAACAAAACCAAAAACGCTCTATATTCACTCGAAAGTACTCGCCTTCTAGTTTAAAAAACACTCACCTTTAAATGAAAATATAAAACATTATATAGAAAAAGTTCAAATTCTGTGGACCGAAAAAATTGCAGCGAGGAGTACAAAAAAAATTAGGCTTGCTCGACGATCTGTCACTGGAAGGGAAAAAAAACTTTCACCAACCAAACATGTCTCATAGTATGACACATACAATGAGACTGCACATTTGAGATTTAGTGTTACCGTTTCTGAGAAAATAGTGGTGCGGGGAATAGCCCCACGCGGGGAATAGCCCCATCTTACCCTATGCAATGTCGGAGGTAGTCCGACGTTCATAACTAGAACTAGGGAAGAGGTGCTAGACCTTACCCTAACTACTTCTCTATCGAAATCACTTGTCAGCAACTGGCGAGTATCCGAAGAGCCCTCATGTTCTGACCATAGACATATAAGGTTTAGGTTAGGTGACAAATCACTGACTGCCGTGTCCTTTAGGCCAAAAAGGCAGACCGACTGGGAGAGCTATTGTCACCAGTTAAGGCACGACATCACTACACAACTTGAAAACAGAGTTGACACAATAGATAGGCTGGAAAGGGCATCCAGGAAACTCCAGGAAGTCGTAGTGAACGCCTATGAAGAAAACTGTCCCTTAAAAACTAAAACTTTTAAAAGACAGACACCTTGGTGGAGCAGTCATCTTAGCTTGCTAAGGAAGGGAGTACGGAAACTATTCAATAGGGCCAAGCGGAATAACGACTGGCAAACCTACTCCGATGCTCTCACCAAATACAATAGAGATTAAGAAAGCCAGGAGGGAATCTTTTAGACGCTTCTGCGATGACGTGAACGACGCGAACTCAGGCTGTAGGCTGCAAAAGATTCTGTCAACCGATAAACCATGTCCGATTGGATCCTTGTCTAACGAACAGGGTGAACTCACAAATAGCGCGCAGGATACATTAGCCCTGCTCACTAAAGTCCACTTTCCGGGATCAGAAATAATAGACGACCCCGACCATAATAACTATAGCGGCTGGCAGTCACTCTGCCCCAGTAGGGATGATTGGAGATTGGCCAATCTCATCTGCACACGTTCGATTGTAGAATGGGCGATAGGAACGTTCTCCCCGTACAAGGCGGCGGGAAAGGATAAAATCTTCCCGGCGCTGTTACAAAGAGGACCAGACAGTCTGTTGCCCATTCTTTCGAAAATATACACATGCAGTTTGGCGCTTGGCTACGTTCCGGAGGTGTGGAGAACAGTGAATGTTGTCTACCTTCCTAAAGCTGGAAAGTCAAACAAAAAGGATCCAAAGTCCTTCAGGCCTATAAGCTTGATGTCATGTGTACTTAAGGGTATGGAGAAGGTAATAGAGAGATACCTCAGAGACGAAGTCCTTATCCGAAATCCTCTAAGTGCACACCAACATGCTTACCGAAAAGGCAGGTCTACGGAAACAGCCCTATCTGCCCTGGTCAGCAAAATCGAAAAATCCCTTGACGAGAAAGAAATCTGTTTAGTAGGTTTCCTAGACATAGAGGGGGCTTTCAACAACACCACCTATGAAGCTATAGGATCGGCTTTAGAGGTATTTCAAGTGCCGACTGCACTTATAAGGTGGATCTCCATGATGCTCAAAAGCAGACTAATAGAGTCCGACTTAAATGGCATCCGGGGCTGTCCCCAGGGGGGCGTACTATCTCCTCTACTCTGGTCCATGGTCATCAACGGATTAATCCGCATCCTCTCGGATCGAGGCTATGACGTTATTGCCTATGCTGATGACCTGGTTATTGCGGTTAGAGGCAAAGACGGGCAGACCGTATCTGATCTACTACAGGGTGCAATAAAAATTGTAGAGAACTGGTGCGCCCAGCAGAATCTATCGGTAAACCCTGATAAGACAATCTTCGTGCCGTTCACACGCAAAAGGAAATATGACCTGAGACCGATAAAGGTTTTTGGCAAAGATGTAGGCTTCGTAAAAGAAGCCAAATACCTTGGGGTAACTCTAGACAGTAAATTGAACTGGAAACCTCACATAAATCGTACTATTCAGAAGGCGGGCAACGCTCTCTGGACTTGTAAACGAATCTGTGGCAAAAACTGGGGAACGAAACCGATATGGCTTCAAAAAATCTACACCCTAGTCATCCTCCCCATCATTACCTATGGGGCGATAGTATGGTGGAAAAAAACCACAGCGAAAATGACTGCGAACAGGCTGGAACGGTTGCAAAGAGTAATTAACTCCTGCATCACTGGCTGCCAATGTTATATTGGGAGTTTTGCCGTTGGACCTAACCGTACAAATGACTGCGGTTATTAGTACACATAGACTGATGCATAGTGGATTCATACCACAGGATCTACATGCAAGCGGTCACCGCTCCATTGTTAAAGAACGGAGGCGAGACGGAAGCTTTTGGTTGCCTCTTGACTCAATGCCTCCGCGACACATCTTTGACAGGAAATATAAGACACATATTCCTAACAGAATAGACTGGGACAATTCAAAAATCAGTCTTACCTGTGATGACATTATCTGGTACACTGATGGATCCAAGACTGGAGAAGGCACAGGATCTGGGATATATAGTTCCAGTACCCAAATGTCAGTCAGCCTTGGTAGTTTGGCAACCGTCTTCCAAGCGGAAGTCTGTGCTATCAATCAGTGTGCCAGAGAAATTCTGAACCTTCACCCTCATCGGAAAAGGATTATCATAATGTCAGACAGCCAGGCCGCAATAAGAGCCTTGCACGCGTCGACATTTACCTCTAAGTTGGTATGGGAGACAGCTAATCTTCTCCAACAACTGTCAACAGGGAATCGAGTAATAATACACTGGATTCCAGCACATTGCGGCTATGACGGTAATGAGGATGCAGACAGATTGGCAAGGGAGGGAGCTGGAAAGCGACCATTTGGACCCGAACCGATCTTAGGTGTCAGCAAATCTCATTACAAAGGTTGTATTAAGCAAGAATACTTGATCAAAGCAAATGCAAGATGGTCAAAATCAATTGGTATGGAATGTACCAAAGCCTTTTTACCGCGATACTCAAGCAGAAATACAAAGTTTCTCCTACGCTTGAGCAGACCGGAACTAAAACTCATGACAGGAGTAATCAGCGGACACTGTCTGCTAAACAAACATAAGACCCGTCTGAAATTAACAGACAGTGAGATATGTAGATTTTGCATGGAGGATGACGAGACTTCCATACACCTGATAACTGAATGCCCGGCCTTAGTTCATGCAAAAAAGCAGGCACTAGGCAAGGAAATATTACAGACTACTCATCTGTCTGAAATTGATCTCGCAAGAATTAAAATGTTCTTTGAGAAAATAGGAGGAAATAGTCTCTTCCGGTACTGAACTCGGGCAAGGCACAATAGTTCAAAATGAACGCATTGCCATAGACAGCCAATGTCTAGCCCCAATCAATCTTAATCTCTTAACCCTCCATTACTATCGTCAGGGTGGAATCCACCCTGTGAGTTCAATTTCTCAGTAAAATATAGATTTTTTAATCAAAACCAGCATCAAGTTATAATGTAATCCACATTTGCATATTTCGGAAGGTTTTAGAGTACATTGCAGTTGCATAAATAAAGCTGATGCTTTTATACAATTTTTTAAAAAGTCACTGGGTGTGTTACACCCTACGATAGTAGTGGCGTTATAAAATTGCTGGATGCTTAACACCCATTATTAATAATGAAGTTTTATTTTTTATAATATTCGTTTACATATTTGTATTCACTTTTTGGCGAAAATTTTATAAAATAACGTATAGACCATTTACTTAGTAGAAAATCCTTAAAAATTCTCTAGGATAAGTTAAAAAATTTTTATAACATTAACTTTGTTATATCTTAAACTAATAAAGTTAGAAGGACGAAATTCAAGGATGTAGTAGTGTACATATTAGTCTTTAAGATATATTTTTCAAATTTTTTTTCCAATAGTTTTTGGAAATTTCCAAGGATATTCAAGGACAAAGTTTTAAAAGGACATTTTTAATACCTCTTCGTCCTTTTGCACCAAAACATTAAATTTTATAATGTTCTAAGGATTTTTCTGTTTCATTTGATTCTACAATGCGCTCAATTTTGAAATAATTCCTTGAAATAAACATAATTGAGTGGCACGACAGCCCGATTACGAGACTAAGGCCCATGATACAAAAATAGAAGGTAGAACCGCTGTCAAACTTTTTGACACTAAACGTGTTCATTGACGTTTTTCGTATATGTCAAAAGCTTGAGTCGTGATTAGGGATGCGCACGTAAAAAATACATCGATGTTTTTTCCGATGCAATGCATCGTGAAGTCACATCGATGTTTTACGATGTATCGCTTAAATATACATCGATGTTTCGATGCATCGTTTTCCCTATAATTGCAAAAAAAACTAAATGAAATTAAAGAAAACAGTAAGGGTGCAATGTATTAATTTATTAATTAACTACACGTTTGATATTTATTGTGATATTTGGATCGCGATTCATATTGATAGATTGATAGATCGTGCGTAAATGCTACATGCTCAATATTGATCGCGTCAGTATTTACAAAATTTTAATTCCAAGCTTTTCGATATCTTTCAATATCCTGTTCCATTATATAACCACATACACAAAACTTAAATGAAATATTTTAGTGTTTGCTTTCTCTACTTTATTTTTGCACTACATACTGTAGTATCGCGAACTGATGTCTCAAAATATGCTAAAAGACATTTATTGACAGGTCTGCGATCCGCGTTCCGTATTTCAAGACATTCAAATATTTTGCGATATGATTTGCGATTCATCAATACTGCAAACTAAACGCTCAATAAATATCGCGATACTGGATCGCGGTTAATATATGTACATTTCTTGAACTTGTAGTAGGCTCCTAAAGTTGTTAAACTCTTTAAACTGCAAGTTCGGGTTTTCGATGCATCGAATAAAATACATCGATGCATCGAATACAATCACATTAACAGATACATCGGAATTTTCTTCATCGAATACAATCGCATTAATGATACATCGGAATTTTTTGCATCGAATACAATCGCATTAATCGATACATCGGAATTTTTTCGATGCATCGAATTGGAAACATCGATGTTTCCGATGCATCAGTTAACATCGCGCATCCCTAGTCGTGATGCCACTTCGTTGTAATATTAAACTAAAGATATTCAAGGTTCTAAAAATATAACGATTTTTTTTAAATAAACACGCAATAGACCTTTCACTGTGATTAACATATTTTGGGCGAAAGTATAAAAATGTTAATGCGAATTCAACAGCAGATAATTCATTGCAGGATTAAAAAATGTTCAATAGATTTTCTAACAACAGTGCGGTAGAAGATTTTCAAAGAAGAACGTCAAAAAAACCTTTAGTGTCTTGGCTACATTCCGGAGGTGTGGAGAACACTGAATGTTGTCTACCTTCCTAAAGCTGGAAAGTCAAACAAAAAGGATCCAAAGTCCTTCAGGCCTATAAGCTTGATGTCATGTGTACTTAAGGGTATGGAGAAGGTAATAGAGAGATACCTCAGAGACGAAGTCCTTATCCGAAATCCTCTAAGTGCACACCAACATGCTTACCGAAAAGGCAGGTCTACGGAAACAGCCCTATCTGCCCTGGTCAGCAAAATCGAAAAATCCCTTGACGAGAAAGAAATCTGTTTAGTAGGTTTCCTAGACATAGAGGGGGCTTTCAACAACACCACCTATGAAGCTATAGGATCGGCTTTAGAGGTATTTCAAGTGCCGACTGCACTTATAAGGTGGATCTCCATGATGCTCAAAAGCAGACTAATAGAGTCCGACTTAAATGGCATCCGGGGCTGTCCCCAGGGGGGCGTACTATCTCCTCTACTCTGGTCCATGGTCATCAACGGATTAATCCGCATCCTCTCGGATCGAGGCTATGACGTTATTGCCTATGCTGATGACCTGGTTATTGCGGTTAGAGGCAAAGACGGGCAGACCGTATCTGATCTACTACAGGGTGCAATAAAAATTGTAGAGAACTGGTGCGCCCAGCAGAATCTATCGGTAAACCCTGATAAGACAATCTTCGTGCCGTTCACACGCAAAAGGAAATATGACCTGAGACCGATAAAGGTTTTTGGCAAAGATGTAGGCTTCGTAAAAGAAGCCAAATACCTTGGGGTAACTCTAGACAGTAAATTGAACTGGAAACCTCACATAAATCGTACTATTCAGAAGGCGGGCAACGCTCTCTGGACTTGTAAACGAATCTGTGGCAAAAACTGGGGAACGAAACCGATATGGCTTCAAAAAATCTACACCCTAGTCATCCTCCCCATCATTACCTATGGGGCGATAGTATGGTGGAAAAAAACCACAGCGAAAATGACTGCGAACAGGCTGGAACGGTTGCAAAGAGTAATTAACTCCTGCATCACTGGCTGCCAATGTTATATTGGGAGTTTTGCCGTTGGACCTAACCGTACAAATGACTGCGGTTATTAGTACACATAGACTGATGCATAGTGGATTCATACCACAGGATCTACATGCAAGCGGTCACCGCTCCATTGTTAAAGAACGGAGGCGAGACGGAAGCTTTTGGTTGCCTCTTGACTCAATGCCTCCGCGACACATCTTTGACAGGAAATATAAGACACATATTCCTAACAGAATAGACTGGGACAATTCAAAAATCAGTCTTACCTGTGATGACATTATCTGGTACACTGATGGATCCAAGACTGGAGAAGGCACAGGATCTGGGATATATAGTTCCAGTACCCAAATGTCAGTCAGCCTTGGTAGTTTGGCAACCGTCTTCCAAGCGGAAGTCTGTGCTATCAATCAGTGTGCCAGAGAAATTCTGAACCTTCACCCTCATCGGAAAAGGATTATCATAATGTCAGACAGCCAGGCCGCAATAAGAGCCTTGCACGCGTCGACATTTACCTCTAAGTTGGTATGGGAGACAGCTAATCTTCTCCAACAACTGTCAACAGGGAATCGAGTAATAATACACTGGATTCCAGCACATTGCGGCTATGACGGTAATGAGGATGCAGACAGATTGGCAAGGGAGGGAGCTGGAAAGCGACCATTTGGACCCGAACCGATCTTAGGTGTCAGCAAATCTCATTACAAAGGTTGTATTAAGCAAGAATACTTGATCAAAGCAAATGCAAGATGGTCAAAATCAATTGGTATGGAATGTACCAAAGCCTTTTTACCGCGATACTCAAGCAGAAATACAAAGTTTCTCCTACGCTTGAGCAGACCGGAACTAAAACTCATGACAGGAGTAATCAGCGGACACTGTCTGCTAAACAAACATAAGACCCGTCTGAAATTAACAGACAGTGAGATATGTAGATTTTGCATGGAGGATGACGAGACTTCCATACACCTGATAACTGAATGCCCGGCCTTAGTTCATGCAAAAAAGCAGGCACTAGGCAAGGAAATATTACAGACTACTCATCTGTCTGAAATTGATCTCGCAAGAATTAAAATGTTCTTTGAGAAAATAGGAGGAAATAGTCTCTTCCGGTACTGAACTCGGGCAAGGCACAATAGTTCAAAATGAACGCATTGCCATAGACAGCCAATGTCTAGCCCCAATCAATCTTAATCTCTTAACCCTCCATTACTATCGTCAGGGTGGAATCCACCCTGTGAGTTCAATTTCTCAGTAAAATATAGATTTTTTAATCAAAACCAGCATCAAGTTATAATGTAATCCACATTTGCATATTTCGGAAGGTTTTAGAGTACATTGCAGTTGCATAAATAAAGCTGATGCTTTTATACAATTTTTTAAAAAGTCACTGGGTGTGTTACACCCTACGATAGTAGTGGCGTTATAAAATTGCTGGATGCTTAACACCCATTATTAATAATGAAGTTTTATTTTTTATAATATTCGTTTACATATTTGTATTCACTTTTTGGCGAAAATTTTATAAAATAACGTATAGACCATTTACTTAGTAGAAAATCCTTAAAAATTCTCTAGGATAAGTTAAAAAATTTTTATAACATTAACTTTGTTATATCTTAAACTAATAAAGTTAGAAGGACGAAATTCAAGGATGTAGTAGTGTACATATTAGTCTTTAAGATATATTTTTCAAATTTTTTTTCCAATAGTTTTTGGAAATTTCCAAGGATATTCAAGGACAAAGTTTTAAAAGGACATTTTTAATACCTCTTCGTCCTTTTGCACCAAAACATTAAATTTTATAATGTTCTAAGGATTTTTCTGTTTCATTTGATTCTACAATGCGCTCAATTTTGAAATAATTCCTTGAAATAAACATAATTGAGTGGCACGACAGCCCGATTACGAGACTAAGGCCCATGATACAAAAATAGAAGGTAGAACCGCTGTCAAACTTTTTGACACTAAACGTGTTCATTGACGTTTTTCGTATATGTCAAAAGCTTGAGTCGTGATTAGGGATGCGCACGTAAAAAATACATCGATGTTTTTTCCGATGCAATGCATCGTGAAGTCACATCGATGTTTTACGATGTATCGCTTAAAAAATACATCGATGTTTCGATGCATCGTTTTCCCTATAATTGCAAAAAAACTAAATGAAATTGAAGAAAACAGTAAGGGTGCAATGTATTAATTTATTAATTAACTACACGTTTGATATTTATTGTGATATTTGGATCGCGATTCATATTGATAGATTGATAGATCGTGCGTAAATGCTACATGCTCAATATTGATCGCGTCAGTATTTACAAAATTTTAATTCCAAGCTTTTCGATATCTTTCAATATCCTGTTCCATTATATAACCACATACACAAAACTTAAATGAAATATTTTAGTGTTTGCTTTCTCTACTTTATTTTTGCACTACATACTGTAGTATCGCGAACTGATGTCTCAAAATATGCTAAAAGACATTTATTGACAGGTCTGCGATCCGCGTTCCGTATTTCAAGACATTCAAATATTTTGCGATATGAATTGCGATTCATCAATACTGCAAACTAAACGCTCAATAAATATCGCGATACTGGATCGCGGTTAATATATGTACATTTCTTGAACTTGTAGTAGGCTCCTAAAGTTGTTAAACTCTTTAAACTGCAAGTTCGGGTTTTCGATGCATCGAATAAAATACATCGATGCATCGAATACAATCACATTAACAGATACATCGGAATTTTCTTCATCGAATACAATCGCATTAATGATACATCGGAATTTTTTGCATCGAATACAATCGCATTAATCGATACATCGGAATTTTTTCGATGCATCGAATTGGAAACATCGATGTTTCCGATGCATCAGTTAACATCGCGCATCCCTAGTCGTGATGCCACTTCGTTGTAATATTAAACTAAAGATATTCAAGGTTCTAAAAATATAACGATTTTTTTTAAATAAACACGCAATAGACCTTTCACTGTGATTAACATATTTTGGGCGAAAGTATAAAAATGTTAATGCGAATTCAACAGCAGATAATTCATTGCAGGATTAAAAAATGTTCAATAGATTTTTTAACAACAGTGCGGTAGAAGATTTTCAAAGAAGAACGTCAAAAAAACCTTTAGTGTCTTGGCTACGTTCCGGAGGTGTGGAGAACAGTGAATGTTGTCTACCTTCCTAAAGCCGGAAAGTCAAACAAAAAGGATCCAAAGTCCTTCAGGCCTATAAGCTTGATGTCATGTGTACTTAAGGGTATGGAGAAGGTAATAGAGAGATACCTCAGAGACGAAGTCCTTATCCGAAATCCTCTAAGTGCACACCAACATGCTTACCGAAAAGGCAGGTCTACGGAAACAGCCCTATCTGCCCTGGTCAGCAAAATCGAAAAATCCCTTGACGAGAAAGAAATCTGTTTAGTAGGTTTCCTAGACATAGAGGGGGCTTTCAACAACACCACCTATGAAGCTATAGGATCGGCTTTAGAGGTATTTCAAGTGCCGACTGCACTTATAAGGTGGATCTCCACGATGCTCAAAAGCAGACTAATAGAGTCCGACTTAAATGGCATCCGGGGCTGTCCCCAGGGGGGCGTACTATCTCCTCTACTCTGGTCCATGGTCATCAACGGATTAATCCGCATCCTCTCGGATCGAGGCTATGACGTTATTGCCTATGCTGATGACCTGGTTATTGCGGTTAGAGGCAAAGACGGGCAGACCGTATCTGATCTACTACAGGGTGCAATAAAAATTGTAGAGAACTGGTGCGCCCAGCAGAATCTATCGGTAAACCCTGATAAGACAATCTTCGTGCCGTTCACACGCAAAAGGAAATATGACCTGAGACCGATAAAGGTTTTTGGCAAAGATGTAGGCTTCGTAAAAGAAGCCAAATACCTTGGGGTAACTCTAGACAGTAAATTGAACTGGAAACCTCACATAAATCGTACTATTCAGAAGGCGGGCAACGCTCTCTGGACTTGTAAACGAATCTGTGGCAAAAACTGGGGAACGAAACCGATATGGCTTCAAAAAATCTACACCCTAGTCATCCTCCCCATTATCACCTATGGGGCGATAGTATGGTGGAAAAAAACCACAGAGAAAACGACTGCGAACAGACTGGAACGGTTGCAAAGAGTAATTAACTCCTGCATCACTGGCTGCCTTCGCACGACACCAACAGCTGCCCTCAATGTACTATTGGGAGTTTTGCCGTTGGACCTAACCGTACAAATGAATGCGGTCATTAGAACACACAGACTGATGCATAGTGGATTCATACTACAGGATCTACATGCAAGCGGTCACCGCTCCATTGTTAAAGAACGGAGGCGAGACGGAAGCTTTTGGTTGCCTCTTGACTCAATGCCTCCGCAACACATCTTTGACAGGAAATATAAGACACATATTCCTAACAGAATAGACTGGGACAATTCAAAAATCAGTCTTACCTGTGATGACATTATCTGGTACACTGATGGATCCAAGACTGGAGAAGGCACAGGATCTGGGATATATAGTTCCAGTACCCAAATGTCAGTCAGCCTTGGTAGTTTGGCAACCGTCTTCCAAGCGGAAGTCTGTGCTATCAATCAGTGTGCCAGAGAAATTCTGAACCTTCACCCTCATCGGAAAAGGATTATCATAATGTCAGACAGCCAGGCCGCAATAAGAGCCTTGCACGCGTCGACATTTACCTCTAAGTTGGTATGGGAGACAGCTAATCTTCTCCAACAACTGTCAACAGGGAATCGAGTAATAATACACTGGATTCCAGCACATTGCGGCTATGACGGTAATGAGGATGCAGACAGATTGGCAAGGGAGGGAGCTGGAAAGCGACCATTTGGACCCGAACCGATCTTAGGTGTCAGCAAATCTCATTACAAAGGTTGTATTAAGCAAGAATACTTGATCAAAGCAAATGCAAGATGGTCAAAATCAATTGGTATGGAATGTACCAAAGCCTTTTTACCGCGATACTCAAGCAGAAATACAAAGTTTCTCCTACGCTTGAGCAGACCGGAACTAAAACTCATGACAGGAGTAATCAGCGGACACTGTCTGCTAAACAAACATAAGACCCGTCTGAAATTAACAGACAGTGAGATATGTAGATTTTGCATGGAGGATGACGAGACTTCCATACACCTGATAACTGAATGCCCGGCCTTAGTTCATGCAAAAAAGCAGGCACTAGGCAAGGAAATATTACAGACTACTCATCTGTCTGAAATTGATCTCGCAAGAATTAAAATGTTCTTTGAGAAAATAGGAGGAAATAGTCTCTTCTGGTACTGAACTCGGGCAAGGCACAATAGTTCAAAATGAACGCATTGCCATAGACAGCCAATGTCTAGCCCCAATCAATCTTAATCTCTTAACCCTCCATTACTATCGTCAGGGTGGAATCCACCCTGTGAGTTCAATTTCTCAGTAAAATATAGATTTTTTAATCAAAACCAGCATCAAGTTATAATGTAATCCACATTTGCATATTTCGGAAGGTTTTAGAGTACATTGCAGTTGCATAAATAAAGCTGATGCTTTTATACAATTTTTTAAAAAGTCACTGGGTGTGTTACACCCTACGATAGTAGTGGCGTTATAAAATTGCTGGATGCTTAACACCCATTATTAATAATGAAGTTTTATTTTTTATAATATTCGTTTACATATTTGTATTCACTTTTTGGCGAAAATTTTATAAAATAACGTATAGACCATTTACTTAGTAGAAAATCCTTAAAAATTCTCTAGGATAAGTTAAAAAATTTTTATAACATTAACTTTGTTATATCTTAAACTAATAAAGTTAGAAGGACGAAATTCAAGGATGTAGTAGTGTACATATTAGTCTTTAAGATATATTTTTCAAATTTTTTTTCCAATAGTTTTTGGAAATTTCCAAGGATATTCAAGGACAAAGTTTTAAAAGGACATTTTTAATACCTCTTCGTCCTTTTGCACCAAAACATTAAATTTTATAATGTTCTAAGGATTTTTCTGTTTCATTTGATTCTACAATGCGCTCAATTTTGAAATAATTCCTTGAAATAAACATAATTGAGTGGCACGACAGCCCGATTACGAGACTAAGGCCCATGATACAAAAATAGAAGGTAGAACCGCTGTCAAACTTTTTGACACTAAACGTGTTCATTGACGTTTTTCGTATATGTCAAAAGCTTGAGTCGTGATTAGGGATGCGCACGTAAAAAATACATCGATGTTTTTTCCGATGCAATGCATCGTGAAGTCACATCGATGTTTTACGATGTATCGCTTAAAAAATACATCGATGTTTCGATGCATCGTTTTCCCTATAATTGCAAAAAAACTAAATGAAATTGAAGAAAACAGTAAGGGTGCAATGTATTAATTTATTAATTAACTACACGTTTGATATTTATTGTGATATTTGGATCGCGATTCATATTGATAGATTGATAGATCGTGCGTAAATGCTACATGCTCAATATTGATCGCGTCAGTATTTACAAAATTTTAATTCCAAGCTTTTCGATATCTTTCAATATCCTGTTCCATTATATAACCACATACACAAAACTTAAATGAAATATTTTAGTGTTTGCTTTCTCTACTTTATTTTTGCACTACATACTGTAGTATCGCGAACTGATGTCTCAAAATATGCTAAAAGACATTTATTGACAGGTCTGCGATCCGCGTTCCGTATTTCAAGACATTCAAATATTTTGCGATATGAATTGCGATTCATCAATACTGCAAACTAAACGCTCAATAAATATCGCGATACTGGATCGCGGTTAATATATGTACATTTCTTGAACTTGTAGTAGGCTCCTAAAGTTGTTAAACTCTTTAAACTGCAAGTTCGGGTTTTCGATGCATCGAATAAAATACATCGATGCATCGAATACAATCACATTAACAGATACATCGGAATTTTCTTCATCGAATACAATCGCATTAATGATACATCGGAATTTTTTGCATCGAATACAATCGCATTAATCGATACATCGGAATTTTTTCGATGCATCGAATTGGAAACATCGATGTTTCCGATGCATCAGTTAACATCGCGCATCCCTAGTCGTGATGCCACTTCGTTGTAATATTAAACTAAAGATATTCAAGGTTCTAAAAATATAACGATTTTTTTTAAATAAACACGCAATAGACCTTTCACTGTGATTAACATATTTTGGGCGAAAGTATAAAAATGTTAATGCGAATTCAACAGCAGATAATTCATTGCAGGATTAAAAAATGTTCAATAGATTTTTTAACAACAGTGCGGTAGAAGATTTTCAAAGAAGAACGTCAAAAAAACCTTTAGTGTCTTGGCTACGTTCCGGAGGTGTGGAGAACAGTGAATGTTGTCTACCTTCCTAAAGCCGGAAAGTCAAACAAAAAGGATCCAAAGTCCTTCAGGCCTATAAGCTTGATGTCATGTGTACTTAAGGGTATGGAGAAGGTAATAGAGAGATACCTCAGAGACGAAGTCCTTATCCGAAATCCTCTAAGTGCACACCAACATGCTTACCGAAAAGGCAGGTCTACGGAAACAGCCCTATCTGCCCTGGTCAGCAAAATCGAAAAATCCCTTGACGAGAAAGAAATCTGTTTAGTAGGTTTCCTAGACATAGAGGGGGCTTTCAACAACACCACCTATGAAGCTATAGGATCGGCTTTAGAGGTATTTCAAGTGCCGACTGCACTTATAAGGTGGATCTCCACGATGCTCAAAAGCAGACTAATAGAGTCCGACTTAAATGGCATCCGGGGCTGTCCCCAGGGGGGCGTACTATCTCCTCTACTCTGGTCCATGGTCATCAACGGATTAATCCGCATCCTCTCGGATCGAGGCTATGACGTTATTGCCTATGCTGATGACCTGGTTATTGCGGTTAGAGGCAAAGACGGGCAGACCGTATCTGATCTACTACAGGGTGCAATAAAAATTGTAGAGAACTGGTGCGCCCAGCAGAATCTATCGGTAAACCCTGATAAGACAATCTTCGTGCCGTTCACACGCAAAAGGAAATATGACCTGAGACCGATAAAGGTTTTTGGCAAAGATGTAGGCTTCGTAAAAGAAGCCAAATACCTTGGGGTAACTCTAGACAGTAAATTGAACTGGAAACCTCACATAAATCGTACTATTCAGAAGGCGGGCAACGCTCTCTGGACTTGTAAACGAATCTGTGGCAAAAACTGGGGAACGAAACCGATATGGCTTCAAAAAATCTACACCCTAGTCATCCTCCCCATTATCACCTATGGGGCGATAGTATGGTGGAAAAAAACCACAGAGAAAACGACTGCGAACAGACTGGAACGGTTGCAAAGAGTAATTAACTCCTGCATCACTGGCTGCCTTCGCACGACACCAACAGCTGCCCTCAATGTACTATTGGGAGTTTTGCCGTTGGACCTAACCGTACAAATGAATGCGGTCATTAGAACACACAGACTGATGCATAGTGGATTCATACTACAGGATCTACATGCAAGCGGTCACCGCTCCATTGTTAAAGAACGGAGGCGAGACGGAAGCTTTTGGTTGCCTCTTGACTCAATGCCTCCGCAACACATCTTTGACAGGAAATATAAGACACATATTCCTAACAGAATAGACTGGGACAATTCAAAAATCAGTCTTACCTGTGATGACATTATCTGGTACACTGATGGATCCAAGACTGGAGAAGGCACAGGATCTGGGATATATAGTTCCAGTACCCAAATGTCAGTCAGCCTTGGTAGTTTGGCAACCGTCTTCCAAGCGGAAGTCTGTGCTATCAATCAGTGTGCCAGAGAAATTCTGAACCTTCACCCTCATCGGAAAAGGATTATCATAATGTCAGACAGCCAGGCCGCAATAAGAGCCTTGCACGCGTCGACATTTACCTCTAAGTTGGTATGGGAGACAGCTAATCTTCTCCAACAACTGTCAACAGGGAATCGAGTAATAATACACTGGATTCCAGCACATTGCGGCTATGACGGTAATGAGGATGCAGACAGATTGGCAAGGGAGGGAGCTGGAAAGCGACCATTTGGACCCGAACCGATCTTAGGTGTCAGCAAATCTCATTACAAAGGTTGTATTAAGCAAGAATACTTGATCAAAGCAAATGCAAGATGGTCAAAATCAATTGGTATGGAATGTACCAAAGCCTTTTTACCGCGATACTCAAGCAGAAATACAAAGTTTCTCCTACGCTTGAGCAGACCGGAACTAAAACTCATGACAGGAGTAATCAGCGGACACTGTCTGCTAAACAAACATAAGACCCGTCTGAAATTAACAGACAGTGAGATATGTAGATTTTGCATGGAGGATGACGAGACTTCCATACACCTGATAACTGAATGCCCGGCCTTAGTTCATGCAAAAAAGCAGGCACTAGGCAAGGAAATATTACAGACTACTCATCTGTCTGAAATTGATCTCGCAAGAATTAAAATGTTCTTTGAGAAAATAGGAGGAAATAGTCTCTTCTGGTACTGAACTCGGGCAAGGCACAATAGTTCAAAATGAACGCATTGCCATAGACAGCCAATGTCTAGCCCCAATCAATCTTAATCTCTTAACCCTCCATTACTATCGTCAGGGTGGAATCCACCCTGTGAGTTCAATTTCTCAGTAAAATATAGATTTTTTAATCAAAACCAGCATCAAGTTATAATGTAATCCACATTTGCATATTTCGGAAGGTTTTAGAGTACATTGCAGTTGCATAAATAAAGCTGATGCTTTTATACAATTTTTTAAAAAGTCACTGGGTGTGTTACACCCTACGATAGTAGTGGCGTTATAAAATTGCTGGATGCTTAACACCCATTATTAATAATGAAGTTTTATTTTTTATAATATTCGTTTACATATTTGTATTCACTTTTTGGCGAAAATTTTATAAAATAACGTATAGACCATTTACTTAGTAGAAAATCCTTAAAAATTCTCTAGGATAAGTTAAAAAATTTTTATAACATTAACTTTGTTATATCTTAAACTAATAAAGTTAGAAGGACGAAATTCAAGGATGTAGTAGTGTACATATTAGTCTTTAAGATATATTTTTCAAATTTTTTTTCCAATAGTTTTTGGAAATTTCCAAGGATATTCAAGGACAAAGTTTTAAAAGGACATTTTTAATACCTCTTCGTCCTTTTGCACCAAAACATTAAATTTTATAATGTTCTAAGGATTTTTCTGTTTCATTTGATTCTACAATGCGCTCAATTTTGAAATAATTCCTTGAAATAAACATAATTGAGTGGCACGACAGCCCGATTACGAGACTAAGGCCCATGATACAAAAATAGAAGGTAGAACCGCTGTCAAACTTTTTGACACTAAACGTGTTCATTGACGTTTTTCGTATATGTCAAAAGCTTGAGTCGTGATTAGGGATGCGCACGTAAAAAATACATCGATGTTTTTTCCGATGCAATGCATCGTGAAGTCACATCGATGTTTTACGATGTATCGCTTAAAAAATACATCGATGTTTCGATGCATCGTTTTCCCTATAATTGCAAAAAAACTAAATGAAATTGAAGAAAACAGTAAGGGTGCAATGTATTAATTTATTAATTAACTACACGTTTGATATTTATTGTGATATTTGGATCGCGATTCATATTGATAGATTGATAGATCGTGCGTAAATGCTACATGCTCAATATTGATCGCGTCAGTATTTACAAAATTTTAATTCCAAGCTTTTCGATATCTTTCAATATCCTGTTCCATTATATAACCACATACACAAAACTTAAATGAAATATTTTAGTGTTTGCTTTCTCTACTTTATTTTTGCACTACATACTGTAGTATCGCGAACTGATGTCTCAAAATATGCTAAAAGACATTTATTGACAGGTCTGCGATCCGCGTTCCGTATTTCAAGACATTCAAATATTTTGCGATATGAATTGCGATTCATCAATACTGCAAACTAAACGCTCAATAAATATCGCGATACTGGATCGCGGTTAATATATGTACATTTCTTGAACTTGTAGTAGGCTCCTAAAGTTGTTAAACTCTTTAAACTGCAAGTTCGGGTTTTCGATGCATCGAATAAAATACATCGATGCATCGAATACAATCACATTAACAGATACATCGGAATTTTCTTCATCGAATACAATCGCATTAATGATACATCGGAATTTTTTGCATCGAATACAATCGCATTAATCGATACATCGGAATTTTTTCGATGCATCGAATTGGATACATCGATGTTTCCGATGCATCAGTTAACATCGCGCATCCCTAGTCGTGATGCCACTTCGTTGTAATATTAAACTAAAGATATTCAAGGTTCTAAAAATATAACGATTTTTTTTAAATAAACACGCAATAGACCTTTCACTGTGATTAACATATTTTGGGCGAAAGTATAAAAATGTTAATGCGAATTCAACAGCAGATAATTCATTGCAGGATTAAAAAATGTTCAATAGATTTTCTAACAACAGTGCGGTAGAAGATTTTCAAAGAAGAACGTCAAAAAAACCTTTAGTGTCAGATGCGCAATATGGCGGCTGAGAAGAAGCATTGGTTCTTCCTTATAATCTTGTATCATGCTAAGGCCTAGCTACCCGCAACCATCCGTATTGTGTGTGCGAATTTTTACAAGGTTGGAAGGGACCTACAGTTTTATGCCGATTCCGAACGGCGAGTTGGGAGTGTAAGGAGCAGATATGGCTACACGATTTAAATCGTCAGTGGCCGCACTGTTCTAGTGCAGGGTGGCAGCATCAGCCGTCAGGAAAAGGAGCCGGGAAGTCAGTCAGAAAGAAACGCGCGAAGGAAGCAGTCGAGTAGGGCGGCAGCGAAAAAACTGCCAATAAACAACCGCCGATCAACCGCCAATCAACCGCCGATCAACCGCCAATCAACCGCCGATCAACCGCCACTTAATCGCCGGAAAACCGCCAATCAACATCCAATACAATTGACAATTGCCAACCACCAGTAATTTAAAACAACAACAACTGTTTATAAACTAAGACCAAGCAACATTCAACAAGTAAACTCAATTGCTTTAAATCCGGTTGCGTTTTATTGTTACATTCGTTTTATTGGCATCCGTTGGTCGCCCTTGCCTTCGCGAACGTTCGTTTCGAAGCCGCCGTAAAAAGAAAAAGACTCGCCGTGTATTTGCCAGTTACGTTGCCGTTAGATTTCGAAGCCGCCGTAAAAAGAGAAAGACTCGCCGTGTATTTGCCAGTTACGTTGCCGTTAGATTTCGAAGCCGTCGTAAAGGAGAAATTGCCAGTACCGTTAGTCGCAGTGTTTGCCAGTAGTCGCCGTAAGTGCGAAAGAGACAGTGAAAAAGACGCCGATCAAGTCAGAACAAGTTAATGTTCGCTGTTGGCATCTGTGCGTCGTCTACACATCCGCGAAAGTTTGTCGCCGTTTGATTTCGAAGCCGTTGTAGAGGGATGATTTCAAGTGCCGTTACTCGCAGTGTTTGCCGGTAATAGTCGCGAGTGCGGATAGGACAGTTGAGAAGGGACGCCGATCAAGTTTGAACAAGTTATAAAAGAACAGTCGTAGAGTGAAGTACAGTTTGATAATGGAAAGTGAGAGTCGTGAATCGTTGGCGGCATTGCTAGAGGTGATGAGGTCACTAAAGTCCACGATGGAAGAGGTTCGACATAACAGCGAGGAGCAGCAGAGGGATATCAGCAACCTGCGCCAACAAATCCAAGCCGATGCACTGCTAATGCAGCCTCGAGAAGTGTCGACACCCGCAGCAGACAATCACAGCGCCGCCGTGCTGGTCGAGACGGGTACAGTAAAACTATACGATCTACCTACATTTTCGGGCAAGGCAGAGGACTGGCCGCTGTTCTTTGCCAACTTTAAAGACAGCACTGAAGTGTTTAAGTACAACGACAGACAGAACCTCATGCGGTTGCATAAGTGTTTAGTGGGTGAAGCCAAGGAGGCTGTAGCGTCGATGCTGATTTACCCAGAGGGCGTCTCACAGGCAATGGCGGAATTGGAATTTCGATTCGGTAGGTCGGATCTGTTAATTCGCTGTCAACTGAGTAAGCTGCAGAACTTTCCAGCTATTCCGAAGAGCAAGCTGGAGTCCGTTGTCGCCTTCTCGACAAACGTTCGCAATGTGGTGGCCTTCCTAACATCTGCCAAGAGTGAGCAGCATTTATCAAATCCATTGTTGCTGGAACAACTGGTCAGCAAATTGCCGCCAAGCAAGCAGTTTGAGTGGGCCCGTTGTGCAAGTATAATTAAGCCGTATGCTACAGTTGGAGATTTTGCCAAATGGTTAACCGAGCTAGGACGAGTAGTGGCTACAATGTCTACAGTATCAACATCGCTTCCAAAGAACGCTGCAACGACGCCACGGCGAGTAATGCATGTCAATGAGGGCGCCACCGAGAAGTCGATTCAAAGCTATTGTTGCCACGCCGCTCACGTCATCGCCAATTGCCAGAAATTCCATCAATCACTGGGTGTGCAAGACCGCTGGAACGTGGTGAAGAAAGAGAAGTTATGCTTTGCTTGCCTACGCAAAGGACATAACGTATCGAACTGCCGTTCAATGAAGCCGTGTGGAGTTAACGAGTGCCGTCGCTTTCACCACGCCAGCCTGCATGAAGGGGCTAACGACCAGGGCCCAGCCTGCCAGGTCATGCAACCATCATAGCCGGTGTTGAATTGTTCCACGGCGAGGTTGCAGTGCAGTCAACTATTTAAAGTGATTCCGGTGCAGTTGTGTGGACCGAATGGGCAGATGGACGTCTTTGCAATGCTCGATGATGGGTCAGCTGTATCAATGGTGGAGGAAGGCGTGGCGAGCAAACTGGGGCTGAGAGGGCAACTTCATCCATTGACTCTTCAGTGGTACGACGAGGGAATAAAAACGGAACAGTCACGCCGAGTCACGTTGGAAGTAGCGAATCGCAACAGTGGAGGGAAGTTCGCAGTCAGGAACGTGCATACAGTTAAGAAATTAAATTTGCCAACACAGTCGTTTAAGAAGTCCAATTTGGGATATTTGGAGTCGTTGCCGATTGAGGAATACATCGATGCCCGACCGGTTCTTTTACTCGGTCTGTTGGCTTACGGTCCGGTGAAATCCTCAAGTCCGTCGCCGCCAGTGATGCTACACATTCGTGAGGCCCGTCCGTTAGAGGAATTACATCGGATAGTCGCCGAGTACGTTGCCACCAACCAGTTTGGAGCGGAAACAGCGCGATCGCTACCTGAGAGTGACGACGACAAACGGGCACGAAGTATTATGAGCAGTACGACCAAGATATGTGACAAATATTTTGAAACAGGGCTGTTGTGGAGTTCGGACACGCCGAAGCTGCCAGAAAGTTATGAGGCTGTCGTCAAACGTTTGCATGGAATTGAGAGGAAAATGAAGAGCGATGCTGAGTTCGTACGAAGGTATCAGGAAGAGATGTCGAAGTACTTCGCCAAGGGGTACGCAAGAGTTTTGTCGCCGAACGAGATAGCAGAAACCAATCGCCCAGTGTGGTATCTGTCACATTTCGCCGTGCAGAGCCCGCATAAGCCTGACAAGCTGAGAATTGTTTTCGACGCAGCCGCCAAAGTGCAGGGCGTTGCATTGAATGCCTGGTTGCTAAAGGGACCAGAACGAGCCAAGCCGTTATCAAACATCCTGTTCAGGTTTCGTCAGGGCGCACTTGGTGTGGCGGCTGACATAAGGGAGATGTTCTCACAGGTGAGGATAAGACCCGAGGACCAGCACGCCCAACGGTTCCTGTGGCGCAGTGACCCCAGCCGGCCTGTTGAACATTGCTGTATGACGTCGATGATGTTTGGCGCTTCATGCTCGCCGTGTTGTGCGGAGTTCATCAAGAATCACAACGCCAGCCGATTTAAAGAACGCTACCCAGCCGCGGTGGACGCTGTAGTTGAGAAGCATTATGTGGATGACTTCGTTTGCAGCTTTAACGATGAAGCAGCCGCTGTAGAGATTTGCCGTCAAGTCGTCGCCATACATGCAGAAGCCGGGTTTGAGTTGAGAAGTTTCATATCGAATTCCAGTCAGGTCCAACAGGCAATGAAGGGAGCCACGAAGTACGACACGGTCAATATGGAGAACCAAGCGACATCAGAAAAGGTGCTGGGCATGCACTGGAACGTGCGTAGCGACGCGTTCGAGTTTCATACGTAGTTTCACCGCATACCACCAGACGTGCTCAATACGCAGCGGGCACCGACGAAGAGAGAGTTCCTGGGCATAGTTATGTCGGTTTTCGACCCGTTTGGGCTGCTTGCCGACATTATGGCTACAGCTAAGATATTGATGCAGCAGGTCTGGCGAAGCAACGTAGAGTGGGATGAGCCCATCCCGGAAGAATTAGACATGCTATGGAGAACGTGGTGGAACAACCTTCAAGAAGCCAGCCGAATTAAGGTGCCGCGACCATATTCGACATCCTTTGTTTCATCCAACGAGATCCAACTTCACATCTTTGTGGACGCAAGCCAGGTGTTGTTTGCCGCCGTGGGGTACTTCCGTATAGCCACAAACGGGGGGTGGGACGTCGCATTTGTAGCTGCCAAAACCCGCAATGCGCCGCGGAAATTGATGTCAATCCCGAGGTTGGAGTTACAAGCTGCTGTATTGGGTACGCGTTTAAGCCAGACGATATGCCGTAACCATGACGTCAACATCGCAAGTGTCACTTTGTGGTCCGACTCGAACACGGTCTGGCACTGGATTCAGTCAACCAAGAGGAAGTACAAACCGTTTGTAGGTCACAGAATAGCCGAGATACTAGATGCGACACAGCCGTCACAGTGGCGTTGGCTGCCGACAGAAATCAACATTGCCGATGAAGCCACACGCCAGAAGTCTCCGTCCAAGCTCAGTGGTGATAGCCGATGGTTTAAGGGTCCAGACTTTTTGAAGCAGCAAGAAGCGTCTTGGCCGACGTTCATTATCGGGCCGCCGCCAGGTATGACAGAAGAAGAGGTGCAACTACAATTTCTTATAAATTCGCAGACGAGCCGCGTGATTGAATATGACAGGTTCTCATCGTACACGAAGTTGAAGAGGACCATCGCTTGGGTTGTACGTTTCAAGAACATCGGACGACGTTCGAGGACAAATGCGGAGGCGCGTCAGCAATTGAGAGGTCCACTCACAGTAGTTGAAGTCGACGAGGCCGAAGAACTTATCTGCCGCATGGTTCAGAGGGAGTGTTACACCAAAGGAGTTGACGTGCTAACAGCTGGACTGCCAGTACCAAAGGGAAGCTCTGTGTACTTGCTATCGCCGTACTTAGAGAACGACGGACTACTGCGTGTGAGGGGAAGAATCGATGAAGCTACGTACTTGCCATTCAGTACCAGGTTATGCCCAATTATTCTACCTCAAAACCATGCGGTGTCGCGCCTGATAATGCAACATTACCACGAGAAGAACCATCATCAGAACAAAGCTGTAGCCATCAATGAAGTGCGACAAAGATTCTGGATTGTTCGTGCACGTGCCGTTTTGAGAGCTGTCGAGAAGAAATGTCCGCAATGTCAACTTGAACGAGCGAAGCCTGCTCCACCACAAATGGGTCAGCTGCCGGTAGATCGTGTCACGCCGTATGTGCGATCTTTCGCATATTCGGGAGTGGACTTATTCGGCCCATTCACTGTCACGGTTGGTCGTTGCCACGTAAAACGTTGGGCCGTGATTTTCACCTGCTTGACAGTGCGGGCAGTGCATTTGGAGGTGGCAGCAGATTTATCAACTGATGCTTTCCTGCTATGCCTACGAAACTTTATCAACAGACGTGGTACTCCAGTGCGAATCAGAAGCGATAATGGGACTAGTTTTATTGGGGCTCAAAAGGAGCTACAGGGTGCTGAGAAGCTGCTAGATGTGGATCGTTGCCTAAGGAAGCAGTGGCGTATAGCCCAGAACTTGAAGGATCGCCTCTGGAAACGATGAACCAATGAATTTTTACCGCAACTGCTCCATCGACAAAAGTGGCATGACAAGACACCGACTATCCAACTGAGGGACGTAGTCATCATTTGTGAGCCATCCTTGCCTAGAAGTCAATGGCAGAAGGGAATCTTCGTCAACGTGTATCCAGCGAAAGACGGACAAGTTCGGTTTGCAGACGTAAAGACAACAACGGGACTGCTGCGTCGACCGGCGTCCAAATTAGCTGTTTTAAAGATTGGTGAATTCTAGTGAGATTCACGGGGGGTGGGGTGTAAGGAGCAGATATGGCTACACCATTTAAATCGTCAGTGGCCGCACTGTTCAATTGCAGGGTGGCAGCATCAGCCGTCAGGAAAAGGAGCCGGGAAGTCAGTCAGAAAGAAACGCGCGAAGGAAGCAGTCGAGTAGGGCGGCAGCGAAAAAACTGCCAATAAACAACCGCCGATCAACCGTCAATCAACCGCCGATCAACCGCCAATCAACCGCCAATCAACCGCCGATCAACCGCCACTTAATCGCCGGAAACCGCCAATCAACAACCAATACAATTGACAATTGCCAACCACCAGTAATTTAAAACAACAACAACTGTTTATAAACTAAGACCAAGCAACATGCAACAAGTAAACTCAATTGCTTTAAATCCGGTTGCGTTTTATTATTACAGGGAGCTTTTTCATAGGCAATTTTACCATTTGCAAGTTTGCCATTTCCTGTTGAGAGGACAGCCGCCGAAAGAAAAATTGTTGTTTTTCTTTTTTTCGGTGTAAACGCAACTGAGTCTTGAACCTGGGTCCGAGCGTCGCATTTGACTCGCGGCCCAACGCACTAGCAAGCTGAGCTACGGCGGTTGCGTTGTGATAACGTTCCTGTCGCTTTTATTGTAATCACGTAGTTGATTACACGGCGACTGTCGAATCCGCCGCCTTCTTGAAGTTGTGTGGCCATGTCACTGTCATTTTGAATGTGTTCGGGCCATTAGGCTGCGCCTAAGAGTTGACAGATTCTCAGTGGGTGCCACCATGATGGCTTTTTTTGCAATTCACGTACACAGTCCGTGTGTGTTGGCAGTGATCAGCTCTTCACTGTGTCTGCTCTTTTCCCGATATTAGGGATTCCTTACAATTATTTGCCTTTTAAAGTATTGTAACGATAAGACAGTCTGTCGCTGTACAAAGCAACCCTGCCGCTACGTGCCGTGCTATAATCCAATCTGGCAACGACGGCCGCGATGGTAACTTTTAGTCCAACCTGGCAATGATGGAAACTTTTAGTCCACTCCGGAATGTGCGGGAACGATCTGCGCAATGGCCTGGCAGTTATAATAGGCAGCCGGATGCGGCGCAGCGAGTCAGTCTGGTTTTGACAAGTGAAGTTGCCACACGGAGTGATTAAGCAAATACTTAAGTGTACGAACAGTAAAGTGTAAACTGTGAATAATAAAGTGACTGTTGGTTTATTTTATTGTCTGCGTTTAAGAAACTGACTGTGTTTTATTTTCAAATTACACAATCCAGAGATACGTAACAGCCCACTAGACCTAGTATTCGTAACATTTGGTGTCAGAAGTGGGATTGTGGAAAATTGAAAGTAAACAAAAAAAAATAAAATTATAAAAGCACGGACATGGTTACACTCGAGCTGCTGAAGGTAGACCAGCTGAAGAAGGAGCTGGCTGCCTGGAATTTGCCGACGGCTGGCGGAAAGGTGGAGTTGCAGTTGCGCTTGTGAGAAGCATGTGAGGCACGAGGCGTCGATTGGACTGTGCACGAGTTCGGAGCGCAAGAACTAGAGGCGTCGGCCAAGGTGGAGGAATCGCCTGCTGCTACTGCGTCGCTGCAAAGTACGGCTGCAGCGGCTGCGCCACTACAAGCATTGGACATGAGCCAGCTAATGGTTGCACTTAGAGGCATGTTCGAGACTTCCAACCGTGAAATGGCAGCGAAACTGGAATCTTCGAATCAGGAGATGGCAGCGAAGCTGGAAACTACAAATCGAGAAATGGCAGCGAAAATGGAAACGGCGACCCAGGAAATATCGGCGCAAGTGGCGCAGCGAATGGAAGTCAAGCTTCAGGAAAATTCTGCGTGCTTGGAGCAGAAAGTGGAGGAAATCTCGGACAGGATTAATGGGAAAGTCGAGCACCTGGAGACGCGGGTAGAGCATTTGGATAAACGACTCGACGACCTAGATGATTCCCTGAACAAACGAGTTGGCGATCTGGATGATTCCCTAAACGAACGTGTTGACGATCTTGATGATTCCCTGAACAAACGAGTTGATAGTCTGGAAGTTTCAATGAACAGAAAAATGGACGAGCGGCTTAGGGAGGTACAGCCGCGAGAATGGTTGCCGCCGGTTCCGGAAAGTGTTGCCACCCGAGCAGAAGTGCCTACTTATGATGGGACTACGCCGTTCGATACCTTCAAGCTATAATTCGACCTGGCTGCTCTGGAAAATCAGTGGACCGATGTAAGAAAAGGTCGGAGATTGGCGCTGGCTCTTAAAGGTGCTGCGGCTGAGGTAATAAAATCAGTTCCAGAATGTTTACGAAGTGAGTACGAGACCGTCGTAAGGGCGCTGGCAGCCAAATACAGCGACGAGCACAACAGAACGCTGTACTACTGTGAGCTGAAGAACCGCAGGCAAAGATCCAACGAGGCGCTGCAGACATATGCAGCAGACATTGAGCGGCTCGTGCAGCTGTGCTACCCGTCCTTCGGCGCTGAGGATCTCGAAAGGATGAAGATAGAGGCGTTTATTGAAGGTCTTCATGATCCGGAGACACGTCGCAGTGCGTTGATGATGGGCAAGCAGACATTTAGGGAGACGGTGACCAGCGCGATGACGTATGAGGCGACATGGATTGGGAACACTCGGTATACACCAGCAAGAATACGCCAGATCCAGCCGGACAACGACATTACGACCCAGACCATAAGCTCTGAGCCACCGGGCAGGCCACGGGTGGTCTCCTCTAAAGTTGTTTGCTGGGTATGTGGCAAGCAGGGCCACATATCACGAGACTGCTGCCAACGAAAGAGGCGTTCCCGTTCTCGATCGCAATCGCCTGAAGCGAGGAATACTGACAATCGAGGCCCAGCTAACAAGCGCAGGGCTGAGGACGGCGAGTCGTTAAACTAAAACGGGTCAGCCCAAAGGGGTGTGAGCTGATCCCCGCAATCTGCCGCCCCACCATCCTTGTCTCACAGCTGAAACGACAGCCCAGCAGCTTGACAATTGAAGGAAGGATAGATGGAAAGTTGTTCGTGTTGACACTGGATACTGGAGCGTCATATTCGATCATAAAAAGGAAGCTGCTGAAGAACTGGGAACCGCTGCATGGCATACAGCTACGGACTGCGACTGGCGAGCGCGCGCCGGTAAGAGGGCAAGTTACGAAAACGATTACTATCGGCACCAGCAGCCTGGAACATGAGTTCATCGTCGCGGATATAATGGACGACGTGATTATCGGCATGGATTTCATGATTAAGCACGGTTTCAAGCTGGACCTGAAGGGAAATGTACTGAGATATGCCAACGTTGAATTCCCGCTGCACACCGGCTATGAGCGAAGCGTGGTGGTAAGGAAGGTTGTATCGTGTCAACACAGGAGGATACCAGCGAATTCCGAGGCGATTGTGTGGGCAAAGGTGGACGAGGACGATGGGACGAGTCGGCTGTGGGTAGTAGAAGCACCAAAACATGGACACGACAACATCATCATCGGACGTACATTAGTGGAACCTAAAAATGGCAGAATACCAGTCAGAATACTGAACCCCCTGAATGCACCCAGATATGTCGGGAAAGATGAGGTAATTGGCGAGTGTAAGGAAGCTGTAGCAGTGGTCAATTGCGAGAGTAGCCCGCCTGGAGGTAATAAGAAGAGCGGTTTTAACATGGACGCCATACCGCAAGAGAACCAGTGGATAAGCGAGTTGACGGCCAAGCAGAAACAGAAGGCGAGGTCACTCCTGCAGCACTATGGGTCAATATTTGCGGCAGAGGCAGGCGGAAGAACGGCCATAGTGAAGCACAGCATCGACACCGGAAGTGCAAAACCGATTCGCCAACCGCCAAGACGAGTTCCTCTGGCCAAGAGGGAGGAGGTCACAAATTTGATCGAGAACATGCGGAAAGACAAGGTCATAGAGCCTTCTTCGGGCCCCTGGTGCTCGCCGGTCGTGCTAGTCAAGAAAAAAGATGGCAGTACCCGGTTTTGTGTGGACTATCGGAAGCTCAATGATGTGACCAAGAAGGACAGTTATCCACTACCTCGGATCGATGACACCCTGGACACACTGTCAGGCACGCAGTGGTTCTCCACGATCGACTTACGCAGCGGCTATTGGCAGGTAGAGCTTGCAGACAAGGACAAGGAGAAAACGGCTTTCAGTGTTGGCGATGGTTTGTGGCAGTTCACCGTCATGCCGTTTGGACTCTGCAACGCACCAGCAACATTCGAGCGGCTAATGGAACGCGTGCTAAAAGGGCTGCATTGGCGGACGTGTCTGGTGTACCTCGACGACATAATCGTAATGGGTAAAAGCTTCGACGACCACCTGGGAAAGCTGAAGGAGGTATTTGAGCGGATACAAAAAGCTGGGCTTAAACTCAACCCAAAGAAGTGCTCGCTGTTCCTAAAGAAGGTCAAGTATCTGGGTCATACGGTTTCCGCCCGCGGAGTACATACGGATGAAGGCAAAATCACGGCGGTGAAGGAGTGGCCCCGGCCACGCAATCTACACGAACTCCGCAGTTTCCTGGGCCTGTGCACATACTACCGCCGATTTGTTCCGGGATTCGCGAACATAGCCAGCAGCCTGCACAAACTGACGAAAAAGGGCCAAGCTTTCGAGTGGAACGAGGATCAGGAACAGGCTTTTGCACGCCTGAAGGAAAAACTGTGCAGTGCTCCAATTCTGGCCTTCCCCGTGCCTGGGGAGATGTTTGTGCTGGATACAGTTGCAAGCGGGAATAGTATTGGCGGTGTGCTATCACAGATAATAGACGGCCAGGAACAAGTGATACCGTACTACAGTAGGGTTCTATCGAAACCGGAACGCAACTACTGTGTGACACGGAGAGAACTGCTGGCGGTATTGGACTGCGTAAAACACTTCCACAAATATCTGTATGGACAACGGTTTCGCCTGCGCACAGATCATGCGGCATTGAGATGGCTCCTATACTTTAAAGATCCTGAAGGGCAATTGGCGCGGTGGATCGAGCGACTGCAGAGCTACGACTACACGATAGAGCATCGCAAGGGCAGTAGCCATGGAAATGCCGATCCGTGCAAAGTCGAATGCAGGCAGTGCTCGCGAGCCCAAAGCAAAGAACAGATAGTGGACGTCCGGTTGGTAAGCGTTATGCCAGAGGAAGAGTGGCCTGCGGAGAGGCTACAAAAACACCAGCGTGAGGATGCGGATCTTGCAAAAATCGTCGAAGGCAAGGAGCAAGGCGCACGTCCAGACTGGCAGGAGATGGCCGGTGAAAGCCCGATCGCGAAGGCTTACTGGGCACAGTGGAAAAGTCTGCAGCTGAAGGAAGGGTGCCTGTACCACGAATGGGAGAGCGACGATGGTCGGACCAGCAACTCCCTAATGGTAGTCCCGAAATGCAGAATCAACGAGGTCATTGAGGCATACAATAACGACTCCAGTGGAGGGCACCTAGGCATCACCAAAACCGTCACCAAAATAAAACGACGATTCTACTGGGTAGGATGTCAGGAGTCTGTAGCCGAGTGGATTAAGAGCTGCGACCGATGTTCAGCCGATGTTCGAGGCCGCATGCAGCAGTACAACGTGGGAGCGCCCTTTGAGCGGATTGCTATGGACGTCGCCGGCCCATTCCCAACTAGCACTTAAGGCAACAAATATGTGCTGGTGGTAATGGATTATTTCAGCAAATGGCCCGAGATGTACCCTATTCCTAACCAGGAGGCCACTACGATCTCGGAAAAGCTGGTAAACAACTGGGTAGCCAGGTTCGGAGTTCTGTTGGAGTTGCACTCAGATCAAGGCCGGAATTTCGAGTCTGCGGTATTCAAGGAAGTGTGTGAGCTACTGGGGATAAAGAAAACTCGTACCACGCCTTTGCACCCACAGTCCGACGGCATGGTGGAACGCTTTAACCGGACACTGGAGGAATACCTGCGGAAAGTGGTAGGCAGGAATCAAAAGGATTGGGACACGCACATCCCCCTGTTCCTGATGGCGTATAGGTCAGTCCCGCACGACACGACATCACTCACTCCAGCCCGAGCAGTGTCCGGCACAGAGTTGTGGTTACCGGCTGACTTGAAGTTCGGGGTAGTCAGCACGACGAGAGGCGCTAAGACGGACTACGTGGTCAATAAGCGGGTGGAACTGAAGGAAATTCACCAGTTTATAAGGAGCCGCACCAAACTGGTCAGCGATATGGTGGAAGCCAGATATGATCTACGGGCCAACTCAGCAGGGTTCCAAGAATGCGATCTGGTAATGCTCTACAACCCGCAGCGGAGGAAAGGTTTGTCTCCGAAACTTCAAGCGTCATGGGAAGGACCTTACGAAGTCGTGACTAGGATTAACGACGTAGTATACCGGATTCAACGTTGCAGCAATAGAGGCGCTAAGCTGAAGGTAGTCCATTTGGAGCGCCTGGCGCCTCATCACAGCGGAGCTTCGGCACTTGTTCGGGACGAACAAGTCTAAGTGGTGGGTAGTGTAACAATAAGACAGTCTGTCCCTGTGCAAAGCAACCCTGTCGCTATTCGCCGTGCTATAATTCAATCTGGCAATGACGGCTGCGATAATAATGGAAACTTTTAGTCCAACCTGGCAATGATGGCTGCGATAATAATGGAAACTTTTAGTCCAATCTGGCAATGATGGCCCGCGATCATCATGGAACCCTTTAGTCCACTCTGGAATGTGCGAGAACGATCTGCGCGATAACCGGACAGGTATAAAAGGAGCCGGGTACGGCGCAGCGAGTCAGTCTTGGTTTAGACAAGTGAAGGTGCCACACGGAGTAATTAAGCAAATAATTAAGTGTAAAGACAGTAAAGTGTGAAATTGGTGAAATAAAGTGATTGTTGGTTTTCATTGACTGCGTTTGAGAAACTAAGTGTGTTTTGTTTATTTCAAATTACGCAATCGAGAGATACGTACTAGCCCGCTAGAACTAGCATTCGTAACAATATTTACTAACGTATCAATTCGGTTACGAATTCTGGTACTATTGTTAGCGCCATCTAGTGGAAGGCCTAATTTTGTCCCCTTTTTCACACTTTTTGAATGCAGCTGTTCAACTGAGGGAGCGTCAAAAATGAGCTCTCAAAACTTACTTTACCTTGTTTATTGCATCATGGGTGCCACGGCATATTTACAAGGTAGAGTCACCTGCTGATTTTGAGTTTTTTCTCGCCAGAGTTCGGTTGGTTGTCAAAAGGTTTTGTTTGTTTTGCTTACATCAGGGGGACAGCATTGCCAACTAGTGTTTTTCTATTAGACTTAGGGCCGTTTTCTCATCTTCCCGTTAAAGTGACCGGTAGCTAAAGTGAACTTTAGCTAAAGGTCACTTTAAAGTGGCCGGTAAATATTTTCGTTTTCTCATCTTCCTCATAAATATAAATTTAACAGGTCTGATTTTTTGGCATCACTGGTCAGCATTGAGCAGCACTTGGCGGCGCAATCAGCTGTTTGTGAAAAATTGTAATTATTTTTGAAGGAAAAAATAAAAATTTTGCCTGGCAAAATCTTGTTGATGCTTTTACTGCCAAATGGGGCGTATCCCGGCGTTGGAAATCGTTGAGGGACAAGTTTGACAGCTTGAAGCGTAAGTCCAAGCTAGAACTTGCAGCGCAGAAGAGCGAGACGTATCGCGCAGGTGGCCGCCCAGCAGCGATTGGACATGTCAGCAGTGCAAAGCAGTGAAATAGTCCAATTGGCTGTTATATGTTAAATTTGCCGCATTTTGCGACTCCGTACCTTCAAAAGCGCCTTCCAGTGCATGAGTTTAAGAAATCTGCCTATTTTCCATACCGAAAGATCTCAAATTCAAATTTCATTTCAAATTGTAATTTCATTATCAGCTGTTTTTTGTTTGTAAACAAACATATGCATGTACTTGGCACCATTTCCACTTAAAGTTCACTTTAAAGTTTAACAGGCACTCAATCCTCCCGGTAAATTTTATCGGGAGGATAGCTTAACGGGCAGATGAGAAAACGAAAATGCGTTTATCGGCCTGTTAAAGTGAACTTTAAAGTTAACGGGAAGATGAGAAAACGGCCCTTAGTAGTTTTTCTATCTTATACTACGTTTACATTGAGCTCAAATGGGTCATTTCAAAGTGTTTACATTGCCTCATTTGCATTTCGTTTGGCAGCTTATGTCAAACGCTCAATACTTATGTCCTCTTGCAGCAGCTTATAAAGCAGCTCTTTTCCGGCTGCTGGGTAAAGAATTTGTTACTTTTTTACTGCCTCTGTATTCTACACACTGCAGTATTTAAAAACAAATAAGAGAAGAAATTTACAATTTTTAAGGACACATGAAAAAAAGTAATAGTCTGATTTGACTAAGATAAACTACAGTTTACAGTATACATTTCTAAAACTCTAATTCACAAAAAAATGTCATGAAATATAAAAAGCGGTTGCAACATTTTTTTATATTTTTCTTAATGTTTTTAGTTAGAGACTGGACAGTACGTTCAGTGACTACTGCATAGGCTTGCCTTCATCGATTTTGAAACTGTACATAATTTTTGCAAATTTTTTTTGTTTTTTCTTAGGGTTTGTTTCATTACAGCCCAATATCTTTCAATGCGCCATAGTTTCGGGCAGTCGGGACGATTTGTCTCTTTTGAAACCACTGTGGCACATTTTTCTTCATACCATTCCATAGTTGACCTGGAGTAGTGGTTTGTCGCTAGGTCTGGCCAAAACAAAACTGTTCCTTTGATACAAGGCGTTTTTGCAGGCATTCTTCTATATAAATTCTAGAGTTAATTGTTCCTGTCGTAATGAACGTCTTGATCCGTAGACCGCAGGTGCGAATAGCTTGCCAAACCATAAAGCGTTGTGGAAATTTTGTGTATTTTACTTCGGAGTATTTTCTGTATGTTCCGTCCTTAAGGTAGGTATGCAGCTCTCAAGAAAAGCGAAAACTTCATATAAAAAAAGCCAAGGAAATGCTCAAGGAAATTTCCTTGAGTCAAATTTACTTAAGGTTGGTACGCAGCTCTCAAGGAAAGCGAAAACTTCATATAAAAAAAAGCTAAGGAAATGCTCAAGGAAATTTCCTTGCGTCAAATTTACTTAAGGTGTACGCACCTCACAAGAAAACTGATTCGGTTTTTTAATACTTTTTTTCATTGAAAAGTGAAATGGCAACACTGATTTCGGCAAGAAACATACCTTGTGACCGAAAAGTTTCCAGAAATTTTAAATAAAACGCAAAATTCTTAATCTTCATCAATATTTATTTTATCTCCTTCAAAATATGCTCCATTAGAAGCGATACACATATGCCAACGTTTCTTCCAATCATCAAAACATTTTTTATAGGCGCTTTCCGGTATGGCTTTGAGTTCCCTCTGCGAATTCTGTTTTACGTCTTCTATGGATTCAAAACGCGTTCCTCTGAGTGGTAATTTGAGTTTGGGAAACAGGAAAAAGTCACACGGTGCAAGATCAGGTGAATACGGTGGCTGTTCGATGGTATTTATTGAATGTTTGGCCTTAAAATCGTTGATAATGTTGGCTCGGTGCGAGGGAGCATTATCGTCATGAAAAATCCATGAATTATCCTTCCACAATTGAGGCCGTTTACGGCGGATATTTTCACGCAAACGTCTTAAAACAGTCAAATAATAGTCTTTACCGACTGTTTGTCCTTCAGGGACGAATTCATGATGCACCACACCACGAATATCGAAGAAAACAATCAGCATTACCTTGATTTTCGAGCGACTTTGGCGTGGTTTTTTCGATTTCGGCTCGTCTTTTCCTCTCCATTCCGATGATTGTTGGCTTGTTTGCATGTCGTACTCGTAGACCCATGTCTCGTCACCAGTTATGATGCGTTCCATGAAAGTTGGATCGGAATTGGCACGATCAAGCACGTCCAACGAAACCTGTTCACGGTACTCATTTTGAAGAAAATTCTCAACAAAATCGCAACGCACTACTGAGGTGAACTGGTTTCAACAGCTGCCGAAAACAAACTGTCTGACAGATCGCGCTCATTTTTGGCATAGTAATTAAGGACAGTGCTACCAACCTACAGAAACTTAAAATATCGAAAAATATACAGCGCGCGAATTTTAAATGAGAATTTCCGGAAACTTTTCGGTCACAATGTATGTGTACCTATTTATTTCTCAAAGGAAAAGTGACAGCTGCAGTGACAGCCACAAGCCACGAGCTCAAAACGCCAAAAGCGCGCCTTCAATTTCACAAATGCGGATAAGCACCAGCTATCCAAGGAAGTGCAGAAGTGGCCCAGGATCTGGGACATAAGCCCATGGACCAGGCCTGGGCCCACATAAGCGCAGCTTCTTTCTCAAGTTCTCAAAATCGGTCATAAACCGACCCTTCTGATTCCTTTCACGAAGGTATGGGCTCACCCAATACCGGGCTTTTCTGTCCCGCTGTTTCTGTGCCAATTCCATGCCGGCCGTGAAAATGCCGCAGTCCAACGTGAGCAATAGGTCGTCCCTTAAATATCCCAAGACATGTAATAAAAGCGTAATCGGTTGAAATGTATTAAAAACTTACCAATCGTCGTCCATTTGGAGAGAACTGAATTTTATTATTAAAATTAAAAAATTTTCAGGAATGCAAGCAACTTGTCAAAATTTCTTTCAAACGTCAAATTTACTTGACTACTACTTTTTTTCCGCTCAAGAAACATATGCTCGTTTTTCCTTGAGCGTTTTCTTGAGAGCTGCATACCTACATTTATTCTTTGTAGTGAAATATACATTCCCAGACAACTGCTTGAAGTCCGCCTTACAGTAGGTTCCATCAACGAGAATCAACTTGGTTACATAATTGTCATACAGTTTGCGAGCCCGCGTCTTCGCAATTTTTTAATTTTTTTTTTCGGACGGCTCAGATAATTTCTGCTGTTTGTAGGTCCTTAATCCTTGACTTCGCTTATATCGCATCACAGTTGATCGCGATGTGCCCGTTGCAGCTGCAACATCTCGAGTCTACCTCATGGGGTTATTCCGATATGAGCAAACAACCTTTTTCAGCACTTCTGGGTTACTTGGACCCTTTTTTCTGCCTGATCCTTCGGTTTTGTAGATGGAGTTTCCCGCGTTGTAGTTGTTTATAACATAAAAAACATCGCTACGCTCGCTTTGCTTTCCCTTGCAATGCTTAGTCTAGAGTTCGTCTTATCAGTCAAGTAAATGTCCAGTATTAATTTGCGGCAACGTTCTTGTGGGCTGGACCAGGGCTGCCGAACGTACTACTATAGTAGTATTTTACTACTATTTCCTCATCTGTACTACCGTACTACCCACAGGCCGATTGTACTACTATTTTCTGAAATATAAGTTTTAGCAGTTGAATTTTCATATTTTAAGTAAGGCTAAGTTTAAGCTACCAAACTGAAGCACGAAATTCCAACCAATGTTGCTGTTTTTTATTTCTAACCAAATATCTTTGGTTCGTGGGCAGCCCTAGATTAGATTAGATTAGATTGGTTGGGGCTAGACATTGGCTGTCTATGGCACTGCGTTCATTTTGAACTATTGTGCCTTACCCAAATTCAGTACTGGAAGAGACTATTTCCTCCTATTTTCTCAAAGAACATTTTGATTCTTGCGAGATCAATTTCAGACAAATGAGTAGTCTGTATTAGTTCCTTGCCTAGTACTTGCTTTCTTGCATGAACTAAGGCCGGGCATTCAGTGATCAGGTGTATGGAAGTCTCGTCATCCTCCATACAAAATCTACATATTTCACTGTCTGTTAGTTTCAGACGGGTCTTATGTTTGTTTAGCAGACAGTGTCCGCTGATTACCCCTGTCATGAGTTTTAGTTCCGCTCTGCTCAAGCGCAAGAGAAATTTTGCATTTCTGCTCGAGTATCGCGGGTAAAAGGCCTTGGTACATTCCATGCCACTTGATTTTGACCATCTTGCATTTGCTTTGATCAAGTATTCTTGCTTAATACAACCTTTGTAATGAGATTTGCTGACACCTAAGATCGGTTCGGGTCCAAATGGTCGCTTTCCAGCTCCCTCCCTTGCCAATCTGTCTGCGTCCTCATTACCGTCATAGCCGCAATGCGCTGGGATCCAGTGTATTATCACCCGATTCCCTGTTGACAGTTGTTGGAGAAGATTAGCTGTCTCCCATACCAACTTAGAAGTAAATGTCGACGCGTGCAATGCTCTTATTGCGGCCTGACTGTCTGACATTATGATGATCCTTTTCCGATGAGGGTGAAGGTTCAAGATTTCTATGGCACACTGATTGATAGCACAGACTTCCGCTTGGAAGACGGTTGCTAAACTACCAAGGCTGACTGACATTTGAGTACTGGAACTGTATATCCCAGATCCTGTGCCTTCTTCAGTCTTGGATCCATCAGTGTACCAGATAATGTCATCACAGGTAAGACTGATTTTTGAATTGTCCCAGTCTACTCTGTTAGGTATATGTGTCTTATATTTCCTGTTAAAGATATGTCGCGGAGGCATTGAGTCAAGAGGCAACCAAAAGCTTCCGTCTCGCCTCCGTTCCTTAACAATGGAGCGGTGACCGCTTGCATGTAGATCCTGGGCAGCCCTACCACATGTGTTTCCATATTATGGCGTTCAAACTGACGACTTAAACGTGTTTAATGTGCTTAAACACGTTAAATGAACAAAACCAGTTCGAAAACCTGTTCATTCACATGCAATTGTTGTTGGAAATTAAACGTGTTAAACCATTTAACATGTTTTGAAACGAGTTTAACGCAAGGTTGCATCCGAAAGCTTTCTATGAAAAAGCTTTTTTGTCAACTGAACACAGCGCACACCCTAAACACAAACCAGAAAAAAACATCCCTACAGATTCAGCTGTCAATTTATCACAACAAAACCAATCAAACATTGAAAATGTGAAAATTTTGAAATATATAAAAATTATCGTTTTGCTCGCACTGCTTTCATTCCATTCATTGCTTTTTTGTGGAATCTGAATACAAGGCGTCTAATATTGAATGAAGTTGAGTACGATGCCGTGGTTTATGAAATATGCGCCAATATTTCGCTCGAATTATGCTCCCAGCACATCAGTTAACAAAATTATTTGTTTGTTGTTTGTAAACAAACTGCTGTCAAATTAAACTTCATTGAGCAGTCTGGACGGTTGTGTTCAATAAAAAGCTCTTTTTACTTAAACTAGTTTAAATGAGTCAGTTTGAACGCCATATATGTTTCACTTTTTGATGGACTTTTTTCAATCAAGCAAATGAGCTCGTCGTAGAGTTGCCGTTGTGCGACTAAAGTGACAATTGCACCTTTTTGAACCGCGTTGCCAAATGCTGTTCGTATAATAGTTCACATTATTCTAATCATATGATATAAGATGTTGATAGTCATAAATAGGTATCGGATTTATATGCAAAAACTATACAAACACTGCAAAAAATGCAAAAATACGCAAAATATGCAAACATATGCAAATATACAGTGCATATGTTAGCTCATTTTTAATATTTTTCAATAAAAATATTTTCTGTCTTGGTCCCACTCAAATCGGAAGCTCCAAAAAAATATGCATTTGCATATAAACCCGATCCCTAGTCATAAACTTTGAAAACAACGCAGCAGATGCGATACCCAAAAATGAACATCGTGAAATAATAGAGTAATATTACTGTATTTAAATACAAATTAACTTATACATTTTTGTACATTCTTGTAGGAACCTTTTACAATTTGATAAAGACAATAAAGTGGTTGCTGGGACGTCGACGAGTCAGAAAAATTAAACTAAGGTGAAACTCGTAATCATTAGAATATCCTGATATAAGTGTATAAAATCGTTCGATTTCTCTTGGGGTTGACATTTTTGTTAACCATATTCGATAACGATATTTGATATTAATAAAAAATTTTAATAATACTTAGTTTTATTATCGAATTTTCAACTTATAAAACAAATTGCGGGAAAATTTTTGTTGAATCATTTTTTTTACATTGTTTAGAAAATATACATGTGTACTACTCAAAGTCCATAAATACTACCCAAAAATTACAATTTGTACTACTGAAAAAAATTGAAAACGGCAGCACTGGGCTGGACATGTTGACTAAAGTAGGCCCAAGATGCAATTGACTAATTTGGCAAGAAACTGCAATATTTATAGATACTTTCACTCGAAAATACCAGGCTTCTAACTCTTGATATTTTCATATGTTGGATGCGTAAAAATTCAAAATTTTTTCTGGTTCACTTCTTATATTTCATATTTTACATGCTAAGAATATTCTGGATATTTCAAGCAAACGAAAATTTAAATTTAATACCACGTTAACATTGAGCCCAAATGCGAAGCCAATTTACGGATTTCCCCATACGAATTCAAATCTACGAAATTACTCATTTCATCAAAACCATGAAGCAAATACGATTACACATGACAAATTTTATCGAACGCATCACAAAATGAAGGCGCTTTCAAAAGCTTTTGCTTCTTTTTGACAGTTCAAAATCAAAACCAACGAAAAATATCAAAATGGACATTTGTTCATGTTTTATCGCATTTGCTTTGTCGTTTTGTTGAAATGAGTCATTTCATAAATTTGAATTTGTATTGGAAATGCGTGATTTGGCTTCGTTTTTGAGAATTTTTCCCAAATGACGCATTTGCGCTTAATGTAAACGTAGTATTAATTGCAGATCTGTTTACCCGGCTCAACAAGTAGTTTCGTAGAAAGAGATATTTCGGAATACAAATTTATGAATATGTGTACATATTGTTATTTCAGTTAGTTAGTTATTACATTTTATTGCAATTAAAATTATAATAAAATACAAAAGCGCTAGCTATCCATTGTTATTTCATTCAGTTACAATACTTTGCACATTTTTTTTTTGTTCCTTGTTCACTCCTCTCGGCAGCATAGGGCCTCCACAAGACAGCCTTGTGTTGGTTACATTAATCAGTTGTGTTGTTCTGCCAGGGTAGGTGATTGGCCTGCCGCAGGTAGTCCTAAGTGATGGAATCATCTAACGCCGCTCAGGAACGTCGCCTTCGCTCGTAGCGCCATCTGTTGTGAGGAGGTTACAGCAGAATGGTTGGGGACCTCAGTAGATCAGGTTGGTGCGCGCTGTTTTCGCAGTTGTCCGCTTCCCCTTGCAGATTTCGCTCGTGCGCCTGTTTTGCGTAACTGTTTATTTGTTTGCTTTTATCAGCCGCACAGCGCATAATTGCGCGTTCTATTGCGTGGAAGTAAGTGGAATAGGAATAATTGGGTTGGGAATTAATGAACTTGAATATGTTGCAGGGTTTTTAGGAAAATTTAGAGAACAGGAAAAATCGGAAAAATTGGATGGAAAAGTGCGGGGATCGTGCACACTGCGGGAGTTGAACCCACGACCTCTGGGATGCCAGTTGATTTCGTGTGATGCTGGTTTCAGCTTTTCTAGGATTATCCAAGTGCAAATGGACATACGAAAGGAAGGAAGAAGCCTTCGTTAACCATCAAAAAACACGGAGGGTAAAACGTTGAACTCGAAAACATTTCTATCATAGGCAAACATTTATTTATCATCATGGTGCCGCAACGCTGCGTAATCGCACAAGAATGGCTACATTATCAAGTGGCTACATTATCGAATTATTGCCATAAACAAAAGCGTTAATGTCTTTAATCAATATATATTTTACTTCTCGCCCTACCGGGCTCTTTTTTTCCATAGACATTCAAAGCACTTAGGGACTTAACTATGATAGGTAGGTATCGGATTTATATGCACACCAAATATGCAGAATATATGCAAAATATATGCACTCCATCCAAGTCGAACTGTTGAAGCTACGAACATAAAATTTGCAGTGTAGGTACATTTTAAAAAAATGAACCTTCGTTCAAAGAGGATTTTTTGAAATTCGGGGTCTAAAAGTTCAAAACATGAGTTAAGGTGTTGTATGAAGAAACGCATTTTAATGAGCCTAATGATTTCAAATTTGGTGAAAATACTTCAAATACAAAATAATTCGACACGTATTTTTCAATTTTTCGAAAATCAAAACTTAACGAGGTCAACCAAGGGTTAAGGTTCGTATACGGAAAAACTACGAAAAAACGTGAACCGATCTAACTGAACCAAAATCTAAATTGAACGAAGTAAACTAAGGGTTAAAAGTTTGTATGGAGAAATAAAATTTTTTAGCCCGTTTGTCTTCAAACTTGGTAAAAGTATTTCAAATGCGAAATAAACAAACACGTGTTTCTCAGTTTTTTGAAAATCGAAATCAAACAGGGTAAAGTAAGGGTTAAAAGAGTGTATGAAGAAACTGTCAAAAAGCATGAATTAATGGGCCTATTGACTTCAAACGTGGTGAAAACACTCTTAGTGAGAAACAATTCGGCACGTGACTTTCCCTTTTTGGAAATTCGAAAGCGTACAGCGTAACTTTGTATGGATAAGCATGATTTATTGGGGGTTTTGTCTTCAAACTTGGTTAAGTGCATTAAATGATAAATAAAACGAAACGTGTTTTTTATTTTTTCGAAAATCTAAATCTGACAGTGTCATCGATGGGCTAAAAGTTTGTATAGGGAAACATGATTTAAGCGGTCAAATTGCTTAAATATGGCGAAAGCCCTTTAAATATAATTAGACAATTATTTTTTGTACGAATCTGACTGGGTCAACGAAGGATTAACACTATGCCGTCCGGTGACATCACAGTGACGTCGTGAGAAAACTAGCGGCCAACAGACAGCAACACCACAGTGGTGTCGTGCGTTATATAAAAGAAACAAATTTTTTATTTAGTTTTGTATGTATATCTTCGAAATTTCATGAAAGTAGAGGAACAAGGTTGAGAACTAACGATCAGATTAGTAAAACTTAACAATTCATAGCCTCGATAATGTCAAAAACGGCCGGCGACAAGCCAAGCAATCCGTATTCGCACTGCCGACGCCAAGCGAATACATATTTACAAGACATGCGGACGGCAAAGTGTTAAGATACACTTGATTTATTGAGCCCATTCACCGAAGCTTAAGCTTCAGTGGCTGTCCTCTCAGCTGGAAATGGCAAACCTCTGAGAGTAAAAATTGCCTATGAAAAAGCTCCCAACCTGCCGTTCGGAACCGGCATAAAACTGTAGGTCCCTTCCACCCGCGTACAAAATTCACACGCACAACACGGGTGGTTGCGGGAAGCTAGGCCTTAGTCTCGCGTAAGCGGGCTGTCGTGCCAATCAATTATTATTATTAATTATTAAAGCCGATGGCCTCAGCAGCCAGTGCTTTAGCTCGTAAGTGTAATAATTATTTATAATTACTGCTCTTTTAAATAATAATAATATTAATTATTAATTAATTATTCACTTAAGCTTTGCGTGCAAAGCCGCGGGCCCAGCTAGTTGTGGAATGAACATTTTTTTTAATAAAAGTATGAAATTCTTCCGTGCAAAGCCGGGGATAACTGGGAGTATTTCCTATATTCCAGGAATTTAGCGAAATTTCTTATCTTTCTTGACTGGCACGACAGCCCGATTACGAGACTAAGGCCTAGCTACCCGCAACCATCCATGTTGTGCGTGTGAATTCTTACAAGGTTGGAAGGGACCTACTATACAGTTTTATGCCGATTCCGAACGGCGAGTTGGGAGCTTTTTCATAGGCAATTTTACTCTCAGATGTTTGCCATTTCCTGTTGATAGGACAGCCGCCGAAATAAAAATTGTTGTTTTTCTTTTTTTTTCGGTGTTAACGCAACGGAGTCTTGAACCTGGGTGTGAGCATCGCATTTCACTCGCGGCCCAACGCACTAGCCAGCTGAGCTACGACGGTTGTCTTTGCGAAATTTAGGAAGTTCAAAAAAGTTTAAAAACATTGTGTTTAAAATATAATTCATTTCAAATAACAAAACTTAAAATTAAATTTAAAATTAAAATTAACTACTTATTACAGTAAATAACTAAAATTTGCTCCAAGTTTTCTAAGGTCAACATATGTCATGCCTATGCCGTACACCAGCTCTTGGAGTACGAAAACGTTCATTATTCTTGTATCCTGTACTCAGCAATGCCTCAAAAAAAGGCTAAGTGAGCCAAACTACAACACCCTCAATAATGATCGTAAGAACATCATTCTCGGAATAACAAAAGTCTGGGCATGTCTAAATTGACCCACGTCCCCTCCCTCCCAACCACCTTCCACACAAGAGTATATCAACCTCACACTTGTTCGTTTGCATAGAAGAACATAAGTCTATATGAATATGTTTATATTAGGCATCGCAATCCCGGGATCCCGGACTTTTTCCAGTCCCGAAAATCCCGGGATTAAAGGATTTGAATCCCGGGATTTTCGGGATTGCATTTAAATGAAACTGAAAAATTGTAATAGCTTATTTCAAAATAGGCTTCAGAAGACTTCTAATTATCTACTAAGCATTCAACCAACAAGTGTTGAATCTGAAAGATGTTTCTCTTCAGTTGGGTTTATTTACAACTAGTAGGGCCCTGCGGCTTTGCACGCAAGTTTGAAGTCAATGGGCCCAATAAATCAAGTTTCTTCATACTACACTCTATGGGCGATGCCACGCCTCTTTTATGTAATGCCCAATCCATTCCTCCAGTCGAAGGGTGTGACCCGGTTTCATTGATATGCGACTTTCAGTTCCAAAGTAACGCGGAAATTTTAGTCGCAAAAAATATACCGCCAGTAGAATGACACATCTATGGGACGATGGTATACAAAACTTCAAAGCTTTCCAACTTATTGTTCCGAAGATATTCCACATTAAAAATTTGGGTTGTATGGGCGGTGCCATGCCCCTCGTCCAATACCAACCCTACTCTCCCTGTCGAAGGGCATGTCGAAATCGTAAGTATGTGCCAAATATCTTGATGTGTGATTTGCAGTTCCAAAGTTATTGAAAACAATAGGGTATCTTAAAAAGTGCCACGCCCCTTGTCCAACGCGCATACAATTTAACCACTTGAACGACACGTCTAAGCCATGATGCTATATCAAATTTCAATGCTGGCCGACTTATAATTCCGAAGATATTTCATATTAAAAACTTGGTTTGTATGGGCAGTGTCAGGCCCCCTCGTCCGATACCCACCCCATTCCCCATGTCGAAGGGCACATCTAAATTGTAAGTTTGTGTCAAATCTCTTAAGTGTGTAATTTGTAATTCCAAAGTTATTCAAAACATTTGAGTTGCTTAAAAAGTGCCACGCCCCTTGTCCAAAGCTCACAAAGTTTTACCAGTAAAACGGCACATCAACCGGTGGCCCCGCACCAAATTTTAATGCTGCCCGATGTCTCATTACGAAGATATTCCCTATTGAAAATGTAAGTTGTATGGGCGGTGCCAGGCCCCCTTGTCAAAAACCCACCCCATTCCCCCTATCGAATCGCTAAATCGTATGACACCCATATTGCTGTGACATATTTATCATAGCTGATTTGTTATTATAATGATCGTGGCGAGAAGGCGTATTAGGTAGGCGTGGTCAATCTTATATATCCTATGTTAACATCAGCAAAACACGGAATCATTTGGTATTAATACTGATTTACCGACATGTACCGTAGCTTCGGTTTTTCAGTGTAGTGGGCGCGAAGATTGGGCGTGGCCGATTTTATTATAACCTATGTTTGCCGCAATTACACGCTGAATCGTTTGATACCCATATTGCTATGACAAATATACATTGGCGAAAAGGCATATGAGATGGGTGTGGTCAATCTTATATATCCTATGTTCACATCAATGAAACACGGAATCATTTGATATTAATACTGATTCACCAACATGTACCGTAGCTTCGTTTTGTTAGTTTAGTGGACACGGAAAGTGGGCGTGGCCGATTATATTATAGCCTATGTTTGCCGCAATGACACGCTGACTCGTTTGATACCCATATTGCCTTACAAAATGCTTGCCAAAGCATACCATAGATGAGTTTTGTTACCATAGTGGGCGTAAGAAGGGGGCGTGGCCATTCTCATATAGCCTATGTACCATTCCCACAGATAAAAAATGTTTGGTGCTTATTTCATCTAAATCGGTTCAGTGGTTTTTGCCTGATTGTGGCTCAAAAAACGTCACACTTGTTTTTATATATTTTAGTATAGATAAATTTCGCTCTAGATTAGAGGACAAAACACTTAATGCCTTAGTATTTTTAAGATCTCAGTTTTTAGTTAATCAAAACGCTTAACTTTTTTATCGAAATAATCGAATTACAACTAAAAGTACAAACTATTTTATTTTTTTTTTATCAAATATGCATACACAGGGTTTTTCATCATGAGCCGAAAAAGTAAATAAAGAAAAAAATCAATTAAAATTTGAATTTTGATCAAACTTTATTATCAAAATAATATTTGGCTTGTTCCATTAGTAATGGAATATGACATCATTCAAATGACAGGGCGATTACGTTTTGGCCTCTGTACATCTTGCGCAGAACCAATTCGTTCAAATTTCGCCAATAAATCCGAAATTGTTGACAAAACAGGCCTTCCGTGACGTCCGAAATCCTTCCTTAGTGCGCGAAAAGTGGTGCTCAAATTTTCACCATTTTTGTAGTGAAATTTCACTATGCTTACAAGTTGAGCGATGCTAAATGGGTCCATTTTGATAAATGGCAAACACTAAACCAGTGACTACGTGACGCGAAACTGAGCGGGGAAATGATTTTCAGACCATTTTTTGATTTTTCCAATCGTCCGATAGTGTACGGGTTTTTTTACCCAAGCATTCGCACAGCACCGGTTACCAGTCAATTGCTTGCATCTTAAAGTGATAACTTTTCTTATTTGCTGTAAATATAACGTTGCGAAAAACCTTGTTTTACTGGTCGAAGTCATTTTGATTGCTACCCGTACCAACAGAAAGCATAAATAAATGATTTCAGACGGTAAAGTCAGCAGATATTCGGTTGCTTATTCATTCAGTTCATGTCTCATTGAGTTTGCCGTTTCTAGTGCAGCAAGAAACAGTGATGGCAAGTTGAACTCTTTTCAAACGCAGAGCTGCAACACAAGAAATTCAAACGTTAAGGCTTTGAGGGCAATCAGCAAAAACTGAAGTTAAATCATTTTAAAACTAGTTGGAACATACTTATGACGTTTTTCAGCAACAACATATTTTTTGCAATCAATTTCCTATAAACGTACTACAAAATGAGAGAAAAAAAAACGATTATTTCATTTGCAAATAAACTTCGAACGCACCAGCAGCCCTTGCCCTGACTTTTGTATGGCGAATTTGCTGTACGAACCCTAATCAACTCTGGGGCCTGGTTTGACCGAATTTGCGACTCTGGGGCCTGGTTTGACCGAATTAGCAACCGTGACTCCTCTCAGTTTCGCGTCATGTAGTCATTGCACTAAACTACAATATCAACACAATCCAACGACAGATGACAGGTTCAGTTCTCGAATGCAGGGCTGCCAAAGTTTTCGGTTCGAAATGAAAAACCCTGTATATGCACTTTATAGCGGCCTTTAGACGGTCGCACATGTTTGCAATCATGTGCGATGGGGAAAATGTGCGATGAGCGTTTACACGGTCAAACATGTGCGCACACTTCAGTTGTCTCGCTGCTGCCAACGAAGCAACATGGTATGCGCTTTCGCATAAATTTCTTTAAATTTGCATAAAAGCACCTCTATGCTGCGTTTCTTTTAATTTTTATATTCTTCACCTTTTACTTTTCACAGTTCGGGATTGTGTCTATACACCTCAAAGAACTCCTTCCATAATATTTCATTTTTTTGCGGCACCATCCTCACTGCTCGCTGTCCACCGATCGAATGAAAAAATGCACTATGTGTGTCTTACAGCCGTTTACACGGTCGCGCATGTGCGTCGCGCCGACAGAGAAATCAAAAATTTTTTAAAACCGTCGCACATGTCCGACGACACGAATTTCTTGCGTTTACACGGTCATTCTTCTCGTCGCGCCGCACATGATTGCGGACATGTGCGACCGTCTAAAGGCCGCTAAAGATACATCTGTTGCAAATCAATAAGTTATGTTTAACCCGGCGTTGGTGTGGTGAAACAAAATTACGTTATTGGTGTGGTGGGGTATGACATACCCCAAAACTTTATATAGCAGCAGCATTACGAAACAACACAAATATAAAAGATAGCAATTATATATTATTCTTTATTTAATTTTACGTAAGAAAATGCAACAAAATTTCATGTGCAAGCAATTTGTAAAAGAAAATAACAAATATAAGAAAAATAAACGAAAAATACTGATATCACTGAGCAACAGCCAACATTTTTCCGAGTTCTAGTAAGCCTTTTCTAAAGGATTTTTGGACGCTGATCACAACTGCGTACTTAGTTTTTTGATTGTTTTAGCGGTTTGTAAGTTATTAGTGGTTTTCGCTAGGAGGTGTTTTCCACGTTTATTCATCTTTGAATTTTTATTGCATTTAGAATATTGTTACGAATACTACGTCTAGTGGGCTGTTACGTATCACTGGATTGTGTAATTTGAAAATAAAACACACTCAGTTTCTTAAACGCAGACAATAAAATAAACCAACAGTCACTTTATTATTCACAGTTTCCACTTTACTGTTCGTACACTTAAATATTTGCTTAATTACTCCGTGTGGCAACTTCACTTGTCAAAACCAGACTGACTCGCTGCGCCGCATCAGGCTACCTTTTATACCTCTCAAGCCATCGCGCAGATCGTTCCCGCACATTCCGGAGTGGACTAAAAGTTTCCATCATTGCCAGGTTGGACTAAAAGTTACTATCGCGGCCGTCGTTGCCAGATTGGGTTATAGCACGGCACGTAGCGGCAGGGTTGCTTTGCACAGCGACAGACTGTCTCATCGTTACAATATGTTAAAAAACACGATAATTTTTTTATGACACAATAACGAATCCTCAAGCTATAATTTTGACCATAGTCGATTTCGATTGGTCAAGGCTTAACATTTTCGCGAATTTTTTATAAAAATTCATTTAAAATCGGTGTTGCAATTTTCAACTAGGAGCAAGTGTGCAATGTATAGTGTAAGGTTGTAACATAAACTTATAGAACAGATTTTTTTATTGTATGTGCCATTCTCGGCCTATGCTCATTGGAGTGTAAATGCGACTTCATCTTCTGAACACGTGTTTGTATTGAAATCTCCTAATGCTTTTCGCGTAATTGACGAAAGTAGTTAAAGTATTGTTACGAATACTAGTTCTAGTGGGCTGTTACGTATCACTGGATTGTGTAATTTGAAAATGAAACAACTTTAATTATTCCAACGCAGCCAATTCAAAACCAACAGTCACTTTATTATTCACAGTTTTACACTTTACTGTTCGTACACTTAAGTATTTGCTTAATTACTCCGTGTGGCAACTTCACTTGTCAAAACCAGACTGACTCGCTGCGCCGCATCCGGCTGCCTTTTATACCTGCCAGGCCATCGCGCAGATCGTTCCCGCACATTCCGGATTGGACCGGAAAGTTACCATCGCGGCCGTCGTTGCCAGATTGGATTATAGCACGGCACGTAGCGGCAGGGTTGCTTTGCACAGCGACAGACTGTCTTATCGTTACACTGCCCACCACTTAGACTTGTTCGTCCCGAACAAGTGCCGAGGCTCCGCTGTGATGAGGCGCCAGGCACTCCAAATGGACTACCTTCAGCTTAGCGCCTCTATTGCTGCAACGTTGAATCCTGTATACCACGTCGTTAATCCTAGTCACGACTTCGTACGGTCCTTCCCATGACGCTAGAAGTTTCGGAGACAAACCTTTCCTCCGCTGCGGGTTGTAGAGCATTACCAGATCGTCTTCTTGGAACCCTGCTGAGTTGGCCCGTAGATCATATCTGGCTTTCGCCTTATCGCTGAGCAGTTTGGTGCGGCCCCTTATAAATTGGTGAATTTCCTCCAGTTCCGCCCGCTTATTGGCCACGTAGTCTGTCTTAGCGCCTCCCGTCGTGCTGACTATCCCGAACTTCAAGTCAGCGGGTAACCGCAACTCTGTGCCGAACACTGCTCGAGCTGGAGTGAGTGACGTCGTATCGTGCGGGGCTGACCTATACGCCATCAGGAACAGGGGGATATGCGCGTCCCAATCCTTTTGATTCCTGCCTACCACTTTCCGCAGGTATTCCTCCAGTGTCCGGTTAAAGCGTTCCACCATGCCGTCGGACTGTGGGTGCAAAGGCGTGGTACGAGTTTTCTTTATCCCCAGTAGCTCACACACTTCCTTGAATACCGCAGACTCGAAATTCCGGCCTTGATCTGAGTGCAATTCCAACGAAACTCCGAACCTGGCTACCCAGTTGTTAACCAGCTTTTCCGAGACCGTAGTGGCTTCCTGGTTAGGAATGGGGTACACTTCGGGCCATTTGCTGAAGTAATCCATTACCACCAGCACATATTTGTTGCCTTGAGTGCTAGTTGGGAATGGGCCGGCGACGTCCATAGCAATCCGCTCGAAGGGCGCTCCCATGTTGTACTGTTGCATGCGGCCTCGATATATTCTTGTCGGCCCTTTCGCGGCTGAACATTGGGCGCAGCTCTTAATCCACTCGGCTACAGACTCCTGACATCCTACCCAGTAGAATCGTCTTTTTATTTTGGCGACGGTTTTGGTGATGCCTAGGTGCCCTCCACTGGAGTCGTTATGGTATGCCTCAATGACCTCGTTGATCCTGCATGTCGGCACTACCATTAGGGAGTTGCTGGTCCGGCCATCCGCGCTCTCCCATTCGCGGTACAGGCATCCTTCCTTCAGCCGCAGACTTTTCCACTGTGCCCAGTAAGCCTTCGCAATCGGGCTTTCACCGGCCATCTCCTGCCAGTCTGGACGTGCGCCTTACTCCTTGCCTTCGACGATTTTCGCAAGATCCGCATCCTCACGCTGGTCCTTTTGTAGCCTCTCCGCAGACCACTCTTCCTCTGGCATGACGCTGACTATCTGTTGTTTGCTTTCTATCTGTTCTTTGCTTTCGGCTTGCGAGCATTGCCTGCATTCGACTTTGCCCGGACGGCGGGACAAGGCATCGGCATTCGCATGGCTACTGCCCTTGCGATGCTCCATCGTGTAGTCGTAGCTCTGCAGTCGCTCGATCCACCGCGCCAATTGCCCTTCAGGATCTTTAAAGTATAGGAGCCATCTCAATGCCGCATGATCTGTGCGCAGGCGAAACCGTTGTCCATACAGATATTTGTCGAAGTGTTTTACGCAGTCCAATACCGCCAGCAGTTCTCTCCGTGTCACACAGTAATTGCGTTCCGGTTTCGATAGAATCCTACTGTAGTACGCTATCACTTGTTCCTGGCCGTCAATTATCTGTAAAAGCACACAGCCAATACTATTCCCGCTTGCATCTGTATCCAGCACAAACATCTCCCCAGGCACGGGGAAGGCCAGAATTGGAGCACTGCACAGTTTTTCCTTCAGGCGTGCAAAAGCCTGTTCCTGATCCTCGTTCCACTCGAAAGCTTGGCCCTTTTTCGTCAGTTTGTGCAGGCTGCTGGCTATGTTCGCGAATCCCGGAACAAATCGGCGGTAGTATGTGCACAGGCCCAGGAAACTGCGGAGCTCGTGTAGATTGCGTGGCCGGGGCCACTCCTTCCCCGTCGTGATTTTGCCTTCATCCGTATGTACTCCGCGGGCGGAAACCGTATGACCCAGATACTTGACCTCCTTTTGGAACACCGAGCACTTCTTTGGGTTGAGTCTAAGCCCAGCTTTTTGTATCCGCTCGAATACCTCGTTCAGCTTTTCCAGGTGGTTGTCGAAGCTTTTGCCCATCACGATTATGTCGTCGAGGTATACCAGACATGTCCGCCAATGCAGCCCTTTTAGCACGCGTTCCATTAGCCGCTCGAATGTTGCTGGTGCATTGCAGAGTCCAAACGGCATGACGGTGAACTGCCACAAACCATCGCCAACACTGAAAGCCGTTTCTCCTTGTCTGCAAGCTCTACCTGCCAATAGCCGCTGCGTAAATCGAGTGTGGAGAACCACTGCGTGCCTGACAGTGTGTCCAGGGTGTCATCGATCCGAGGTAGTGGATAACTGTTCTTGCTCACATCATTGAGCTTCCGATAATGCACACAAAATCGGGTACTACCATCCTTTTTCTTGACTAGCACGAACGGCGAGCACCAGGGGCCCGAAGAAGGCTCTATGACCTTGTCTTTCCGCATGTTCTCGATCAAATTTGTGGCCTCCTCCCTCTTGGCCAGAGGAACTCGTCTTGGTGGTTGGCGAATCGGTTTTGCACTTCCGGTGTCGATGCTGTGCTTCACTATGGCCGTTCTTCCGCCTGCTTCTGCCGCAAATATTGACCAATAGTGCTGCAGGAAAGACCTCACCTTCTGTTTCTGCTTGGCCGTCAACTCGCTGCTCCAATGGTTCTCTTGCGGTATGACGTCCATGTTAAAACCGCTCTTCTTATTACCTCCAGGTAGGCTACTCTCGCAATTGACCACTGCTACAGCTTCCTTACACTCGCCAATTACCTCATCCTTCCCGACATATCTGGGTGCATTCAGGGGGTTCAGTATTCTGACTGGTATTCTGCCATTCTTAGGTTCCACTAATGTACGTCCGATGATGATGTTGTCGTGTCCTTGTTTTGGTGCTTCAACAACCCACAGCCGACTCGTCCCATCGTCCTCGTCCACCTTTGCCCACACAATCGCCTCAGAATTCGCTGGTATCCTCCTGTGTTGACACGATACAACCTTCCTTACCGCCACGCTTCGCTCATAGCCGGTGTGCAGCGGGAATTCAACGCTGGCATATCTCAGCACATTTTCCTTCAGGTCCAGCGTAAAACCGTGCCTAATCATGAAATCCACGCCGATAATCACGTCGTCCATTATATCCGCGACGATGAACTCATGTTCCAGGCTGCTGGTGCCGATAGTAATCGTTTTCGTAACTTTCCCTCTTACCGGCGCGCGCTCGCCAGTCGCAGTCCGCAGCTGTATGCCATGCAGCGGTTCCCAGTTCTTCAGCAGCTTTCTCTTTATGATCGAATATGACGCTCCAGTATCCAGTGTCAACACGAACAACTTTCCATCTATCCTTCCTTCAATTGTCAAGCTGCTGGGCTGTCGTTTCAGCTGTGAGACAAGGATGGTGGGGCGGCAGATTGTGGGGATCAGCTCACGCCCCTTTGGGCTGACCCGTTTTAGTTTAACGGCTCCTCGTCCTCAGCCCTGCGCTTGTTGGCTGAGCCTCGATTGTCAGTATTCCTCGCTTCAGGCGATTGCGATCGAGATCGGGAACGCCTCTTTCGTTCACGGCAGTCTCGTGATATGTGGCCCTGCTTGCCACATACCCAGCAAACAACTTTAGAGGAGACCACCCGTGGCCTGTCCGGTGGCTCAGAGCTTATGGTCTGGATCGTAATGTCGTTGTCTGGCTGAATCTGGCGTATCCTTGCAGGTGCATACCGAGTGCTCCCAATCCATGTCGCCTGCTATCAAAATTTGTACATTTGTGAATATTGCTCCCGCTTTTAACATACAATTTTCTGTTAGACGTCTGTAAACGGCAAAACTGAGTTAACTCAGTTTTGAAAGTGAGTTCACGCACTTTGATACAAAAACAATTGTATGGGAATTTGAGCATTTAAATGCGATGTCAAACTGCAGTTAAGCGTAAACTGCAGTTAAGGCCCAGTGGAAATAGGCTATAAGGCTTCCATGCCGGCAGTTGGGGTTGTTTTCATTGCCCCCGTAATGCTTAAGCATGCAAACCTTTGGACTCTGTTTAATCTTTTTATTGTTGTGCTCTGCTTGGTTTTGCCCCACCATACTAGAGCACCGTATAGTATGATGGGTCTTACCATTTGTGTGTACGCCCAGGATGTCATACGGGGTGAAAAGCCCCAAGATTTACCCAGTAATTGTCTTATCGTCCATAGCGATTTCGTTGCTTTTTTAAGAACTGTGTTTAAATGCGGTTCCCAAGTGAGTTTTTGATCTAGGGTAACTCCTAGATATTTGACCTCTGCCTTGATTGGAACAGTTATATTATTTCTTTTTAGTGTTGGGAGATTAAGCTTCCGTTTTCTCGTGAATGGAACGATGGTAGTCTTATTGGGGTTAATTGATAGCCCCTCTCTACTGCACCAGTTCCAGGTTTCGTTTAGGGCATTTTGCATAAGATCGCACAATGTGCCTTCATGCGTGCGCTTTATTATTACTGCTAGGTCATCCGCGTAGCCTATAGTTTTATTTCCTTTGGAATTTAGTAATTTAATTAATTCATCAACCAGTATAGACCATAATAAGGGAGATAAAACCCCACCTTGCGGGCAGCCTTTTACTACGTTGATGCTTAGTACTGCAGGACCTAACTTAGCTGTTATTACCCTTTGGTTTAGCATGCTACATATCCAGTTGGTAACCTCATGGTTTGTCCCTCTATTAGAGAGGGCTAATACCATAGATTGGAAGCTAGCATTGTCGAAGGCGCCCTCTATGTCCATAAATGTGCATAGGGCTATGCCTTTTGCATCGAGTGTTTTTTCTATCTCAGTCACCAATAGACTCAGTGCTGTGATAGTTGATTTGTTCTTTTGGTACGCAAATTGATATGTGTGTAGTGGAGTTTGTAATAGTACCTCATCCCTTATTTATTTATTTATTTATTTATTTAACAGATAATACAGGCATATAAGATACAATCTTTTGCATGCCAATTAGGAACACATTCGTTTTAAACATTACACAATAAATAAAATATCATTACAATGTTTAATAATTTACAAGAAAAATCTTAACTATGTGTAAGTGAAAGTAGAGAAATAGAGTAAAGAGTAAAAGAAAAGTTTGAGATGTTATGAGAAGTGTTTGAAGAGTAGATGCTTAAAGTTACTACTGCCCGAAATACATTTGATTGCACTAGGGAGCGAGTTCCAAGACCTTATGGCGCTAACGAAAAAAAGCCTACTGGAATTTTTGAAATTATGGCTAGGAATTAGGAGATTGTAGTTTCGACTTGACTTGCAAAACAAAAGTTTTTCAAAAAGGTAGCAGGGACGCTTCGTATGTATAAGTTTATGTAAAAACATACAGTTTCGTGCTTCTAAGTAGCTTTTGAGGTCAAGACCAAGCAACTGTCTACTATAAGAAGAAACGTGATCCCCTTTCTTTAATCTATAGACGTAACGTGCAGCATTGTTGTAGGCAATAAGCAGTTTATGCTCCGACCTAGAATCAAGTTTGCTATAAACAACTTCTGAATATGTAATTATGGGTAAAATTAGCTGTAAAACCAATTTTCGTCTTGTCTCACATGGTACGAATGCAGCAGTCATTCTAAGATTTCGTAACGCTAGATATATTTTGCTTACGACCGAGTTTATGTGGTCCTCACAAGACAACGAGGAATTGATCCTGAAGCCAAGGTTAGTGATCCGGTCTACGAACTGCAGCTGAGATCCATTGAGATAAATTTGAGGAACATCACAAAGGGAGAGCGGTGATTTGGAGATCGGGAGAGGTCTATAAGTTTGTAGAGGTCTATAAGTTTTTCCATCGTTTTTAACAAAAATGATGAGAGGCTGATGGGCCTGTAGGATTTTGGGGAGTCAGGTGGCTTGTTGCCCCCTTTAGGTATAAATATAACTCTTACCTCCCTCCAGACCTTTGGAATATAGCTCAGTATAATACTGGCTCTATAGATAAGAACCATTTTTTGAATTAGTTTGTCCGTGCCCCTTGAGAGGAGTGCCGGAAATATGCCGTCTGGCCCTGGCGATTTGTAGGGCTTAAATGAGTTGATGGCCCATTTTACCCTATCAAAGCTGATGATTTTTTTAGCTATAGTATCACCTGGCCTGGCCTGTACGGGTGGGACAATTTCAGGAGTGCACTGACCCCTTTCCCGCATTTTGCACTCTGGAAAATGAGTTTTTAGAAGGAGCTCTAGAGTGTCTCCGAATGAGTTTGTTAGGGTACCGTTAGTGTCCCTTAATGTGCCTATCGGGCTAGTATGTCCTTTGGACAGGGTACTTTTGATTCTGGCTGTTGCCGGAATGTCCCCCAGTTCCTCGCAGAATTTTTGCCAAGATCTTCTTTTGGAGTCTCTTATTTCTTTGTTATATTTTGTAAGGGCTAACCTATAGTTACCCCAGAAGTTAGTTCTTTTGGCTTTATTGAATTCCTTCCTAGCCAATTTACGAAGTTGTGCCAGATTGTTGTTCCACAAGGGAACACTCTTCGTGGAGGTCTTAGTTCTGAGTGGACAGCAATCATGGTACGAATTTGTGAGTACGTCAGTTAAGTTTTCAACTTCTCTGTCTAGCTCATCCGTTGTCCTAATGAAATGATTGTGACCCGTTAGTTTTGTTGAGATATTTTCTGTATATCTCTTCCAATCTGTCCATTTAGGGCTACGGTAGAGTGAGACACTCTTTGTTGGCCCTTCTATATTAAAGAAAATATACTTATGATCTGACATTGAGTCCTCTTCTGAGACTCTCCAGTTTTGTATCATATCAGAAGTTTTGTTAGTGATAAGAGTTAAATCTAGTACTTCTTGTCGTATGGCATTTACAAATGTCGGAGTTTTACCTTTATTTGCAATTGCCATATTGCTAGTTAATAAATAGTCAAGGAGTAACTCACCTCTACTGTTTGTGTCTGTGCTGGCCCATACTACGTTGTGGGCATTGACATCACAACCTATAATAAGGTTTTTTCCGTGGACACTGCAATGGTCCACGAGATTCTTCACTGTTGGTGGTGGAATTTCGTCGGCATCCCCAGGGAAGTAGGCTGAGGCTATAACTACCTCAGTCCTGATCCCATCCTGCTCCACCTCTACGACTATCGCCGCTGTGTCTCCGTCCAAGAATTCTGTAAACGGTAGAAAATTAATATTAATGACCGCAGCTCTTGGTCTGGCTGCATTATTGTCATATATTACCTGGTAGTTTTTGATGTTTAGGCCTTGTATGCGGCCTTTGTTGACCCAGGGTTCCTGGATCAGGCCTATGACGTTAAGGCCGTTAATAAACCTTCTGCTGAGTTCCGCTGTGGCCCCCTTAGCATGGTGAAGATTTATTTGCACGCATCTCATGCTTTTTCCTCTGACTGTTTGGAGCCACTGAGAGAGTCAGACTCGTCTTCCACGATCTCCACATCGTCCAGTTGTTTGGCCAAATCCTCGGCACTTGTGTCGTCGGCCTTTAGCTTGAGGCTAATCTCGTTCAGGCAGAAGCTAACTCTGCCTTTGGCTGCCTCTATAGCCGCTGCTGACTTCTGGTCCACCGCAAGGACCAGCATGGCGTTGGAGCCCTTCTCTATCCTTTTTAGGACTCTCCAGGCCGTCGTGTTTAGGCCTGTATTTTGGACTTGGAGGTACCTCAGGATTTTCTGGTTTTCACTCCCGGCAGATTTCGGGAAGTACCCCACTGCGACCCTAGAGTGAGGAACCTTTGATTCATCTACGGCCCACAGTGAGGCCCCTCCCACGGTACCATTTCTACGATGATGGACCTCATCCACACGGCAGTAGAGTCCTCCTTACAATGCAGGACAAGAAATCCTGCCTTGTAGGTGGACCCCAAAAATTGAGGACGCACAGAGCCACTGTCCAAGATTTTCTCCAGAATGGACTCCTGAATGGAGTCCATTTGTTCTGTGGTTAGGACCGTATCTGGATAGTCCCTCGGTAATACAGCCATTTTAACCCCTTGCAGGGCGTCTCTGTATGAGGCAGTGGGCTGCCTTTTACTGGACTGTGCTGTTGTTTTCGATGTGGAGGGCCCCTCCTCCCGTGTTCGCTTCTTGTCTGAGGCCTCTGGTGGAGTTTGCTCCACAGACCGGGTCCTCTTAGACAAGGAGTGCTTACCTTTAGGGTTTGTTGGTATTGGGAGGCGTGCCCTTTCGAACGCCTCTTCTCTTGCCACACCTTTTTTTAGTAGGTATGTCAACCTCTTTTTGGCGGCGCCACAGAGCCTTGGGCGATCAAGCTCAGGTGAACCTTCTTTCGCGGCGTCTCCGGGTATCTGGCTAGCCTCCGATACGCCCGTTGTACTTGGAGGTCCGGAGACCTTTGTAGGGCAGTTGATGTCCGCCACCTTTGCCTTCGATTGAGGTCCTCGGGCCTCTTTAGCAGGGCTTTTACCGCCACTGTTATCGTTGTTGCGCCCCGGGTCCTCCATTGGACCCAAAGCCAAACACTTTGTGGTTTTCCTATTATAAATTATTTATTATTTTATAATAGGAATATAATATTTTATTTATTATAAGAGAAGTAAATAGTAGAGTGTCGGAACTAAGTCCAGACACTGTGGCAGCACTGTGCGTCGAAGCACGGAACGCAACCCCACAAGTAGGTGGCGCCGTGCGCACCGACGGTCGATCGACGCTTGCGCTGTGGCAACGCTGCACACGGGAACGCAAAACGAGACTTCGCAGGTAGATGGCGCTGTGCGCGCCGACGGTCCTACCAACAAACAGCTGACGGGAAAAAAGGCGGGAGCCACCAGATGTGCTCCTCAGCACCAAAGACCGGATCGGCCCAGCACCTCACGCGCAGGAGACCACAGCCACCACAATGGACACACCACCCACCGCGACGACGTAACAGCCTCTCCAGAGCACGACAGTCACCGGCCGTGGATCCGACCAGGCGCCAGCACCTTAACTCGCGACACCGCTGTCAGCGGGAACACTACTTGAACTCCTACCTTGTTTATAAGAGGATTGTAAGAGGATTCCAGCAGAAACACAACACCAGAAACACAGCTTTCACTACACCTCCGTTTTTTTCCTTTTACGTTTCTTTTATTTTTGAAAATTTGAAAATATTTTTTAATTGCCGAATTCTCAAGAAATTTACACTTGCTGCAGCGCAGAGTTGCCAGATGGGACTCTATGGGGCAAGTGGGCATAGTATTGGTGGTGTGCTATCACAGATAATAGATGGCCAAGTACAAGTGGTAGCCTACTACAGCAAAATTTTGTCAAAGCCTGAACGCAACTACTATGTGACACGAAGGGAGTTGCTCGCAGTATTGGAATGCGTGAAACACTTCCATAAATACCTGTATGGACAAAAGTTTCGCCTGCGCACAGATCATGCGGCATTGAGATGGCTGCTGAACTTTAAGGATCCGGAAGGCCAGTTGGCGCGGTGGATCGAACGACTGCAGAGCTACGACTACACGGTAGAGCATCGCAAAGGTAGCAGCCATGGAAATGGCGATGCCTTGTCACGCCGTCCGTGCAAAACCGAATGCAGACATTGTTCGCGAGCCGTAAGCAAAGAGCAGATAGTGGACGTACGATTGGTCAGCGTTATGCCAGAGGAAGAGTGGTCTGCGGAGAGGATACAAAAGGACCAGCGCGAGGATACGGATGTTAAAAAAATCATTGAAGGCAAGGAGCAAGGCGCACGTCCAGACTGGCAGGAGATGGCCGGTGAGAGCCCGATCGCGAAGGCTTACTGGGCACAGTGGCAAAGTCTGCGGCTGTCTGATGGCTGCCTATACCGCGAGTGGGAGAGCGAGGATGGCCGGACCAGCAATTCCCTTATCGTGGTCCCGAAATGCAGGATCAATGAGGTGATCGAGGCATATCATAACGACTCCAGTGGAGGGCACCTAGGCATCACAAAAACTGTCGCCAAAATAAAAAGACGATTCTACTGGGTAGGATGCCAGGAGTCTGTCGCGGATTGGATTAAGAGCTGTGATCGATGTTCGGCTGCGAAAGGGCCAACAAGAAGATCTCGGGGCCGCGTGCAGCAGTACAACATGGGAGCGCCCTTCGAGCGGATTGGCATGGACGTCGCCGGGCCATTCTCACTTAGCACTCAAGGCAACAGATATGTGCTGGTGGTTATAGACTATTTTAGCAAATGGCCCGAAGTGTATGCTATTCCTAGCAAGGAGGCCAACACGATCGCGGAAATTCTGGTAAACAACTGGGTGACCAGATTTGGAGCTCCGCTGGAGTTGCACTCGGATCAAGGCCAGATTTTCGGACTGATTACGCAGTCAACAAGCGGTTGGAGCTGAAAGAAATTCACTAGTTTATAAGGGACAGTGTCCAACTGGTCAGCGATAAGAAGAAAGCCAGATATGATCTACGAGCTAACACGGCGGGGTTCCAACCATCAGCGGAGGAAAAGTTTGTCTCCAAAGCTTCAAACGTTCTGGGAAGGACCGTACAAGGTCGTGACCAGGATTAATGACGTGGTGTACAGGGTTCAACACTGCGGCAACAGAAACGCAAGGTTGAAAGTAGTCCATTTCGAGCGCCTAAGGCACTCTGTGCTGAATGCTTTTCTATGCACGAATGCTTTTCCAAGCATGCTTTTAGGCATGCACTTTGAAGTACGGCAAATTTGGTATAATTCGCTTGGATAGTCCGATATGGCAAGGATGGTTCGCGAAAGGTAATGAACTTTGCTAGAACAATCGAGATAGAAAGTACAACTGGAATGTGCAAGAAACTTCGGCGCGATAAGAAAACTGGTATAAAAGCAGCAGTGGCAGCGCAAGGGTCGAGTCTGTGTTGAGCAAGCAAAGTGGTAACAAGTGTAGATACAAGCGAAGTGTAAATCTGTAAATAAAGTGATTGTTAGTTTCTGACTGCGTTTTGCGCTGAATAAGTGAAGTTGTTTTATTTTCAAACACAATCCAAACGAACCTTGGAAAACAAACTTGGATTTTCGTAACAATATATGGACTAGCTGACCCGGCGAAGTTTCTCTCGCACGAGATTTGTTGTTTTTTATAATGAAATACGCGAGATGGCGAAACCAACTAAAGGAAGAAGAGGAGCTACTGATTAACGTAATCGAGGCCCACAAATAAGCAATGTTGCTGCTAAGTTTCAGTAAAGAAATGGACTGCGCTTGAACCGGATTTAAATCATATGGGCGGTGCCATGCCCTCTTATTCAATACCTGCCCCTTATTCAATGCCCTCTGTCGAAAGAGAAAATGGAAGGTTCGTACTACGTTTCATTGCTGAGCGACTTATAGTTCAGCAAAATATTTGGGTCACAAAAAATTTGACATGCCCCTTGTCCAACGCCCATCAGATCTTATCATTAGAATGACTCATCTATGGGACGACGGGGTACTAATTTTCAGTGTTGTACAACTTACAATTTGGAAGATTCCATTATTAAGATCTGGCTCGTATGGATGGTGCCACGCCACCTCGTCCAATACCTCCCCATTTCCTCTGTCGAAATATATTGTAACGAAAAGGCAGTCTGTCGCTGTGCAAAGCAACCCTGCCGCTACGTGCCGTGCTATAATCCAATCTGGCAACGACGGCCGCGATAGTAACTTTTAGTCCAATCTGGCAACGACGGCCGCGATCATCATGGAAACCTTTAGTCCATTCTGGAATGCGCGAGAACGGTCCGCGCGATGGCCTGACAGGTATAAAAGGCAGCCGGATGCGGCGCAGCGAGTCAGTCTGGTTTTGGCAAGTGAAGTTGCCACACGGGGTAATTAAGCAAATACTTAAGTGTACGATCAGTAAAGTGTAAAACTGTGAATAATAAAGTGACTGTTGGTTTTGAATTGGCTGCGTTGGAATAATTAAAGTTGTTTCATTTTCAAATTGCACAATCCAGTGATACGTAACAGCCCACTAGACGTAGTATTCGTAACATTTGGTGTCAGAAGTGGGATTGTGGAAAATTGAAAGTAAACAAATAAATAAAATTATAAAAGCACGGACATGGTTAAACTCGAGCTGCTGAAGGTGGACCAGCTGAAGAAGGAGCTGGCTGCCTGGAATTTGCCGACTGCTGGCGGAAAGGTGGAATTGCAGTTGCGCTTGCGAGAAGCATGTGAGGCACGAGGCGTCGATTGGACTGTGCACGAGTTCGGAGCGCAAGAACTAGAGGCGTCGGCCAAGGTGGAGGAATCGCCTGCTGTTGCTGCGTCGCTGCAAAGTACGGCTGCAGCAGCTGCACCAATACAAGCGTTGGACATGAGCCAACTAATGGCTGCACTCAAAGGCATGTCGGCGCAAATGGAAACGGCGAATCGAGAAATGGCAGCGAAGCTGGAAACTACGAATCTCGAAATTTCGGCAAAAGTCGAGAGAAATTCTGCGCGCATAGAGCAGAAGGTAGAGGAAATTTCCAATAGGCTGAACGGGAAAGTTGAGCATCTTGAGACGCGCATGGACAATTGGGACAAACGAGTTGACAACCTGGATGAGTCTTTGAACAAACGAGTTGACAGTCTGGAAGTTCGATGCACAGAAAGATAGACGAACGGCTTCGAGAGGTACAGCTGCGAGCAAGGATGCGGTCAGTTGAGGAAAGTTTCGCCATAAAAGCGCCTACCTATGATGGTACTACGTCGTTTGACACATTTAAATTGCAATTCGACTTGGCTGCTTTGGAAAATCAGTGGACAGATATCAGGAAAGGTCGGAGACTGATACTGGCTCTAAGAGATCCTGCAGCTGAGGTAATAAAGACCGTTCCGGAAGGTTTGAGAGGTGATTACGACACATAAGGGCGCTGGCAGCCAGATACAGTGACGAGCACAACAAAATGCTGTATTATTGCGAGCTGAAGAGCCGCAGACAAAGGGCCAACGAGGCGCTGCAAACATATGCAGCAGACATTGAGCGGCTCGTACAGTTGTACTACCCGGAATTCGGCGCTGATGGCCTCGAGAGGATGAAGATTGAGTCATTTATTAAAGGTCTTCATGACTCGGAGACACGTCGCAGTGCGTTGATGATGGGCAAGCCGACATTTAAGGAGACGGTGACCAGCGCGATGACGTATGAGGCGGCCTGGAGAGGAAGTTTTCGACATTCATTGGCTGAAAAGCGTCGAGCCCAATCTGCACGTGTCACCCAAAGCCACACAGTGAGCTCGGTCGCACCAGCGGGGCTGCGGGCAGTGTCATCTACAGTCAGTTGCTGGCGATATGGCAAGCAAGGCCACATATCACGAGACTGCCATCTGCGGGAAAAGCGTTCCGGACAACAGACGTCGCTACAGAGGGCTGCCGCTCTGCCACAACATTCGAATGCAGGCAATGCTCGCGAGCCGAAAGCAAAGAACAGATAGTGGACGTCCGGTTGGTCAGCGTCATGCCAGAGGAAGAGTGGTCTGCGGAGAGGCTACAAAAAGACCAGCGTGAGGATGCGGATCTTGCGAAAATCGTCGAAGGCAAGGAGCAAGGCGCACGTCCAGACTGGCAGGAGATGGCTGGTGAAAGCAAGATCGCGAAGGCTTACTGGGCACAGTGGAACAGTCTGCGGCTGAAGGAAGGATGCCTGTACCGCGAATGGGAGAGCGCGGATGGTCGGACCAGCAACCCCCTAATGGTAGTGCCGAAATGCAGAATCAACGAGGTCATCGAGGCATACCATAACGACTCCAGTGGAGGGCACCTAGGCGTCACCAAACCCGTCGCCAAAATAAAACGACGATTCTACTGGGTAGGATGTCAGGAGTCTGAAGCCGAGTGGTTTAAGAGCTGCGACCGATGTTCAGCCGCGAAAGGGCCGACAAGAAAATCTCGAGGCCGCATGCAGCAGTACAACGTGGGAGCGCCCTTCGAGCGGATTGCTATGGACGTCGCCGGCCCATTCCCAACTAGCACTCAAGGCAACAAATATGAGCTGGTGGTAATGGATTACTTCAGCAAATGGCCCGAAGTGTACCCTATTCCTAACCAGGAGGCCACTACGATCTCGGAAAAGCTGGTAAACAACTGGGTAGCCAGGTTCGGAGTTCCGTTGGAGTTACACTCAGATCAAGGCCGGAATTTCGAGTCTGCGGTATTCAAGGAAGTGTGTGAGCTACTGCGGATAAAGAAAACTCGTACCACGCCTTTGCACCCACAGTCCGACGGCATGGTAGAACGCTTTAACCGGACACTGGAGGAATACCTGCGGAAAGTGGTAGGCCGGAATCAAAAGGATTGGGACACGCATATCCCCCTGTTCCTGATGGCGTATAGGTCAGCCCCGCACGACACGACATCACTCACTCCAGCCCGAGCAGTGTTCGGCACAGAGTTGCGGTTACCCGCTGACTTGAAGTTCGGGGTAGTCAGCACGACGGGAGGCGCTAAGACGGACTACGTGGTCAATAAGCGGGCGGAACTGGAGGAAATTCACCAGTTTATAAGGGGCCGCACCAGACTGGTCAGCGATAAGGCGAAAGCCAGATACGATCTACGGGCCAACTCAGCAGGGTTCCAAGAAGGCGATTTGGTAATGCTCTACAACCCGCAGCGGAGGAAAGGTTTGTCTCCGAAACTTCAAGCGTCATGGGAAGGACCGTACGAAGTCGTGACTAGGATTAACGACGTGGTATACAGGATTCAACGTTGCAGCAATAAAGGCGCTAAGCTGAAGGTAGTCCATTTGGAGCGCCTGGCGCCTCATCACAGCGGAGCCTCGGCACTTGTTCGGGACGAACAAGTCTAAGTGGTGGGCAGTGTAACGATAAGGCAGTCTGTCGCTGTGCAAAGCAACCCTGCCTCTACGTGCCGTGCTATAATCCAATCTGGCAACGACGGCCGCGATGATAACTTTTAGTCCAATCTGGCAACGACGGCCGCGATCATCATGGAAACCTTTAGTCCACTCTGGAATGCGCGAGAACGGTCCGCGCGATGGCCTGACAGGTATAAAAGGCAGCCGGATGCGGCGCAGCGAGTCAGTCTGGTTTTGACAAGTGAAGTTGCCACACGGGGTAATTAAGCAAATACTTAAGTGTACGATCAGTAAAGTGTAAAACTGTGAATAATAAAGTGACTGTTGGTTTTGAATTGGCTGCGTTGGAATAATTAAAGTTGTTTCATTTTCAAATTGCACAATATCCAGTGATACGTAACAGCCCACTAGACGTAGTATTCGTAACAATATGAATAAATGGTAGGTTCGAACTATGTTTCATTGCTGAGCGACTTATAGTTCAGCAAAATATCACAAAAAATGTGCCACGCCCCTTGTCCAACGCCCATCAAATCGTATCAGTAGAATGACTCATCTATGGGACGACGGGTTACATAATTTCAGTGTTGTACAACTTACAATTTGGAAGATATTCCATTATTAAGATCTGGCTCGTATAGGTGGTGCCACGCCCCCTGAAAAATAGATAGTAGCCGATTCTCAAACCTGCATTCTCAAATATGCATATAAAATTTCATAAAAATCGGTCAAGCCGTTTCGGAGGAGTATGGTAACCAACATTGTGACACGAGAACTTTATATACAGCCCTAACCACTATTAATTCGTAACCCTACGATTTTTCTCATATTAATTTTTCAATTTCTCATATTAATTCTTCAAAAACGGTTCCACAACAATAATATTGAAGTTTTAGTCTGGCCTTCATCTAGCCCAGACCTAAGTCCAATGCAGCCCTAATGAAAAGAAGATTGAGGAATGAGCCCCCACGAACCCTCTTGGAACTAGAAAACAAAATTTAAGAGATTTGGGACTCTATTACACCGGAAGGTTAGGTTAGGCTGGCTGACCCACGGGGGGGTCTCACATAGACCATGTTGGTCCATAGTGATACCAGAAAGGTTCTGGAGCTTCAGACCTGTATATAATTTTTTAAAAACGTTTTGGCAAATCTAAGCAAGTCGCCGCTTTTTTGTTCCGCGATTCTTTCCAAGGAAGGGAACGACGCGGATCCGAGGCAGCTGACCCGTGATCTGTAGAGAGCAGGGCAGTGGCACAGCAAATGCTCCAGGGTACCCTTGGCACCGGCGGCCAACGAAGACATAGCGGCAGAATACTCCCCGCTGCCCACACAGAAACGAACGCGGGTGATCTCGCCCAGAGTAACAATGCGTAACAAGCCGGGAAACCAGCAGAGCGGCCAGCAGCTAAAAAGAGGAATAGAAAAAGCGAGCGGCGCAAGGAGAGCACTCCAGCAATCGCCGAGCCATGTGCAAAAGGAGGCGGAGCTAAGCCCGAGCAAAATGTTGTGCGAGAGCAGCCACCAAACTCTCGCACATAAAAATAGCAAAGCGTCTGCAAATCAGGATCGGCAATCAAACCTGCAATCTGATTGGACACTTGTGAAGCGTAAGCAGGGGAAACTCAACGCGGACGCTAAGCAAGTGGGGGCAGCAGCTCACAAAACAAACAGGCCAATCAGGACCCGGCCGGATGCAATTATTATTACGAAAGCGGGCGAAGGGTCGTATGCTGATATTTTGCGGCGGGTGAAGACAAATGAATCACTCAAACCACTTGGTGAGGATGTTAAAGCTATTCGAAGAACGGCTAAAGGCGAATTGCTTCTTGAACTCAAAAGGACACACGAGAGCAAGGCAGCGGCGTATCAACTTCCGATTGAGGAGGTGCTCAAAGAAGAGGCGAAAGTGGCAGCAAAGATGCACACCATCACTATTTAATGTAGGGATCTCGATGAAGTTACGACGGCCGAGGACATTTGTGATGCGCTACATGACCATTGCGGCATCAGGCGTCCAGAAGCATCAGCCGTGCGCAGCCTACGAAAGGGCTATAATGGCACACAGACTGCATATGTCAACCTGCCGGCTGCAGATGCGAAAACAGTGCTAAAGGCAAGCCGGGTGCGCATTGGCTGGGTCTACAGCAGGTTGCGCGAGCTAGCAGTAACTAAATGCTGCTACAAGTGCTGGGGATACGGCCACTTTTCGCAAAACTGCAAAGAGGCAGTGGACAGATCCAACCTCTGCAGGCGCTGTGGAGAAAACGGTCACCTGGCGGCGGCGTGCACAAATGACAGAAAGTGTGCTCTATGCCTGGGCGATCACACAGCAGGCAGCTACAAATGTCCGGCTCTACAGAAGGCGAAAGATCTGAACAATCAATGAAGATTGTACAGCTCAACCTTAATCACTGCGCTGCCGCTCAATGTCTACTGCAGCAAACGATAAATGACCATAACTTCGACCTGGCGCTGCTTAGTGAGCAGCATAAAAATCGAGAAGAATGCGAGTGGGTGACGGATGAGAGCAACAAGGCGGCAATCTGGGTTCTGAACGGCAACACCGTCCAGCACAAAATGACAACGCCGCAGCCCGGCTTCACCTGGGTGAAGTGCAGCGGAATTTTCTTTTTCTCCTGCTACGCCACACCCAGCTGGACCGTACGTAAATTTGAGCAAATGCTCACATCACTGGCGACCGAAATACAGGGAAAGTCACCAGCTGTGATAGGTGGAGACTTTAACGCGTGGTCGACCGCCTGGGGCAGTAGCCGCACAAACCAACGCGGTAAAATTCTGTTAGAATGGCTAGCACCCCTAGAGCTGTATCTGCTTAATAATGGCGGCGAATACACGTTCGACTCGGGTAGAGGCAGATCCGTAATTGATCTCACATTTGCACACAGCTGCATTGAGCGCAACGCACGGTGGTGCGTTAGCGATATTTACACGCACAGTGACCATCGCGCCATCACTTTGGAGATAAGTCAGCCAGGCCCGAGAGGCACGCGCGATATCCGCAAAGCGCAGACCAAAGGGTGGAAGAGGAAGATGTTTGATGGGGACTTCTTCGGCCTTGTGTGGTCGGAGGAGCAAGTACGACCGGACACAGCGGCAAACATGGCCCATTGTATTACTGCCAAACTCGCTAAAGCATGCGACGCGACGATGCCCAGAATCACTGGTAAACCTGGCCGAAAGCCAGTATACTGGTGGAACCAGGAGATTGCCGAATCAAGAAAACGATGCAAGCAGGCGCAAAGGAAGTTGCAGAGAGCAAGAAATCGCCCAACAATTGAGCTAGTGCGTGCCGAATATAAGGCGTGCAGAAACGCGCTTAAGAAAGCCATCAGCACAAGCAAGAAGGCATGCTTCAAGGCGCTGTGCGCGGATGCCGATATTGATCCCTGGGGTTTGGCGTACAAGGTGGTTATGAAGCGAGTAAAAGGACCTAGATCGCCACAACCGTCTGACCCTACGCTCATGAGCGCGGTGGTCGCCACGCTCTTCCCACTGCAAGAGGTGCAAACGATTAGCTCAGGGATCGTGGACCTGACAGAAATTCCAACTGTCAGCACGGCCGAGCTGCTACAAAGTGTTGCCAAAATTGCCGATAACAAGGCATCGGGGCTGGACGGCATACCAAATGTAGCGCTAAAGGCAGCGATGAAGGCGCGGCCGGAGATCTTTTCGCAGCTCTACACGGCCTGCCTCATGGAAGGAGGCAGGCCGTGTAGCAGTGGAAAAGGCAAAGACTTGTGCTCCTGCTTAAGCCTGGAAAGCCGCCAGAGCAGCCGTCATCATACAGGCCACTATGTATGCTAGACATCATGGGCAAGGTGCTGGAGAGGCTTATCTGCAACAGACTGCAGGAAACCCTAGAGGGGCCTGGTGGGCTCTCAGATCGCCAGTTTGGCTTCCGCAGAGCACGATCCACTGTAGACGCCATTCGAGCGGTGATGGACATTGCCCAAGAGGCAACAAGCGGCAAGAGGTGGCTGGGTGGCACCAAAAAGTACTGCGCGGTCATCACGCTAGATATCAAAAATGCCTTCAACTCGGCGAACTGGGGCAATGTCATCGCTGCACTACAGAACTTCGGGGTCCCTGCTTACCTGCAACGCATTATTAGTAGCTACTTCAGCTACGTGCAGCGATACAAAGTGACTGGAGGCGTACCCCAAGGATCGGTACTTGGACCCACGCTCTGGAACGCGATGTATGATGGCGTCCTTCGGCTGAAACTGCCGGAAGACGTTCACATCATCGGCTATGCAGATGACATAGCGGTCGTAGCGGTCGCCAAACACCTGCATATCCTCGAGGCGCACTGTAACACCGCAATAGCTCGCATCAGGCAATGGCTACAAGCAGCGAAACTTGAGTTGGCCGCTCACAAAACCGAAGCTGTGCTGCTTAGCACACGTAAAGTGAGCGAGGTGCTCACCGTCACGGTCGGAGGTCACACGATCACCTCACTGCCCCACCTGCGATATCTAGGCGTCATCATCGACTCCAAGATGACATTTAGAGAGCACCTAAACGTCGTTTGCGAAAAGGCCACGCGAGTCTATGGCGCGCTCGCACGCATGATGCCAAACATCGGAGGTCCCCGCTTTAGCCGGCGAAAACTGCTCTCAACAGTGACGGGGTCTATACTGTTATACGCAGCACCGATCTGGGCGGATGTGGTAAAGATCCGTGAACGCATAAAAGGCATCCGATCGGTATACCGCCTCAGCGCACTCCGCGTCGCCTGCGCATTCCGCACAGTGTCGGATGACGCCATTGGTGTCATTGCTGGCAAACCACCGATCGATCTGCTCGCAGCGGAAATGCAACGCTGCTACAAGCGTGACGAGAAGGCGACAGCCGCCGCCAAAGAAATCGAAAGCAAAACGACTACACGCGAATGGCAATGCAGGTGGGACCAGTCATCCAAGGGACGGTGGACGTACCGACTTATCCCAAAAATCGAGGAGTGGATCAAACGACGGCACGGGGAACTGGACCACTACCTGACGCAGCTACTCAGCAGACACGGCTGCTTCAGGGAATATCTCCATAAATACGGATATGAGGAGGACCCTTTTTGTCCGCGCTGCCCAGCAGAGCACGAAAACGTGCGGCACGTCCTTTTCCAGTGCACGCGTTTCGCCGACGTACACGCCAAACTACAAAAAGTCCTCGGAAAGTCCGGCGAAGTGGGAGGCGGTTAGCTCGGCAGCCGCCGAGATAATAAAAAACTGCGGTTGGAAGAGCGCGCACGCAACGCGCGTCGACGAGCACACGGCACGGATAATGGTCTGGTGCAGCTAGGACAGCGGCGGCAGTGGTGACAGTTGCAGCAACAGGGAAGCCAGGGCAGTGTGGCCTATGCTATTGGTAAGTCCGGACATGACATGACATGACACACGAACGATTGAGCAGAAATGCTCCTTACGGCCTCCTTTTTTTTTTTTTTTTTTTATTTTTTTATTTTATTTATTATATTACAACTAGTATAACATTATATACATATACTAACGAGCAATTTTTATCGAGATATCTTACAACAAATATTTAATATAAATGCTCAGCAAAATAGTTAATATTTAAGCTGATTTTTATTATCTTATTTAATTAAATCTTGTGGTTTTTTTCGTTTTAGCCTTCGTTTCCATTTTGTGTTATCATTAAGAATCAAAGCTTCATTGTTCACGTGCTTGTTGAGTCGCGCCGTGTGCGACTGTGCAAGTTTCTTAATGGTTGCCGAAACCGATTCAATGTTGAGGTCGCGTTCTAAATCTTGCGTTCTGATGTACCATGGAGCACGAACAGCGTGCTTGAGTACCTTAGTCTGGAATCTTTGTATTTCCAATATGTTGCTATAGCTGGTGCATCCCCATAGCTGGATTCCATAGGTCCAGATAGGTTTGAGTATTTGTTTATATAGAAGCAGCTTATTATGTGCGGATACAGCTGATTGCTCACTCATTAGCCAAAGCATTTTTTGGAATTTTAAATCCAGTTCTTCTCTTTTCTTTTTCACGTGATCACTCCACCTTAGTTTTGTGTCAAGCGTCATACCTAGATACTTGGCTGTATTAGCGTATGGTACTTTTATGTTGTACAATGTACATACATTGGTAGATATTTGATTTTATTGTTCGTAAAGTTAATGTGCACAGACTTTGTTTCGTTCAGTTTAATATGCCATTTTTCAGTCCAGTTGTATATTTCATTAATGGCAAGCTGCAATTGTGTAGTTGACTCTATTTCTGTCTTTCCAACACATAATATCGCTGTGTCATCAGCAAATGTTGCTGTGAAGCAATTGTTGGAATTGGGCAGGTCATAAGTAAACAGCAGATAAAGGAAAGGGCCTAGCACGCTTCCTTGCGGCACACCAGCTTTGATCTCTTTTAGTTCAGAGAACTCATCTTCGTGTCTAACACGAAAGTGGCGCTCAGACAAGTAGGTTTTTAAGATGTTAAAGAATTGTCTTGGCAGTACATTATTTATTTTCCACAGCAGGCCAGCGTGACAAACTTTATCAAAAGCTTTTGTAACATCGAGAAATACGGCAGAGCAGACTTTTTTTTCCTCAATAGTATTTTCAATAATACGAGTAATTCTATGAATTTGGTCAATTGTTGAGTGTTTTGCGCGGAATCCAAATTGGTGTGAAGGAATTAATTGCATATTTTCTATAATATTATTGAGACGTTTTATCAGAAATTTTTCCAGCAGTTTTGATAAAATGGGTAACAGCGATATTGGTCGATATGATGCTGCATCGTTTGGAGGCTTTCCTGGTTTTAAAAACATAATTACGTCAGCTATTTTCCAATAAATGGGAAAGTATTGTAGCTTGAGGCAAGCGTTCATTATATTTGTTAGTCGTGTAATGATGTTTTGAGGAACTTGTTTGAGGACTTCAGCAGTTATTAAATCAAACCCTGGAGATTTCTTCGGCTTTAGGTTTTTTATCTCATCACTCATTTCAGCTTCATTTATAGGTTCGATATCATGATCATTATCGTTGGCTGTGCCAACATTATTAGGTGGTGGCAGTGGGTCACCGTTGGGTGTACGGCCTCCTGACGCAATACCTATCGGTGACCCAGGGGGGTTAACCGTTCGGACGAGAGGAGGGTTTAGCGGATTAAAGTCCCGCACTACCCTAGGTCGCTAACCGTCGGCAGTCGTGCCCCGGCTTTGGCGAGCGCATCAGCCTTCTCATTTCCCTCAACTCCTTTGTGACCCGGTACCCAATAGATAGTGACTACTCTGTTGCGACAGAGTTCGTCCAATTTGGTTTTGCAGTTCCGTACGCATATCGAGTTTGACAATACCCCAGCTGCTGCTTTTATGGCTGCTTGGCTGTCGATATAGATGTTTATCCGAAAGTCTGGAGGGGTGCGATCCATTGCTAGTTGCGCCGCTCTTGTGGCAGCGTGTACCTCTGCTTGGAAGATGCTGCAGTAGTCCGGGAGCCGGAAAGACTGTTGAAGGTCAAGTTCCGGACAGAAAACTGCAGATCCCACTCCCTCTGTCATCTTGGATCCATCCGTGAACAGGTTAAAGGATTGACGGCTGGGTTCGAGCCCCTGTCGCCACCCATCCGGTTCTAGGATCCCGTGGGGTTCGAAGTCGAAATTGGCTTGAGCTACGGCGTAGTCTGAGCTTTCGCCTACCCCTGCGTGTAACCTGCTGTGGCCGTAATGTCGTAGCGTGAGCTGTCCAGTTACCTTAAGTCTAAGCGCGGCCTTTTTAGCGACGCTTTTCGCAGTCAGACCAATTGGATAAAATCCCAAGATTTTGTCCAGTGCCGCTGTCGGAGTGGTGCGCATTGCGCCTGTTATACACAACCCAGCGGCTCTCTGTACAGTCTCGAGTCTTTTGGCATAGGTCTTCTTATCCACCGCAGTCCACCATACTATGATCCCGTAGAGCATAATGTGTCTAATAACTGCAGTGTAAATCCAATGTGTGAGACGGGGGGATAAGCCCCAAGTCTTACCGAGCATTTTCCTGCAAGCGTATAAGTCGTTCAAGGCTTTCCTTCTCCTGTCTTCCACATTCAATTTCCACGACAGTTTACTGTCCAAGATGACTCCTAGGTACTTAGTAAATGTTTTGGGGGCGAGTGTGGTGTTGTTCAGTTTGGGAGGAAGCCAGGTTGGGATCTTGTACTTTGTTGTAAAAAGAACTAAGTCCGTCTTGTCTGGGTTTGTTTCCAGTCCCACAGTCTTTGCCCAGTTATTAATCACTTTCAGTGTCCTCTCGAGTACTTGGCTCATTGAGTTGAGACACCTGCCTTCCTCGTCATGGTTGTTGCGCCCCACTCCGCTACCACTGTACGGCAATTCAACAGATTACCAATCCAGTCCTGTATGGGTGGGTGCACCTCAATTGATGCAAGGCCTTCCAACAGTGCCTCTGTGGAGACATTGTTGAAAGCCCCTGATATGTCGAGGAAGGCTCCCAGCGCGTATTCTCCGTAGTGAAAAGCTTTCTCTATCTGAAAAACCACCTGATGAAGTGCTGTCTCCGTTGACTTGCCATTCATATAGGCGTGTTGGTTCGTTGATATTAGGCCAGGTGGAACCCTTTCCTTAATAAACGAGTCTAGCAGTCTTTCAAAGGTCTTCAGTATAAACGAGGTGAGGCTGATGGGCCGATAATCCTTCAGATACAAATGGCTGCTTTTACTTGATTTCGGCAAAAATACAACCCTTGATAATCGCCAGTCCATCGGTACATAGTTCAGTCTCAGACAGCTCTTGAAAACGTCCTTGAGCCACGGTATCAGAACAGCACTTCCCTTTTGCAGAAGCGCGGGAAAAATGCCGTCCGGACCCGGGGACTTGAAGGGATCGAAAGAGCCCAAAGCCCATCGAAGTCTGGATGTGGTGATTAGGCCCTCACAATTCCCTTGCTCTGTGCCGAGTGCAGTTGAGACCGAGTCGGGAACCTCTGAACAGCCAGGAAAGTGGGCTTCCATAAGTGCCTCAAGCGTCTCCTTGCCATCCTTGGTCCATTCTCCAGACTCTTTGCGGATGAGTGATGGTATGGGGGGGATTTGGCGAGTATCTTCCGAAGTCTGGATGCCTCGGAGGTCTTGTCCATACTTCCACAGAAGTTCTGCCAGGAACTTCTTTTGGCCCTCCGTATCTCTTGTTTGTAGGAGTGAAGTAGTGTCTTGTACTCTCTCCAACACTCCGCACAGTCGGCAAGTTTGGCCAGTTTTAAAAACTCTCTAAGTTCCCTTCTTTGCCTACCAATGTCCTTGCTCCACCAGGGTGGATAGGATTTTCGTCCTACCGGCCTTGAGGGCGGGCAGGATTCGTGGTAAGCAAGGAGGATCTTTGACGTTAGGAGTTTCGCCTTAGCCTCAACGTCCGAGCTGCAGAGGGTCTGAGAGGCATTACTCAGATGAGTCTTTAACCGATTTGCATACAGATCCCAGTCCGTATTCCGGGGGTTTCTGAAGACCCTTTCTGTACGCAACGGTTTAAAGTTGACCGTAAAGTGTATGTAGCTGTGATCAGAGAAGGAGGGTCTTTCCAGCACCCTCCAATCCGAGATCCAGGTATCTGCCCCGTAAGAAAAAGTAATGTCCAATACGTCTTCCGACGTCGGACCCTTGAAAGTTGGGATGTTCCCTCTATTAGCTATATCTACATTGTTTTGTAATATAAAATTAAAAAGGGACTCACCCCGTTCGTTCGTGTCCTTGCTTCCCCACTGAGGGTGGTGCGAATTGGCATCCGCACCTACCACGGCGTCGAAACCTTGTCTGAGGACTTCTTCCGTCAGGTGCTGTAGTTCTGTGGGGGGTGCCTCGACGTCGTGGGCCATATAGCACGAGGCCACAAGTCTAAGCTTGTCGTCCCCTTCGATGGCGACCACCGTCAGGTCATCAGAACTGAAATTAGGTAGAAGTATGCGTTAATATCCTTCCTAACAAGGATGGCAGATCGAATCTTACCTACCGTTGTTGCATGGAAAAGATTATAGTTCGTGGATCCTAACCCTGAAACCTTATTTCCGGAGGAAAGCCAGGGTTCCTGGATTAGGGCCACGTCGTAGCTGCCCTCCTCTAGTGTGAGAAGGAGCTCAGCTGAAGCCACCTTACTGTGGTGGAGGTTGATTTGTAGGACCTTTCCCTTCAGAAGGTACAGTGTCCTTCAAGGTGGGTGTGGCTGTCACCGCCGACACTCCACCCGTCTCAACCTCCATCTCGTCAATCTTCCCGTCGTCTAGCCGAAGCATGAGAGTAGCGTCGGTCATGGGTTCCAGCCCAAGATCCTTTTCTACTTCACCTGGCTTTAGAGTGTTTTCGTTACCGTCTTTCGGATGACGTTTTTTGAGGCGCAGGTAAACACTACCCGTCCCCCAAGACATCTTTCCAAACCGCTGGTACAACTTGTCCTCTGCCTCTTTGTTGATTTGGAGGATCAGATCAAGTGTACCGTCGGCGTTGGGTTTCCCCGCGTGGATCATCTTCCAGTCCGTCGTCGGGACATCGGGGTTCTGCCGCTGGAAAAGCAGTAGGGCGTTTTCCGGTTTCACCGCGCTTGGTACACGTACCTTAGCCCGCGGTGGACCGGAAATATCGTCCCTATCCACTATAGCCAGGTTAGCGCCCGCCCACAGTCCTCGTAGTTTCGGGACCACCTCCTTGACCCATTTAAGCGTGAGGTCGTCATTGCACTTTAGAATCTTGACTCCCCTGAACCACCCCGCTCCTTCAAAGGAGGGCGAAGGTTTGTTAGGTTCGTCGATCGACTGTGCAACAATGGCCTCGAGTATTTTGCTGTCCACTAGCTTCCACTGTTCCGCCGTCATCTGGCCATTTTCGTGTCGTCGGTCAACGAGCGCCACGGTCAAGTGCCGTTTGGCTACTTCGCTGGTCGTCGCCACTCTTTTGGACGAGGTCGGTTGGTCGGATGGAGTAGCTGTGGTGTGAGTGCGAGGACGTTTGGCCGCGGGTTTTTCTCCCTCCGTGGACCTCTGTCTCTTCGCCTCCGTTTCCTTCATAGCCTTCGCTACGTTTTCTTCTATTTTGTTCACGAAGGTGGGATGCGTGGTCGCAAACCGTTCGATTTGCGAGAAGTGCTCCCTGCCTTTCGCGACCGTCTCAGTTGCCCATCGTAGGTCCTCCCGCTCCGTGGGCGAAAGAGTGTCCTTATTCTCCAGGCGCAACTTGATGCGTATTGCCGCTTTGTACTGGGCGAGCGCTTTCAGGCCCACCTTATTGGGCTTCTTCCTTTGCTCGCTCCTACTAGTGGATGCGATGCTCGGGTCGAGAGCCTTCGGGGACTTCAGCAGCTCCTCCTCAGCTATCGTATTTGTGGTTGCCACGCTGCATACGCTGTCGAGGTCTGAGTCTGTGTCGACTGCAGTACCCCTAGTGGCTAACCTAGCCTTCGTAAAATTTGCAGTCGCATGACGGCTGCTAGAGCCTGCAACCACTCTAGCAGAGGTGTGACCGCTGGCGACACGCAGAGGGGAATCAAGTTCCCCACCGTGCCCGCCGGTGGTAGCAGTCACTTCTTCCACCGACGTTTGGGTCAATATCCTGACCCGCTCATTTTATTTCAGGGACTCCTCCCTTAGTGTTTTATGCCTACCCGCCAGGCACCACTTAGCATGACTGAGGTAAGACTCCACAAGCCGCCCCTCGGGGCGGCATGTAAGCTGGACCTCAGGCATGACTTGTGGAGCCCTACCTCACTCTTAGCTAGACATCGCCGTGCCTTGCCAGTTTACCTGCGCATAGACACGGCGATGCCCATTGCCCGGTCGACACCCGCGAGGAGGGTTAAACTAAGTGGATTTTTGCCGACCAAAAATTACACCGGAAGAGTGTCAGCAACTTATTTCTTCAATGCAAAGTCGATGACAGGCTGTAATCGCAGCAAAAGGAGATGTAACCCAATATTAATTTTTCTTTCATTTGCGGTCGTACGAATTATTAGTGCCCACTTTTAGTTGTTACTTTTTCAAGTTGTTCTGTTCAAAAATTAATAACAGAAACATTATATAATAAAAAAAATTAAAAAATATTTTTTCTAATAGTAGATTTTTCAACCTTTCAAAAGAGTATAAATACTGTACGGAAACTTTGACAAATAATGGTTAAAAGGTAATACTAAAAATTAATATAAGAAAAAGTGTAGGGGTACGAATTAATAGTGGTTAGGGCTTGTATAAGATATATTATAAACCAGTATTTATGCAATTTGGGAAAATTGTTTTATTTAAAAAATGTGTTATATAAGTCCCGGGATCCCGGGATTTGACTTTTCAATCCCGAAAATCCCGGGATCGCAAAATGGCAACAAATTGCGATCCTTAGTTTATATATATACTTACGCCATATACGGCAAAAAATTAAAAAAAAAACATGCAAAAATATGCAAAAAGGATGCAAAATATGCAAAAAATAAGCAAAATATCTAAACATATGCAAATATACTCATTCTTAATATTTTTCAATAAAAATAGTTTCTGTATTGGTCCCGTTCAAATCCGAAGCTCCAAAAAAATATGCACTTGCATATAATTCCGATCCCTAGTTATAAGTTCTTTAAGAAATTCATGGAAATGCAACTATTACAATGCAACATAAATTTTATTTGTTGATGATAATTATTACTTGCGACAATTAATTTTAACGTTGTGTTAACTGTTATGAGAAATAAATATTTTTTTCATTCTCGATAATTATTATTTTGGGATTTTTTTTATTTACGTTGCATCATAACTTTTATTTATGACTTTTTTATTTACGTTGTCGATAACTATTATATTAAGAAAATTTTTTTTACGTTGCTTCATAACATTTATTTATGATTTTTTGTTATTTACGTTGCCGATAACTATTATTTGAAAGACATTTTTTTACGTTGCCTCATAACTTTTATGAAAGAAATTTTTTTTATTTTCGCTGCCTTACCACATTTTGAGTATGAGTTGGTTATTAATTGTTTAGTTGTTGGTGGTTAATTCATATCCAAAATATAGTAATTCGACGTAACAATTTTTTTTTAAATAATAGTTATCCGCAACGTAAATTAAAAAAAAATCATAAATAAAAGTAATGAAGCAAGGTAAAAAACGAATGTCTTAAAATAATAGTTATCGGTAACGCAAATAAAAAAACCCATAAATAAAAGTTATGAAGCAATGTAACAAACAAAAATCCTAAAAAAATAACACTGTACAACAGCATTTCTGCAACAGAGTAACGACCGTATATTTATGAACGAGGACGTTGTAGTGATCATTTTTGCCGAACAAAGTAATAGTCCAGCACGTCTGAGTTTTTTGTAATTCGCACATAAATGTTAAAGGGGTCCCTCTAGACTTTTACACGGAAAGTATAAAAACTTGAAGAGCTAGAGCTTTGATAACAAACACTTTTGTAACAAACAACTTTGTCTTAGATATCGAAGCTCTAGCTCTTCAAGTTTTTATACTTTCCGTGTAAAAGTCTATAGGGACCCCTTCAACATTTATGTGCAAACTACAAAAAACTCAGATGTGCTGGACTATTACTTTGTTCGGCAAAAATTATCAGTACGACGTCCTATTTCAGAAATATACGGTCGTTACTCTGTTGCACACAAAAAGTTTAAAATTGTTGTACTGTGTAATTACTAAAGAGCTGCGCAAGCACTATAAAAATTACTTGCAAGCCATCTCTGTGCTTTCAAATACTGCCGCTCTTCTTCACTTTCACTACAAAACAAGCACTTCAGTGAAAGAAGCTTTTGAGATTCATACAAATACTGCACGAAACGACAATAGAACTTCAAGCACCTTGAAGTATAGAACAACACTGAAGTAGAACAACATTGAAGTAGAAAAACACTGGAATAGAACAACAATGAAGTAGAACAATACTGCAGTGGAACAACACGGAAGTAGAACAACACTGAAGTAGAACATTTTCAAGCATACGGTGTTTTGTTTTGCACGATCGAAGTAGCTGATGTTCTGGGCTGCATTTCAAGCATTACAACAACTTTAATGTAAAAAAACCGCAGGTTTAGAACATGTTTTTTCGATATTTATTTCAGTCTTTTTCACTCGGTGTGAAGAAGAAGTTCTGCTTCACACGGTGTGATGTAGAAGTTCTGATTCACGCCGTGTGCTTGCTGTGATTTACCGTTACTTAACCTCATTATAGCTTTCTGTTTTGATGTTTTGTTTCGCAACAGAACACAAGCACTATCGCTGCTGTAGCGAAAAGGTTTTGGAATGATGCAGTGCTTGCTTTGTTGCAGAATAGAACTATTGAGCATTTGAATTTGCTGTCATTGCGACACTGAAGTACAGTACTTGACAGTACTGTGCAGTAGTGAAGTGTGCTAAATAGAACATTTTGTGCAGCTCTTTAGTAATTACCGACAACGAAAAATAGACTTGTTATTATGAAACTCAAAAATATTAATTGCATGATAATAGTTATAGGCGATGTAAAAATTTCTTATTGGGAATAATTATTACAAAGCAATAATTATAAAAATTTTTTAAAGTAACGCATGTTTTTTATTCCCAAAATATTGTTACGAAAATCTCAAGTTTCCCAAGGTTCGTTTTGATTGGGTTTGAAAATAAAACAACTTCAATTATTAAGCGCAAACGTAGTCAAAACTAACAATCACTATATTTACAGATCTACACTTCGCTTGTATCTACACTTGTTACCACTTTGTTTGCTTAACACAGACCCGACCCATTGCGCTGCACACTGCTGCTTTTATACCAGTTTTCTTATCGCGCCGAAGTTTCTTGCAACTTCCAATTGGAAAGCGCTCGACCATTCTCGCACAGCCCATTTCTTCGAGAACCATCCTTGCCATATCGGACTATACCAAGCGAATTATACCAAATTTGTCGTACTTCAAAGTGCATGCCTAAAAGTATGCTTGGAAAAGCGTTCATGCACAGTACAGAGTGCCTCTTCGTTTCACTGCCCATCACTTAGACATGTTCGTCCCGAACAAGTACAGAGGCTCCGCCGGAGTAAGACGCCAGGCGCTCCAAATGGACTACCTTCAGCCTGGCGTTTCCGCTGCAGCAGCGTTGAACCCTGTACACCACGTCATTAATCCTGGTCACGACCTTGTACGGTTCTTCCCATGACGTTTGAAGCTTTGGAGACAAACCTTTCCTCCGCTGCGGGTTGTAAAGCATTACTAGATCGCCTTCTTGGCACCCCGCTGTGTTAGCTCGTAGATCATATCTGGCTTTCATCTTATCGCTGACCAGTTGGATACGATCCCTTATAAACTGGTGGATTTCTTCCAGCTCCGACCGCTTATTGACTGCGTAATCAGTCTTAGCGCCTTCCGTCGTGCTGACCACTCCGAACTTCAAGTCAGCAGGCAACCTCAGCTCCGTGCCGAACACTGCTCGGGCTGGAGTGAGTGATGTCGTATCGTGCGGGGCTGACCTATACGCCATCAAGAACAGCGGAATATGCGTGTCCCAATCCTTTTGATTCCTGCCTACTACTTTCCGCAGATATTCTTCCAACGTCCGATTGAATCGTTCCACCATGCCGTCGGACTGGGGATGCAAGGATAGGTGCGAGTTTTCCTTATTCCTTGTAGCTCACACACTTCCTTCGATTAAGATTAAGATTGGGTAGCGGGAGTCGAGCACTACCTGCCCGAGACACTGCGTCCAGTGTTGAACTATTGTGTCACGTCCCTTTATCTTACTGGAGGAGTTCGTATCCTCCAATATTATCCAGGAACTCTTTTATTTTCCTTAGATCAAATTCAGACAGATCCTTTGTCTGTATCAGTTCCCTCCCCAATACCCGCTTTCTTGCGTGTATGAGGGCGGGACATTCCGTTATGATGTGTACAGAAGTCTCCTCGTCTTCCATACAAAATCTGCATAGTTCGTTGTCCGTGATTCCCAGTCGCGCTCTATGCATATTTAGCAGACAGTGTCCGCTTAGGATCCCCGTCATGAATCTAAGCTCTGCTCGGCTTAGCTCCAAGAGGTAATTAGATTTCTTTGCAGAGTAAACTGGAAAGAAGAGCTTGGAACAGCGTTGTCCCACTGTGTTCGACCATTTGTGATTAGCTCGATTTAGAAATTCCTGTTTTACACAATGTCTGTAATGAGTCTTGCTAACACTTATGATTGGTTCAGGTCCGTAGGGTCGTCTTGCCGCCCCCTCCTTTGCCAATCTGTCCGCCTCCTCATTACCATCGTGTCCACAGTGCGCAGGTACCCAGTGTATTATCACTTGGTTGTCCTTAGAAAGATCTTGGAGGACAGCGACTGTCTCCCAGACCAGTTTAGAGTCAAATGTCGTCGAGTTCAGAGCTTTGATTGCAGCCTGACTGTCAGACATTATGAATATCCTCTTCCTTTTAAAGTTAAGTGTTAGTATTGTCCTGGCACATTCATTAATGGCATAGACCTCAGCCTGGAAGACTGTGGCCTTGTCCCCAAGACTGACTGAAAGTTGGGAGCCAGAGCTATAAATTCCCGCTCCTGTTCCTTCTTCCGTCTTGGACCCATCAGTGTACCATACAATATCATCACACCTCGGACTGATTCTATTATCAGCCCAGTCCTTCCTGTGCGGTATGTACGTTTTGTACCTTCTTCTGAAGAGGTGCTTCTGAGGCATCAGATCAAGGGGCATCCAAAAGCCTCCATCTCGCCTCCTGTCCCTCAGCAGTGATAAGTGACCGATTGCCTGTGTATTCTTCGGTATAGATCCACTATGCATCAGTCTGTGAGTGCTGGCTATTGCAGCCATTTGCACTTTGAGTTCCAGCGGCATCACCCCCAATATAACATTAAGGGCTGCCGTCGGAGTCGTCCTGAGACATCCTGTAATGCAGGTATTTGCTAGTCGTTGTAGTTTCTCTAGCTTAGTCGCAGTTGTTACTTCTGTGGTCTTCCTCCACCAAACTATCGCCCCGTAGGTTATCGTTGGCAGAACTACCAGGGAGTATAGTTTTTGAAGCCAGTTTTTACCACAGATTCTTTTGCAACTCCAGAGGGCATTGCCTGCTCTCTTGATAGTGCGATCAACGTGGGGTTTCCAGTTCAATTTACTGTCTAGAGTTACCCCTAGGTACTTGACCTCATTCGAGATGTTCAGCACCTTACCAAAGATCTCCATCTGTCCAAGGTCAAATTTCCTTTTAAAGGTAAAAGGCACAATAATTGTTTTGTCCGGGTTCACAGACAGTTTCTGTCTTACGCACCAGCGCTCCACAATTTTCATCGCGTTCTGTAGCAAGTCCGAGACTGTATGTCCGTCTTTGCCTCTGACCGCAATGACTAGGTCGTCTGCATAAGCGATGACTTCATATCCCTGCTCCGTAAGTGAGCGGATTAGTCCATCAACGACCACAGACCACAGCAGTGGGGATAGTACCCCTCCCTGGGGACATCCCCTCCCTGTTCTTGCAGATAGCTCTACCGCCCCTAAGTTGGACTGAATCATCCTACTTTCAAGCATGGATGATATCCATCTTATAAGAGTGGTAGGCACCTGAAATTCTTCTAGCGCCCTTTCAATCGCTTCGAAGGTCGTGTAGTTGAAGGCCCCTTCTATGTCTAGGAAACCTGCCAGACAGATTTCCTTTTCCTCCAGGGACTTCTCTATCTTGCCTACCAGCGCCGATAGGGCCGTTTCAGTGGATCTACCTTTCTGGTAGGCATGTTGGTTCGCGCTTAGGGGGCATCGAGGAAGAATGTCTTCTCTCAGGAAGCGGTCAACGGCCTTTTCCAAGCCCTTTAGCACGAATGACATCAAGCTTATCGGCCTGAAGGATTTTGGGTCCTTTTTGTTGGATCTTCCAGGCTTGGGGAGATAGACCACGTTCACTGCTCTCCACACCTCTGGAATATGCCCAAAAGCTAAGCTACATGAGTAGATTTTTGTTAAAATAGGCGCTAGTATATCAATTCCCTTTTGCAGAAGTGCCGGGAAAATGCCATCTTTTCCCGGCGCTTTGTAAGGGGAGAACGATTCCAGCGCCCATTTCACTATTGGCGTGCTACACACCGCTCTGGCAACCCTCCAGTCTTCCCTACTTGGACAATATGTCTGTCCTGTACTGTTTGTCAGAGGTACGGTTGCTGATATTATCGATCCCGGGAAGTGGGTGTTAGTGAGTAGGACGAGTGATTCCATTTCACTACTTGTGGACGACCCGTTAACATCCACCAGTGTTCCAATAGGATAGGTTTTCTCCTTCGAGAGGACCCTTTGAAGTCTGAAACTGGAGGACAGGTCTGACACGTCCTCACAGAACCGTCTAAAGGACTCTCTCTTGGCCTTCCTAATCTCATGGTTGTAGTTGGTGAGGGTCAGGGAGTAGGTCTGCCAGTCGTTATTCCGCTTCCTTCGATACCAAAGACTCGAAATTCCGGCCTTGATCCGAGTGCAACTCCAGCGGGACTCCAAATCTGGCCACCCAGTTGTTTACCAGCATTTCCGCGACCGTGGCGGCCTCCTGGTTAGGAATAGGATACACTTCGGGCCATTTGCTAAAATAGTCCATTACCACCAACACATATTTGTTGCCTTGAGTGCTAAGTGAGAATGGCCCGGCGACGTCCATGCCAATCCGCTCGAAGGGCGCTCCCATGTTGTACTGCTGCATGCGGCCCCGACATCTTCTTGTTGGCCCTTTTGCAGCCGAACATCGATCACAGGTCTTAATCCAATCCGCGACAGACTCCTGGCATCCTACCCAGTAGAATCGTCTTTTTATTTTGGCGACAATTTTTGTGATGCCTAGGTGCCCTCCGCTGGAGTCGTTATGATATGCCTCGATCACATCGTTAATCCTGCATTTCGGGACAAAAATTAGGGAATTGCTGGTCCGGCATCCTCACTCTCCCACTCACGGTATAGGCAGCCATCAGACAGCCGCAGACTGCCACTGCGCCCAGTAAGCATTCGCGATCGGGCTCTCACCGGCCATCTCCAGTCTGGACGTGCGCCTTGCTCCTTGCCTTCAATGATTTTTTTAACATCCGTATCCTCGCGCTGGTCGTTTTGTATCCTCTCCGCAGACCACTCTTCCTCTGGCATAACGCTGACCAATCGTACGTTCACTATCCGCTCTTTGCTTTCGGCTCGCGAACAATGTCTGCATTCGGTTTTGCACGGACGGCGTGACAAGGCATCGGCATTTCCATGGCTGCTACCCTTGCGATGCTCTATCGTGTAGTCGTAGCTCTGCAGTCGCTCGATCCACCGCGCCAATTGGCCTTCCGGATCTTTAAAGTTCAGTAGCCATTTCAATGCCGCATGATCTGTGCGCAGGCGAAACTTTTGCCCATACAGGTATTTGTGGAAGTGTTTCACGCATTCCAATACTGCGAGCAACTCCCTTCGTGTCACACAGTAGTTGCGTTCAGGCTTTGACAAAATTTTGCTGTAGTAGGCTACCGCTTGTTCTTGGCCATCTATTATCTGTGATAGCACACCACCAATACTATGCCCACTTGCATCTGTATCCAGCACAAACATCTCTCCAGGCACGGGGAAGGCCAGAATTGGAGCAGTGCACAATTTTTCCTTCAGTCGTGCGAAAGCCTGCTCCTGTTCTTCACCCCACGCGAAGGCTTGATTCTTTTTCGTCAGTTTGTGCAAGCTGCCAGCTATGCTCGCAAATCCTGGAACGAATCTTCGGTAGTATGTGCACAGGCCCAGGAAACTGCGGAGTTCGTGTAGATTGCGTGGTCGGGGCCACTCCTTCACCGCCGTGATCTTGCCTTCGTCCGTATGTACTCCGCGAGCGGAAACCGTGTGACCCAGATACTTGACCTCTTTTTGGAACAGCGAGCACTTCTTTGGGTTGAGTTTAAGCCCGGCTTTCTGTATTCGCTCAAATACCTCCTTCAGCTTTTCCAGGTGGTCGTCGAAGCTTTTGCCCATCACGATTAAGTCGTCGAGGTATACCAGACACGTCCGCCAATGCAGCCCTTTCAGAACACGATCCATTAGCCGCTCGAATGTTGCTGGTGCATTGCAGAGTCCAAACGGCATGACGGTGAACTGCCACAAACCGTCGCCAAAATTAAAAGCCGTTTTCTCCTTGTCCTGGTCTGCAAGTTCCACCTGCCAATAGCCGCTGCGTAAGTCGAGTGTGGAAAACCACTGTGTGCCTGACAGTGTGTCCAGGGTGTCATCGATTCGAGGTAGTGGATAGCTGTCCTTCTTGGTCACGTCATTGAGATTTCGATAGTCCACACAAAATCAGGTACTGCCATCCTTTTTCTTGACTAACACGACCGGTGAACACCAAGGGCCTGCCGAATGCTCTATGGTGTCGATGTTGTGTTTCACTATGGCTGTTCTTCCGCCTGCTTCTGTTGCAAATATTGACCCATATTGCTGCAGGAGTGACCGTGCCTTCTGTTTCTGCTCGGCTATCAATTCGCTGCTCCACTGGTTCTGCGGTATGGCGTCCATGTTAGAACCGCTTTTCTTACTTCCTCCGGGTGGACTGCTTTCGCAATTGACAACGGCTTCAGCCTCTCTACACTCGCCAATGACCGCATCTTTTCCGACATATCTGGGTGTGTTCAGTGGGTTGAGTATCCTGACTGGTATTTTTCCATTTTTGGGGTTCACTAATGTACGTCCGATAATTATGTTGTCGTATCCTTGTTTTGGCGCTTCTACAACCCACAGACGACTTGTCCCATCGTCCTTGTCCACCTTTGCCCACACAATCGCCTCGGAATTCGCTGGTATCTTCTGGTGTTGACACGATACAACCTTCCTTACCGCCACGCTTCGCTCATAGCCGGTGTGCAGCGGGAATTCAACGCTGGCATATCTCAGCACATTTTCCTTCAGGTCCAGCGTAAAACCGTGCCTAATCATGAAATCCACGCCGATAATCACGTCGTCCATTATATCCGCGACGATGAACTCATGTTCCAGGCTGCTGGTGCCGATAGCAATTGTTTTTGTTACTTTTCCTCTTACCGGCGCACGCTCGCCAGTCGCAGTCCTCAGCTGTATGCCATGCAGCGGTTCCCAGTTCTTCAAGAGCTTCGTTTTTATGATCGAATATGACGCTCCAGTATCCAGTGTCAACACGAACAACTTTCCATCTATCTTTCCTTCAATCGTCAAGCTGCTGGGTTGTCGTTTCAGCTGTGAGACAAGGACGGTAGGGCAGCAGGTTGTGGGGATCAGCTCCCGCCCCTTTGGGCTGACCCGTTTCAGTTTAACGACTCGTCGTCCTCAGCCCTGCGCTTGTTGGCTGAGCCTCGATTGTCAGTATTCCTCGTTTCAGGCGATTGCGATCGAGAACGGGAACGCTATGTGATCGTGCTATGTGACCCTGCTTGCCACATGTCCAGCAAACAACTTTAGAGGAGACAACCCGTGGCCTGCCCGGTGTCTCAGAACTTATGGCCTGGATCGAAATGCCGCTGTCCGGCTGGATTTGGCGTATCCTTGCAGGTACAGGCTGGTCACCGTCTACAGCGCCGAATTTTGGGTATCACAACTGTACGAGCCGCTCAATGTCTGCAGCGCCTCGCTGGCTCTCTGCCTGCGGTTTTTCAGCTCACAGTAGTACAGCGTATGGTTCTGCTCGTTGCTGTACTTCGCTGCCAACGCTTTCATGACGGCCTCATAATCACTTCTCGAACATTCCGGAACTGATTTCCTTACATCAGCCGCAGGACCTTTCAGCGCCAGTGTCAATCTCCGACCCTTCCTGATATCGGTCCACTGATTTTCCAAAGCAGCTAAGTCGAATTGCAGTTTGAATGTGTCGAACGGCGTAGCACCATCATAAGTAGGAACTTCTGTTCGGGTGGCGAAACTTTCCGGAACCGGCGGCAAACATTCTCGTGGCTGTACCTCTCTAAGCCGCTCGTCGATTTTTCTGTTTACCGAATCCTCCAGAGTGTCAACTCGTTTGTCTAAATGTTCTATTCGCGTCTCCAGGTGCTCAACTTTCACATTAGTCCTGTCTGAAATTTCTTCCACTTTCTGCTCCAAACGCGCAGAATTTTCCTGCAGCTTGGTGTCGGCAATAGGTCGAGTCTGTGTTAAGCAAGCAAAGTGGTAACAAGTGTAGATACAAGCGAAGTGTAGATCTGTAAATAAAGTGAGTGTTAGTTTTGACTACGTTTGCGTTTAATAATTGAAGTTGTTTTATTTTCAACCCCAATCAAAACGAACCTTGGGAAACTTAAGATTTTCGTAACATTTGGTGTCAGAAGTCAGGATTGTGTTACTGAAAGTAAAATAAAATTATAAAAGCGCAGACATGGTTAAACTCGAGCAGCTGAAGGTGGACCAGCTAAAGAAGGAGCTGGCTGCCTGGAATTTGCCGACAGCTGGCGGTAAGGTGGAGGTGCAGCTACGTTTGCAAAAGGCGTGTGAGGCACGAGGCGTCGATTGGACTACGCATGAGTTCGGAACGCAAGAGCTAGAGGCGTCGGCCAAGGTGGAGGAATCGCCCGCTGGTGCTGCGTCATTGCAAAGTACGACTGCAGCGGCTGCGCCACTACAAGCATTGAACATGAGCCGGTTAATGGTTGCACTTAAAGGCATGTTTGAGACTTCCAACCGTGAAATGGCAGCCAAAATGGAAAATGAAAATCGCAAAATGTCGGCGCAAATGGCAGCAAAACTGGAAACTGCGAATCAGGAAATTTCTGCAAAAGTCGAAACGACAAATCTAGAAATAGCTAAAATGGAAACGGCAAATCGAGAAATGGCAGCGAAACTGGAAACTACGAATCAAGAAATAGGCAAAATGGAATCGGCGAACCGAGAAGTAGCGGAGCGAATGGAAACCAAGCTTCAGGAAAATTATGCGCGCTTGGAGCAGAAAGTGGAAGAAATCCCAAACAAGCTTGATGTGAAGGTGGAGCACCTGGGAGCGCAAGTGGAACACTTAGATAAACGAGTCTACAGCCTGGATGATTCTCTGAACAGACGAGTTGAAGACCTGGCTGATTCCTTAAACAAACGAGTTAACAGTCTGGAGGATTCGGTAAACAGAAAAATCGACGAGCGGCTTAGAGAGGTACAGCTGCGATCAAGGGTGCAGTCGGTTGAGGAAAGTTTTGCCATAGCAGTGCCTACTTATGATGGTACTACGTCGTTCGACACATTCAAACTACTATTCGATATGGCTGCTTTAGAGAGTCAGTGGACGGATGTTAGGAAAGGTTAGAGACTAATACTGGCTCTAAGAGGTCCTGCTTCTGAGGTAATAAAAACAGTTCCGGAAGGTTTGAGAGGTGATTACGAGGCCTTCATAAGGCCACTGGCAGCCAGATACAGTGACGAGCTCAACAAAATGCTGTATTATTGCGAGCTGAAGAGCCGTAGGCAAAGAGCAAACGAGGCGCTGTAGACGTATGCGACAGATATCGAGTGGCTGGTACCATTGTGCTACCCAGAATTCAGCAATGAAGTTTTGGAAACGCTGAAGATCGAAGCGTTTATCGAAGGCATTCTTGACCCGGAGACACGTGTAAGTACATTGATGATGATGAAGCCGACATTCCGTGAGACGATGACAAGCGAATTGACGTATGAGGTGGCTTGGAGAGGAAGTTTTCGACATTCATCTACGGAAAGGCGTCGAGCCCAATCTGGACGTGTCACGCAAGGCCAGACAGTGAGCTCAGAGGTATCAGCGAGGCTGCGGGCAGTGTAATCTAGAGTCAGTTGCTGGCGATGTGGCAAGCTTGGCCACATATCACGAGACTGCCATCTGCGAGAGAAGCGTTCTGAACAGCAGACGTCGCCAAGATGTGCTGACGCTCTGCCACACCACTCTTGCAAAACCGAGCGCAGGCATAATTCGCAAGCCGTAAACAAGGGAAAAATTGTGGATGTTCGGTCGGGAAGAGTTTTACAAGAGGAAGATTTGCTTGCGGAAAGGCTACAGAAGGACCAGCGCGAGGATACGGATCTCGCAAAAATCATCAGAGGCAAAGCGCAGAGAGTACGGCCGGTGGCAAGGCAAGGTGGTTCGATTGGGTAGGATGCCAGGAGTTTGTCGCTGAGTGAATCAGAGGCTGTGATCGGTGTTTGGCTGCGAAAGGGCCGAGGAGAAGATCGCGGAACCGCACTCAACTAGTCGAAAGCAGGTTAACAGCGAGCTATGGGCTACGGGCTAAACCAGAAGGGTTCCAAGAAGGCGATCTGGTAATGCTCAACAGCCCGCAGCGGAAGGAAGGTTTGTCTCCACAAGTTCAAACATCAAGGGAAGGACCGTACAAAGTCGTGACAAAGATTATTGACGTGGTGTACAGGGTTCAACGCTGCAGTAACAGAAACGCGATGTTGATAGTAGTCCATTTGGAGTGCCTGGCGCCTTACTCCGGCGGAGCCTCGGCACTTGTTCGGGACGATTAAATCGTAGTAATGGGCAGTGTAACGATGATTCGCTCTGTGCTGTGCTATGCATGAATGCTTTTACGAGCATACTTTTAGGCATGCACTTTGGAGTACGGCCGGCATGCTATAATGCCGATATGGCAGGGATGGTTCACGGCGGTAATAAGTTGTGCTAGAACGATCGAGATAGAAAGTACAATTGGAGTGAGCAAGAAACTTCGGCGCGATAAGAAAACCAGTATAAAAGCAGCAGTGTGCAGCGCAGGGAGACGAGTCTGTGTTGAGCAAGCAAAGGGGAAACATGCAAAAGTAGTAGTGTAAAGTAGTAACATGTATAAATTTGTAAATAAAAGGATTGTTGGTTTTGACCGCGTTTGCGCTGAGTAATTGAAGTGGTTTTATTTTCAAGCACAATCCAAAAACGAGCTTGGAAAGTAATTTTCGTAACAATTTTTATCTTTGCTTAATCCAGCATTCAACGCACTTTTGGAACTACCGCAGTAGTTTTTATGGTGCAACTCCATAACACGCTTTGTTTGCAGCGTAGCTTGTTTCGCTTGTTTTTCTTTCGACACATTAACCCTCATCCGACGTTCAAAAAAACTCACACATAAGATGTTCGGGTGAATTTTCACCCATATGGTACTTTGTATTGTTTTAATGAATTTGTTTACCAATTATAATAAAAATAATCTTTAGTCTTTATTATCTTTGTTATCTTACAGATAATAAGTTAAGAAATTTGTTTATATTTATTTGCAATTAGGGTAACTAGATTAGGTTAGGTTATTGTGGCTGCCTCTGTAATAGACACACTCGAAGGCCTATTATGAGTTCCGTTGTGGTATACAACAAATTTCACCCGTTTTTAAATGTGTATGTAACACTGTTCTTTTCAACATATATGTTACAGCACACATTTCAAGCGAATGGGGAAAGGGAGGAAGGAAGGGCAGTAGTTAACTAAAACTCTGTGTTCACCACATGTAAGAATTGCAAGCAGAATATGCCTTTCAATCGTTTCCGATACCAAATTGGCACCGTGTTCCAATAGTTCTTCTACTTTTTATCCGCTCTGATTTTCTGACAAGATTTGAAAAATTCGCTGTATTGAGATAAGAAGTCAGCATAAAGATTTTCCTTTCGGTAACGTTGCTCTACGCAAAATCTCTAGCTTTACTAAAGTCTAATAAAATCTAAGTCTTCAAGAAAAATTCGCCGCTTGTACTTTTTGTTGCTGTGCTGGCAGCTGGGATCGACGGTTAGTTTTTCGATTGACGGTATAGTTAGTGAACAACCAATTGGTCTAAAGTGTCAACAACTGCTTTGGCTTATTGTAAAACGATATAATTTCGGGTAATTTTTTGTCGCCCACATTTCCTTGTTATGATGAAAAGTGCTGAAAAGGGTATCTTCCGCGAAAAGCCAGCAAATGTTTACTTAGTGTGTCCTTTTCATAGGATTCATAGGACGTACATAGCAGTTGTCGCTAAACCCACTTTTCTCATATATCTCTTATGGGTGTTAACGAGCTTCATTCTTGTTTGCAATCTTACATTCTTGGCGGGCGGTTTTGTCACCTACAGAACGAAAAATTGGTCCACCTGTTGTGTAACTTTACAGATTATCAAGAGATTATCCAGTCGACCTATAAACACCACTCAAAATTGAAATACCAAAATATGCCAGAATATCACCAACGCCAGAATATGCCAATAAATTTTGGCAAAAACCTCCATGTGCGAAAGAAAAACTGCTAATCGCCGTTCGGAGTCGGCGTTAAACTGTCCCCTCCCTTTCCCCATGCGTTTGATACATGTGTTGTATCACATGTTGGAAAAAACAGTGTTGCATACACATTTCACATTTTCACATATCACAACGGGCCCATAGGCCTATGTGTGTCTCATACAGAGGCAGCCACTAAATCAACCAGCCAATTACCAACGCTTGTCCATGCACTGCCAAAAACTCGCAAACCTTCAACATTAGTTTTGTCAGTTACTATCTTTAGCATTGGTATTCAATTTTCATCTTGCATTACTGACACACGACTTCAAGCATAGCGAGTTATACCAACTTTAGTTGAAATAACATAATTGGCTCTTACTTTTCTATTAAGTTCAGGAGGCCCATTGGTCCATAAAAAGGTTTTGCCTATAAAAACAATTAAAAACTTTCATCCAAGAGGCGTAATCTTATAGCATTTTCTGTATGTGTTGCGTTGAATTTCCATACAATTTGTATATGGGTGAAATTTCACACGAACGTCGCTCACGTAACCTTTTTTATAATCACCGTTATAATGAAATAATCAAAATGTTGTAGAGAATTTCTAAAACTTATATTGGTTTGCTACAAATACAAGAAACCTCAATGGTTTTCATAAATATATAGGAAAGTTATAGCATCCCAAAGTTGAAAGTGGGTGAAAAATCACCCGAACGACGGATTTGGCTAAATTGACTAAATTCCACGTCTTGAGATACATATATACATACGCGCTTATGAAATCTCGTCTAATCAGCTGGCCGTAACATTTTTTGGTGTGAAACCAGAACAACAAAGTAAATCCTAAGTAGCGCCACTCTTTGACAACCAGACGTCGATTTTGTATGACAAGAACTGTCAAATTGTTGTTGTTCACGTGTAAAACTGAGCTCACCACGATGGCCGGACACTAGTGGCAGGATTCCGTGTACGTGAAAAATACTGAAAAAATTGCAGTTTCTATGAATTTCTTAAACGTAATTTAAGACGATTTTATAAAGGAATCGCTTACTTTTTATGTTGGTATAACCAGAGAAAAGAAAGCTAAATAAAATTCTCATAAATTATTTGGTTTTTACCAAAATTTATGAACAAATTTAATTTATTTCGTTTGTTATTCAAGAGCAACTCTGCCTTCGTTATTTATATTCACCACAAGTCATTGTCAGTTGCAAATGAAATTCAAATGGTATTCTTAATATAAACTTAACATATATATTTTGTTTAAAATTTTGCAAAAATATAATTCATAATTTTATGTAGGAACAAACTCTGCATACTTTCATTTTTATTCATTTATTCAGTTGCAGTTGCCAGGACAATGGAAAAAATATGCACTTTGATTTCCACAAAGTTTGATCGCTTTTTCTTCAACTCAAAATTTATAAGTTTAACAATTTGCTAGCCTTCAATTATTAATTTCAATTCGCAAAAGCATCATTTTCCAGCAAAGCTAATACCAAATGCACCTGCATGAAAACGGCCTCTAAAGAGCTGCACCGCGTCGCACACGTCGACAATCGATTATTGTTGTTGCTGCTGTTGTGGTTAATGCTCAATATTTTGCATTATTGTAGCTATTCACAAATCTTTCGACCAGAATCGAAACTCCGACCCCAGCCACGCGTATTCAGCGCTGTGCGATACAGCTTATATCCCAGTTCGAATGGCACCACAGAGTCATCCTCGGCATGGAGAATCATAACTGTCTGCTTAAATTCACCAATCTGCTTATCCGTTTCGAAGCGCAGCGAATTGGCGTACATGGGTCGTTCAATGGTTAAATCAAACCAGGGCAGATCTTTGAACGGCTGCAGACACACGGAACAAAATATACTTGCAAAATTTTAGCATAATCAATGGAAAAATGAGTACAAGAAAACCCACCCGCGTAGTAGTAGTGCACACAAGTTACTCGCCATACCGGTGCCCAGCTAATGGCCCCAGATGAACACCAGGTTCAAGGTTACTGAGGTGATGTACTTGTAGACGGCGATGGCATCGCGCACAACACGCTCCTCGGTGGGCGAGACCTGATCCGAATCGCCATAGCCGCGATAGTCCAGCGAGAGCACGTGGTAGCCGAGCTTGCGCAGCAGCTTGTACGACGCCGGGCACCTTCAGCAGGTGCTCGTAGAAGTTCTCCTCGTTGTCGAGCGTCACCTGCGTCACAGTGTTCTAAAAATGGGTTAGCGCCGCATCGTCATCGGTCATATTCCGGGCTTCCGGAAGTTCCTGCAACACAAAATACTCATGTCAACGATGTGCCACGAAAACTCGATATAACAAACCTGATGGATGCAACTCCAATATATATATATGTATATTGTTGCGAAAAATTGTCCTTTTGAGAAATTTAATGAAAAATGACATTTCAGTTTTGCCTTGGTGGTGAAATTTGCACATTTTGTGGTGAAAGTGGTCATATTATTATAAGACAGGGTTGAAATTTTTGTTATCGATGGTGAATATAGAAATGTATTTAGATGGGAAATGTTTGTAATGATTATGATTTCATTAAAATTTTTTCATTCAGTTCAGTCGCATCAAAAGAAATTTAATAATGAATACGAAAATGTTCTTCTGAACACATTCATCATTTTATATTACCAATCAAAATGAATAAAAACATATTTTTAGTACGTATTAAGGGGGTATTCCGTAGTGACGCGCCTTTTTCAGGTAGATTTTCAAGAATATTTTTCTCAGAAAATATAAAAGATATTCAATTTTTCTGCCATATATTTATACATATTTCATGTACACAAAATAATTTTTACTGTTCGCATACACAAAAATTACGGCTTCCAGAGCGAGTTGAAATTAAGTCGTTTCCAGCGCAGGGGAAAACGGTAGACGTGATTGCAGCTGTCTCGGAAGTCTTAAACAAAAAACACAAATTTTTTTAGAATCTGTGTAACGTCAGCTATCGTGTAAAGTACGGAAAAGTAAAAATATTGAAATTTAGAAAAGTTATGCAAATTTATAAAATATATGTGATTTGAGGTTTTTTTTTCAAAGTAAATGTTGGATTAAGAAAAAACTACTTATTGTATAGACACAATTTTAGATAGTACGATAGCGACATGTATGTAGAATATTCAGTTAAAATTTGAAGCAAATCGGCTTAGTAGAACTTGAGATATTATGTCTACCAGTTTGAAAAACATGGGCGCATAATCATAGTCCCGCATAAAAGCCGGCTTTAGTTAGCAAAAGACTAAAGAGATAAAGTCGACTTTAATTTTTCAGTTACCATAGTCAGTTTAGAACATGCTTCTACGTAGCAGCGACTTTTTGAAACAGCAAACGAAAGCAACGGCAACTCTACAAAAACTAGCGATTCGGAGTTCCAAATGAGAATTTATTTTCGGAATTGTGCCCATACCGATTTATTTTGTAATCAATTATTTTGAAATATTTGTTTTCCTGAGCACTAATAATCAGTTATAAGTAAATGTCTACGGTCGATTACTTGTGAAAAGCCGACGGGAGCACAAAAAAATCGACTACACAGTTTTCCGAGGATTAATCTGCCCATCTCTGACATAAACAAACAGTTGATTGATTTTGAATTTGAATTTTTGTTTACTTCGAAAGCGACAAAGTAGGATGGCAGACGTAAGCAGTGTAAGTAAATTTGTACAATTTGCATGTAACAGCTATTATACCATTTATTTAAACATCTATCTAAATTAGGGAAGAACATGGGAACCGAATTGGACGGCCGCAGAAAAAGACTGCTTGCGGGAGTTAATAAACAGCCACATTAACGTCGTTGAGAGCAAACGCAACGATATGTCGCTCATCAGAAAGAAGAAGGATGCTTGGGAGAGTATCCGGATGGATATGCTGGCATCCGGATTCAATCGGGATATACCCCGATGGATGGATGCGCATGAAAATGGGTGCCAAAAATCTGTGGCACAAGTGAAGAGAGCGACTGTGGCCACAGGAAATGTTGTCCCCATTCCGACAATAAATGAAGGGGACGCACAAATTCAGTCGATGATTTTGTTCGACCTTCAAGAGGACACTATTCTTATCGACAGCAATAGCGAAACATCCACGCATATCCCTACATGCAGCCCAGTCCGTTTATGTCAGGCATCTCTGACAGCTGGTGATGGTGCTGCTTGCAGTCATATATGTAGTACTTCTATATTGGCACTAAGCTCAAGGTACATTCGCCAACATCACAGTACAGCAATAGTGAAATATGAGCGAGAAAGCGTATAAACGAATGTACCTTGACATATTTCAAAAGTGGCAAGAAGTCAGGTGCGTTCAGACGGGAAAAAAATTGACTGGAAAAAAATATAAATTTTTCGAAATTAACTGAAATTTCTTCAACCGCCCCAGGAGCAGTTTGACAGTTGTTCATGTGTAGAAGTGCACATGTATACACGCATAGAAATATATTCACAAAATTTCGTGTTTTCTTTCTCATCGCTTGTCTCCCTTTGATTTCCGAATGAAAACACATTGTGAAGATACGTTAGTGCCAATATAGAAGTATTACATATATGCTTGCAGTACTACGCTTGCAGCTGCTAGCGTACCTAAAGGAAATGAAGGTCTGCTCAAGCGGTTACAGAGTCTTCCAAAGAAAAGCAGCAAATTGCAAGGGAATCGGAGCACACCGCAGAATTCATTCGCTTCGGATGGAACAACTCCAGGCTGAAATTGCTCATCAGTCCCGGATGCAAAAACGTCAGGAAGAGCAGTCGGATGAGCTGCACGCCCTAAAGTGCCACCATCTTCGCCTTCAAATAAGGCATCAGGAATTGATCAACGAACGCTTAACATCTGAAAACACAGGGCAACAAATTTATAATTTTTCTAACCTCTTCTGGTTCTGACATCAGTTCTAATGCAATAAGGGGTCGCTGATTTGGAATACGTAAACCGTTTGTAAAACTTAAAAAACAAACTGGCATGTCGCTTTTCGAATTTTCCCATATTTCTTATCGTAATTTCTAAGCCAATAATCCTATCCACATAATTTTCATGTTTTTGCACTAACAGCATCTTGCGCTGGTAATAAGGCTTCAAAATAGGAAAATATATTCATATTTATTATTGGTTTAGAAATTACGATAAGAAATATGGGCGAATTCGAAAAGCGACACGCCAGTTTGTTTTTTAAGTTTTACAAACGGTTTACGCATTCCAAATCAGCGACCCCTTATTGCATTAGATCTGATGTCAGAACCAGAAGTGTCATTTTGTGATTGATCAATGTAATTTAATGTGAAGAAACTTTTGAGTTAAGACTGGTATCGCTCATGGAGAGCATGTGATTTATTTTTGTAATATTTAGAGTTTAAGCAGTTTTTGCAGTACGCACTTAGTTTTACTTTTTCATGTGCCTTACAGAGTTTTTGTTTTGTAGATTTTAAGGACGTTCAATGCGACAAACAGCGTGTCGCATTTTTCTAATATGAAAATTAATTATATTCTATGAATAGCAAATATAAAAACGTTTGAATTATGTTTAGAAATGTGTATTAATAAATGCAGCTCTGTACGCTCTGCCAGAATTTGATACAGGTACTTCTATGCCATCACTACTTTCTACGACTGAAATTTGTTCCACAGAGGATGAAATGTCCAAGACTGTAGGATATTTGTTTAAAATATGTTAGGTAAGTGCAGTGTAACGTAATAAAAAAGACCTACATGAAATATTTCGTTCTTTGGCAATGTTGTGAAGCACAGCTACAGCTATATTTTTAGCTGTGTCTAAGTCAACCCTTAATCGTTCAAATATTGACCGGAATTTCGATTTCAGCTGTCCATTTAAACACTAAATTTTGCTTCGTGTCGCGATCTGGCTTCTGTTATACCTAAAACCGGGAAGATTTTAAGTAGAAAGAATAATTGGAAAGCATTTTAATTTACCTTTCTTCTTTAGATGTTGAAGGATTTCTGACTGGTGTTATTAATATTGGTGAATTAGGATAGCCTGCATCTCCAACCAGTACCCCATTGTGTTGAGGTTTGCTCGCCTCCAATCTGGTTCTTAGACTGCAGCTGTCCCAAATTCGGGCATCTTGTATTGAACCACGAGACCTTGCGACGATGTCAAGAATTCTGCAGTCTGCATCGCAAACAATCTGAAGCATTATGCAATTTTTTTTAACTCTAGCAGAGCAGCATGCAGAAATGAAGAAATACCTGCACAATCAGGGAATAATATCCCTTTCTATTGAGATAATGGCCTGCCATCACTGGTCCAACATATCTTGCTGGACATTTAATGCGCACGTGGGTGCAGTCGATAGCTCCAATAACTTTCGGAAATCCAGCTATTTGGTATAATTTATTTTTTACTTCATTTAGTTTATTGCTGTTTGGAAATCGAATAAAATGCATGAATACATATCATTTATTATTCTTCCAACGGTAGTCTGAGCTAAACCATGCAGATCAGCAGTAATGCATTGACAAAATTAAACATTTAAGGTACAAACTGGACAAGGGAACAATTGTATTGGAGCAACTTACCAATATCACCTTGATGAACATTTCTTCCAAGGAATCGCAAAGTGCAGAGGACTTGTATATTTATCGGTACCGGAAGGCCTCTGTTGCTGCTCGGTTCTTGAATGTTCAAAACATCAATTACAAACTGAGCAGCAACTTTATCGAGCAGGTAACGACTATAGAAGTCCTCGTCATTGTGACAAGTGACATTTCTGCTCATTTTGACTTATTGCTAACTGGTTTAGCAACAGCTTTTGCTTGTTTTAAAGTTAGAGTATACGTTAAGCGTTAAAGTATGCTCTAACTCGACTATTATTGACTTAGAGCCTACTTTATTTAAAAGTATACTTTATTGAACTTAAAGTGTACTTTATTTCGACTATGACTATGCGCCATGGTTTCGAGAAAAAGAGGATTTAAGTTTTGGGTTAAGATAATTTCGGTCGGCGCGCCGACTTTGACATCCCATAACTTTCGGAATTTTCGAGATATTGGAAAAATACTTTCACAGTTTGATTAGTAAATACGTTGAGATTATGAAAATGTAATAAAAATTTCGAATTCGAATTTTTGAAGCCGTCACTGCGGAATAAGAGCTCTGAAGATGCACGACATTACTATAACACACAAATTTTGAAATAATTTATTGCAAGAAACTTTGTCGATCGCATTTTACCTTGTACAATAACAAAATTACCTTGATATTGATTCAGAATGTTTTATGTTTTTATCATGAAATTATTTGTGGGAAAGAAAAATTGAAATTTTTATTCAAATGTTGTCTATTTTAATCAATTGTGGTAATAACTATTGTATTTCTCCAGTAATTTTACAGTTTTGTTAAGATATTTAATCTTTCAAACATTTCTTTATTTCTTGATTGGAAAGAGCAGTCAGAAAATTAGGCATAAAATTTACTCCCAAAACCAACAGAAAATCGGTATGGGGTAGCACTGCTTGTGCGGCAACACTGCCACTAGTGTCCGGCCAAAAAAGAGTGGCGCTACTTAGGATTTACTTTGCAGAACAACTTGACGACAATGGAGAAGAAAATTGCGGATTCTAATAAATTTTTTACTTAAAGTGGTCAGGAAAACCTTTTGGGCCGCCAATCCAAACCTAATATCAATTGCGTCCAATATCAAATTACATGACAATTATTACAAATAAAAGAAGTTCACACTCAGTGCGTAAATTTTATCGATAACTATTATTCGATTTTCAGTTATGGCAGAATAGAAGTTAATAAGTTAATTGAACGCATTTTATTCACGGTTGTTGCAATCAGCTGGCCTGTTTGAACGATGCGAGCAAAGCATAGAAAAGTAAAAAGTTTGACTACTTTGCACTCACTCTACGAAAACTTTTGAAAACCAAAGTAGCGTTAAAATTGTTATACTTCTTCTTTTCTTTGAGGTGCAGCCAATGTTAAGCCAAATTTTTCAAATCTTATAGGAAATCCTCTAATCTGGTAACACTAATGTGTCGATCAGTCGTTAACCATAATCAGTTGATACGTTCTACCGGACAAGTATTGCCAACTCTTCACAATTAACGAGCATAAAATGCCACACCTCATTGGGTAAATTGGCATGACTACGGACTACGTGGCGCCGCCATTTGAGGGTGTCTTTAGATAGATCGACCAAAAATAAGTCGAAAATGATGAATACAATTTTTCGATATCTCACTTCGTTTTCGAGTTATCGAGGTTCAAAGTTTAAAATTTCGCTCAGAGTTTAAAATTCGCGCTTTTTTTCACAATCCCAGATGTGCATACAGTTTTCCCGAAAGCCATAATTTTCTTGGTTTTTCCCGAGTGGCCGGCCATCGGCCGATTTATTTTCGGTCAATCTATTTAAAAACATCATCAAATGTCGGCGCCACGGAAACCGTAGAATCCCCAGTAAATTTACTCTTACTACTACATATATTATAGAAACTGGAAAATTGGAACAAAAAATTAACTTGACCTCCGAACAGTGTGCTTACTTAATTTTTCATTTATGTGGTAGACTCAGTGAAAAAAATGTGGTAGATTTGAATGAAATGTGGTAAATTTTTTTTAATTTTACGTTAATTGTATTTTATTGCATTTGTACATTTGTTGTATTTCTTGTTTGTATTGTATTGTATTTGTACATTAATTGCACTATGCACTTTAAACTGTGCCGTGTTTCTTCCCATTGTTTTTTGTATTGTTGACTATATTTTTGTTCTTTTTTGGGAGCTCGGACTCGAAAATTTCAGCAGCAGGCACAACTTCGCGTGGTAAAACTTCGTCCCGTTCAAGCGCATTGCCAGCGCCATGTGATATTCTAAAATACTAAACGTTACTAAAAAATAAAGGCAAAAATTATTCAACTTTTTTAGAAATTTTTCCATTTTAATTGTACCTGCCGCCAAAATAATTGTCAAACTGTCAACTATTTGTAGTGCACTGCTTTCGAAGTGATGAGAGTGCTACCACATACGTTTTTTTTTGCATATTTTCACTTATAATGTTCAATGCAGCCCTAACATAAATTTTACAACATAAAACTCTAGTTTACTTGGAGTAATAGGTTGGTTAATAGAAAAATTTATGTTCCACAAAAATGTGGTAGATTTTAAGCCCTCCGTGGTAGTCTCGCAAGTGCACACTCTTATTTTCATCGTGACAGGTAATTTTGTAAGGCACCCAGTGAGTGCAACCGTGTTTGACACGATAGATTTTTTAATGGGAATTAAGGTTTTTTACTTGTTGGCGCACGCACAAGGTGTATTAATAAGGTGATGGCACTACGATTCCCATGTATTTTGTTAGTGCTTTTGGGCATCCTGCTTGTCAAAATCAAATCAAAAGACAAGCAACACAAAAACAATTTTTCCAATTTTTGACAATGAGGATGCCCATTCGCGAAAAGCCAAAAGAGAATCAGAAGAAATTAAAAGAAAATCAGAAGAAAAAAGTTTAAGCAGCTGTGTTGCCACCACTACCTTATTAAATGTGCCTTGCGCACGCACATCGCTAACTTTCGTCATAGTTTTTTCAGTGCTTTTTCGTTCTTAATTGAGTCGTATTTTTTTTGCATAGGACGTGAGGAAATTTTCGCTGGCGAATTTTTAAAACGCAAACATTTACACCGTTTTACAACTCTAAACGAAACGATCAATGATATATTTGTTATTATTTTAGGTATGTTATCTGCTTGAAAGCAACGCAAAACGTTGTCGAACTTCGTTTGGTGCTCGCCTCGCAAATCTTGCATCGCTGCTGCCGTCTGTCCGCGCACCGTCCGCTAGTGCCCTTCCAGAGAGTTGCGTTGCAAGGACAGCGTTGGCAGCGGCGGTACGATGCAGGAATTTCGTGTGTGCCGTATTCGAGCTCCAAAATTCGCATTGATCTGTGTAGAAAAGTGGCTGTCGCCAACTCGGTTGGTGGCAGCGTTTCAAGGAGCTATAGTCGCCTAGACATGAGATACCCGGTCTCCACGTACAACGCGTGCAAAACGTACACCCAAACAAAAACCAAACGAAACAATAAAAAATTGTTGCTGCTCCGTAGACGCAAACAGTAATATCGAAAAAAAAAAATTGAACAAGTGATATTTTTCAAGTTTTACGTTAAGTGCGAGCAGATTTGCCAAAAAACCATGTTTGGTCTTTATTAAATGCTGCATAATATTTACCAAAACAGAGTGTACGCTGAACAGGTGATGCTGCACATGGGCTAGTTTCCCTTAATTTGGTGCCAGCTACGGTGACCATAGGACCACGGGACAGTGCTCGTCGCGACGGACCAGTGTCGTATCTTACAGTGCAGTGCACCGACAATCGATTTTTTCCACTGCACTTAAGTGGTTTTAAACGCAGTACAACGAATAGTTTTTTTTCGAAAAACAAAGTTAACCGCAAAGCAAACTATGTTTGCTTCAATTTTGAGCTATCCCCAAAGTAGTTTTGCTATTAAAAGTATAACTTTTTTGTTTATTGTAAAATCATTGACAAATAGTCGATAAGACTAGGCAGCCGCTGAGTGGCCTGCCGATTAATTCCTTTCATAAGCAGTGATATATGCTTAAAAATTAAAAAAGAAAAAAAACATGCTTTTGGGGGATTGTTGAAATTTGATTGCTTCGAAATTGGTTATCGAATAATTTGCACGAAATTTTTGCGATTTTTTCTCAACAAAAACACACTGCAAGCAGCTGTTTAACATATGATTTGCAGACGGTGCTGCATCTTTCCAAAAGCAAAAATCTACTGGCTACACGGCCCATGCAACTGCGCAAATTTCGTCACCAAAAGTTCATACAAGCTGGATAAGCTAATGCCATATCGTCGTGTTATCAGGTGTATGTGTGTGTTTTTTTTTTTTTTTTTTTTTCAGTAGGGGAAAGCATCAAAAGCCTTACGTGTGCGAGACTTCAACACGCTAAAACCCCTGTGCACAGTCCGTGAAACCCTCCTCATGGCACCACCGTAAAGTATTACTTCACGAGGAGAGCGGATAAGATATTAGCGTATAGCTACGTCTGAGATTGAGAGCTATATCCCATCTCGAAAAGAAAATGTATGGTCACCGGACGGACGGAAAGTCAGTTTATGTGTTTGTCCGCGAACTGTCCCGTACGTCAATCCTTTGAAGGAGTAAGATGCGTGCGATAAATCTGCACACGCGCTCCCACGACTCAGCAGATGCCAGCATGAAGGCCATAACTGTGCCTGGTGTCACCGCGTGTCCGATGTCCTTTTCAAGGTCGGACCTCTCGTCCTCATACTTTGCGCATTCAAAGAATGTGTGTTGCGCTGTTTCCGCCACACCATCGCACTTGTTGCAGTCTGGCTTCTCGACGTGCTTAAATTTGCACAAATATGCACGGAAGCAACCATGGCCAGTGAGAAACTGCGTCAAATAAAAGTTGAGTTCTCCGTGCGACCGCCGGAGCCAAGGTGCCAGTATCGGAATGAGTGTCCGCGTCCAGGAACCTTTCGAAGACATACTCCATTTTCGCTGCCAGGCAACCTCCATGTCCTCACGTACCAGGTGCGTACCGTGCTTGGCCCAGTAAGCGTTTGCTTGCCGTGTGATTACAAGCTCGATAGGCGGCCTGCCTGCTATAACTTCAGCTGCGTCGCCGGAGACCGTTCTGAAGGCCCGGCATGCTCGCAGAGAGTTGAGCCGGTAAGCAGACCTGATGCCTCTACAATAGTTTTTCACCATGGCCGCCTTATGCCACACTGGGCAGGCGTACGTTATTACCGCAGTACCGCAGGTGTATGTGTGTGTGTGTGTGTGAGTGTGTGTGTGTGTGTGTATGTGCAGGAAATCGAACTGGTCCAAGTCTAGTTTTTCAACTGGTCGCTTGACAGTCATATATGACCTCAGAACCGACTCGTTTCCTTGGAGCAAACTCACCCTTTTAACATGGCGGTGTCCTAGGCGACGGTCAATTGGCCCCGTCTGCATCCATTTGCAACTAGTCCAACGTTAGTCCGAAGCAACCTGTTTTCAAACCAGTTGCAAAGCGACTAGTTTGCGAACTAGTTTATTCTGGATTAGATTTTAACCACTCGATTTTTATGGAGAAAATAGAACAGTGCATTTTTTAATTAATTATTTTATTTTAAAAATATTTAAAAATAATAGCAAAAAAATTATCGCGAATAAAACAAGTATTGGTGCACGTAAAGATGAACTTCGACTTGTTGACACACTTTAGTCGAAACTGTTTGGGGTCTGACGCAGTTCAACATCCTGATATATATATATATATAATAAATAATTACATAAACATAATTACATAAATTTATTAATACATACCATTCGACAGCTGCTGCAATTCGTTGCTTCACGCAACCACGCAAAACTCTAACTGAAATCATTCAAGACAAAACGTGCAAATCGAGCGAACTTCGAGTCATAGAAACAGAAACTTTGAAAAATGCAAACATTTCTACGTTGTTTATTTATTTATTTATTTATTTAGAAAGTCTTTGAACAAATCTTACACACTAATTAACAAAATGGAACTTAAGCTTAAACTTAAACAGGAAAGTGATAGTAAACAAAGGAAATGAACAAGGGTTTAAATACAGATAAATCAAACATTGAAAAGGTCGACAACGCATTTATCTCGGCTAAGGCTCGAGGAATAGGAGCGTTACTACCATAACGCGTCCTAGAGAACTCAACAGAAAAAGGGGAATTATGTCTGAGGGAGCGGGATGGCACATTGAAAGCTACTTTGGACAAGAGAGAGGGGCAATCAATATTCCCATTGACTATATCAAAAATGAAAGCCATGGCAATGACAGACCTCCTGGTTTCAAGTAATTTTAAACCAAGCAGAAGACATCTAGACCTGTAAGGAGGCTAGGGCTTAGAAAAACGAATGGAGCGAAGGGCAAACTTTAGGAAAATACGTTGAATACGCTCTAAGCGATTAGAGTGCGACGCATGATAAGGCCTCCAGATGAAAGCAGCATACTCTAGTCTGGACCTAACAAAGTAGTATACAAGAGCTTGAGCGTATAGAGATTGGAAAAGGAGGAAGAATTGCGGCGGACAAAACCTAACATAGAGTAGGCACGTGAGACAATGCGGTTAACATGGGAGGTGAAGCTAAACTTTGAATCGAAGACAACGCCCAGATCCTTGATCTCAGCCACATTTTCTAACATTGTGCCATCAATTTCAAATGAAGTTTTTATACCGTATTAGTGGATTTCGAAAAAGTTGAATGAAAGCATTTGCTGACATTTAAGCATAAACGATTTTTTCTGCACCACGCGAGGACATTATTGAGATCGGACTGGATGTTTAAAGAATCAGACGAAGTACGGACAACGGAGAAAATCTTCAAGTCATCGGCATAGAGCAGAAAGTTGGAGAAGGAAAGCACGCACTGATGTCATTTATGAAAAGATCAAAGAACAAAGGGCCTAAAATACTTCCCTGCGGGACTCCAGAAGTGGCAACAAAAGGCTTAGAGGTGGCATGATCAACAACAACAATACACTGTCGGTTGCTTAAATAGGATCTGATCCATTCCAGGAAAACTGAATGAAAACCCAAAATTGACATCTTTAACAGGAGTAGGTCATGTGAAACTTTGTCGAAAGCTTTAGAGAAATCTGTGTAGATTGTGTCCACTTGAGAATTATTCTGAAATGCAGAGAAACAGTAATTGCTAAAGGCCGCAAGATTAGTGACAGTTGAGCGGGACGAGACAAAACCATGCTGGTCAGGTGAGATTAAGCTCTTTACAGCAAAGTACAATTTCTCCTTGATTATGCCTTCAAAAAGTTTCGAAACCGTGGAGAGCTTAGAGATTGGGCGGTAATTAGAGACGTCGTTTTTATTCCCGCTTTTAAAAATAGGAGTAATTGCCGCTAATTTCCAATCATCAATGAAAACACCAGAGGAAAGCGACATATTGAACATTAAAAGTAGAGGGTAAACTAGCGAGGGACAGTTCTTCAGGAGAATGGGTGAAAGACCATCGGCATCGGTTTGTGTTGATGGTTTCAAACGTTTGATACCACTAAGCACGTCACTTGGCGATAGAGTTAGGGAACCGAAATTGATTGATGAATCAGATTTAAAGGAAAAGTGGCTACTGGACGATGAATCCGAAACGAAATTAGAAAAGAAGAAGTCCGCAAAGAGATCTGCAGCCTCCGGAGCAGAACTGGCGGACTTATCTCTGAAGAAGACAGACGAGGGAATAGATGAGCTATTATTTTTGGAATTAATAAATCGCCAAAAGGCCTTAGGGTTGGTATTGATGTTGGCTTCAAAGTTGGAAATATAATTGCGATACAAAAATTTATTGAGGCAGTTAAAATCCTTCTGGGCACCAAGAAACTTAAGATAGTAGTAATTACTGAAACTTTGCCTGTATTTCTTGTAATATTTACTTTTTAAATTTTTAAGGTGTTTAAGTCTTTTCGTATGCCAAGGAATTTTATACTTCCTCTTTTTTATAATCGGAATATTATCAACACAAAACATATAAACTTTAGATTTGAAAGCAGAGAAACATTCAGAGACATCAAAGCTCGCAAAAAGAATATTCCAGTCAACATCAAGGAGCAAATGATTCAGAGTGGGAAAGTCAGCAAGGGAGAAATTGAAAGAGGGTCTAGAACTACCCGATGACAAGGGGAAAACATAGAATTCACAATCTAGAATAATAGGAACGTGATGCTTGCCGGAGGGCGAGAAAGGGGACAGACATTCAAACAAACTAAAATTAACATTAACACTAAGGAAAATTAGATCTAAGATTCTACCCAATTTGTTATAAAGGCCATTAATTTGATGGAGGAAAGGAATCTATAACGTATAATTCCAATGGGGAATTTACATTAGACGGAATAAGGGAGGTGACATCATTTGCAGTAGACCACTTGACATTACAGAGATTATAGTCACCGAGAATACAAATATGGTTATCGCCAATCTTGTCGGTGACTAAGGAAACAATATTGTCGACATGAGATTTGTACAGAGAGTAAGCACTATCCGGAGGAATATAAGAAACACAGAGAAAGAGAAAACCAGAAGAACCTTTGATACGAACACAAAGCTGGTCAAGAATTAAATCCTCATCATCGAGTGTAAAACGCGAAGCCTGGAAACAGCGCTTAACAGCGATCAAGACCCCGCCACCTCTGGAGCAGCCAGTTTTAGCCGCATCTCTGTCTTTTCGAAAACCGTCGTACACATTAGCATCAAAAAATTCATGATCGAAAAAATTCGCGTTCAGCCATGTTTCCACAAAAACGAAGACGTCGTACTCCTGGAGAGAGCTGAACAGGAACAATTTTGAGGATTTGGTTCTAAGGCCCGATATATTTTGAAAGTAAATCTTTATGCCAATATGATCAGAGGGGACTGATTCGGGTGCTAAGACTGCAACAGTTTCTCTCCTTTGTGTGGAAAAAAACGAAACGGGCGGATGCAGACATTGGCAGGGCAGCAGTCAGAATTAAGAAGTTTTTCAAACGAAGATTCAGGAATACCAAGCTTAAAGTTAATATTTTTAAGCGTCGAGATAGAAACATCTTTCTTGATTAGTTTATAGCAGGACATCAAGTTTTTGTCCACTGCAGAATGTTTAGCAACATAATCCATAATGTTGTCTTGAGAAACGGTAGGAGAGAAAGATGAGAGATGTAGCCACTTGAGGCGAACAGCAACATCAAGATCAGAGTTCGTATTCGAGCCAACAACATGAAAACCATCGTTACGTTTCTTATTCTTCTTACTAACAGTCCACTCAGCATTGTTTTTGGCGGACTGAGAATTGGCGGATAAAGTTGAATGTGTAGCAGAAACAACAGCAGCAGCAGCAAGTGGAGAACTGAGAGCAATTGGCGACGCAATAGATTTACAAGCACATTCCAAGCGGGCCCTCTGAGAGCCAGTGGCGGCAGGCGGCACAACAACAGCATCAAGCGACGATTGAGCAGTAGGCAAGGAACTCGGTTGCTCGTTTCGTCTCTTCTTACTTACAGTAATCCACTCAGCATTGTTTTTGGCAAGCAGCGAACTGGCCGATAAAGTTGGATGTGCAGCAGCGACAGGAACAGCAGCAGCAGCAATCGGCGAGCAAGTAGAACAGCTGTCACCATAAGCAGCATTCGGAGCACGGAGATTAATAGGCGACGCAATAGAGCCAGTGGCAGCAGGCGGAACAACAACAGCATCAAGCGACGATTGAGCACTGTGCAGGGAACTCAGCATGGCATCAGCAACAACATCAGAAGGCGGATGGCGGGAAAAACAATCATCGTCAGCGAGCGTGAGTTGCGGGGAGACCCCAGCTACCTGTTGGGCCCAAGAGAGACTTTTGTGAGCCTGGACAGCAGGTTGCAATGCAGGAACGGGGCGCGCAGGAGACACAGCAGCAGCAGCAGGCAGAGTTGAGCGAATTGTCGCAATTTCGGCGGAGATGAGATCAAAGCGCTTGGCATTCTCATGATCCAAAGCGAGCGATTTTGCACTTTCAGCAGCAATGCACGATTTTAGGTCCTCACATTGGGCGACTAGAGAATTGTATGGCCTCCACGGCACTAAGAATTTTCTTGAATCCGGCTTTCTGAGATTCTAAAATAGCGTCACGGGCACTGATGAATTTTGTGATCATCCCGTTGCATTCTAAGCAGAAGTACGCGAAATTCCTGTTCGATTTGAGCAGTTTAAGCTCATATTCTGTGACGAGTCCCTCGCAGCAGGCACGGTGAAAAATCTGCTAGCATAGTCCACTGCAAGGAATGATCTGAGTGTCCCCTCTGGCAAATTGCTTGCCACATTTCCCACAGAAGTCGTCCATGGGCCAAAGGTATAACAGGACGCTAGATAGTCCACTATGGGCAAACACGAAGAATAACCACAGACTAGCAGGTCGGAGACAAACAAAACACGTCCATCCACTTTGACGACTGACGACTGAAAAGCAAAAGCATCGCAAGATCAGCCGTAACAGAATATTGTTGCTTATTTCACCTCTGTTTCGTCTTTTGTTTTGTATTTTCATGTCTTTTCTCGCCTATGAACGCGCACGCAGAATGTGAACGATTAGACGTGAACTGACTGACTTCTGCATCCGCTGACAGCTACTTTGACAACTAGTTGTCCAATTGACTACAAAAAAACAGTTGGAAAACCAATGAATTTTGGGAACTTGTTGCCTCAGGTCCGACAGGGAAGAAACTCCGAAACCGAAACTCCAGAAAAAAAGTTAAACATTTGTCTAAAAACTAACACATGCAAAAACATTTTCCAAGTCTCACTAACACATACAAATCTGCATTTCACATTTTGGGATTTTATTTAGTAAGTGCGAATGAAACGTTATATTTGCATTAGTACGTTCCAAATTCTCTGTATGAAAGAGTGAGATGGTGCTATAAACGTAACGCGTCACCTGATTTCATGCACAAAACGTTGTTGTGCTACGAGTCAGACGAAGAAGGCGTCCGCTGGCGAAATTTGTTTTGGAGGAACGTGTTTTAATTGGTAAAATTCTTTACTTTATTAAAAAATAACATTACATTTAATTATTATTTCATTATTATTTTATATAGATGTTCCGAAGTTGTGGAAATTGCTTATTCAACAAAAGAACTCTGAAGTCAGCCTTCATCCATAGGCGCCGGAAGAAATATTGTGTATATTTTTGTTGTTTGTGTTGTGTTTTCTCGTCTTTTCTGTTTGTATTTATGTATTTTTTTTTTATAAAAACCAAATACATCTGTATTAAACTAATCGTGCAAAAGTCTTAATGTATATTTACGTTATGACTATCAGTTACGTCTAACCGACAAACCGGTCAGACCTATCTGGTAGATATACCGAATCGTACGTTATGTCTACCAGGTAGGTCTGACCGGTTTGTCGGTAAGACGTAACTGATTGTTACGGTAGACATACCGAATCAAACGTTATGTCTACCAGATAGGTCTGACCGGTTTGTCAGTTATATGTAACTGATTGTTACATGCGAGACTCCTTGTGAGTAAGCGAGACAGCTGTACGTTTGCCAAGAAGTGCATGCGTTAGAAGGTGATATCAAATCACACGTACACGAAATCAAGTCACACGTACACAAAAGGACTAGTCAGATTTTTCACACGGCTAGAACAAATCTGACTAGAAATATAACTGGTATGTTGGTTATGTATACCGGTTATATAACTAGTCATATGACCGGTAGTCTCCTCGTCGGGACCATTGAATTCATCTGCCTAAACGCGCAATTGTTTGTGTCGTCGACGTGAGTACATTTTTTCGCAGTGAAAAGAGATGTTGCGACTAAATGCTGCGCCTAACACAATGTCATGCTGCTTGCAACATATTGCGTTATGTTCAATTTCAAGCCAATGTAGTGTCGTACTCCGTTCCGTTAACACCGAAAAAAAAAGAAAACGAATTTTTCTTTCGGCGGCTGTCCTCTCAGCAGGAAATGGCAAACCTCTGACAGTAAAATTGCCTATGAAAAAGCTCCCAACTCGCCGTTCGGAATCGGCATAAAACTGTAGGTCCCTTCCAACCTTGTAAAAATGCACACGCACAACATGGATGGTTGCGGGTAGCTAGGCCTTAGTCTCGTAATCGAACTGTCGTGCCAGTCAAGAAGAAGAAGTGTCGTCACTCTCACCCATTTACAAGAAAGAAGTTACCCAGCATGTTTCTAAAATTTGTAAGAAAAAATTTATTAAACCTAAACTGGCGCCAGTGCGATTAAAAATTCTCGCCTTCCAACTACTGCACAAGTAAATAAACGCAAAGCTTTAGCAGTATATTTTCACTGTATTTATTTTGTATTTGTGTTTACAAATTTTAAGGAAAAACAATTGTCTAAAAAATTAAAAAAATCTTTTTCATCTAGTCGGTACGAGTACGATTTTTGTGACGCCAAAACCTGATAAGAATAAATGTAAATAAAACAATAAATAAAAACAAAGTAACAAAAATTTTGACGTAAAAATTAGAAATATTGACGGCTGCTTTATTACAACTGGATATTAAAACAAAATAATTCATAAAAAGTTGTCTTTTATAAGTAGTAAACAACAAATATTTTTCGTTTTGTTTCTATCTACTTCTTCACCCCCCAGCCCCCGGATTTCCGCCACTTTTAGCCCACTTTTCACTTCACAAACTGTCTTCTGTTCCCCTCTTATTTACTTCTTTTCCCTAACTGGCTTTATTTGTACCCTCAGCCCTATCGTTACTCAGCGTCTCCTCTCTGTCCACCTCGGTAAAATGTAATCAGTAAATTCGCCTCCGAAAGCGCCATCTGATTTATTAGATGGCGAAGAGTAGGAAACTTTGTTGCTCGGAAAACTAACCGGCTTTTTGCCAGTTTGGAGCTCTGCTAAAGCCCTTTTTTGCTTTTGCATGTTTGGACTTTTAGACTCGAATTGTTGCTAGGAAAGTGGCTCGCAATGATTAACGTGCCTCAGCATTGCATTGTTGCCGTCACAAACTCCCCATTTCTTACAGAGTTATTGGTCGCACATTAATACACAGAGGCTAGGAATCTCACTTGTTGCATTATTGACAAAAAGGCGATTGTCCCCTTTGTCCAAAAAAAATCGGTAGTACAACGGCGAATTTTCGCCGGGACGTTGGTCTTCATGAAAAAAAGCTACTCAAAACCTGTACTCGTTTAATTTGTTAATGTTGGTGCAAAAATGCGTTAGTTTAATTTTCTTTTTTATTTCCCCTGTCGTTGTTTCAACCAAAACTCTGGCTTTGATGTAAAACATTTTCTATAAAGTGTACGTATACATTTGCAAAATTGGACAAGCCCTTTGCGAGTTAGTACGACAGTGCGAAGTCGTACCGTCCGGTCGTGCCACGGAACCAGTCACCATCAGCGAAGATGGTATCAGTTGTTCAACTACGCAGCCGCAAAGGTAAATTCCACATAACCTATCTGCACATATATATACAATTATGCACAAAATCATTCATATCCCCACACCAATCCTCCGCAACTCAACCTAGCTCCACGTGATATGCCTGTATCCCTATCTCCTTTCTTGCATTTTACTGTCACTTGAACCGAATGTTCAACATTTTCCTTTTCCTCCTCCTCGTTGACTTATTGCTTCACGTCCTTGCACCGAGATGCTAGGTTATGCACACACTTCAATATGAAATAATTGGTAGACAGAAACAATTCTGTCTGTCCGAGAGATCAGTAAGTAAAGGAAGATTTTAGCAGGCCCAAAAAGAGAGTCTACATGGCGGTGTCGGTCTGTCACTGACTAACTTGATACATTTATTTATTTATTTATTTATTTAGCCAATGAACAAATGTCCTTACTGACTATAGGATATAATAATTATTACAAACTATAAGTTACTTAAACTATTCAACAGCAAACCCTTCGGAAGTGACAGATCCAAATCGGTAACATTGTTTAATTCCGAGAAGGCCCTATATAGAGGTGCATTTCTTGCATAATTCGTCCTGGGGACATCTAAATGGAAGGTATCCACCCTCCGCAGACTCCGTTTAGGGACATTAAATGCGATTCTTGCTAAAAGATCCGGGCAATCAATAGCACCACATACAATGCTGACTACAAAGGAGCATGCAAGAAGAGAACGCCTAGCATGTAGTGACTTTAAGTTAATTAGAAGGCAACGAGAGCTGTAGGATGGTATGGGATCACTGAAGTTCAGCGAACGCAAGGCGAACCGAATGAATACTTTCTGTATCCGTTCAATTCGGTTTATGGAAGATGCGTGATATGGTCTCCATATTAGCGCGGCATATTCCAATCTAGACCTGACAAAGGTTGTGTAAAGTAATTTGATTGTATACGGATCCGAAAAGACAGTACTATTCCGACGAACGAAACCCCACATGGCATAAGATTTAGAAACAATAAAACTGATATGATTTGCAAAACTTAGTTTTGTGTCGAAGAAAACACCTAGGTCTTTAATTTCATTAACCGATTGTAGCGCGGAGCCAGAGATGGAATACGATACTTGAAGGGGATCTCTTTTCCTAGTAAAAGTTACATGAAAGCATTTGCTAATATTTAAAAAAAGATTATTATCATTGCACCAAGACTGAACATTGTCGAGGTCCGATTGTAAGGCAGCAGAGTCCGACAGATTGTGAATAACAGCATAAATTTTAAGATCGTCAGCATATAGCAGGAATTTAGCAGACGAAAAACAAGATCCAATGTCGTTAATAAATAAGACAAACAACAAAGGACCAAGAATGCTCCCTTGGGGGACACCAGAAGTGGCAACAAAGGGCCGCGACGAGATGTTGTCAAGAACGACGGAACAATGCCTATTGGATAGGTATGACTTCAACCATTCGAGAAATGTTGAATGAAAGCCCATGTTGGTTAATTTCGAGACCAAAATTCTGTGAGAATCTCTGTCAAAGGCTTTAGCGAAGTCCGTATAGACTGTGTCTACTTGGTTGCCATTCTGTAAGGCGGAAAGGCAATCTTCTGTGAATACTGTAAGATTAGATGTAGTCGATCTGCCTTTGACGAAACCATGCTGGAATGGAGAGATCATGCTCTTGACACAAAAACTTAACTTTTCTTTGACAATGCATTCGAAAAGTTTAGAAACTGAGGTCAGTTTCGAAATCGGCCGATAGTTTGAGACATCGTTCTTGTTACCACTCTTGAATATAGGAGTAATCGACGCTTTCTTCCAATCATCAATGAAAACGCCTGACGATAGAGATTTGTTAAATATTGTTAATAGCGGGTTTATAAGAGAGGAACATTTCTTCAGTAGTACAGCAGAAAGGCCATCAGCATCCGTTTGAGTCGAGAAACTAAGATTGGCGATGCCCGTTTCAATGTCTTCGGCAGTTAGGATCAAAGAGCCAAAAGAGATGGGTGAGTCTGAGAAGTGACAGTCAGTCACATCAATTCCCAAATCAGAAACAAAATTCGAGCTGAAGAATTCAGCAAAAATATTTGCGGCATCTTCCTTAGTTTTTGCGGATTTCTTCTTAAAGAACACGGAAGATGGAATATCCGAAACTGCTTTTTTTGACTTAATAAAGCTTCAAAAGGCTTTAGGGTTGCTTTTGATACCGACTTCGTAATTGCGGATGTAGTTCCTGTACAACAATTTGGCGAGTTTATTGTAACTCTTTAGATGGGACTGGTAGTTGCAAAAGTAGAAAAGACTCATTGTTGCCTTGTATTTTTTATAGTGCAGTTATGTGCAACTTGAAAAGGGTGTGACATCTGTCTTAGTCCTTTATAGCCCACTTTTTTTTTTTTTTTTTTAAACAGGAACAAACGCGCAGGGGATGACCCCTATTAATGCGAAGCATTGCGTTGGTTCAGGAAGGATATAAAGGTTAGGAGATAGGGTTATGAGTAAAGTGTTTATGGGCTCTTGCCTTGCCTGAAATGAGTTTTCTGAAAGTTTACTTACTAAAATATTAGACTAACATCTGACGTAATGACAACAGCAGCCACAAGCTGCTCCGCTACTCCTGTCCACGACGCACAGTGTCGCGAGTGTGGCCAAAAATACAAAAAGTCGATGTTGCAAACATGATATTTTTTTTACATACATGGTGAGATAATACTCCCAATAAGACAAATCCAAATATTTATTTAAACAAATAATAAATGTAAGCAGGAGCCATCCACAAAGTTGAGCCTTTTCTTGGAACACATTTTTGCCAGAGCAACTCACTATTTTTATGCTAAATGTAAGTAGCATTTTTAGCTTACAGGTACTATGTATGGATACAAATTACATACGTAAGAAAAATATAGAGTTTGGGCAAGTAGGTGTTACTTTTTTGTTTTGTTTTGATCAGCATATCCGAAGTTACGTTGCTTTAAAAAAACCCGGCCTGGCTCACGAAATGTGAGAAAAATTGCTAACTTTGGGAGACGATAAAAAGAAAACGTCTCAATGCATCTCTGCAATGATTAGTGCAAAACAAAGCCACAAGTACGACCTTTCAAATAAAAAAAAATTAGCTGCGTCGACCTGCGTCCCCACCTAAAATTGTACTTCTTGTAGTGGCACCTACAGTCAAAAATTGTGATTTTTTCGAAGTATGGCTTGGGACGCACAATGAAAACTGCGGCAAAACAGCTGTTACAATGGTGAGCTATATAAAAGACAAGGTGGGAACTTTGTTCGTATCTTCAAAAGTAGGCAGAATGTTACGCCCACATTAAAAATTTAAATATTTATACCAAAATATGGTATCACAAGCTGAAAAAATTAATACACGAATTCCTGAAGGAAAACTTTTGGCCACTTAATAAATATTCTCCAGCTGCCACGCCCACTTTTAAGGTTTAAGGAAGCTTAAAAATTAAAATCACGTAGAACGGTATTGTAAACAGCATTCTAAAAATACAGTTGTAGTTGTAGTAAAATGCGAATATTTTTGAAAGTGGGCGTGGCAGATCGCCCATTTTTCGTGTGAGCTTTTTTGTCATTATTTTAAGCACAAATCATAATTCTATCACTAATATTAAGCAAGTTATTTCAATATTTCAGTTCCTTTCGTAAGGGGGGTGGGCGTGGCAGTGGTCCAATTGAAATGATTTTTTGCAAATTTCTTAATTTTGACGATTCTCACCAAAACGATCTCACCAAGTTTCATCGAGATAGGACAACGCTAAGTATTTTTGGCCACAGCTTATATGGGATCGCGACACTGTGCGACGTTGCTGTTTGGTTTTTTATGTGTGGCATTTATGCAACTTATCGTGACTTCAATTCCAATCATAGCTGTTTTCCGCGTTTAGCAATTAAATTTTCCTGTGTTTTACTCGAATACCGTCTTTCGAAGGGCGTTAAAGTGAAGTTACACGCCACGCGTCAAGCGCGTCAACCGTTTTCGACCTCGGAAAGTTATACTCCAAGCGTTAGAAGCGGTAAGTATTTATCGCTATCCCCTTCATGTTAGTAGGTTTCAAACCATCCTGAACAGTTAATGAAGCGTATTAGGCCCTTGGTGATATATCGGCGAGGCTGGCGGTATGGTAAAAACCTAAGTGCTTTTTGCGAGTCCTGCTAAGAGCAGGGCAGGTGCAAAGGAAGTCTAGAATGGTTTCCTCCCCTTCTACGTCTCTACAGCTTCGGCAGTGCCCAGTGATTATCTCGACAAAAGCCCTGAGCGTGCCCCTTTTGAGGTTTAACAGACTTCTGGTGCGCTTCCAGTCCAACTGTGGTCACATTTGTTGCGCTGTCTTGCCTGTCTCAGAGGCCGCCCAGGCGGTGTTGGCGGCTTTAATCACGACTTCCTTTAACGCCAGCTTGCAAGTGCTTAGCGGGACACCCAAGCCAGCGAATTCTGTGGATTGCTCTTTGGTTGTGCCTAGTCTGGCCAGTTCGTCCGCCCTACAGTTCCCGGGATGTCTCTGTGCCCTGGGACCCATAATAGGTGCATGTTAAGCTGCTCAGCTATCTCGTCGAGAGATCTGCGGCAGCTGATTACTGTTTTTGGTGGTAAAACATGAGAGAATATGGCCCTGATAGCGGCTTGGCTGTCAGAGAGTATGCAAACATCTCGTACTGAGATGCTGCGCTCGTTGATCAGCTTCAGGGCGGCTTCAATGGCCGTTACTTCCGCTTGGAGTAGTTCAAGGATTAGTTTATACCCAGTGAGTCCGGGAAGACACCTCCACCGACCACTCCATTTAGCTTGGAGCTATCAGTGAAGACCTAACATGAGTCAACTACTAATGATATTGAGCCGTCCTCCCAGCTGTTCCTATCTGGGATAGTACAGGAGAACTTCTTGTTGAAGAGGAAAGTAATCGAGCTCTCCAGTTTGTCCTAAGAGAGAGAATATCCTATTGTGACCCGTATTTGATTTTGACCAATAGCCGGAGGCCCCTAGTCTTTGCTTGTAATTGCCGCCGATTTTTTTGCAATATAGGTCTAGTGGGATGAGGTGAAGTAAAGCTTCTAAGGCTGAGATTAGGGTAGTTCTAAGACCGCCTGACATTCTCTAGAGCGACCCACCAAACCAAACACGCATATGTTAGGATGGGCCTAACTATGGCGGTATAGACCCAGTGTGTTAGATTTGGTCTTAGACGACAGGTTTTTCCCAGTGCCTTTTTGCAAGGGTATAAGGCAACCCTTGCCTTTTCGGCCGTATGAAAGATTTTGGGTTTCCAGCTAAATTTCTCGTCAAGAATGACTCCTAAGAATCGAGCCTCATAAGCCTTGTAAGGGATTACTGTGTTATTGAGTTTTAGTTTAGTTGATACCTAGCCCTTGACTGGTCGCCTAGTCGTTGACCTTGTTTATACATGTAGTACTTGCATAAGGTCTCTGGTCGAGTGGGGAAACTTTTCTGAAACGGCGAGAACTATATCGCACACCCACTTCAAAAGTGACACAACCCAAAATTTTTAATTTTCGGGTTTATGTGTTAATACTGTTAACACAATGCATCTAGACCAATAAGCAAAAACTCAGTATATTTTGTTGTTGTGAACTGTTTGCCAAAATACAGTTGGGTCTCTCTTCATAATAAATAAATAACAAAATTAATTTTCAATTTTCAAAATTTTTCATTTAACTTTTGAACTGTCATTTATAAATATTAAATTCAGCACAAGTGACATAACTAAATAATAAATAATTCGGTAATTATTGAATTAAAATATCATCAAAAAAGGCACAACTAAAAATTTTGGATTTTCTTGTGTGAAATAAAAAAATCTTTGTAACTTATCCTAAAGCATAATCTCCGAGGATGTTGCGGTCTATACGTTATTTAAAAAAAATGTTTATTCAGCTCAAAAACAGTTTTTTGCGTTTCCTGAAAAATTAAAAATTTTGAGTTGTAGGTGTGCGATATCGCCGGCGTAAGCAGTCACCTTGCAACCACCCCCTCCTAAGAACTGAAGTAGTTCGTTTACCACATGGTTCCAAAGGAGAGGACTCCACCCTGTGGGGTACCTCTGCTTTCCCCTCTTGAGATGGAAGATTCACCTATATCAGCGCAAATAAGCTTATCCACCCAGTTCGCCAAGCCACGCTTCACCCCAAGCTTGGTGAGTGCACCAGTGATAGCCGACGGTTCGACGTTATTTAAAGCCCCTCTATATCCAGGAAAGTTACTAACGTATATTCCTTGCAGTCAAGAGATTTTTGGATCGTCTGGGTCAGAGAGTGTAGAACGGTGTCTACGGATTTACCCTTAATGTAGGCATGCTGGTGGTTTGAGATGAGGTCATGCCGTATAGTTAAGCGTAGATGTAGGTCCAGTAGTTTTTCGAATGTTTTTAGTAGAAATGAGGAAAGACTTACGGGTCTAAGTCGTTAGGGCTAGTGTGAGAGTTCTTGCCCACCTTCGGGATGAACACCACCCGTACTCTGCGCCAGCTTGTTGGAATGTAGTTCAAATTGAGAAGCGTAAAGGTTGACGGTCCTGCGCCCTTTGTAGTTGTGCTGGAAATATGCCATCAGGTCCTGGTGATTTAAATGAAGAAAACTTGCAACTTGCTTTACAGAAGCAGGGGTGAGATCTAGGACCTCCTCTCTGTTCCTAGTAAAAAAGGTTGGGTGTATACCAAACAATTTGAGCATTTTCCTGCAATGGACAAGCAAATCGATTCGCTACGCGATGTTTTTGAGTTCCTGGGCATTATAAATGTTTACAATCTTACGTGCTGCAAAAACGTCAAAGTTATTAATAAAAAGCAAAGCAGCATTTGGATGCGCGAATTGTGCTTGGAGAGGGACGATACGGGCTTTTTTACTACGACATTCAACAAATTGAAAAACAATGCCCCGGAGCAAGAAATACCGTCAAGAAATTGTATTTTATTTGCACATATTTTCAATATTTGAGGAACAAAAAAAGAATTTAAATAATTTTTCAGATAATTTGAACATATTTCATGAATTTCGACTAATTGCTTTTGTTCTATTTGGAAAACGATTTCGATTGTAGCCATGAGCAACCACACTCAACAAATTGAAAAACAATGCCCCTTAGCCAGAAATACCGTCAAGGAATTATGCTTTATTTGAACCTCTTTTCAATATTTGAAGAAAAAAATATACAGCCCTGTTCCAGAATCCGAATCGGATTCGAATCGAAATGAAATCCGATTCCGATTTGAAGAGGTATTCTGCAATCCGAACGGAATTGTCACATTCGAACTTTATTTCCAATCCGATTGTTAGCAAATTAAACATACCTTCAATCAGCTGTTTGCTTGAAATGTTCAAATGAAAAAGGCACTTGTAAAACTTTGTGAGATTTTTTCTTTTATTAAATGAGTTCGGTTATTTTATTGCCAGTATTGCTTGAAAACGAGCAGTCCGCCGTTGAAAAAGTAACGCGCAGAATTTTGCGAGGACACAGCAATCCGATGGAATTGCCAGATTCTTCGCAACTACTATAGGGTGGACCACATAAGATTTTCAATTTGAATCCGTTATAAAAAAACCGAATGAATATTTTTTGAAAATTCCTGTTTTATTACAAAGCTTGGACTTTGGAACGGTATCGTTCATATGACTGACGCGACTGGCCTTACAGTACGCCACTCGGTCAACCCAACTTTCAAGTATTTTTTCGATTATTTCGGGTAGAATTTCCTGAATGGCAACTTCGATTTCATGTTTCAAAGCTTCAATCGTCTCTGGAGGGTTAGCGTAACACTTGTCCTCTACTGCTCCTCACAAAAAAAGGTCCGACGGACTTAAATCGCAGCTCCGAGGCGGCCAATTGCCTTCAGAATTTCGATTTTCGAAAACGGTGCCCAAAAGTTCGATTTCTACGTGCCGGATGGTCATGAGCCTTGAGTTCTTAGACCAATTGAATTTTGTAAGCCGTCATACCGAGATCTTTATGTAAAGTTCTCATCAAAGAAGTGCGAGAAATGTTCAATTCCTGAGAGCGATGGCGAGTTGACGTTGATGGATGTTCACGCACACTTTCGGGTACAAAAGCAATGATTTCGGCTGTGCGCACTGCATGAGAACGGGGACGGGTTGTTTGGTCCATTAACGATTCAGTTTCACTAGCTAGCTTCACAAATTGATCAACAAACTGAGTTGAAGGCCAATCTCTTTTTTGAATTTTTTTCTAATTTCTTACAGTTTGGGTTGAAGACTCTCTACTTTGGAAGTAAGTTCTGAATATTTCCCAATATTGTTGAAGCGTATAGCGTCCCATTTCGTAAATTTCAAACTGTTAACTAAATTACGAACACAAATGAATGACATTTGGACTGCCATTCTCGAAATAAAGCGTAGTTCAAATTTCAAACGCTATATGGACCCCCATATACAAGTTATTTCTGTTATGTTTAAAATTTCCTATTTAAGGGTTATTGCTCAGTACCGCCTTAACAAAGCAGATGATCTTGACCGAAGTGAAATCTTTTCTTCGGTAATGCTCCATTCCGCCACAATTGAAATTGGCGACGGCTTTGCGATTTCTTGCTGAAAGAGGCTATCAACGATCGGAAGAAAAGGCAACCGCCTCTTCCATTTCGGAAAGTGTGTGCTTCTTAAAAGGTCCGCCGCTGGTCGCTAAAGCTTCTCTTCTATTATGCGCTAGCTTCCTTCTTACCTCACTTTTTCAATCAACCCAAGCCCTCTATGATTGAAGAAAATGAATCTATGAAATGAAAATTAATCGATTTAATTTACTTCTCACCTTTTTCCACTCCTTTACACTTTTTGTTGGTGGTCCTTGCCCGTTCAGCGACTGCGTTAAATGCTTCTATAGGGTGTTTTTTTTAGAGGTATAGAACTTCGAATTGAAATAAAACACAAGAAAATCGGGCATGTGGCCGCCGCGGCTGGCTCGAATAAAGCCAATTCTACAGGTCCAATTTTTAAAGTTGATGGACAAAGCTCCAATTGCTGTGCACGGTGGCGAATCGATTCATTCGGGTCCTCTTCAACATTTTGCTCTACAGCGGCAATTGTTTCTCCGGTGCGCACTGTTCGACGTCTCTGCGGATGCGTATTATCACATAGAGTAAACGTAGTGCGAAAACGACCCATGGTTAACCGATGGATGGACCGATTTTGCTCTGATGGACGATTATGTCGACCTTAAAATGGACGGAGCTTGCGGTAAACTTCGCGAACTGAACCATTATTTTCGAAATAAATTTGCACGATTTGCAAGCGTTGTTCTTTTGTCAACCTGTTCATGATGAAATGGCAAACCAAACTGAACATAAATGACATTAGAGTTGCCAGATTTGACCACAAAATGCCAGTTTTATCTCTATTCGAAAAACAAACCTCTAAAAAAACCCTGTACTTATTTTCAAATTCAACTTTTTTGCCTTTGCAGAAATCTTTCGCGATGTCCGCATTCTCCTCCATAAAATCCAAGAGCATTTTGCTCTGGTCAGCAGTCTTATGCTTTCCCTTGATTAAAAATTAATTTATTAGTTCTATTTAACACGATGTTTAATTTATTTACTTACATATTTGTTGTGTGTTTTCGTTTTGTGCTTTCCGATTTCAATTCCACCAGCCTTTTGTTTAGCGGATTAGTTTCTACAAAAAATTCCGATAATCGGAATACAGAACACCAAATTTCCGATGCATCGGACTTAATCGGATTTTAGAACAATGTTGCATCGGAAAATATTTTCGATAATCGGAATGTAGAACACCGACGGTCGGAATCAAATCCATTTCCGATCCGATTTGGATTCTGGAACAGGGCTAATTTTGCTTCGGTTTTGTTTGAAACCCGATTTATATTGTAGCCATAAGCTAACCATCATCAAGAAATTTCATCAGCTTATTAGCTGTGATTCCGCACAACACCCTTAACCCTTTCGTGCACATAAGAGTTACAGCTATGGTACGGGGAAACTGTTTACAGTTCATAGGGTCCTGAGCCGCGCTGAATCCGAATCCGAGGTCAGATTTTGGAATTTTGGAAATGTTTTCGTATTCTACGTAAAAATACAAATACAAACTGTTCTTGGTATTTTTTCGATATCTCTCTCGGTTTTTGAGTAAAAAATTCATAAACTTTGAAAATATCGCAGCCCTATTTGCCGTCTATTCCGTTCGTGCACATAGGCGTTGCAACCACATGAGTAAGAAACTGATGATGTTCTAATGTTTATGAATTTTTTACTCAAAAACCGAGAGAGATATCGAAAAAATACCAAGAACAGTTTGTATTTGTATTTTTACGTAGAATACGATTTTGTTTTTCAAAATCTCGAATTTTTGACTTTACCGTCCGCCATATTGGATCCGCCATCTTGAATTTCCAAAATCTGACCTCGGATTCGGATTCAGCGCGGCTCAGGACCCTATGAACTATAAACAGTTTCCCCGTACCATAGCTGTAACTCTTATGTGCACGAAAGGGTTAAGAAAGTTGAAAGAAAATTTTGTGATCTTTTTTCGTTTGACACATCCTGTGCGGCTTTAGACCACTGGCAGTGATAGCGTGATTCGAAAATGGGAGAGGAAGCGATTTTTTGACCATTTTTTGCATTTCACATACACAATTTGTGTGAGGTGTCATGGCGTCGTCTACTAAATCAGTGAATATGTCTGTTTGGAAACTTTTCCAGTAAAAATTGTACAGTAAACTATATTAATGCAAAAGGGAAATGGTTCGTTGCGCTCAATCTTTCCTTTTCATCTGCAGCAGGAAAAGCTTAGCAAGACGGTTGTGGGTCAGCAGACTTGCGAACGCACAAATTCTTTGCTGTTTTCATTTGCCTGCAAATTCGTACAAATTATTCGTTTCCAAACAGACCTATTGGCTTTTAAGGTTCAACAGTGTGGTCGCGTTGAAGTTAGAAAAGGCGCAAAGTTGCAATTTAGAGGTAGCTTGTCTTTCGTATTATTTTGGAAAAAGGCGTATTGATATGATGCATGTTATTATTTTCATAATTGTCAATCATTTCAATAGGAAATGCATACATTTTCTCGATGCATGTTATTATTTTCATAATTGTCAATTATTTCAATAAAAAATGCATACATTTTCTAAACTTGTTATGTTATTATTTTCATAATTGTTAATTATTTCAATAGAAAAGGCATACATCTCATAAACTTTGTTATGTTTTTATGTTATTTGTTATATTATTATGTGCACCCAATGCTGCGCAATTGGTAGCCATGCACGTTCTACAGAGAAGTTTTTTGTTAACAATTCTAAAACCCACCGCGTTATGAATAAAAATGTCTTTGTCGATTTCTTCTGGTTCTGACATGTACTTTGTTATTGATTTTACTTCCAAACATCGCCAGGTTTGTTTTATACTTTTCATTACACTTTACACGCTTTCGGATAAATACAAAAGTTGGTTGGATATGGGACCTGCAGATTGCTCTCCAGTGCTCCACAGCACCAATCGGCAGTGAATTAGCAAATTAAGTATCTTTGTATAATCAATTTTTACCGATTCGAACTAGGAAGCCCTCCCAGATGCGCCACTGTGAGATGTGTACAATAGAATATAAACAGCAATTGGTATTCATCCCGCATGCCATTGCATATCTGCATAGCGAACTCACAACGCGTCGGTATGGTGAGGAAGCTCATGCGCAACCCCGCATCTTCAAGACACTCCAGCAGCAAACGCAATTGAGCTAACTCGGTAACCAGCGTCTGGGGGTCCGTAGCTAACATTACGCCGTACAGCCGAACAATATTCTCGTGCTCGATAAGCTGCCTGATCGCCATAGTAACTGAAATTGCAGGTGCGCACCAACGATGGCCAGCATCAATGGACACTAAAACACAAATATTTAAAATCGGATAATTGGAGAATAGAATAGAATTGATTAGGGTAAACTGCACTGAGACCAGGATTGATCTATTGTGCCCCTTACAAATGTTAGAGTACATCCCCTAGACCTACCGCCCTAATGAAACTTAGTAACTCGCGGGGGTCTAGGTGTTTGACGTCCTCTTCTGCAAGCCAAAACTGGCCCAGGTAACGCAACCTGCTGCGACAAGCCGCATTACAGTGCATTATGATGTGTTCGGGAGTCTCCTCTGCTGTTTCGCAGAGTCTACAGACGCTTACCTGTTTTATCCCGATTGTATGCATGTGTTTCCTCAATCTGCAATGCCCAGTTAGAAGACCTGTGACCTGTCTAAGCTGGTTTCTCCTTAGTTTGAGGCATTCTTCACTACATTTGGGGTTGTAATCTTTGATAAAGATTTTCGATTGCCTGAGACCGGAGGCGCTAGTCCAGTGTTCTGCGTTCCTGGTCCTTTCCTCAAGTCTCAGTGACCCCGTTAAGGCGCTTTTGCCCAGCCCAATAAAGGGTTCAGGTCCTAGGGGGGCGTGGCTGCCGCGGTTCTAGCGAGACTGTCCGCTTCCTCGTTTCCTTCGATACCTCTGTGTCCTGGAACCCAGAGGATCTTCACCTGGTTGCATTTGCCCAGTGCATTCAATGCCTCAATGCATTCCAGCACTAATCCTGAGGTTATCTCATATGAGATTAGTGCTTTGATGGCTGCTTGGCTGTCGGAGCAGATGACGATGTTCTGCCCTCTGTACGCACGCTCGAGGTTGACTTGCACCAAAGAATATGAAGTAATATAGAACGCGCATGTGGGCACAAAAGTGTTTTCGGTTGCTATGATGCGAGCAGGAAGAGCGAAGCGCAGGCATTTGAGAATGTTAAGTTCATAACATTTTCTGTTAGATTTTCGTAGGACAACAGCAAAAAGCAATGTTATTGTTCGCAACGGCTTCCAGCGATTAAGTGATGTGAAACTGGGAGAGCCGGTAGAAATACATGCACAGAATTACACTAATATTATTGCAAAATTGCAACCTTGGGGCCTACTAGTAGGCCCCAAGCTTGATCAGGAACGTAGTTTTTCCTCCATATAAATTTCTAAAACGGGGTTGTTCTAGTTCATTTCAAAATTCCAGTGTTGCTGGTGTGAGTCATTTTTTGTGACCAATGAAATTTGTCTTTTTATTTGTATATTTTTGGTGCCATTTCGTAATACGTTTGTATAAAATTGACTAGAAAAATATATTATTGCCCAAAAGCGCCAAATTAATCCTTGGGTATGCTTTTAATTTAATTAAATTAAGATTTTATTAGCTGCATCCAAAAAAACAATCCTGCGGTCAAACTAGAGCATTTAGCACCAAAAGCATACCTGATCTGATCTGATTGTTAGAGATTCCCTAAATGAAGAAATGCAAAATAAAAAGGACGGCAATTGACCCCGTCATATTTAATGCATTTAGCTTTGTGTTCTTTGGTATATGTTTCATTAATATTTACATAATGAAACCAAAAAAGTTCATGTGCTGGCATTTAATGCAGAAAATTAATGAGAACATACTTTAAAAAGCAAATAATTGAAAGGAATCCCTAATATCGGGAAAAGAGCAGACACAGTGAAGAGCTGATCACTGCCAGCACACACGGACTGTGTACGTGAATTGCAAAAAACGCACAAAAATCGGCTTACTCTCCCAGTTTCACATCGCTTTATCGCTGACGGCTTCACTCGTGGTTGTGTTGCAGCGTAGTGTTCGCTCAATCATTTTTTGCATGTATGTTTCTTGATCTTGTTTGCCGAATCGCAGGCAAAGAGCAAACAACGAACCAAAGCATCGTCATCATCGTTTCAACGCAGATGACTCGGGATTCGCTAATGTTTTTGTTGTTGTCGATTATTGTGTGTATGCTTGTTTGTGTTGCCGATTGCCGGGTTTGCTGCCCAAATTGCTATCATATTTTTATCAATCGAATCTTTGTGGTGTATGGCTTTTTGATGGCCAACGCTTTGATTGATTTTAAAATTTGGTGGTTGATCCTAATTTAAAATGTTTACAAATATTTTTACGTGGCGAGTTCGAAATAAAATTATTAGTTTATATTTTCACATGGTTGATTACAAGTTTGAGAATATGAGAAAACTACGAAAAAAAATTAATTGATGGCTATATTGACTTCAAAATTCATAAAAACACTTGAAATCAAAAATAATTAGATACGTGTTTTAATTTTTTTAAAATCGAAATCTAACGGACAAACCAAGGGTTAAAAGATTGTATAGACAAGCATAATTTAATAGGTCTATTGACTTTCGAAAGCACTACTAAAGAAATAAATAATAAGACAAGTATTTTGTCATATGAAAAATGTGATTTAGGAATGCCTACGTTTAAAAATAATATAAATGTTCTGAACCTGAATTGTTCCATGGCGAATGATGTCACCATAAATTTACAATATAAGATTTTCTTATTTTAGTTCTTTTAACCCTCGTGTGTGTGATGGGGTACCCAAATCAGTCAGACGAATCTTCATCACAACTCCCAAAATGGTATTCTGTCTTCATTTTCGGGTGTTTAATTCCATTTATTTTATTTTGGAGGGTGTGGCGCAACATTTTACTTTTTACACCCTACCCGGGTAGGGAGTACCCGGGTACCCCAATACATTTTATATGGAGTTGCATAGATTTTTCCTGTAAGTAAAACTTTTTAAAGTTAATAATTTGTTATAAAACAATTTTATCAACGAGAACAATCACTCAATCGATTTTGAGGAAATTAAAAAAAATGATTTTGGTTATATCTTCGCGCTTGGTTCATCTTCGCCTTCGGAAATTGAAAATTCTTCATCACTTTTACTTTCGTACATTATTTCTTGATGTTCGGTTGAGATAAATCTTTCACAACGAGCTCTTGCTGAATAAGAACTCATTTCAGAAGTTGCTCAGATCTTTCACAATGCAATTAAAACTAATTACTAATGATTACTTAATTTGTTACAAAGTTCAAATGTAAAAAATTTGCGCGGGGAATGACCTTCCATTGAAATTTACAGCAGCGTATGAATGGTATTCCGCTTTTTATGAAAGCAGGATCCGAAATTGCACAAAAATTCTTTACTGGAAATTAAAAAACAAGTTTGGAAGTCATTTTTTGTAACAAGGGAAATCCCAAAATGTACTTTTATATTACTGAGAGCTTTAAAACTAAGCAAAAACAGTAAACTTTCTTACAGTGCGAACAAAAAGTGAGAAATTTTCATACAAGTTGTACTGGGGTACCCGGGTAAGGGTGTTTTTTCAGCACACACACTAGGGTTAAGTAAGCATTATATGTGGGCAGTAAAAAAAGTTCCAAAGAACGGAACGGAAAATTATTACGGGCTAATAAAAAACGTCTTCCTTTCTTTTCAATTTCCCTTTTTAATCGTCTTTTGTGATTACTTTTGATTTATTTTTTATTGTCTGTAGCGATCATATAGGTCACCACGCCAGCCATATTTTATTTTCTTTTCTATTATTATGCGCACACTACAGTCGGCAGTGAGTTTAGGAGCAATATGGAACGCCGTGCAGGCTTATAGAAGAAGAACAAAAGCCAGCCAGAAAACAGAAATCGTTTTACAATTTCAGCATTTCGCCAGCGTAACAACAACAACAACAGCACATCGTCCTCCTCTCCCAATCATCCCACGCCACAGCAGTGTGCTAACGCAGACTCGCTGCAGTGAGCGCAACCAAAAGCAAGCCTTCGTATGTTTATTTTATCTGCTTCTACTCACATGTTACGCCGAAGTTACAGAGATTTCTGCTGTTAGTAACAGATGGTTCTGCTGTCAATAACAGAGGGTACTACCAGCAGTACCCGCCATACAACACGTTTGCTTGTATGAGATGCGCGTTCTATATTACTACATATTCTTTGCTTGCACACAGAGCCTGATTGCATAGAGTTCAGCCTGGAATATGCTGGGTGTTTTCCCCATGGGCTCATAGTGCCTGAGGCGAGGTCCAAACACCCCCGCCCCTGTTCCCTCGTGCGTTTTCGAGCCGTCTGTAAACCACTTAATTGTGTGTGGTTTAAAATGGACTTGGTGGTCTTCCCAGGCCCAGTCTACTTTATTGCTCATATAAACTTCGAAGTGTTTCTCGTAGTTATATGTTCTTGTTATTGTATCCATCGGATACAAAACATAAGGGTTACAAGTGGAAAGCACATCTAAGTCTCTATGCCTAAGGATGTGATCCTCCCCCTTACTGGTTCTGGCCAATCCAAGGATTGTACGCTTGGCCGCCATCTCAATTGCTACGTGCAATGGCGATATATTAAGTATCACCTCCAGTGCCGCCGTGGGACAGGTTCTCATAGCTCCTGTAATGCACGTGCACGCAAGTCGCTGGACCTTGTCGAGCCTTTTCCTCACTGTCGTGAGTGTGGCTCTTGGGGCCCATGCCACTGTTGCATATGTGAGTGCTGGCCTCACAATCATGGTATACATCCATTTCAGTCTGCTCGGTTTGCATCCCCAAGTTTTGCCTGCTAAGGATCTGCATACCATGACCGCCTTCGTTGCTTTACTGATAACTGCCTCCGCGTGCTTATTCCAGAGTAACTTCGAGTCTAGTGTTACACCTAGATACTTCACCTCTGGTTTATAAGCTATGCTCTTCCCGAGCATGCGTATTGTCCGCATGTGTGGCAGCTTTCTTTTCCATGTAAAAGGTACTATGGTGGTTTTGTCCGGGTTTATTCGCAAATCTACTCGGGCACACCATTCTTGGGTTATTTTTAAGCCTCTCTGGATTATGTCACAGAGAGTGTCTTCAAACCTTCCTCTAGCAATAATGACAATGTCGTCGGCATATCCCTGACACGTTATGCCATTGCTTGTCAGTAGTTCAAGGAGCTCGTCCACTACCAGACTCCACAGCAGCGGTGATAGTACCCCGCTCTGTGGACATCCTCTTTTTGCCAGCACGCTCCTGGTGGTAGTGCCCATCTTCGTTATGGCCGATCTGGTGGAGAGCATGGCTCTTATCCAGGGGCCAAGTGAGGCTTCTACTCCTCTCCTGCTGAGCGCTCTTCCTATCGCCTCATGCGACGTGTTATCGAAGGCTCCTTCGATATCTAGAAAAGCACACAGGGTAATCTCTTTGCTTTTAATAGCTTCTTGGATTGAACTCGTGAGCTGAAATAGGGCAGTCTCTGTCGATCTGCCTGCCCTATACGCATGCTGTTTTGCATGCAGAGGTGTTCTCTTAAGCGTCACGGTTCTAATATACTGATCCAACACCTTCTCCATGGTCTTCATGAAGAAGGATGTTAGACTGATTGGCCTAAAGGACTTCGGCTCCGTATAGTCCTTTTTTCCTATTTTTGGTATAAAAACTACCAGGGCACTTCTCCAACTAGCGGGGATGTACCCTGTTGCTAGACAGCTTCTCATTATGCCAGTGAGATGCCTGAGTAGGGCCCCCCTGCCTTTTTGTAAAAAGACAGGAAAGATCCCGTCCTGGCCTGGCGATTTGAAGGGTTGAAAGGTGTTCAATGCCCAGTCAATCTTATCCCGAGAGATGACTTTATGCGCCAGCTCCCAGTCCTCTCTGTTTGGACGATAGATAGCACATTCGGCAAGTGCGTCCTGGGGGATTGCCCCAGGGAAGTGTGCACTTAGAAGAGCAATTACCATCCGGTAATTTGAGTGCCATCTTGTTTTCCGTTGCCCCCTTCGCTAGCGCCTTGTGCAGCCTTGCTGCTTGGGGGGTGGAAGAAATCTTCGCAAAACGATTGGAAACTAGCCCTTTTCGCTTTCCGTACTTCCTTTGTGTACTTAGTGAGAGCGGGAGTGACCTGTCAGTCACCTGTCCGCTTTGCCCTGTTAAAGAGTCTCCGCGTGTCTGTTCTGAGTTTCGCCAGGGTACTATTCCACCACGGTGTGGATTTCTTCCTGGTCCTCCTGCTCTCAGAACAGCTTGAGTGAAAAGCACTGATTATTGCCCCGTTTACTGTTTCAACCGCCTGCTCGATTTCGAGGGGATGTCGCATCCTGCCCCGAACATCCAGCAAGGGTTGATCCTCTTCGAGCAACCTTGTAAATTTTTCCCAGTCGGTCTTCCTGGGGTTTTTTGTTGGAGATGACTCCATTTGGGTGGCTGCTAATCTAAATTCGATCATCCTATGATCTGATAGGGAGGGTTCATTCGATACTCTCCAATCAGATACATAGTCACTAATCTTACTGTTACATATGGTAAGGTCTAGGACCTCCTGCCTAACTCTAGTGACAAATGTCGGGGAACATCCCGCATTAAGTATAACTAGGTTAGTTGCTAGTATATAATCAAGTAGGTACTCACCCCTAAGATTATCGTCCGTGCTTCCCCAGATCGTGTGGTGGGCGTTCATATCCCCGCCTATTAGGAGTGGCAAGGCGTTTGCCCTGCAGTACTCCACCAGGCCCTGCACTTCGTGGGGGGGAACTGTCATGTCGTCTCCTGGAAAATACACCGACGCTAGGACGATCTCGAGGTCACGACCCTCGATATGGACCGTCATCGCCACCGCTACCAGGTCCCTGGACATGTACTCTGAAATACAAACATAGTTAGTATTTTTCTCAACTACCGACGGTTAGAGCTTAGGAGAGGATTCATCCATCTCAAGCAGTGTCGTCAACGAGATCTCGTCCGACAACTGCTCCTCTTCCTCGTTTGAGCTGCCTCTCAGCCCCAGCGCTTCGAGGTTTATCTCCTCAAGGGAATCTTGAGACGCCCCTATTTCTGTTGCTTCTGCTCTGGCTTGCTTCCTGCCGTCCGGTGAGGTCCCGGGTGCGGCAGACTGCACCATACCTGAGCCCCCTGCTTCATCCGGTGGATTCCCGGACTCAGCTGGTATAATGGGAGGTGCTACCTCACTGCTCGGGCCCCCAGATTTGGGAATATGAACTGGGATACTCCCATATCTGAAGTTTCATTTCATTTCATTTATTGAGCCAAGCGATACAGTGATCTACAGGCTAGAAAATTAATACAATAAATAACACTTACGAACTAGAAAAAATATATAATACAATCAAAAGTACATCCTTTTTATATGCTCCATAAACTTATGCCTAGGAATTGAGAAATCAATTTCAAAATTGGCAGCTAATTTATTAAATTCACATAATGACCTCACAAGTGGTTGATTTAAAGCATAGCTTGTTTTGTAACATTTTACAAAAAATAACTTATTTAATCGAGTAGTCCTGATTGGAACAAAGAAGTTAATGAGATGTAGTAAAGCAGAACAATTAATGTTGCCACAAATGATATCGTACACAAACATCAAAGAACTTATGGTACGTCTACATTCTAACGATTTAAGATCAATAAGCAAGCAACGTGACTTATAAGAGGGAATAGGTTCTTGAAAGTTTAGTGAGAACAGAGCAAATTTCAAAAATTTCTTCTGCACTCGTTCGAGACGATTCGTGTGAACAGCATAAAACGGATTCCAAATTAAGGCAGCATATTCCAACCTGGACCTTACAAATGCTGAGAATAAAATCTTATAAGTATAAGGGTCTTTAAATTCAGAGCTGTTACGTCGTACAAATGCAAACATGGCGTACGCTTTAGGAATTATGTAGTCAAGATGGTTAGTAAAAGTTAGCTTAGAGTCAAGCATGACACCCAAGTCTGACATTTCACTAACAACTTTCAAACGAGTATTGGCAATAAAAAATGAAGTGGCAATATTATTATTTAATTTAGAGAAGGTGACATGGAAGCATTTTTTAACATTTAAGGCTAAGCGATTATTAAGGCAGGTTCTCACCTTGTGGATCCGAAAAAGTGCATTTTTTTTAGGAATTTTTTTTGAGAAAACGGTTAAAGATACAACGCTGAAAATTGTTTCTGGATATGAACACACATTTATTTAGAGAATACAATTTTTAAAATTGAATGAATCAAAAAAAGGGGGAGGGGGCGTCCAGCAGTGGCGGCATGTCGGCGAGGAGGTGTCCCGCTACCGGAAGTGATTCCGTCAAAACCCGTGATCGGAAACACAAAAATCGAACATATTCTTAATGTGTACCGTATTATCTATTGAATGAACTACGATCATGAAAAAAAATCGAAATTAAAAAAGTTATGAGGTTTTGAAAAAAAAATTACGATTTTCGCCTTTTTTTGTTCACTAAATATTTTTTTAAATAAACAATTTTCAATATTTTTGGCTGATCGTAGTTCGTTTATTAGAAAAAACCCTAAGGAACATTTAGAAAAAAATTTGGTGACGATTGGTTCATTCCAGCGCCTTCAATCACTTCCGTAAGGTCCGAAAATGTGGTTCTGAGAAAAACGCGTTTAAAGTTTAAAGCGCGCTTGGCCGGTGCTCTACACTGCTCTATGTAACGGCCTGTAACTTTTGTAATTTTTCAGATTTTGATCTGAAATTTCTGGAGCACATTTTTGAAACATATATCTACACGATAAGGCAAATAAAAAAAAATTGGTTTTTTTTTCCACAAGGTGAGAACCTGCCCTAAGGCACCAGACATTCAATCTATTTAAATCACTTTGAATACAGGAAATATCAATAACACAACGAGTTCTAAGAAAAATTTTAAGATCATCTGCATATAACAGATAATTTGTATTGCAGAAACAAGAACCGATATCATTAATGAAAAGAAGAAAGAGTAACGGACCGAGGATACTCCCTTGGGGGACACCAGAAGTGGCAGCGAACGACTTCGATTTAATACCATCCACCAGTACATATCAAACTCTGTCACATAAATAAGAATATATCCAATTCAGGAAAACAGAATGGAAGCCAAGTTTCTTTAGCTTTAAAATAAGAATTCTGTGAGATACTTTGTCAAAAGCTTTCGAGAAATCAGTGTATATTGTGTCAACCTGGTGTCTCTCTTCAAAGGCTGAATAGCAGTATTCAGTGAATACAGCCAGATTAGTTACCGTAGAGCGACCTGCAACAAACCCGTGCTGGTTGGGAGATATGATTCTCGTGAGAGGAAAAACCAAGTATCCCTTCACAATGACCTCTAACAATTTAGATACGGTTGAGAGTTTAGAGATGGGGCGATAGTTCGAGATATCATTTTTACTGCCACTTTTAAAAATCGGAGTAATATGTGCGATTTTCCACCTTTCAATAAAGACACCGGCTGATAAAGATGAATTAAAAATATGACACAAGGGCTTACAAATTGTTGAGGCACAATTCTCGAACAACAAGGAAGATAAACCATCACAATCGGCCTTGGCAGACAACTTTAGGTCCTTAATCCCTCTCATAATATCGCTCTCAGTAATCCTTAAGGAGCCAAAATCAATAGAAGAAAAAATATTATCAGAGATGGTGCTGTCAATTGAATCAGAATCCGTTACAAAATTTGACATAAAAAAGTCAGCAAAAAGATCCGAAGTACCGAGTACAGAATTAGAAGAAATTCCATTATAGGTCATCAAGGAAGGAATATCAGATTTGGTTTTTTTAGAGTGAATGAAAAGCCAAAAAGCTTTTGGGTTGCTTTTTATGGTAGCTTCAAAATTTAAGATGTAGTTATTGTACAGAACTTTCTCAAGAACAGTAAATTCCCTCGAATAAAGCAAGTAATTGTTTTTATCGTCCAGATCATTTGTGGCCTTGTACTTATTGAAAAATTTATTTCGTAAATTCTTCAATTTCTTTAACTCCTTGGTATACCATGGTACTTTATACACCTTAGGTTTTACCAAAGGAACATTACTGCAGCAAGCCTTATTAATTTCATCACAGAATATATCGAAGCAAGTAGCAGTATCATTACAGGAAAACTTAATAATCCAATCAGTTCTCTCAAAAATAGTGTTAAGATTAACAAAATTGCAATTTTTAAAATTAAAATTAAGCTTATCAGACGTATTAGGCAAATTTAAAAACTCATAAAACTCAACTTGAAGAACAAGTGGGATATGATGCATATCTGAAGGAGAAAGAGGAAACAAACTTTCTTCAAGTTTGTATTTAACTCTATTACTCAAGAAAATTAAGTCTAAAATACGATTTAATTTATTCAAAAAACAATTGATTTGCACGAGATCATGGTAGAAAAAACTATCGAGCAAAAAAGTCTCATGTGAAGCATTAGCATTCATTGCAGTTAAATTATTCTCATCTGCAATATAAGACCAAGTGAGTTTACTAAGATTAAAATCACCTAATACACACAAATGCACATTTAACTTATCTATGTCTGATAAATTCAAAATGTTATTTACATGAGCGATGTACAAAGAATCGGAGCTATTAGGAGGAATGTAAGAAACACAAATAAAACTGTTCATTAGAACCAAAAATAGAGACACAAAGCTGATCCAGCAGAGTGTCACTATTACTCAATTCGTATACTGAGGAACGCAGCGTATGTTTAACCGCAATAAGCACACCTCCACCCCGTGAGCAACCCGTTCGCACAGCGTCTCTATCCTTACGATACACGTGGTAAAGAGATTGATCGAAAAACTCTCCATCACCAAAATCAGCATTCAGCCAGGTCTCCACAAGAACAATAACATCATACTCCAATTGAGATGTAACGAGAAAAACAGAGGCAGCTTTAGTTCTGAGACCAGACGAATTTTGATAAAAAATTTTTAAAGATTTCGAATTGTTGTTGGATTGCTGAGAGGAGCATGAAATGTGACCATCTGCGTCGCTTGAACTTAAGTCACCTGGTCTGCGCTCGCCTGTTTTTGAAAAAATTCGAAAGGACGAATTTTAATATTTGCCGGCCACAGCGAAGGGTTAAACAGCTTATCATAAACACTGGATGGGGCACCCAATTTAAAATTCACACTTCTTAAGCTGTCAGTGTCTGAATCCTTCTTTATAAGACTGAAGCAAACTCCATGACTTGCCGTCGATACGCCTGAGACGCGTCAAAAGTTGAACTATTTTCAACTTTCTCTCGCGTTTCTCGCTTAACGACGTCAAACAGCTGACAGAGCTCCTAAAGATGTCATACATTATGTGGTTAAATGGTAATGCCGATAACAAACTTGTGTTATCGCATAAGTCGAATGCATTTATTTTACACGAAAGCTATTCAACCCTGTTCCAGAATCCGAATCGGATTCGGATCGAAATGAAATCTGATTCAGATTTGAAGAGGTGTTCTGCAATCCCAGCGGAATTGTCACATTCGAAGTTTATTTCGAATCCGATTTTTAGCAAATTAACAAACCTTCAATCGGCTGTTTGCTTATAATGTTCAAATGAAAAAGGAAATTGTAAAATTTTGTAAGATTTTTAATTTTATTTAATGAGTTGGGTTATTTTATTAGCAGTATTGCTTGAGAACGAGCAGTCCGCCGTTGAAAAAGTAAAGCGCAGAGTTTTGCGAGACCACAGCAATTTGATGGAATTGCCAGATTCTTCGTAACTAGTACAAGTTATTTCAGTTATGTTCAAAATTTCCTATTTAAGGTTTATTGCTCGGTACCGCCTTAACAAAGCAGCATTCAACATGATCTTGACCGAAGTGAAACCTTTTCTTCGGCAATGCTCCATTCCGCCAGAATTGAAATTGGCGATGGCTTTGCAATTTATTGCCGAAGGAGGCTATCAACGATCGGTAGAAAAGGCAACCGCCTTTTCCATTTCGGAAAGTGTGTGCTTCTAAAAAGGTCCACCGCCGGTCGCTAAAGCTTCTCTTCTATTATGCGCCAGCTTCCTTCTTACTTCACTTTTCCAATCAACTCAGGTCTATGATTGAAGAAAATTTTACAAAATGAATTGATTACACTTTTTGTTGGTGGTCCTTGCCCCATCGACTGGGTTAAATGCTTCCATTTATTTTCAAATTCGACTTTGTCGCCTTTGCAGAAACCTTTCGCGATGTCCGCATTCTCCTCCATAAAATCCAAGAGCATTTTGCTCTGGTCAGCAGTCCTATGCTTTTCCGTTATTAAAAATTAATTTATTAGTTCTATTTAACACGATGTTTCATTTATTTGCTTACATTTGCGTTGTTTGTTTTCGTTTTGCTGCTTTCCGATTTCAATTCCAGCAGCTTTTTGTTTAGCGGATTATTTTCGTCAAAAATTTCCAATAATCGGAATGCAGAACACCAAATTTTCGATCCAAATTCGTTCGAACTTAATCGGATTTGAAAACAGGGTTGCATCAGAAAATATTTCCGACAATCGGAATGTAGAACACCAACGGTCGGAATCAAATCCATTTCCGATCCCATTCGGATTCCGGAACAGGGCTGATTAAGTACATTCAAGAAACATTTCAAGTCCTACATTTAACATAAAAGGTGAAGAAATCTTTAAAAATTATCATAATTTTTTGACAGACGAAACTTAGTCTTCGCTGTATTGGAAATTCGATAGCTTATTCGGTGTATATCGAATTTTGCTCATTCCTGTGAAATAAATTGCTACAAATTGAATTCAATTCAATCTTTTTTTTATTTTTTTGCAATGCTCGATATGCATTTATCGTGTTTAAAATGAAATCAGTAAATTCTATAAAGTCTATAACGTCGTATAGCAATTTCATTTCGTTGTTTTTCACAATTCACAACGAAATCAATCAGCAGTTTCTCCCGTTATTCGCTTTGCAGTGTTGTATACTCCATAACACGCGTTTCACGCGTCAGCGTCTTCTTCTTATGTCAGCTGATGCTAATTTTTAATTGGCAAACTGCTGATTGATTTCTTTGTGAATTGTGAAAAACAACGAAATGAAATTGCTATACGACGTTAAAAACTTTATAGAATTTACTGATTTCATTTTAAACACAATAAATGCATATCGAACATTGCAAAAAATAAAAAAAAAGATTCAGTTGAATTCAATTTGTAGCAATTTATTTCACAGGGATGAGCAAAATTCGATACATAACGAATAAGCTATCGAATTTCCAATACAGCGAAGACTAAGTTTCGTCTGTCAAGGAATTATGATAATTTTTAAGGATTTCTCCACATTTTATGTTAAAATGTTGAATTTCAAATGTTTCTTAAAAGTATTTAATAGCTTTCCTGTAAAATAAATTATTTTTATTATTATTTTTATTGATGGGGACGATGCACCGCGACCTGTAGATCTATTGTGCCCCCTTCTTGGACTTCACAGACTGTCAGTAAGTCCGGCATCCAGGAGGAATCTTAATATACTTCCTACACCTCTGGATATCAAGTCCGTACCTGGTATAAGATGGTCCCCCAGGTGTTTCTTTCTCGTATGCATGAGTACAGGCAAAGAATATGAAGTAATATAGAACGCGCATGTGGGCACACAAGTGTTTTCGGTTGCTATGATGCGAGCGGGAAGAGCGAAGCGTAGGCATTTGAAAATGTTAGGTTCATAACATTTTCTGTTAGATTTGCGTAGGACAACAGCAAAAAGCTATGTTATTGTTCGCAACGGCTTCACTCGTGTACATTGAAGTGGTGGTTGTTGCAGCGTAGTGTTCGCTCAATCATTTTTTGCATGCATGTTTCTTGATCTTGTTTGCCGAAGCGCAAACAAAAAACAAACAACGAACGAAGGCATCGTCATCATCGTTTCAGCGAAGATGACTCGGGATTCGCTAATGTTTTTGTTGTTGTCGTATATTGTGTGTATGCTTTTTGGTTTTGCTGTAATGTCACTATCAATCGAAGATTTGTGGTGTATGGCTGTTTGCTCAAATGCTGCGCTTTGATTGATTTTTAAAACCTGCAAATATTTAGACGTGGTTGAATCCAATTTGAAATTTTCACAAATATTTTTACGTGGCGAGTTCCAAGTAAAATCATTTGTTTATATTTTGACGTGGTTGATACCAATTTTGAACCTTTTGCAGCGGTTTTTTTTTGACGTGGTTGAATCCAATTTGAAATTTTCACAAATATTTTTACGTGGCGAGTTCCAAGTAAAATCATTTGTTTATATTTTGACGTGATTGATACCAATTTTGAACCTTTTGCAGCGTTTTTTTTTTTGACGTGGTTGAATCCAATTTGAAATTTTCACAAATATTTTTACGTGGCGAGTTCCAAGTAAAATCATTTGTTTATATTTTGACGTGGTTGATACCAATTTTGAATTTTTTTAAGAAGTATTTTAACGCCATTGTCCAACATTGTAATTCTATTTTGTGTTTCGGTTTGTTACAATATGGTTACAAATATAAAGACAAATAGAAATTCCTCAACGTCTGGAATTCAATGTTGTGTTCGCAGTTGCAAAAAATCGAGACGACAATGCGAGAATCTTAGATTATTTAGATTCCCCGCTGCTGATTTCGTGTTTGGCCAAATTTGGCGCGAAAAATGCAATATATCTTATGACGACTATAACCGAAAACTGTATATTTGTGAAAATCATTTCTCCAGTACTTATGTAGGAAAAAGGTTTCTAAAAAAGGATGCGATTCCAACCTTAAACTTAGACGAAGATCATGAGATTTCGGATGAAGAATTTTTAGAACCAGATTCTTCATTGAAACGACCACGTTATGATGACATAGTATGCAGTAATTGCGAAAAAAACGTCAAAATAACCCATTATTACAAAAAGAAATACAGCGACCTATTAAAAAAATTCAAAAAAATTAACGAAAAATTGCGAAAAGAAAAGCGCTTTATTTTAAAATCCAAGAATTGTTGTTCAAAGACTTTAAAAAATTCAATTGATTCTTTAAAACATATCAACTTGGAATCCAAAACATTTTGTAAACTTTTACTTAGCACCCGGCCAAAAGAATATTCTGACGAAGTGAAATATTTAGCGCAAAATATTTTTTATATTTCACAATCAACATATTCTTTCCTAAGAGATAAGTTAAATTTCAATTTGCCACATATCAGCACCTTAAATCGGTGGGCTCCAATAAAGTTCCTTCAGCCCGGTATCAACAATGTGGCTTTTGAATTCATTAAAAAGATGTGCTTAGAGTTGGAGGAAAAAAATGAAAATAATATGGTTCTTTTAATGGACGAAATGGCAATACGTAGAGAATTACGATACAATCAAAAACTAGATTTAATTGACGGATTTGAATGCACAGGCTTCGAAAGAACAAAAAAAATTGGTAAGCAAGTATGTGTATTTATGTTGAAGTCCATGTTCTCGAGTTGGTGTTCAATTTTAAACTATTTTGTGTCAGAGAATGGATTAACAGCAGATACGTTGTGCAAAATAATTAAAGAAAATCTTAAAATTTTAAGCAATTTTGGTATAGTAGTGAACGTTTTGGTTTGTGATCAGGGGTCTTCTAATAGAAAGTGTTTCTCCGACTTAGGCGTATGTATAGAGAAACCATACTTTCAATTTCAAAATCAAAAAATTTATTGCATGTTCGATTTTCCACATTTAATCAAGTCATTGCGAAATGGTTGGCTTAAATGCGACTTGAAAACGCCTGATGGTTTAGTTAGCTTTAAAGTAGTTCAAGAGCTTTGGGAGAGGGAAGAAAATTGTAAAACCAAAATGTGCCCAAAATTGACTAGACAACACATATTTCCAAATTCATTTGAAAAAATGCGTGTTAAATTTGCCACGCAAGTGTTCAGTAAAACAGTTGAAGCTGCTATCAGAACAATTTCAGACATAAGTGGATTTAAAAAAATCACACAAGAGGTAGCGTTATCCACAGCTGATTTTATAGCAAAAATTGATCAAATATTTGATTGCATGAATAGTGGATCCTTGTATGCAGATAACTGCTACCGATCTGCTCTTCAGATTAAGAAAGAATCGCACACATTTATTCAAACATTTTTATATTATCTAGAGGAAGTGAAATTTGTTGATGAAAAAAAACGAGTTTTCTTCCTAGATGGCATGAAACTATCCTTAAAATCGGTCCTTCTACTTGTAGATGAAATATTAAAAGATAATTCGGACAAGTTTTTTATTATGACAAAGGCCTTTAACCAGGACAAGTTGGAGAATACGTTTGCTGTGTTAAGGCAAAAAGGAGGTAATAATTGTAACCCCTCTGTAGCTGAACTTAATAATATCTTAGCCAGGTTATTAGCCTTTAAAATAATAAAGTTTAGCTCCTCTACCAATTGTGAAGAGACGCAAGATTCAATGACTAATTTAATTTCAAGCGCTTCTTTTAATGAGGATGTTTTGCAGGCTAATGGCGATGATAATGACAATGAAATCCTGGAAAATCTTGATCTAAGTAGTGAGATGCACGAGGCGTATTTTGTAGGTGACACCTTTTGTAATCTGAAAGATAACTTAGAGCTGGTTTCCATGAGGTATTTTGTTGGATACGTAGCGTACAAAATCATTCCTAAATTAAATTGTGAAAAATGCGGTGACGAATTGAGAAAAAGGGATGAAGTTTTGACTGCTCCAAGTGAAATTTTTATTTTTCACAAAAATTATCAGTCAATTTCTGATTTTGGTAATCTTTTTGCTCCTTCCAATTCCCTAATGAATGTATGCATAAAACATATTTTAATTTTTCATAAAATCTTCGAAGCAGAACCTGAAAAAATTGGTATTAAGGCACATGTTTTACAATCTTGTAAAAATGCTACACCTGAATGGTTCCATGGTGAGTGCTGTAACCATAGAGTCCAAATTTTAGATTTTCTTATTTTAGTTCTTCTACGAAAACACTGCATGTGGGCTGTGCAAAAAGGAAGTTCGAAAGAACGAAAATTGAAAATAATTGTTGGCAAATAAAAAAATTCTTATTAAAAATTATTATTTATGAAAGATAAATTTAAACGAAAGTAAAACAATAAACATAAAACCTTACAATAATATTCTTAATAAATAACTATAAACGCTCTTGTGCAACATGTTTGCACCCATATTTTACTACACCAAGTTCACGCATTTTTTTTGCTAATTGTAATTTGCTTGTGATTATAAAAAAGAAAGCAGAAATAACGACGCAACAATTACCAACAACATCAATGCTATCCCGCCTGCACGGCACAGCGCAAAAAACAGTATACCGCTAACTTTTTTTTGTTTGCCAATATTATAATGCTATTCCCCGCGACAACAAAAGCAGCGTTCATCGTCATGTTTATCAAGTGGCGCAACAGCAGCGAGAATACGAATGAGTACAGAAGCGACTTCAATTCACATGTTACGCCGAAGTTACAGAGATTTCTGCTGTTAGTAACAGAGATTTCTGCTGTCAATAACAGAGGGTACTACCAGCAGTACCCAAGTACAACGCGTTTGCTTGTATGAGATGCGCGTTCTATATTACTTCATATACAGGGCACTCTCCTAGTATATGTAGTGCAGTCTCATTTTCCTGCAAGCAGAACCTGCAATACCCGTTTTCACGGATTCCTAGTTTGGCCAGATGATAATTCAGTCTGCAGTGCCCTGTTAGCATTCCCGTAATAATCCTTAGATTATTTTTTGATAGGGTCATGCAATCCTCGAATCTTTTCTTATTGTAGGACCCGATAACCATCTTGGAATATTCTAAACCTGGTAGATTTTCCCAGTATTGAGTCCTTCTGGTTATTTCGTCCTTTCTCGTTAGGATGTAAGAAGCTCCTTTTCCCAAACCACAAAAGGGTTCAGGGCCGACAAAAGGTGTGGAAGCTCCCCTCCTTGCCAGTTCGTCGGCCCGTTCGTTTCCTTCAATGCCAGGAACCCGGAACCCAGAGTACCCAGACCTGGTTATAACGGCCAAGTGCATTCAGCTTCTCAAGGCACTCCAAGACCAGTTTTGAGGACACCTGGTAGAATCTAAGAGCCTTGATAGCCGCTTGTCTGTCGGACAGGATAGCAATCTTCCGGTTCCGGTATCCCCTCGCCAGATTGAAATAAGCACACCTTTCAATGGCGTATATTTCCGCCTGTGTTTTCCCGTAGGTTCCGAGTATCTTGTCCTCGGCCCGTATACACCTATTCCGGTACCCTCCTCCGTTAAGGAGCCATCTGTGTACCAGGAAATCATATGCTTGTCTATCAGATACGTTTCCGATATACCTACCCAGTTCCTTTTGTTGCTAAGCTCGGTTTTGAAATTTTTGACAAAACTGAACTTTAATGAGATTGTGTCCCTCGGTATTGCAATGTCAGGATACTGATTCGTAAGAGTATCAATCCTCTTACGGCTCAGGAAGCCTTCATTCCCGATATTTACGTCAGTCATCCGTAGAAGAGCCCTCTTCACCTGGGTCTGTATGTGTAAGTGAAGAGGTGTTAGTTCAAGGAGAACCTCTAAGGATGCTGTTGGACACGTTCTCATAGCACCTGTCATGCATACGCATGCCAGTCTTTGTAGCTTACTGAGCGCCCTGATGGTGGTTTGTTGGCTGGTCTTGTTTACCCAGACAACTGAACCATACGTTATCATAGGCTTCACGATCGCCGTGTAGATCCATCTCAGAAGAGTTGGAGTGCAACCCCAACTCTTACCTGCTATGGACCTACAGGTCATGAAGACCCTGGTGGCTTTCCTTATCGTTTCCTCCAAATGTCCTTTCCAGAGCAGTTTCTGATCTAGTACAACTCCTACATATTTCACCTCCTTCTGGTATTCAAGCTCTAAATGGTACAATAGTGGTCTTCGCCGGGTTTATTTTCAGCCCCACCTTTGTGCACCAATTTCTGGTTAACCTTAGTCCTAAGGTTATCCTATCCCGCAGGGCATCTTAAAATTTCCCCTTGCACAGGATAACAATGTCATCTGCATAACCCTGGACCGTTAGGCCAGCGTTAGTCAGCTCCTGCAATAGGTCATCAACCACGACGCTCCACAGAAGGGGAGATAGTACTCCTCCCTGTGGACAGCCCCTGGTTGTATTAGCTATTACTAGGCCGCCCGTACTAGTCTGTATCTCCACCAACCTAGTAGCGAGCATACTATGTATCCAACGTCTTAGAGGGTTTGTCAGACCCCTTCTGGTTAGAGAATTGTCTATAGCTTCATGAGCTTGTCTATAGCTTCGTGGTATTATCAAAAGCCCCCTCTATGTCCAGAAAGGCACATAGGGCCATTTCCTTCACTTCAAGACTTTCCTGTAACTCACTTGTCAGCTGGTATAGAGCAGTTTCGGAGGAGCGTCCTGCCCGATAGGCATGCTGACAGGTGTGAAGAGGATTGTCTAATAGGACTGTCGTCCTTACGTAGTTGTCCACCACCTTCTCTAGAGTTTTCAGTACAAATGAAGTAAGGCAAATTGGTCCGAAGGATTTCGGGTGGAGCGGATCCTTTTTCCCGGCCTTCGGTATATAGACCACCTTTGCCTTTCTCCAGGCTTCCGGTATATATCCCAGTGCCAGACTAGCTCTAGATAACTTCACGAGATGATGCTTGATAAACCTCATCCCTTTCTGTAGAAGCGCCGGAAAGATGCCATCCGGTCCAGGTGATTTCAGTGGTTTGAAGGTGTTCACCGCCCACTGCACCCTTTCTTCCGTGCGAATTTCCTTTGCTACTTCCAATCTCTTTTAGAGATCCAGCGTAGTGCTACTTCCTGTCCCGGCCCTCTTTGAGCAATAGAGCCCGGGAAGTGAGTATCTAGAAGTAGTTAAACCTTCTCTTCCTCACCCTCGGTATATTCCCCATTGCTTTTCCTGAGGTTGGTAGAGGACAGGCTGTGGCCCTTTGCCATAACCTTGTAGAGTCTAGATGCCTCGCAGGTTTCCTCAATATTCTCGCAGAAGTTCCTAAAATTTCTGCGCTTGGCTTCCCTGATCTCTTTGTTATAGAGGGTCAGTGTGCTCTTGTACTCGGGCCAATTCCCGGTGCGTTTAGCCCGGTTGAAAAGCCTGCGAACCTTGCTACGCAGTACACCCTTGTCCTTGTTCCACCAGGGTACATCCCTGGAGGAAGCAATCTTGCTGACTGGGCAGCTGTCCTCATACGCATCAATAATTGTTTTATTGAGACAATCCACATAAGTTTCTAGTTCCATGGAGTTCCTGATATTGTCCCCCAACCCGGAGTTGGCGGAGTTTAAACTCAGTGTCTCCTGGAACTTTTCCCAGTCTGTTTTCCTGGGATTTCTGAGAATCTTCCTAACCGAAGCAGAACCTTCAATGTCCAATCGTGTAAAATAAATGCATCCGACTTTTGCGATAACACAAGTTTGTTATCGGCATTTAACCACATAATGTATGACATCTTTAGGAGCTCTGTCAGCTGTTTGACGTCGTTAAGCGAGAAACGCGAAAGAAAGTTGAAAATAGTTCAACTTTTGACGCGTTTCGGGCGTATCGACGTCAAGTCATGGAGTTTGCTTCATACAAATACACTGATTCTACTTTTTCTCGAAACACGGGAAACGCGAAAATCGACGATACACTTGAAACGAGCTTTATGGAGTTTGACCATTATGGTCAACGTCAGCTGATGCTAATTTTTAATTGGCAAACTGCTGAATGATTTCGTTGTGAATTGTGAAAAACAACGAAATGAAATTGCTATACGACGTTATAGGCTTTATAGAATTTACTGATTTCATTTTAAACACAATAAATGTATATCGAGCATTGCAAAAAATAAAAAAAAGATTCAGTTGAATTCAATTTGTAGCAATTTATTTCACAGGGATGAGCAAAATTCGATACATAACGAATAAGCTATCGAATTTCCAATACAGCGAAGACTAAGTTTCGTCTGTCAAAGAATTATGCAAATTTTGAGGAATTTCTCCACATTTTATGTTAAAATGTTGAATTTCAAATGTTTCTTAAATGTATTTAATAGCTTTCGTGTAAAATAAATGCATCCGACTTTTGCGATAACACAAGTTTGTTATCGGCATTACCATTTAACCACATAATGTATGACATCTTTATGAGCTCTGTCAGCTGTTTGACGTCGTTAAGCGCGAAACGCGAGAGAAAGTTGGAAATAGTTCAACTTTTGACGCGTTTCGGGCGTATCGACGTCAAGTCATGGAGTTTGCTTCATACAAATACACTGATTCTACTTTTACTCGAAACGCGAAAAACGACGATACGCCTGAAACGCGCTTTATGGAGTTTGACCATTAGCGTTCACACGACCGAACATGTGTACATACTTCAGTTGTCTGTTATTTTTAGTCAAAGTAAAATGGCGCGGCCATCAGTTGCGTGCCCTCAAGGCGAATTCATACAGGGGATAGCGTTAGGGAAAAAGAAAAATAACAATTTTTCTTTCGGCGGCTGTCGCCTCAGCAGGACATCGCAAACCTCTGAGAGTAAAATTGCCTACGAAAAAGGTCCCAACTCGCCGTTCGGAATCGGCATTAAACTGTACGCCCCTTCCATCCGTGTACAAATTCGCACACACAACACGGATGGTTGCGGGTAGCTAGGCCTTAGTTTCGTAATCGGGCTGTCGTGCCAGTCAAGAAGAGAAGATAGCGTTAGGACAGTAACAAAATTTCAATCTATTTTGTTATTTTTTTTCTGGGCTCAGATTGTCAAAATCAGCCAATCAAAACAAAGCTTGATTTTTTTCTTTTTAAACTGTCACAGTTTTATACAGGCCTTTTGATAATCCAGACCTTTTCCACCACAAATCAGCTGAGTCAACGATGTGACCTGTATTAACCTTTGTGTCAACAGCAGAAAAATTATAAGCAGAAAAATATACGTAAGTCAACAGCAGCATACCCGGGTATGCGCGTATATTTTGTATGGGAAAAGGCATAACTTTCTGATAAATATGTGAATATTTAACACATTATGTTTAATCTGCTTAACTTTTTGTTGTTAGTTTATTGAAAAATATGTTTTTTTTTAAGTATGTGAAAAAAATTGATAAATATATTATTTCATTGTATAAATACTGAGTTTCTTAGAACATCCATGTTTAGTTTGCGGCGAAGCGGATCAATAAAAACCACGGTGGTTCGGGTTTGAGGTTAGGGACCAAATCGATTCGATCTACACAGATTTTGCCATAGCAAATGACTAGACTCTTCTCAGTCTAGACTCCATTCAGTTTTGATTTCAAAAGGCTTTCCTGGGGTTTCATTCCTAATTTCTTCGATGGATGAAATCATACCTAACTAATCGGCGTTGTGTTGTCACGATTGATGGCACGTCTTCTAAACCATTTGTTGGTGTCCCTCAAGGCAGCATATAAGGTCCGTTGTTGTTTGTTTTGTTTATAAATGACATTGGTTCCTGCTTCTCATTCGCTAAATACCTTTTATATGCAGATGACCTCAAGATATATGCAGTAGTTAATAATGAGACGGATTTCTCTGCCTTGCAACCGGATCTTGGCAATGTTCAAACCTGATGCGCAAAAAATAAACTGACTTTGAATGTCAGCAAATGTGTCAATGCGATTTATTCAAGGAGGCTCAGCCCCTTGCAATCATCGTATTCCATATCCGGTTCTGTGTTAAAAACAGTTAATGGAATAAAGGATTTGGGTGTCTTCCTTGACGTAAAACTTAGTTTTTCTAGTAATTTTGATAACATTACATCGAAGTCTTATGCTATGCTGGGTTTTGTTCGACGGAACTGTACTGCGTTCTCGGACCCATATACTTTTAAACTGCTATTCACGACTTTTGTACGCTCTAGAATTGAATACGCTTCTTTTATTTGGAGACCTTATCAGGCTACCCATACCAATCGGATTGAGCGTATTCAAAAGGTGTTCATTAAATTCGCTCTGCGAGCCTCTGCCGTCATATAAGTCTCGTTGAATTTTGCTGAGCCTCAAGTCTCTGCACTCGAGGCGAACGTTTTTTGCTTGTTCTTTCGTGCTAAATCTACAATATAGGGATATTGATTGCCCTGCTCTTCTCTTTAAGATCGGATTTAATGTTCCATTCTGGAACTTATGGCATGCGAACACTTTTTTAACTCCTCTTACCTCTCAGATCTCGATGTCGCTCTGCCGAAGAACGACGTCTTTATTAAACTAAGATTTTCATTATAATTACTGTTACTATTTTTAATGTTATCTCTTAGTCAGTAAGACATAATGTACATTTGGCTAAATAAATATAGAAATAAATAAATAAAAAGACCCGAGTGTGCAGAACATTCCATCGATATACCGCAAAGCAACAAATGCAGTTGAAAACTTCATAATTTCTAATTCATTCATAATTTTTGTATTTAATATATACTATTTTACATTATAATCACTTACACTACTTTAAAATTTACATGGAAAATAAAAGTTTTCTATTATCATATATCAACATATCTACATGTGTTTTCATATACATACCCGGGTATGCTGCTCTTGACGTAAGGGGTATGAATCGAAAAAAGGCCATATATCTGGACCAGGTAGTCCAATCTCAACCAGACTTTCAGGTCGCTCAGAGTATTACTTTCCAAGACACAGCGATTTGAAAACACAAAACATACCCGGGCATGTTGCTGTTGACATAAAGGTTAATTCGCTTCTCGTGCCATGTTGGACTGAGTTCCAAAACATGTACAGTGACGGACAATAGTATTGACACGGCAACGATTTTTCAAACAAATAATATTTATTATTTTTTAATGTAAACTTATGAATTTATATCACCTTCATTGCAGGGCATAACAAATTTACATGCTACTTATATTTAGAAAAAATAAACAAAAATGTATTTCATAGTCGGTTTTGGCATGGACAAAAGTATTGACACAGCACACTTCAATGCAATAAATATTTCGAAATTTGTTCCAACTAGTAATACTATGTCCATCTGTCATTTTGTAGATACCGTTACTTATTATTGTCACATTTTTTACATTTGAAAGTGGGCTGCTTGTGGCAAAAATTTTATAAAATCTAAAATATGGCCCGACGCACAAGTGCGCTCTTGGCAGGCAATGGCAAAACCTCCAAGTGTGAACGAAAAAACTGCCAATCGCCGTTCGGATTCGGCGTTAAACTGTAAGTCCCATCCCCTCTCTTTCCCCATCCGTTTGAAATGTGTGTTGTATCACATGTTGAAAAAAACAGTGTTGCATACGCATTTCAAACGGGTGGAATCTGGTATCACAACGGGCCCGTTAAGAGGCCTAAGTGTGTCTCATACTAAAGAGCTGCACAAAATCTTCTATTTGCCACACTTCACTACTGCACAGTACTGTCAAGTACTGTACTTCAGTGTCGCAATGACAGCAAATTCAAATTCTCAATGGTTCTATTCTGCAACAAAGCAAGCACTGCATCATTCCAAAACCTTTTCGCTACAGTGCTTGTGTTCTGTTGCGAAACAAAACATCAAAACAGAAAGCTATAATGAGGTTAAGTAACGGTAAATCATAGCAAGCACACGGCGTGAAGCAGAACTTTTCCATCACACCGTGTGAAGCAGAACTTCTACTTCACACCGTGTGAAACAGAACTTCTACTTCCCACCGAGTGAAACAGACTTAAATAAATATCGAAAAAACATGTTTTAAACCTGCGTTTTTTTACATTAACGTTGTTGTAATGCTTGAAGTGCAGCCCAGATTCGATACAAAATACCAAAAACAAACATCAGCTACTTCGATCGTGCAAAACAAAACACCGTATGCTTGAAAATGTTCTACTTCTGTCCGTCTCGCGCGTGTTTTAATGTTCGTCCGCTTGTGTGTTTGTCTTTTAACTCGGTGTATGCAGCCCCGCGTGTGTCAACTTAATAAATTTGCGTGGATTGCTGTCAAATTAATATAAAAATTAAAAGCGTGGCCATTGGAAAGCCGTCAAGGGCCGTTACTCGATGTCGCCGTCCGCCGCAATGACCCCTGCTCGCGTTGTGTTGTTTGTGGTTCGTTTTTCCGTGTTTCCCTCCTCTGTCCGTTCTCAGTAGCGCTACATGCGGTCCTGTTCGACATTGAGAAATTGACTGTTCTGTGGTAAAGGCATAACACTTACCACAGAGCAACATCAATTTCTTAGGTCGGCAGATCTCATTCCCAGCTACTTTCCTTGATCTTTAGCCCATCCAGACCATGGTGGTGGATAAATTCCGCATAGCCTTTTGTAACGTGCGCGGGCTTAGGGCGAACTTTTTCGCAGTTTACGCGTACGTTAACCTCCATAAACCCCACATAATGGCACTAGGCGAGACCCAGGTGTGTGAAGATGCAGATCCACTGGATTTTCACATCCCGGGGTACCACTTACTGCCATTATTCTCTCCCCACAGGGGTCTTGCCCTTTATGTGTGCAGTAATGTTGCGTACCAGTGCCAGCAGCAACTTTACACGACGGATGCCGAATTTAGCTCCATGTGGGTTAAATTCAATATCCAGTCGCACATTCTGCACTTTTGCTTCCTTTATAGAAGCCCGAATTCAGGGAGAGATTTTACTTATAACAAGTTTGATCTTCTCTCTGATTCCATATCTCATATTCTGGAATCGTATCCGAATAGTGAAATTGTAGTTGCTGGTGATTTCAATATTCATAATTCCAATTGGCTACGCCATTCCAGCCACACAACTCCTGAAGGCTTATTTGTCGAGCTCTTTGCCGAGTCTAATAACTTGACTCAATTAGTGAAAGAACCAACGCATATCCCCTGCGTTGCGGGGCAAGCTCTCAATACTCTAGACCTTTTTCTCACTTCACATCATAAAAAGTATGATGTTGAAATGCACGCACCTCTTGGAAACTCAGACCATTGCACCATTTTGGCGTCTTTCTCATACTCTTCTATCCGCAATGCTTCGCCCCTAGCCCCGAAGCGCCTAGTGTGGATGTATGATAAAGCTAACTGGAGTGGACTTAATGAATTTTTCGTCCACTTCAACTGGAAATTGTGTTTTCTTGATAGAAACATAAATGCCGCAGCCAAAATGGTTGAAGAAATAATATTATTGGGAATGCGGTCCTTCATCCCCAATAAGCTAATTTGCATTAAACCTAAGGACAATCTAGGTTTAATGAGACATGCAGAATTGCTGTCAGGTCTAAAGAGGAAGCTTTCAGAGCATGGCAGGCAAACAAAAATGCCACCACTGAACAGCTGCGTAAACAGGCTAGAAATCGATGCAATGCCATCCTAAGGTGCCAAAAGTTTCTGCACGAACAGCGCCAAAGGAAAAAAGTTCTTCAATGCCAACGTGGTAGTAAGAACTTCTGGTCATTCGTTAAGAAGGTGAAGAACCAAACATCATCTTCAATTCCAACTCTTCTTAACAATGATCAAATCATCACTCACTCGGTTGATAAAGCAAATTTGTTGGCTAAAATTTTCGCAGAGAATTCCTCCCTGCCCCCCAGCGATCAACCACTACCCGTAGTCGAGAACGTATCTTGCTCTATGCCAGAAATTCATTTTCGAACGCGGGTAGTTAAAAGAGTGCTTGCAAATCTCGATGTAAATAAGGCTTCAGGGCCGGACGGCATTCCAGCCCTCGTTTTGCAAAAGTGCGCTACCTCACTGGCTTGTCCATTACGCAAACTTTTCAACATGTCATACACCACAGGGGTATTTCCGACATGTTGGAAGGTAGCAAATGTTCAACCAGTTCCTAAAAAAGGCAAGACTACTGACCCTGCGAACTACCGACCTATAGCAATCTGTTCGGTGCTTTCCAAAGTAATGGAAAGCATTGTAAACTTCAACCTTGTGAAGTATCTGGAGCACAATAGACTGCTAAGTGACCGCCAATACGGCTTTCGAAGACAGCGATTGACGGGAGACCTTATGGCGGTCCTCATCGACAAATGGAACTATAGTATTCTAAACCTCGGTGAAAGCAAAGTTGTTGCATTGGATATTTCCAAGGCCTTTGACAGAGTGTGGCATAAAGCTCTCGTGTCAAAATTGATTGCCTATGGCGTCGGTAGTATCTTCTTTCGTTGGATAACGAGCTTCCTCTATGATCGCTCTATTCGTGTTGTAATAGACGGCATAGCCTCGGAAAAGCATTCCCTTAGCGCGGGAGTGCCGCAGGGTTCGGTCCTTTCTCCAACCCTTTTCCTCATCTTCATAAACGACCTATTGTCTTCGACGAAGAATCCCATCTACTTGTTTGCGGATGACGGCACCATTTGTCATTCATACTCCTTCACAAAGCGCCCCAGCTCTGTGGAGATTGAGAGAGAACGGCGCCGTATGAATGACACACTTAATAGCGACCTAGAAACAATCTCCAAGTGGGGTCAAGCGAACAGGGTCGATTTTAATCCCCGCAAGACCCAATGTTGCCTGTTATCGCACAAACCAGTTTCCCCACATCCCAATACATCCCTGGTTATGGATGGTGTGAGTATTGCGGAATCGGTAGCTCTTGAACGTTGGAACGATCATATTTTTGGCGTGTCGAAAGAAGCATTCAAGTGCCTAGGCTTCCTAAAGCGGTGCAAAAAATATTTCACTCCGTCTGATCTCCGCATTATTTACACCACCTATATCCGATATAAAATGGAGTTTAACTCGCACCTCTGGGCGGGGGCTTCAAAAACCCATTTGGAGCTCCTCGATCGGGTGCAAAACCGTGCGATTAAACTTATAGGGGACAGTAGGGCATCCAGCTCTATTGACTCCTTGGAACATCGTCGAAACGTGGCATGTGTGGTGTTATTTTACCGATACTTTTTCGGTAACTGCTCAGTGGAGATGAGCAACTTGATGCCATCACTCCGGGTATTCCCCCGGGCAACCCGTTTGAACACTAGCGCCCATGCTTTCCACGTCGAAACGATGTTCCAGCGCACTACGCACTACAGGGAAAGTTCGTTTCTGGCCCGTACAGCGCGGTTGTGGAATGGTCTCCCTGCGGATATTTTCCCCAGCACTTATGATCTCGATGGGTTCAAGGCAAGAGTCCATAACCACTTCACTCATAACCCTATCTCCTAACCTTTATATCCTTCCTGAACCAACGCAATGCTTCGCATTAATAGGGGTCATCCCCTGCGTGTTTGTTCCTGTTAAAAAAAAAAAAAAACTTCAGTGCTACACTTCAGTCTTGTTCTACTTCCGTGTTGTTCCACTGCAGTATTGTTCTACTTCAGTGTTGTTCTATTCCAGTGTTGTTCTACTTCAATGTTGTTTTACTTCAGTTTTGTTCTATACTTCAAGGTGCTTGAAGTTCTATTGTCGTTTCGTGCAGTATTTGTATGAATATCAAAAGCTTTCTTCACTGCAGTGCTTGTTTTGTAGAGAAAGTAAAGAAGAGCGGCAGTATTTGAAAGCACAGCGATGGCTTGCAAGTAATTTGTATAGTGCTTGCGCAGCTCTTTATCTCATACAGGGGCAGCCACCGCAACCTAACCTAAAATATGGCCCGAAAACAGAAAGAAACAACTAAAGCAGAGGGAAAAATCATTATACATTTGCATTAACACAGTAAGGGCCAATTTTTCAGTGCGAGTTTAAACCCAGTCGCAGTCGAAACTGCTTGGTGAGGTGAGCTGTGGTATCTACTCAGAAGGATTAAACCTTAATTTAAAGCTCCTGCTGCCAGATTGCTGTAGTGTCTTCCAGGCTGAGGTCACAGTAATCTGTGCAGCCTCCGATTGGCTCAGGGTAAACAGGATATCGGCTACTGGTATCCTGATATTATCGGACAGCCAATCAGCTCTTAGAGCTCTGGATGCGGTCAAAATAACATCAAAGACTGTTCTCATGATCGGTGTCCTTACGGGTCACTGCCTAATCGGTACCCACGCAAAGAGGATGGGACTGTTTTCGAACGACTTCTGTCGCAGCTGTCTGGACGAGGAGCAGGAAGAAAATATTCCTCACTTCCTATGATACTGTCCTGCCTTATCCAGAAGAAGGCAGACCTACTTAGGCAACTTCTTCTTCGGAAGTCTAGAAGATCTAATAGAGATAAGATCGAAGAAGAAGAAAGATCGATAAGACCATACGCCGTCTACTAAGCTTCGTTAATACACAATGGGCCGCCTGGCCTAAGTGTGCTCCTCCTGGAGCACACTTGATTGTCATTCGTAAATAAATTCTTTGTGCTCAAATAATGAATTTAATCAAAACAATTCAAAAAATGCAAACGTAGAACAAATTTTCCGTCTCGGGAAATCGAAAGGCTTCTTGTACTTGTGAGAGAAAATACACAAGTGTAGCTTTATATGAGGACGGATAAGCTGAAAAATATTATAAGCAGAAGCTTTGCTCATGCGGAAGCGATTTTACGATCGCTTGTCCCCGTCGCCCAAATATATGGAATTGGTCCGGCCGCATTCTTACAATATCTAATATTCTCAACACCGTAAATCCACATCAAACATTTCTGCATGGTTATGATCTTCCTCGTCAGATGAACAACTCATTGCTATTTTTGGTCGAATTATATTTATTTTATATCGAATTATATTTATTATTGCGCTTTCCAAATTTCCAAAATAAATGAACTGTCAGATGCTGTTGACAGTTTAAACTTAGTTTAAACGTGCAGGATTCGGCGTTTAAACTGAGTTTAAATTTTAGTCAAATATGACTGCAAAATTCGATTTTGCGTTTAAACTAAGTTTAATTTAGATACTGATTTAAACTCGCACTCAAAAATTGGCCCTAAGCCGTAAGCTGAAATTTTTGAAATTATGGGAAGAAGCCGATTTACCATTCGATACATTGCTAAGCAGTTTGGTGCAACTTAGCAAATAGACAACGCAGCGGCCGACTGCGTAAGCTAAATGCTAGAGAAGAAGCTCAAATGCTGAGAAAAAATAAAAAAAACCCAAAAATTCCGTCCACCCAACTCGCAGCGGAGGCTTCCTATGCCTAGGGTATACAGCCAGGGCAGCAAGGCGAAAATCTTTCATCAGCCTTATACATCGAAAAAGGTGGAAAGAGTATGCCCAGCAATACAACACTAAATCTGAAGACACTACCTTACTATCAGATGGTAGTAAATTTAAAATTTTTTGATCTGACGGCAAAATATTAGTATGGAGAAGACCGAACACAGAATACGACAAAGATAATACAGTGACTACATTGAAACAGGGTGGCGGAGGAGTTATGGTGTGGGGTTGTATGGCTGCATCGGGCGTGGGAGAGTTGGTATTTGTAGACGAAATAATGGGCAAAACTGTACACCCAAAAATGCTTAAAGAAAATAAAAAATAAAGTATATAATATCAAGTCAATATAAAAAACATGATAATGACCCTAGGTTAGGTTAGGTTACGGAAGGGGTGTGTGCGGCAGGCACTTCCACTCGGAGACCCTGTTGGGTCCATTGTGAATCCCTTCATTTTCGGAGAAACCGGTGCCTTTCTCTATCTGTTGGGCTCCCTGTAGATCCAGGCGGGATCTTTTGGGAACCATTTGGTCTTGGCGAGGAAATTATGTAGATCGGTAATCTGTGCGTCTGCTACTTCCGCGAGCGCATCAAAGGACCTTGCTCCAAGAGTCTGGAGCCGTCGTCTTTGTAGTGATGGGCAGTGGCATAGCAGATGCTCGACTGATTCTACTGCATCCTCGTCTCCGCAGCTCCTGCATAAATCGTCGGTCGCCAAACGCCATTTGCATAGCATGACACCAGTGGCGCAGTGACCTGTGATTACCCCCGTGACCATACGTATAGCATGCTTGTCGAGGAACAGAAGGCTCTTAGTTTTTTTCGCGTTGAGCGCCGGCCACAGGGTACGTGCAATCCTGCAGTCGCACCTAGTTGTCCAGGCTTTATTTGTAGCTCGTGTGAGCCACTCCCCTATTGAACCCATCGTAGCAGAGATCGGTGTGTGTGACCGTGTTGACCACTTCGCTGGCCGGCATCGCTGACCATGCACGGGCTAATTCGTCCGCCTGCTCGTTCCCTTCGATATTGCTATGTCCGGCAACCCAGCACAGATGGACCCTGCACTGTCTTATGCCACCCAGTGCTTTCCGACAGTCTAGTACTACCTTTGATTTCACTACGGTGGCTTCAATTGCTTTTAGAGTAGCCTGGCTATCAACACAAATGACGGCCGCACTAAGTGCAGAGTTTTTTATGTGCTGCGCTGCTTTCATGATGGCGAAAACCTCCGACTGGAAAACGTTGCAATAGTCTGGTAGTCTGTACGACCAGTAGACATTTTGCGTTTCGCAGTAGACACCCGTACCGGTCCCATCCTCTGTCTTCGAACCTCGGACTGTTGCCTTATCTAGAAGACCTTGTCCGGTGGAGCTAGTCATTAGAGCATTCAGAATGCTGGAATGTCCGTAGTTGCCTGGCTTCAGCCGGTTAGACTCCCTCAACCTGAGGATTGTCTTTGCTGCGCTGGCCTTTACGAACAAGTCCACTGGGGGAAGGTGCTGAAACATTTCCAGGGCCATCCGTGGAGCGCTCTTTGCTGCCCCTGTGATTGCCAAGGTGGCAAGTCTCTGCACCTTCTCCAGATTGCTTTGGTTGCCCTTTTTGTCCATGGCCACCATACCAGAACCATAGGTAATGATGGGTCTGGTTATAGTATATATCAGTAGCAGTATACATCCAATGGATGATATACGGTTTTAATTCCCATTTCTTACCAAAGGCTCCCCTGCAGGCATACAGCGCGTTGAGTCCCTTCTTCATTCTTTCTTCAATGTTTTGCTTCCACGAAAGTTTTGAGTCCAGAATAATGTCAAGATATTTGGCCTCTTTTGAAAGCTTCAAGGGATGCCCGTCCACACAGGGAAGAGCGAATTCCTGAATCTTCGTTTTCTTGGTGAACAGGATTTCATCAGCTCACTGATAGTTGGGAAAAATTTGCCATGTATCATGATGACGTCTGACGTGAATCCGTCTTCTCTGAAATACTCTTAGAATCTCATCTACTACCAGTAGCCACAAAAGAGGGGATAACACCCCACCTTGGGGTGTTCCTCTTGTGGCTCTCCTTCTGATGGAAGCCGGTCATATCGTTGAGTTGATTATCCTGTCTTGCAGCATCGTTTCAACCCAACCGATGACGAAGCTTTCCACGCTATGTGCACGAAGTGCTCTTGTTATGGCATCAGTGGTGACATTGTTGAAAGCCCCCTCTATATCGAGGAAAGCAGCCATTGTGTATTCCTTTAAGGCCAAAGAATTCTCTATGGGATCTACAACGCTGTGCAGTGCACTGTCTATCGACCTCCCTTGGAGGTAGGCGTGTTGTGCACTGCAGAGTTCAGAAGATAGTCCCCGGTTGTCTCTTATATGTCTGTCCAGCAACCTCTCCAGCGTTTTCAATAAGAATGAGGAGAGGCTGATAGGTCTATAGTCTTTAGCCGTAGTGTGGCTGGGCTTTCCTGCCTTCGGTATAAAAACTACTTTGACCTCTCTCCACTGCTTTTGCACTACACTCCCTAATAAGCATCCCTTAAAGATGCTTATCAGGGGCTGCAGAATACAGTCTCCGGCCTGTTGTAGCATTGCTGGAATGATACCCTAGGCCCTACGGACTTGTAGGGATCAAACGGCCTTATGGCCCATTCGACTTTATCCTTGTCCACTATTGTGGCAACAGCTTCCGGTGGTGGACATTGTGGAAAGTGTGCCTCCATTAGAGTCACGAGCGAATCTTCACTGGACTCCGTCCATGATCCGTTCCTGATAATAAAAAAAAATCCGTCCCTGATAATAAAAATAAGATAATGACCCTAAGCACACAGCTTTCGACGACCGTATGTCCGCTTATATACAATGTTCCACATATTCTACCACATCCGCCACAATCACGCGGTCTAAATCCCATCGAACACCTTTGTGATGAATTGGAAAGACGGGCTTGAAGGCACAATATAATGCCAACTAATGAATATCCTTTCACTAGAATGGCAAAACATAGGAGCAGACATTACCTAAAATTAAGTAAAATCAATGCCCAAAAGACTTAACGAAGTATTGAAGAGAATGGGTTATGCTACAAAGTATTAATTATACCATAACAAAATGTTCCTCTAGTTTATAAGTAAGTGTGCCAATACTTTTGTCCATGCCAAAACCGACTATGAAATACATTTTTGTTTATTTTTTCTAAATATAAGAAGTAGCATGTAAATTTGTTATGCCCTACAATGAAGGTTATATAAATGCATAAGTTGACATTAAAAATTAATAAATATTATTATTTGTTTATCTGCAATTTGTTATTTAATTGAACAATCGTTTGCCCGTCACTGTATGTTTTCCTCACCTGACATATTTCGGCTTGTGTAAGTTGGATGATACGCTTACAAGATAATTGCTCATAAGTGAAGCAACAGGGGAAAAAAGCTGGGTTTTCGAAGATATCAAAAGGTTTGGTTAGGTAGGGAAGGGTGAGTGCGGCACTGCACTTCCACTCAGAGGCCAGAATGGCCCATTGTGAATCCCTTCTTATGGTGTTCTGGAGCTAACCAATAGTCTCAATCAAGGAAAAACCAGTTCGACCTCTTAATGAAGGATAGCAGAGATTTCGACTTTCGCCGCGCAAGCCAGGTCTGTTAGGAACCTTGACCCCAATGTGCGGAGTCGGCGTTCCTGCAGAGCCGGGCAGTGGCACAGGAAGTGTTGTATCGTTTCTACTTCTTTATCATCTCCACAGCTACGGCAGACATAACCGGACGAGAGGCGCCATTTGGTAAGCATAGATCCAATAGCGCAGTGTCCGGTGATGACTCCAACGAGCTGCCGAATGGAGGTACGACTCAGGGACAGTACGAATCGCGAGGGCCACAGTGTCCGGCAGGTGCCGCAATCGGGCCTGGTACGCCATGACGACTCAATTTCCTTTTTGGTCCACCTGTCAATATACATGTACAGGGCACATATCGGTGGAAACACAGCGGTATCCACTTCGGTGGCAGGCAAGGCGACCCCCTTTTTGCCATCTCGTCCGCTATATATATACATGTCCTGGAATCCAGAGGATTTTAACCTGGTTATCTGTGCCCAGTTTATTCAATGCTTCTATGCATTAAAGCACCAACCCTGAGGTAATCTCATACGAGATTAGTGCTTTGATGGCTGCTTGACTGTCAGAACAAATGACTATGTCTTGCCCCCTGTACAAACGCTCGAGGTTAATCTGTACACAGAGCCTGATGGCATATAACTCTGCTTGAAATATGCTGGGTGTATTCCCCATGGGCTCGTAGTGCTTGAAGCGAGGTCCAAATACCCCCGCCCCTGTTCCATCGTGCGTTTTGGAGCCATCTGTGAACCACGTAGGTTAGGTTAGGTTAGGCTGGCCGACCCACGAAGGGGTCTCACATAGACCAAGTAATGGTCCATAGTGGTACCAAAAGATACTGGAGTCCCAGACCTATAAGTAGTTTTTCAAGAACGTTTTGGCAAATCTAAGTAAGTCGCCGCTTTTATGCTCTGCAATTCTTTCCAGTGAAGGGAACGACGCGGATCCGAGGCAGCTAACCCGTGATCTGTAGAGAGCGGGACAGTGGCATAGCAAGTGCTCCAGGGTGCCTTTTGCATTGTCTTCACTACATCTTGTACATGCATCACTTGGTGCCAAGCCAAGTTTGGCAGCGTGAGACGGGGTGAGACAATGTCCCGTGAGTACCCCAACTAGTAGTTTGCAGTCCTCTCTTTGGAGTGATAGTACAAACTCTGTGTTTTTGTCATTATACGCGCGAAGCATGATTTTTGCTGTCCTGTGAGATGTAGATCCCTCCCACATGGACGCCGCCTCACGAATCATTTTCTTTTCAATTTCCATCTTGAGCGTGGAGAGGGGTGGATGGATGTCTGGCACACTAACCGCAGGCAGCCGTGCCCCGGCTTTGGCGAGCGCATCAACCTTCTCATTTCCCTCAACTCCTTTGTGCCCCGGTACCCAATAAATAGTAACTACTCTGTTGCTGCAGAGTTCATTTAATTTAGCTCTGCAGTTCCGTACGCATGTCGAGTTTGACATTACCCCAGCTGCCGCTTTTATGGCTGCTTGACTGTCAATATAGATGTTAATTCGAGAGTTCAGAGGAGTGCGCTCCATTGCTAGTTGCGCCGCTCTTGTGGCAGCGAATACCTCTGCTTGGAAAATGCTGCAGTAATCCGGGAGCCGGAAAGACTGTTGTAGATCAAGCTCCGAACAGAAAACTGCAGATCCCACACCCTCTGACATCTTAGATCCGTCCGTGAAAAGGTTGTAGGATTGACGGCTGGGTTCAAGCCCCTGTCGCCATCCATCTGGTTCTATGACCACGTTGGGTTTGAAGTCAAAATTGGCTTGAGGTATAGCGTAGTCTGAGCTGTCGCCTACCCCTGCGTGTATCCTACTATGACCGTAGGGTCGTAGCGTGAGTTGTCCAGTTACCTTTAGTCTCAGCGCGGCCTTCTTAGCGGCGCTTTTTGCTGTCAGATTAATTGGATAGAATCCCAAGATTTTGTCCAGTGCCGCTGTTGGAGTGGTGCGCATTGCGCCTGAACCACGTGAACCACGTAATAGTATGTGGTTTGAAATGGGACTGGTGTCCTTCCCAGTCCCAGTCCACTTTGTTACTCATACATACTACGGAGTTTTTCTCGTAGTTATACGTTTTCGTTATTGTATCCATTGGGTACAATACATAGGGGTTACTAACAGATAACACGTCCAAATCTCTGCGACTTAGAACGTGATCCCCCCCTTTACTGGCCTCACTATCATGATGTACAACCATCTCAGTATACCTGGTTTGCAGCCCCAGGTTCTACCTGCTAATGATCTACACACCATGACTGCTTTCGTTGCTTTGCCGATAACTGCCTCAGCATGTTTATTCCAGAGTAACTTCGAATCTAGTGTTACACCTAGATACTTTACCTCCGGCTTGCTTGCGATGCTCTTGCCAAGCAAGCGTATCGCCCGCATGTGCTGCAGATTCCTTTTTAGTGTAAATGGTACTATGGTGGTTTTATCCGGGTTTATTCGTAAGCCTGCCCGGGCACACCATTCTTGGGTTAATTTTAACCCTCTCTGAATTATGTCGCACAGAGTGTCTTCGAACTTTCCTCCGGCAATAATGACAATGTCATCGGCATAACCTTGACAGATTATGCCACTGCTTGTCAGTATATCAAGGAGCTCGTCTACAACCAGGCTCCACAGTAGTGGTGATAATACACCACCCTGAGGGCAACCCCTGGTCGTCAGTACACTCCTGGTGGTTGAGCCCACCTTAGTTACTGCCGTTCTGGTGGTAAGCATAGCTTTTACCCAGCGGCTGAGAGTGGTTTCTACCCCTCTTCGGTTAAGTACTCTTTCTATTGCCTCATGGGAGGTGTTATTGAAGGCTCCTTCGATGTCCAAGAAAGCGCACAACACAGTCTCTTTATTCGTAAAAGCATTTTGAATCAGACTCGTGAGCTGGTATAGGGCAGTCTCCGTCGATCTTTCTGCCCTATACGCATGCTGCGCAGCATGAAGAGGTTGTCTCTTGAGCGCCACGGTTCGTATGTGCTGATCTAACAACTTTGGCTCTGTAAAGTCCCTCTTGCCCATTTTCGGTATAAAAACTACCAGGGCACTTCTCCAACTTATGGGAATGTAACCTGCTGCTAGACAGCTTCTCATGCCAGTTGAATACCTTAGCAGCACCGCCCTGCCTTTTTGGAGAAAGACAGGGAGGATGCCATCCGGCCCTGGCGATTTGAAGGGTTGAAAGGTGTTCAGTGCCCAGTCAATCCTTCCCTGAGAGATGACTTTGTTCGCCAACTCCCAGTCTCTTTTGTCTGGTAGGTACATACTGCACTCGCCGGGTGTGTCCTGAGGGACTGCCCCGGGAAAATGTGCGTTAAGAAGAGCGAGAGCCCTTTGCTCTTCATTTCGTGTGTACCCCCCATCCGGAAGCTTGAGTGCCATCTTATTCTCCACCCCTCCTTTTGCGTGGGCTTTATGTAGTCTCGCCGCATGGGGGGTGGATGATATCTCCTCGCAAAACGTATGGAAACTGGTTCTCTTTGCCTTGCGTACTTCTTTTGTATACTTGGTGATTGCAGTAGTGTATTCCTGCCATTCACCTGTCCGCTTTGCCCTGTTAAAGAGCTTCCGGGATTCGGATCTGAGCTTCGCCAGGGTCTTGTTCCACCATGGTGTGGACTTCTTCCTGGTTTTTGTACTTTCGGGGCAGCTTGAGTGATAGGCATTCATCACTGCTCCGTTCAGGACGCTAACCGCCTGCTCGATTTCGAGTGGATGCCGCATCCTACCACGAATATCGAGCAAGGGTCGATCCTCTTCTAGTAGTTTAGTGAAGATTCCCCAGTCGGCTTTCCTGGGGTTTCTGGTTGGAGGTATCTCCATTATGTCACCTGCTATTTTAAACTCGATCATCCTATGATCTGAGAGAGAAGGTTCTTTTGACACCATCCAGTCAGACACATAGTCACTGATCCTGCTATTACCTATGGTAAGATCAAGGACCTCCTGCCTAGCCCTAGTCACGAATGTCGGTGAGTTTCCCCGAATTAAATATAACTAGGTAAGTTGCTAATATATAGTCTAACAGGTACTCACCCCCCCGCCTAGCAGGAGAGGCAAGGCGTTTGCCCTGCAGTATTCCACTAGGCCCTGCACTTCCTGGGGGGATATCAGCATGTCCTCGCCTGGAAGGAGGTCACGTCCCTCGCCACCGCTACCAGGTCCCTGGACATGTACTCTGAAATACAAACATAGTTAATATCTTTCTCAATCATGATGCAGGCACGAGGTATCTCGTGCCTTGTGTTATAAATTACCCTGGTTTGCGACGAGTTGAGTCCACAGATTCTCCCCTTGTAGCACCAGGGTTCCTGTACCAGCGCCGCCCCGATGTGGTCTCGGGTTAATTTGTGCGCTAGGACGGCCGATGCCGCCTTCGCGTGATGAAGGTTGATTTGGACAACCTTCATTGCTCGAGTGTTAGAGCTATGGAGAGGACTCAATGTCCATCTCGAGCAGCGCCGTTAACGATATCTCGTCCGACAGCTGCTCCTCTTCTTCCTCGTTTGTGCTGCCTTGAAGCCCCAGCGCCCCAAGGTTAATCTCCCCAATTGAATCTTGGGAAGCTACTATTTCTTCCGTTTCTGCTCCGACTTTCTCCCCGACCTTCGGTGAAGTCCCGGGTTCGGTGGAGGGCTTCGTTGCGCCTGAGCCGGTGGATTCCCGACTTCGGCTGGTTCTGTGGGGGGCACTTCCACACTGTGCGGGCCTCCAGATTTGGGAATATGGACTGGGATACTCCCAAACGTGAAATTAAGAGCATTGCCATTTCCCCTGATCGCCGCGAAGGACACTTCGTCAACGGTCAGATTCCACAGCATGCCCTTGCCTTCCTCTTTGGAAGTCACAACCTTCCAAAGATTCGTGAGAATCCCCGCGTTCTGCGCTTGCAATAGTGCAAAGAGCTTGCTGGATTCCTGTCCAGCGCTCCTAGGAAGGAATAGGGTATTATGATGTGTCTTGGGAATTTCATTTCCAAGGCACACATGGAGCTGTACACCCTTCCAGCCTTCCAGCTTCGGGACCGCCTGCTTGAGCCAGTCTACGGTACCCTGGTTCCCGCAGTCTGTCAGCAGAAGTCCCGGCCGAAAGTGGATGCCGCTGAACACCAGTGGGCATGCCCACCCCTTAGCTATCTCACTCACGGTAGCTTCTTCTAGAAGAGAGAGCTCCTCCTTGCTCAGTGTCTTCTGAGGATAATCCTTAGGCAGAACCGCCACCCGAATGGTCGCAGGAGCCCTGAGGACACTCGAGTAACTTGCGCCCGCCATGGGCTCACCCTCAGACTGGTTGCTATTCTGGGGTTTTCCCGTCTTAGCACCGAGTGCCTGAGTACACGTCCTGGACTTTTTAGTTTCAGGACGTTGGGGGGGAGTTCTATTGTCGCTCCCTCTCTTTCTAGGTAAAGCTGGTGGAGCTGCTGTAACCGGGGGTCCTCCCCTGTGCTCCTCCGCTTTACTCCTCGCCTCCTTGCTCAATCCTTGTTCGAGGTATCGGAGGTACCATTTAACCCCAGCTCCGCTTAAGCCGCGCCTTAGGGGGTCATCCAGGCCTCCTGGTTGTCCTAAGGGCGGTAGTTCCGGGAGCTGCTTCTTGGGCCTGCTTGTTTTCCTGTCAGCGGCTGGCCCTGTTGCCGGTGTCACAGCGGTAGGTGGCGGTGTTATTACCCGCTCACTCGCTGCAACACTGACACTAGGAGCCTGGCCTGTGGACAACGTTCCCACCACCAGTCTGGACTGTATATTTCCAGGACCGATGGGAGGAGCCGCCTCCCTGCTCACTTGACTTGTGTTGGGTCCAGTGCTGGTCGACGCTGTCAGAGCAGCGATATCGAACAGAGGTCTGCTCTGCCTAGATATCCCCCCCCTGCCAGCACCGGCAGCCACCCGACCGCCCCTGCGTGAGCCCCTCGCCGCCCGGGAAGGTATTCTTCCCCGACTGGTGCTGGGCCCCAGGTCTGCTTCTGAATTTCGGAGCGAATGCTCCGGCACAGCAGCTAGCTGTGTTGCGGTGTAGTCCCGCAGAGCGAGTGGAATTCTTCGCGTTTTTTTTGCCCGCATTTTCGTTTTGATGTACTCATGATGGCGGTGCGGCCGCCTGCCCGCGCACAAGGCGAAGGCGATGGCGGCCAAAAATACTGGCAGGGACAGGGTTGGTCGACCATGGCAGAGCCCGCATACCATGGCAAGGCCATTGTACTTCCTGAGGTGGCCCGGTATCAGGAAGGCACCGTAAGAATACAGCCGGTATACCCCCTGGCTGCAAACCACCCAGTGGGCACGGTCCGCGTAACACCCTGGGTTAGGGGAGGGTAGTGCTTAGTACGGGCTCCGCCCTAGACTATTCCATTCCGTTCATCACTCGGATTGGACTAGTCTGCGGCGTCCTTGCCCGCCCCAGACTATTCCATTCCGTTCATCACTCGGATTGGACTAGTCTGCGGCGTCCTTGCCCGCGGCAAGCCCCCACACCACGACAAGGTGACTACCCTTGTGGAGGATGGGACCAGATAGTCCGTGCAGGAATCCAACTGATATCCGATATTTGGTTTCGCGAATAGCTTTAGAATTTCAGAATGTCCATAAGCGTGTTACCTCCACAAGTTGGCCTCCATCAGTCTGAGAGCGCCTTTAGCGGCGCAACATTTAATGAACTGTTCAATGGGATGGAGGTGCAATATCACATCCAGCCCAGCCGGGGGGTGCTTTTGACAGTGCCTGCTATTCCCATAGCCGCTAGTCTCTGCACCTTCGTCAGTTGCGTTACCAGGGTCTTGGTGCCCATAGCCGGCCACTAGACAATGGCTCCGTAACTTAGGATCGGCCGTATGATCGCGGTATACATCCAGTGAACGATAGTCGGCTGCAATCCCCACTTTTTCCCGAAAGCCCTTTTACAAATGTCTTTCTGTCAAAACAGTCTACGAGGGATTAACTCCTAGACCATTTAGCTCTGCCCACCTGGAAAGCTCCCATGACATCGCTGATTGTGGACAGAATCGTCCAGGGATCAGGATAGTGACGTCTGCATATTGCATCCACGTTGCGTCTCCAAGAAAGCTTGGAGTCGAGTGTGGTGCCAAGGTATTTCACCTCGGGTGAGAGGGTGATAGTGATGCCGCTGAGCTCCGGTATTTTGTATCTCCGGGTGAACAGTACCATAACCGTCTTTGAGGGGTTAACTCCTAGACCGTTATGCTTTGCCCACCTAGAGAGTTCTCCTAAAGCAGACTCCATGAGATCACTGATGGTGGAAAGAAATTTTCCAGGGATCAGGATAGTGACGTCGTCCGCATATGCTACTACTCGTAGCCTCCTGGTTTCGAAGATCTCGAGGATGCTTTTCACTACAAGGACTCACAGCAGAGGCGAAAGAACACCCCCTTGTGGTGTGCCTCTTCTAGTTAATTTCCTCACTGAGCACAGGCCTGGGTTAGAGTGGACCCTTCTGCTACTGAGCATGTCACTGGTCTCATGAACTTCGAACTTTCTAAGTGCATTGATTATAGCCTCCAAGGTAACGTTATTGAAGGCCCCTCAATATCTAGGAAAGCGGCTAACGTATACTCCTTATTTGCGTTGGTTTTTCGTGGAGCTCGACTTTTTGGACACAATTTCTTGGAAGATTTATATAGAACTTTCGTTAAAAGTCTAACGTGGTCGCCTCAACAACATCCGTGCATCCAGGAAAGTGAGTGTTCATGAGGATCTCAAGAAGCTCCTCCCATGACTCCATCCATGATCCATCAGATTTCCTGATGCTGCCAGGGGTGTGTGAAACCCCAGCCAACACCTTACGGAGTCTGGCGGCCTCGTTAACATTGTCGAGGGATTCACAGTGATTTCTCCAATCGTCCCGCTTGGCTGCCCTAGTAGTTTTCTTAAACTTATTAAAGATAGCCTTGTTTCTTTCAAAGATAGCTGTCGCCTTGCGCGACGCCAGTTTTTCGGAAACTAATGCACTGAATTTAGGCCAGTTAGTCTTTCTCGGATTCCTATAGGCTGGTGGACTCCGCACCTCCATGGCCACGGAAAACACTATCCGGTTGTGGTCCGAAAACGAACATTCCGTTAGTACCTTCCAGTGGGCTACAGAGATATTATTAGAGTCGGTAGCCAAGGTTATATCTATAACTTCTTCCCTAACCCTGTTATGCAAGGTTGGCGCATTGCCCTATTACATAGCATAAGGTTAGAATTAAGAAGAAACTCAAAAATAGACTCACCCCTGCTGTTGGTGCCGGAACTTCCCCACTGAAGATGATGAGCGTTGGCGTCACACCCGATGATGAGATCAAGTCTCCGTGATCGGGCGTGAGCAACCAGGTCCCGGACCTCTTTCTATATACAATACAGGCTCGTATCTTACCTTCACCACGCGAATGAGGTACTCTGAATTGACTTGACCCCAATCCACAAACCTTGTCTCTGACGAGCCAGGGTTCCTGGATTAGGCCCAAGTCAACTTCCTCCTCCTCCAGGAATTGCATAAGATCGTGGGTGGCGGCTATAGAGTGGTGCTGGTTTATCTGCACCACCTTCAGCCTTTCCTGTGTGGCGCGCTCCTTATTGGGGAAACGAGCTTGTAAAGAACCCAAACCGAACTTTATAACGCCAGAGGAGTCTCGTAGAAGAAAAATGACTGTTGAGCAATAGCGACCGTGGTGGGTGGGGCATAAGCGATCACAATTTGATTGAAATTGTGATTACTGTGCCTGCTCACAGTATGAATGAAAGGGCGGGTGTGTGTGAAAGGCGATGGCGCACCTGTGGTGTGAATTGGGAAACTTATGGTTTCCATGTTCGTGAAGTGGTCACGGAAGTGCCACTTAGTGAGTTTGAATGCATGAATGTGGACGACCAGGTCGCTCGTCTTAACGAGTGTGTCTGGCGTGTGAATGACAGTATGCTTCAGAAATGGGAGAGAGTGAACCAGAGGCGGGTGAAGTGGTGGACGAGTGAGCTGAGTGCAAAGAGGCGGTTGGTCAGGCGCCTGAGACGTAAGTTTCAGCGCGCCCGGGCGGCCAATTCTGAGCACTTGGCCCAGCGCAGGTGTGATTTCAATAGGTGCATGAATGAGTATAAGAGTATGCTTGTTCGCGTTAAGGAAGAAAATTGGCGGGAGTTTGTGGCAGATCATAGGGATGACCCATGGGGCCATGTCTATCGCATCTGCCGCAGTAAGAAGAAGCAGGTGGATGTGAGTGCTCTCCGTGTTGGTGACACTATGACATCAACATGGAGAGATAGTGTGAACGTTCTCTTAGCCGAGTTCTTTCCTAGGGCGGTTGAGCAGACGCCACCAGCACAAGTGGCAGCTGCTGAGCCATTAGAAGACGGAGAATTAGGTTATGCATTTGGCCTGGTTAGGTCTAGACGGTCACCGGGTGTCGATGGTTTGACTGGCGAGATGTGCAAAGCCTTGTACAAAGTCATTCCGGAGTACCTGGAGGCCATCTATGAGAAATGCCTTTATGAGGCTTATTTTCCACTCGCGTGGAAGATAGCTAGGGTCGTAGTGCTCTTGAAGTCTCCTGATAAGATCAGGACTAACCCCCGTTCTTATCGGGGTATCTGCCTCCTACCAGTACTTGGTAAAGTACTGGAACGGATTATGGTGGATCGGCTTCAAGCGCAACTGGGTGGGCTATCGGATAGGCAGTTTGGGTTTCGAAAGAGACTCGGCGTGGAAGATGCGTGGATGTATGTTAAATCGGTGGTGCGTGAGAGTAGAGAGAACTATGTTGTCGGTGTGTTTGTGGATTTTAGGGGGGCGTTTGATCACCTGCGCTGGGATAAAGTGGTAGAATGGCTGAATCATGCTGACTGCCTGGAAACAGCTCTCTGGAAGAGCTATTTCTCAGACAGGAAAGCATGTGTGATTGGGAAGAATGAACGGGTTGATATAGATGTGGCTCGAGGATGCCCGCAGGGATCCGTCTGTGGTCCATATATATGGAACTACATGATGGATCCACTACTGCGGCGTCTGGCAGCAGTATGCAAGTGTTGTGCGTATGCGGATGATCTGCTTATCCTTGTGGAGGGCAGATCTAGAGCGGATGTAGAGCGCTTGGGGGAGCAATTTATGTGTATGGTGTGTGAATGGGGTGAATCGGTGGGTGTGGATGTGGCAATGGACAAGACTGTGACCATGCTGCTGAAAGGCAAATTGGCTCGCAGTCGTCCGCCCATTGTGCGAGTGAATGGTGTTGGCCTCCGGTACGAGACGCAAGTCAAATACTTGGGGCTAACAATTGGTGAGCGAATGAGTTTTGCTCCTCACTTGGTCAGGCTGAAAGAGAGGGTTGTGTGTATAATGGGTCAGGTGCGCCGGATACTCAGGAGTGACTGGGGACTCGGCCGACGCGCAGTTCGTACCATTTACCACGGTCTGTTCGTAGCTTGTGCTGCGTACGGAGCATCGGCGTGGCACGAATATGCGGCGACGGTTGTAGGCCGCAAACACTTACTGTCTATTCAGCGTGTTATGTTGTTAGGTTGTATGCCTGTGTGCCGCACTGTATCAACGGATGCATTGCAGGTGTTGATGGGTGCGGCTCCTCTGGATCTCGTGGTCATACGGCGTGCCGTAGGCTTCGGGCTAAGGAGGGGGAATAGAGAGGTGCTGCTGCAGTATGAGTGGCTGCAAGGCGAAGGTGTGGAGAGTGCTGACAGTATGAAGCGTAAGCGAATACTGGAGGACTGTGTTCTGCAACGTTGGCAACAGCGTTGGGACGAAAGTCCCCGTGGCAGAACGACATATGAATATATACGGGACGTGAGGTTCGTGGTAGGGCTCAGGGATTTCGGCTTCGGCTTGAGCCTTGGGTTCCTACTCACTGGACATGGGTCACTCAATGCATTCTTGCATAAGAGAGCCCTGAGTGCAAGTGCAGAGTGTATGTGTGGGGCTGCGCGTGAGGATTGGTTGCATGTGTTATGTGAGTGCCCGTTGTATTCAGATTTGAGGGACCTTGGGCGGATGGGGATTAGTCGGACTGACGGTGTGTGGTGTGTGCGTGAAGCACTCTCCACCAGCCAGCTGATTGCCATATTGAATGAATATGCGAATGCTGTGTTTCGGCGGCGACGGCAGTTTGGTGTATTGCCAAGTGTGAATGTGTGAGCGGGCTGTGTGGGGGGGCCGGTCTATTGAGTGGATGAATGAATGCGCACGTGAATGAGGTCAAGTGCGGTGCGGTGGTCACCAGTCCACGAGCTAAATGGGGCTCAACTGGTAGTAGCACGGCTACGAGGTCTGACCAGAGGCTTTGTCTGGTACCACGGGAATCAGGGTGCCCCTGGAGCCTTCTGCTTCAGCCTGATTATGGGAATGGCCCCCTCGGGGAGTTCCGTGGTGGCGTGGTTTAACACCCAAATGCGGGTAGAGTTTCGTCTCGGCGTGGAGTTGCGTTTACAACCGGGTGCCGGACCCATAGCACGGCAGAGGTTTAGATAGGCCTCGATCCCTACCAAGGAGGGGAAATGTCCATTTACATTAACCCAATTGGTACCGGGAGCTTGCTCTCGGGGCGCTTATCAATGCTTAATTTTGATACGCTGTGCTTTTGAGCACCGTGGGGTTAGGCCACACTGTGGCGGCACTCACGTTAAAAATACGACATTCAATGTTGATCAATAGCGACCACGAGGTCCTTACCCGTCTCATTCTTGCTCGTAGTGGAGGAGATTACTCTCCACTCTCCAGTGTTAAGGCCGCTATTCTGCTGTTCAACTTCAACGTGTTCGTATCCTCCATGAATGGAGGGTGGACCCACAGTGTGACGATAGGTCGGAGGGGCAATCGGTTGCGAGGTATGACCTCGAGTTTTGCCCCCTGCCAGAGAGGCTCAAGACTGCCGATTGTGCGCACCAAGAAGTCAAGTGACTGCCTGTTGCCACACCCGACGATCTTTACGCCCCTCTGCCAGCCAGCGCCGTCAAAGTCGATCTTGCCGTCTGCCGCCACGAGCATCGCTTGCAGAATGCGCGCCTCAACAGAGCCAGTTTTTCGGACGAATTTTCCATCGGGATCGCTCCGGTACACTACTGCAATCTGCAGCTCTTGTGGAGAGGAGAAGCTGGCTGAGGGTTTCAGCGTTTTCCCCTCGCCTGTAGGCTGATCGTTCCCCGATCTACCCCTTTTTACAGCCTTTTCCACTACGGTGGAAGTGGGCTTTGTCGAGGTGGATGGCTTCTGATCCGCCTTCCGTACTACCGAGGCAGCCGTGGCACTGTTCCCAGGCTTCGCCACCCCTGCCCTGTCCGGTCGTACAGCTGTAGCGGCCGTGGCCCTAGAACCAGGCTTTGCCGCCGTTGCTGTACTGGTCGACTGTTCAGCAGTGGCACCGTATCCAGGCGTTGCTGCTGTAATCGAGGTCCTAGCACCGGAAGTCACAACTTGTTTCTTTTCGAATTTAGCCATCTTCTGGTGCTTCTTGACCAGTTCCTTCTCCTTGTCAGACAAGGATTCAAGGATTCTTTATTAATTTTCCGGAGAAACGCAAGCGAGCGCCGGTAGCCATTTCTGGCTTTCTTCGCAGCACTGCTCGTCTTGCGATCCCCCGCCGATGAAGTTCCAGTAGTGGAACCAGTGGCCACAGGTTCGTGCCCCTCCTCCGCCTCAGAGTCCACCGACCCGGCTTTGCTACTTTGCGAGAAATTCATTGATTCCCCCCTCTATAGCCGCGTCGAGTCGAAGGCCCTGGAGCCGAGACACCACCCCGCGAAAGCGAGGGGCCAGCCTCTGCGGTGGTCTCCTGCGCCTTTTGCCTGCTTAAAGGTTTGGGCGCCTCCTGCTTTCCAGTAACATTAGTAGACCGTGCAGCCTGGGGTCCCGCTGCACAGCCTAAGCGGTCGTTGGATGACGACGCCAGACAGCCCGCTCGCCCACTGTCTACCGCCGGTACTGGGGATCCGACTCCCTGCACCGTAAAAGAGTCCTTATGGGAGCCCTCCAGAATGGTTTTGATGAAGGGGGTCGCCTTCCCCTGTGGCGTTTCTTTGACATCTATCACGCCACCAAAAGATGATGAAACAGCCGCTCCTAACATGGAGAACAGATGCTGACCAGGGAGCCGCCTACTGTGAGTCAGACGCTTCTAGATTTCCGCAGCTCAAACTTTGCCGGCTGAGAAGACAGGCCCCAACAGCCGCCCAGGGACCGCCCGGTTACAGAAGCAACCTTCGTGGAGGCATTGAGTCTGCTTGGCCTGGTACCCATAAGGATCGCAGCCGAAGATGCAGACCATGTCCCCGTCCGTGCAGTCAGGTGCTTTACCTTATGGACTCAAACCCTGATCCCCAAGATATCTCAAAAACGCTTCTTAAAACAATTTTTTTTTAATTTTCAGTTTCATGTTCAGCGGCCCAAAGTTAAAAAAGCCTAGAAAACACTTATTTTTAGGTGCATTTTTCGTGTCGAGTAGTGTAATTGATGAGTGGATTGCGAAGAAAAAGATAGGAGAACTTGAAGCAATAAATTTCCTTGTACTTGTTTAATAGCACCTTATATGCGGCATTCTTTTTGTTTTTATACTTCTCGCTTTTAATTTTCCAAAGTTCTGGGTGTTTGCGATATAGTTCGAAAAACTCTCTCCACAAATCGACGACATCCTCACCCTTAGCTGTCTACTATTAGTCAGCGTTTCTTCTTACGCTTACGCGCTCAGTCTTCTCATCACACCGTACATGTTTGCAAACAAAAATTACCGTCTAAAGGCCGCTTAACTCACTTATTGAAAATAAACTGGTTCAACTTTTTGAAAACCGCGCTAGATGCGCTGCCGTGCAGGACACACGGTGTGTAACTCCACATTAATGGGCCAGTTACCCGAAACGTAGAATCACAGAATAAACAGTATACAAAAGGCGCATCTGAAATAATTTTGCAATTTCATTTCAGACGCGGGCGCGAAGCAACAAAGGTGAGGAAAATGTAAAGGGATCCGAGAGAGTAAGCGCGAATTGATGTACACGCATAGATTAGATGGTTTTGGGCTTTATTCTCATTTCGACAACAACACGCAATGTTGTTGCTTTCCTTGAACATTGAAATGGTGGTTGATTTGGCAAAGCGATCGCCAAGGCAAATTCAATAGGTAGTTGCAGCACCAGAACTGATTGAACTTTTTTCTTTGATAATTAGCACAACATTGTAGCAATAGTTTTCCACTTATGATCACTTTTTTAATGCAGGTTGGTTGTTCCAATGTTTTTACGCATATGTTTATTTTCAGTGTAGCCATTTGTACATTTACAACATCTATTTTACAAACAGACCAAAAGAACTAATAAAATCCATTGAATTTTGGGTTTTTCCGTAGTGCTACCACCTTACTTATGCGCCTTGGCGATCGCTCAGTCAATTTTTCTATGCAAACTTTACCTGTACACTTCTTATTCTTGTTTGTAAAAAAGCAAGCGGAGAGCAAGCACGAGCCACCACCAACATGCAAGCGGCACATCGCTTTGTTGCCCAACAACAACAACCACAGTGTGTCGTGCGCGGTCGCAGCTTCTCAGCTTACGCTCTCGCGCTCTGTGCGTTCTCGTGCCCTTTACTGCTTCCTCCGCATCCACAAACGGGTCCTACCGCTGGAACCCGCAAAGAAAATTTTCTTTACAACAGATGCGCATTCCGTATATTGTTTGTTCTGTGGTAGAACTAAATGCGCGAACATACAGGAAGTAATGCTGTGCTGTGCGGCGCTGTGCTTAATGAAGCGGCGCATATTAGGGTAAACATGCCAAAAAACCGCGCATTGCCTATTTATGCTGTAGTATCTATACGGCTAAAGTTAAATACTTCAAATTTGGACATCTTCTTCAGGACTCTTCAGAGATATGTCCACCATAATTTTTTTTTATTTACTGTACCGTGCACCGGCACCCTACAGTCGGCAGTTAGCCATTTTTTAAATCTTCATTAGTAAAAACAAAACCAAAGTTCAAGTATCGGGATTGTAGCCACGCCCCGTTGTTTCACCTCCTTTCTATTGTTCACATAAAACACATAAATGTTAATAATTATTAAACAGTTAAACAGTTTTCGGGTTTAATTTATTTATTTTCTTAACAGCAGTTTTCTTAGCATCAGTTTTTTTATTAAGGTTGGTACTTACTATTACTTTAGATTTTCGATGATCCATGATCAACCATAAAATTTATACACCACCTAACAAATCGTCCTTTGTGCCCAAACTTTGAGAATTTATATCTTCACAAGAAAATGTGCCATGTAAAAGAATTATATGTCAAATTAATTTGTAGGAATATGCTTATTATATGTACTAAAAATTATTTGATTATATTTATAAACAACGATTTTATTGAGATTTTAGCACACCCATCAAAAAAGTTGCGTCGACAAACTGAAATTGAGTATAAAAACACCCAACTTTGAATAGCTATACATCAGCCAGTTTCGGTCCGATTTCCATACAAAAAAAGGGTTTTCGGACTACTACATGCATGCAGATTACAAAACAATCAAAAAAACAGTTAGGCCCTTAACTTTAAGTTTAACCGTAATGCGCGGGTTTTCGGCATATTTACCCATTGTGCGGCGCTGTGCCAAGCTTTCAGTGCTCACACTCAACGCGTTGCTGGGCGGAGCTTTGTTTAGTAAAATGTCTGAATTTAATTATTTTAACTAATTTCTCCCACATTTTGCATAGTATCGCTCCCTGTACCTACGCGCACTTAAACTTAACCGTAAACTTCGAAAATATGAGCTATTCAGCCCTATTTCGAGTGTCGTGTGTCGTTTTTTGAGTCATGTCGTTTTTAGTTTGGTACTCCCGAAAATTTACGACACGACAGCTTTTGTACAAGATTGAGTGAGCATAAAATGTAATAGCTTCCTCTTGTTGAGCTGTCAACAGAGTGATCTTTCAACTGCATGAGTATGTCCTGGATGAGTTGGAGCCCAAATTAAAAAGGCGCGTGCGATCTTCCGCGATACCTGCGGCAATAAAATTGGCAACAACATTACGCGTTTTGGCAGAGGGCGGCTATCAGCTTGGGGCCGACAACGACTTTAAGTTAGGCCTATCGCAGCCGACTGTTCCGAAGTGCTTAACAGAAGTGGTCACAGCCTTGCAAAGCGTTTTATGCCCCAAGTGGATACAGTTTGAGATGATTGACAAGGATAAGCAGGAAAAAATTCAATTCTTTTACCCAAAAACTAATTTTCCTGGTGTTATAGGTGTGTCGATAGCACTCACATTGCGATTCTGTCACCAAGCCCAGACCCCCATCTGTTTATAACCAAAAAGGGTTTTATAGTCTGAACGGAATGGTAGTAAGTATACTAAATAAAATAGATGTGTAAACTAACTGTAATACCGCAGAACAAACACTATACCTTTTATTCTGTGGTAATAATCTAACTAGATTTGTGACTCATTTGTTACTTTTAACTAAAACTATAGCATTGAGTAATGATAGAACAAATATAAATAAATTTTCTTAATAAACAAATACTTAAATACTGACCATTTTGCAAAAAATTCACCCAATTTTTCGGTTTCAACTGCCTGTCGTGAAGAAAAGTGCCTACGACTCAAATCAACGAATTTGCCTGTCGTATGTCGTGGCTCAGTTGGTTAGTGCGCGGTCCAACGAGTCGCATGCAGAGCGACGCAAGATCGAATACTGCATGTAGTAAAAAAAATAACGGGAAACTCGTTTTCTCTTTCGGTGGCTGTCCTCTCAGCTGGAAATGGCAAACCTCTGAGAGTAAAAATTGCCTATGAAAAAGCTCCCAACCTGCCGTTCGGAACCGGCATAAAACTGTAGGTCCCTTCCAGCCGCGTACAAAATTCACACGCACAACACTGGTGGTTGCGGGAAGCTAGGCCTTAGTCTCGCGTAAGCGGGCTGTCGTGCCAATCAATTATTATTATTAATTATTAATTATTATGTCGTTTTGAAACGACTACGGGAATCTCAAATCGTAATAGATTTAATCGAAATTTGAGTCGCAACTACAACGAGAATGCCACCCGTCGAAATTTTCGACGAGCGACTGTCGCAAGCTTGAAGTCAATGGGCCTAATAAATCAAGTTTCTTCATACTACACTCTATGGGCGATGCCACGCCTCTTTTATGTAATGCCCAATCCATTCCTCCAGCCGAATGATGTGACCCGGTTTCTTTGATATGCGACTTTCAGTTCCAAAGTTACGCGGAAAATTTCAGTCGCAAAAAATATACCGCGTTGCCAGTAGAATGACACGTCCATGGGACGATGGTATACAAAACTTCAAAGCTTTCCAACTTATTGTTCCAAAGATATTCCACATTAAAACTTGAGTTCTATGGGCGGTGCCATCCCCCACGTCCAATACCCACCCTACTCTCCCTGAGGGAGAGTAGGGTGCCCCGAAGGGCACGTCGAAATCGTAAGTATGTGCCAAATATCTTGATTGGTGATTTGCAGTTCCAAAGTTATTGAAAACAATAGGGTCACTTGAAAAGTGCCACGCCCCTTGTCCAACGCCCATACAATTTGACCACTTGAACGACACGTCTAAGCCATGATGCTTTATCAAATTTCAATGCTGGCCGACTTATAATTCCGAATATATTTCATATTAAAAACTTGGTTTGAATGGGCAGTGTCAGGCCCCCTCGTCCGATACCCACCCCATTCCCCATGTCGAAGGGCACATCTAAATCGTAAGTTTATGTCAAATCTCTTAAGTGTGTAATTTGTAATTCCAAAGTTATTCAAAACGTTTGAGTTGCTTAAAAAATGCCACGCCCCTTGTCCGACGCTCACAAAGTTTTACCAGTGAAACGGCACATCTAAACGGTGGCCCCGCACCAAATTTTAATGCTGCCCGATTTCACATCCCGAAGATATTACATATTGAAAATTTAAGTTGTATGGGCGGTGCCACGCCCCCATTCCCCCTATCGAATCGCTAAATGGTTTGACACCCATATTGCTATAACAAATATACCATGGCTGACTTGTTATTATAGTGGGCGTGGCGAAAAGGCATATCAGGTGGGCGATATGACCGTAGCTTCGTTTTGTTAGTTTAGTGGGCGCGGAAAGTGGGGGTGGCCGGTTATATTATAGCCTATGTTTGCCGCAATGACATGCTGAATCGTTTGACACCCATATTGCTATGACAAATATACCCTGGCTGATTTGTTATTATAGTGCATATTAAGTTTGCGTGGTCAATCTTATATATCCTATGTTAATATCAACCAAACTCGGAATCGTTTGGTTAGTTTAGTGGGCACGGAAAGTGGGCGTGGCCGATTATATTATATCCTATGTTTGCCGCAATGACACGCTGAATCGTTTGATACCCATAATGCCTTAAAGCTTACCATAGATGAGTTTTGTTACCATAGTGGGCGTAAGAAGGGGGTGTGGTCATTCTCATATAGCCTATGTACCATTCCCCCAGCTAAAAATATGTTTGGTTCTTATCTCTTCTATCCGCAATGCTTCGCCCTTAGCCCCGAAGCGCCTAGTGTGGATGTATGATAAAGCTAACTGGAGTGGACTTAATGAATTTTTCGCCCACTTCAATTGGAAATTGTGTTTTCTAGATATAAACATAAATGCCGCAGCCAAAATGGTTGAAGAAATTATATTGTTGGGAATGCGGTCCTTCATCCCTAATAAGCTGGTTTGCATTAAACCCAAGGACAATCTCTGGTTTAATGAGACATGCAGAATTGCTGTCAGGTCTAAAGAGGAAGCTTTCAGAGCATGGCAGGCAAATAAAAATGCCGCCACTGAACAGCTGCGTAAACAGGCTAGAAATCGATGCAATGCCATCCTAAGGCGCCAAAAGTTTCTGCACGAACAGCGCCAAAGGAAAAAGTTCTTCAACGCCAGCGTGGTAGTAAGAACTTTTGGTCATTCGTTAAGAAGGTGAAGAACCAAACATCGTCTTCAATTCCAACTCTTCCTAACAATGATCAAATCATCACTCACTCGGTTGATAAAGCAAATTTGTTGGCCAAAATTTTCGCAGAGAATCTTCTCTGCCTCTCAGCGATCAACCACTACCCGTAGTCGAGAGCGTATCTTGCTCTATGCCAGAAATTCATTTTCGGACACGGGCAGATAAAAGAGTGCTTACAAATCTCGATGTAAATAAGGCTTCAGGGCCGGACGGCATTGGACGGCTTGTTTTGAAAAAATGCGCTACTTCACTGGCTTGTCCATTACGCAAACTTTTCAACATGTCATACACCACAGGTGTTTTTCCGACATGTTGGAAGGTAGCTAATGTTCAACCAGTTCCTAAAAAAGGCAAGACTACTGACCCTGCGAACTACCGACCTATAGCAATCTGTTCGGTGCTTTCCAAAGTAATGGAAAGCATTGTAAACTTCAACCTTGTGAAGTATCTGGAGCACAATAGACTGCTAAGTGACCGCCAATACGGCTTTCGACAGTGATCGACGGGAGACCTTATGGCGGTCCTCACCGAGAAATGGAACCATAGCATTCTAAACCTCGGTGAAAGCAAAGTTGTTGCATTGGATATTTCCAAGGCCTTTGACAGAGTGTGGCATAAAGCTCTCGTGTCAAAATTGATTGCCTATGGCGTCGGTAGTATCTTCTTTCGTTGGATAACGAGCTTCCTCTATGATCGCTCTATTCGTGTTGTAATAGACGGCATAGCCTCGGAAAAGCATTCCCTTAGCGCGGGAGTGCCGCAGGGTTCGGTCCTTTCTCCAACCCTTTTCCTCATCTTCATAAACGACCTATTGTCTTCGACGAAGAATCCCATCTACTTGTTTGCGGATGACGGCACCATTTGTCATTCATACTCCTTCACAAAGCGCCCCAGCTCTGTGGAGATTGAGAGAGAACGGCGCCGTATGAATGACACACTTAATAGCGACCTAGAAACAATCTCCAAGTGGGGTCAAGCGAACAGGGTCGATTTTAATCCCCGCAAGACCCAATGTTGCCTGTTATCGCACAAACCAGTTTCCCCACATCCCAATACATCCCTGGTTATGGATGGTGTGAGTATTGCGGAATCGGTAGCTCTTGAACGTTGGAACGATCATATTTTTGGCGTGTCGAAAGAAGCATTCAAGTGCCTAGGCTTCCTAAAGCGGTGGAAAAAATATTTTACCCCGTCCGATCTCCGCATTATTTATACCACCTATATCCGACCTAAAATGGAGTTTAACTCGCATCTCTGGGCGGGGGCTTCAAAACCCCATTTGGAGCTCCTCGATCGGGTGCAAAACCGTGCGATTAAACTTATAGGGGACAGTAGGGCATCCAGCTCTATTGACTCCTTGGAACATCGTCGAAACGTGGCATGTGTGGTGTTATTCTACCGATACTTTTTTGGTAATTGCTCAGTGGAGATGAGCAGCTTGATGCCATCACTCCGAGTATTCCCACGGGCAACCCGTTTGAACACTAGCGCCCATGCATTCCACGTCGAAACGATGTTGCATCGCACTACGCACTACAGAGAAAGTTCGTTTCTGGCCCGTACAGCGCGATTGTGGAATGGTCTCCCTGCAGATATTTTCCCCAGCACTAATGATCTTGATGGATTCAAGGCAAGAGTCCATAATTTCTTCACCCAACATCCTTTCTCCCAACATATATATTCTTCCGGAACCAGCGCATTGATAGGGGTATCCCCTGCGCGTTGGCTCGTTTATAAAAAAAAAAATCGGTTCAGCGGTTTTTGCCTGATTGTGGCTCAAAAAAGCAACGTCACACTTGGCTTTATATAATAGTATAGGTATGCGAGATGGCGATGCAAATTTACGAAGAAAACCAATTAAAAGAGGAGGAGCGACTGCTTAACGCTTTTGCTGCTAAGTTTCAGTTAAGAAATGGACTGCGCCTGAAGCAGATTTAAAATTTATGGGCGGTGCCACGGCCCCTTCTTCATTAACCCCACAAGAAAGAGAAAGTGGTAGGTTCGTACTTAATTTCATTGCTGTGCAACTTATAGTTCAGCGGAATATTTGGGTCACAAATAATGAGCCACGCCCCTTGTCCAACGCCCATCAAATCTTGCCAGTAAAATGACACATCTATGGGACGAAGCTATACTAAATGTCAATGCTGTGCACCTTACAATTTCGAAGACATATAAAAATTTGGCTTGTATGGGTGGTGCCACGCCCCCTTGGCCAATACCCGCCCCATTCCTTCTGTCGAAGAACATGACTAAATAGTAAGTTTGTAGTGAATTTAATAGATGTGTGACTGATGGTTCCAAAATTATCGTCTGAAATTTTCAGAATTAACGGTCACATATAACAGGGATTTTCCGACGTTTACAATAGATTTTCCGGAATTTTCTTTTCGCACGAACCTTTTTTTGTTTTTTTTTTAAACTCGAACAAACGCGCAGGGCATGACCTCTATTAATGCGAGGCAGTGCGTTGGTTCAGGAAGGAGATAAAGGTTAGGAGATAGGGTTAAGAGTGAAGTGGTTATGGACTCTTGCCTTGAACCCATCGAGATCCAACAGAAAAAACTCTATGGAAATCAGCCGGTCCGTTTGAGCGTGATTCGCTTACACACATACATATATCTACTTTCTTTTATATATATAGATATTGTAACGATAAGACAGTCTGTCGCTGTGCAAAGCAACCCTGCCGCTACGTGCCGTGCTATAATCCAATCTGGCAACGACGGCCGCGATAATAATTTTTAGTCCAACCTGGCAACGACTGTTGCGATCATCATGGAAACCCTTAGTCCTCTCTGGAATGCGCGAGAACGGTCCGCGCGACGGCCGGACAGGTATAAAAAGCAGCCGGGTGCGGCGCAGCGAGTCAGTCTGGTTTTGACAAGTGAAGTTGCCACACGGAGTAATTAAGCAAATACTTAAGTGTACGAACAGTAAAGTGTAAACTGTGAATAATAAAGTGACTGTTGGATTTTAATTGGCTGCGTTCGAATAAACACAGTTGTTTCATTTTCAAATTGCACAATCCAGTGATACGTAACAGCCCACTAGAACTAGTATTCGTAACATTTGGTGTCAGAAGTGGGATTGTGTAAAATTGAAAATTAAAAAAAAAACTAAATAAATAAAATTATAAGAGCACGGATATGGTTAAACTCGAGCTGCTGAAGGTGGACCAGCTGAAGAAGGAGCTGGCTGCCTGGAATTTGCCAGCAGTCGGCGGAAAGGTGGAATTGCAGTTGCGCTTGCGAGAAGCATGTGAGGAACGAGGCATCGAGTGGACTGTGCACGAGTTCGGAGCGCAAGAACAAGAGGCGTCGGCTAAAGTGTAGGAATCGCCTGCGGGTACTGCGGCGATGAAAATTACGGCTGCAGCGGCTGCGCCACCACAATGGACATGAGCCAGCTTATGGTTGCAATGAGAGGCATGTTCGAGACTTCAACTCGTGACAATCGCGAAATGTCGGCGCAAATGGAGGCCAATTTCGGCAAAAGTCGAGAAAAATTCTGCGCGCATAGAGCAGAAGGTAGAGGAAATTTCCAATAGGCTGAACGGGAAAGTTGAGCATCTTGAGAAGCGCATGGACAATTGGGACAAACGAGTTGACAACCTGGATGAGTCCTTGAACAAACGAGTTGACAGTCTGGAAGATTCGATGCACAGAAAGATAGACGAACGACTTCGAGAGGTACAGCCACGAGAATGTTTGCCACCGGTTCAGGACGGGTTTGCTGGCAGAACAGAAGTGCCTACTTATGATGGTGCTGCGCCGTTCGATACATTTAAATTGCAATTCGACTTGGCTGCTTTGGAAAATCAGTGGACAGATATCAGGAAAGGTCGGAGGTTGGCACTGGCGCTGAAAGGTCCTGCGGCTGAGGTAATCAAATCAGTTCCAGAATGTTTAAGAAGTGATTACGGTGCCATCATGAGAGCGTTGGCAGCGAAGTATAGCGACGAGCACAACCACACGCTATACTACTTTGAGCTGAAGAACCGCAAGCCAAGAGCCAACGAGGCGCTGCAGACATATGCAGCAGACATATGAGCGGCTCGTACAGTTGTGCTACCCAAAATTTGGTGCTGATGATCTCGAGAGGATGAAGATTGAGTCGTTTGTTGAAGGTCTTCATGATCCAGAAACACGTCGCAGTGCGTTGATGATGGGCAAGCCAACATTTAAGGAAACGGTGACCAGCGCGATGACATATGAAGCGACATGGATTGGGAGCACTCGGTATGCACCTGCAAGGATACGCCAGATTCAGTTGGACAACGACATTCCGATCCAGGCCATAAGCTTTGAGATACCGGACAGGCCACGGGTGGTCTCCTCTAAAGTTGTTTGCTGGGTACGTGGCAAGCAAGGCCGCATATCACGAGACTGCCGTGAACGAAAGAGGCGTTCCCGTTCTCGATCGCAATCGCCTGAAGCGAGGAATACTGACAATCGAGGCCCAGCCAACAATCGCAGGGCTGAGGACGAGGAGCCGTTAAACTAAAACGGGTTAGCCCAAAGGGGCGTGAGCTGATCCCCACAATCTGCCGCCCCACCGTCCTTGTCTCACAGCTGAAACGACAGCCCAGCAGCTTAACAATTGAAGGAAGGATAGATGGAAAGTTGTTCGTGTTGACACTGGATACTGGAGCGTCATATTCGATCATAAAAAGGAAGCTGCTGAAGAATTGGGAACCACTGCATGGCATACAGCTGAGGACTGCGACTGGCGAGCGCGCGCCGGTAAGAGGAAAAGTTACAAAAACGATTGCTATCGGCACCAGCAGCCTGGAACATGAGTTCATCGTCGCGGATATAATGGACGTCGTGATTATCGGCGTGGATTTCATGATTAGGCACGGTTTTACGCTGGACCTGAAGGAAAATGTACTGAGATATGTCAACGTTGAATTCGGGCTGCACACCGGCTATAACCGAAGCGTGGCGGTAAGGAAGGTTGTATCGTGTCAACACAGGAGGATACCAGCGAATTCCGAGACGATTGTGTGGGCAAAGGTGGACGGGGACGATGGGACGAGTCGGCTATGGGTAGTAGAAGCACCGAAACAAGGACACGACAACATCATCATCGGACGTACATTAGTGGAACCTAAAAATGGCAGAATACCAGTCAGAATACTGAACCCCCTGAATGCACCCAGATATGTCGGGAAAGATGAGGTAATTGGCGAGTGTAAGGAAGCTGTAGCAGTGGTCAATTGCGAGAGTAGCCACCTGGAGGTAATAATAAGAGCGGTTTTAACATGGATATCATACCGCAAGAGAACCAGTGGAGCAGCGAGTTGACGGCTAAGCAGAAACAGAAGGTGAGCTCTTTCCTCAGCACTATGGGTCAATATTTGCGGAAGAACAGCCATAGTGAAGCACAACATCGACACCGGAAGTGCAAAACTGATTCGCCAACCACCAAGACGAGTTCCTCTGGCCAAGATCGAGGAGGTCACAAATTTGATCGAGAACATGCGGAAAGAAAAGGTCATAGAGCCTTCTTCGGGCCCCTGGTGCTCGCCGGTCGTGCTAGTCAAGAAAAAGGATGGCAGCACCCGGTTTTGTGTGGACTATCGGAAGCTCAATGATGTGACCAAGAAGGACAGTTATCCACTACCTCGGATTGATGACACCCTGGACACACTGTCAGGCACGCAGTGGTTCTCCACGCTCGACTTACGCAGCGGCTATTGGCAGGTGGAGATTGCAGACAAGGAGAAGGAGAAAACGGCTTTCAGTGTTGGCGATGGTTTGTGGCAGTTCACCGTCATGCCGTTTGGACTCTGCAACGCACCAGCAACATTCGAGCGGCTAATGGAACGCGTGCTAAAAGGGCTGCATTGGCGGACGTGCCTGGTGTACTTCGACGACATAATCGTGATGGGTAAAAACTTCGACGACCACCTGGGAAAGCTAAAGGAGGTACTCGAGCGGATACGAGAAGCCGGGCTTAAACTCAACCCAAAGAAGTGCTCGCTGTTCCAAAAAGAGGTCAAGTATCTGGGTCATACGGTTTCCGCCCGCGGAGTACATACGGATGAAGGCAAAATCACGGAGGTGAAGGAGTGGCCCCGGCCACGCAATCTACACGAACTCCGTAGTTTCCTGGCCCTGTGCACATACTACCGCCGATTTGTTCCGGGATTCGCGAACATAGCCAGCAGCTTGCACAAACTGATGAAAAAGAGCCAAGCTTTTGAGTGGAACGAGGAGCAGTAACAGGCTTTTGCACGTCTGAAGGAAAAGCTGTGCAGTGCCCCAATTCTGGCCTTCCCCGTGCCTGGGGAGATGTTTGTGCTGGATACAGATGCAAGCGGGAATAGTATTGGTGGTGTGCTATCACAGATAATAGACGGCCAGGAACAAGTGATAGCGTACTACAGTAAGGTTCTTTCGAAACCGGAACGCAACTACTGTGTGACACGGAGAGAACTGCTGGCGGTATTGGACTGCGTAAAACACTTCCACAAATATCTGTATGGACAAAGGTTTCGCCTGCGCACAGATCATGCGGCATTGAGATGGCTCCTTAACTTTAAAGATCCTGAAGGGCAATTGACGCGGTGGATCGAGCGACTGCAGAGCTACGGCTACACGATAGAGCATCGCAAGGGCAGTAGCCATGGAAATACCGATGTCTTGTCACGCCGTCCGTGCAAAGTCGAATGCAGGCCGTGCTCGCGAATCGAAAGCAAAGAACAGATAGTGGACGTCCGGTTGGTAAGCGTTATGCCAGAGGAAGAGTGGTCTGCGCAGAGGCTACAGAAGGACCAGCGTGAGGATGCGGATCTTGCAAAAATCGTCGAAGGCAAGAAGCAAGGCGCACGTCCAGACTGGCAGGAGATGGCCGGTGAAAGCCCAATCGCTAAGGCTTACTGGGCACAGTGGAAAAGTCTGCAGCTGAAAGAAGGATGCCTGTACCGCGAATGGGAGAGCGCGGATGGTCGGACTAGCAACTCCCTAATGGTAGTGCCGAAATGCAGAATCAACGAGGTCATCGAGGCATACCATAACGACTCCAGTGGAGGGCACCTAGGCATCACCAAAATCGTCGCCAAAATAAAAAGACGATTCTACTGGGTAGGATGTCACGAGTATGTAGCCGAGTGGATTAAGAGCTGCGACCGATGTTCAGCCGCGAAAGGGCCGACAAGAAGATCTCGAGGCCGCATGCAGCAGTACAACGTGGGAGCGCCCTTTGAGCGGATTGCTATGGACGTCGCCGGCCCATTCCCAACTAGCACTTAAGAGGGTCTTCTGCTTACGCGCCCGGAATTTTAATCTATTTTTGGAAATTAATTGTAAGGAAGCTATACAAGATAATTGAAAATTTTTTTTTTTATTATTTTTGTACATGTTTATACTTGAAAAATTACAAATGCCTTATGTGTGTGGTGAATCCTGCGCCTTTGAGAAGTGGTCAAACTAGTACTGACGAAAGTGTCCGAGTCAACTTTGTGGTATGACATCCACCCCCACAGTTGTCTGAAATGTGAAAAGTAAAATACATTTATTTTCAGTTTTACGTTGGCTGTGCTTCTCCGAGTACGATTTTTTTTATTTTAAAAACTTTTCAAATTATACGGTTTTTTGTGAAAAGTTGTATTTTCAACCACGTTTTTTGACCTGTTGAGGGTCATAAAAATTTAACAAAACAAAATTTTAAAAATCGTACTCGGAGAAGCATAGAGAAGTGTTTTATGAAGAAGCGAAAAAAAATTAGTCAAATCCGATGAAAATTACTTGTAGAAGTCATACCACAAAGTATAAAAAAGGTGATTTTTCGGGAAAATGCGGACGGAGTGGCCGCGCTACGCGGAAATGCTCGAAACGGCTGGAGGCGGCTATGTTTCCGGCTTCGAAAACCTAAGAAGGAATGTGTTTTTCACGAAACCGTTTATAAGACGTATTCCTTATATCCTCTATATTCAAAAAATGCAAAAAAAAATCGACTTTTTCAATCCGCGTAAGCAGAAGACCCCCTTAAGGCAACAAATATGTGCTGGTGGTAATGGATTATTTCAGCAAATGGCCCGAGATGTACCCTATTCCTAACCAGGAGGCCACTACGATCTCGGAAAAGCTGGTAAACAACTGGGTAGCCAGGTTCCGAGTTCTGTTGGAGTTGCACTCAGATCAAGGTCGGAATTTCGAGTCTGCGGTATTCAAGGAAGTGTGTGAGCTGCTGGGGATAAAGAAAACGCGTACCACCCCTTTGCACCCACAGTCCGACGGCATGGTGGAACGCTTTAACCGGACACTGGAAGAATACCTGCGGAAAGTGGTAGGCAGGACTCAAAAGGATTGGGACACGCACATCCCCCTGTTCCTGATGGCGTATAGGTCAGCCCCGCACGACACGACATCACACTCCAGCCCGAGCAGTGTTCGGCACAGAGTTGTGGTTACCCGCTGACTTGAAGTTCGGGGTAGTCAGCACGACGAGAGGCGCTAAGACGGACTACGTGGCCAATAAGCGTGTGGAACTGGAGGAAATTCACCAGTTTATTCGGAGCCGCACCAAACTGGTCAGCGATAAGGTGAAAGCCAGATATGATCTACGGGCCAACTCAGCAGGGTTCCAAGAATGCGATCTGGTAATGATCTACAACCCGCAGCGGAGGAAAGGTTTGTCTCCGAAACTTCAAGCGTCATGGGAAGGACCGTACGAAGTCGTGACTAGGATTAACGACGTGGTATACAGGATTCAACGTTGCAGCAATAGAGGCGCTAAACTGAAGGTAGTCTATTTGCAGAGCCTTATCACAGCGGATCCTCGGCACTTGTTCGGTAAGTGGTGGGCAGTGTAACAATAAGACAGTCTGTCGCTGTGCAAAGCAACCCTGCCGCTACGTGCCGTGCTATAACCCAATCTGGCAATGACGGCCGCGATAATAACTTTTAGTCCAACCTGGCAACGACGGTTGCGATCATCATGGAAACCCTAAGTCCACTCTGGAATGCGCGAGATCGGTCCGCGCGATGGCCGGACAGGTATAAAAAGCAGCCGGGTGCGGCGCAGCGAGTGAGTCTGGTTTTGACAAGTGAAGTTGCCACACGGAGTAATTAAGCAAATACTGAAGTGTACGCACAGTAAAGTGTAAACTGTGAATAATAAAGTGACTGTTGGTTTATAATTGGCTGCGTTCGAATAAACAAAGTTGTTTCATTTTCAAATTGCACAATCCAGTGATACGTAACAGCCCACTAGAACTAGTATTCGTAAAAATATTAATTTTTTAAGTCGTTGCATGCTCAAACATTCAATAATATTGAGCGAAAAAATGTCGTTTGTGCACCAAATGGATGAAAACTAAGTGAGCAGTGGCGCACACAGGGGAGGGTTTTTAAACCTCCCCCCACGAAATATTTTTAACTTAGTACAGACATTTAATTTAAAACAATCGCATATATGTTCAATCATGAATAACACTACTCGACACAAAAAATGCACCAAAAATAAAAGTGTTTTCTAGACTAACTTTGGGCCGCTGAACGCGAAACTGAAGATAAAAAATTTTTGTCAGAAGCGTTTTGGACTCTTCGAAAACCCAATTTGTACCCTGTTTTTTTAGTTATGGGCACATATCTCGTAAACGAATCATGCGACTAACACAAGCAGTCCGTCGCACAGTGGGGTATTGACCATTGAAAACGGCGATCAATTCTCCTGAGCTATTAAAATGAATGTGAAGTATTTTTTTACATAGATGAAACATATATAAGACAAATTGAAAAAAAAAATTGTTGTTTTTTTATTAAATTTATTCAATTTTAGCAAATATTTCATGTTTCGGGCTTCTCATACTAGAATTATTATATGTCATCGCTATTATTATCATCATTATCATCATGATCGTCATCATCATCATCATCATCATCATCATTATCATCATCATCATCATCATCAAACGCAATATCATTACCAGACTGATTTTAAAAGTTCAATAGCTGATAGTGGTAGGTGTTGAATCTTTTTTTAGGAAGTTTCCTTACACTTGATAAAATTGGATCGGAAGCAACAAGAAATCGATGCAAAATATCATGATTGGTTTTTCTCTGCTAGTCTTGCGTGTAAAATGTTCTCTGTATTTTTTAAATTCTTTATTCAGTGCTTCTTGAGCTTCCTCAGTTAATTGGCCAATTGGTAACAGAGCGTGGTGTATTATTTCTGACCCATGAATTAGAAATTTGTGCACCGTAGGTGACATATTGCACCATGGATACTTTGATACAAAATATCTCGCAGTATCATGTGCGAAATTTCGAAACTTTGCAATATCTACCTCATGGCCACAAGAAACCACTATCAGTATAACTTGCAACCTTTTTATCAAGTTCCAGTCAACATTCGTGATTTCAGACGATAGCTCTGCGTTTCGAAAGAACCTTCTTGCCGTATTTCCATCATTTGAGTTGCCGATTCCGGGTTTCGGTTGATCAACAATCAAACCTGCTTTCTCTCTGAATCCCTTTTGAATATTTTTTTTTGTTTCGTTTTCTGACCTTACTTGCCATTTTTTTATTGGTAATTTGTACGAAAATGTAAAATGTAAAATTGCCTATGAAAAAGCTCCCAACCTGCCGTTCGGAACCGGCATAAAACTGTAGGTCCCTTCCACCCGCGTACAAAATTCACACGCGCAACACGGGTGGTTGCGGGAAGCTAGGCCTTAGTCTCGCGTAAGCGGGCTGTCGTGCTGTCGTCAATTAATAATTAATTAATTTGTACGATAAATGAAGAAGGCATTCGAAAAATCGTATCGAACCATGCAGTACTGACAGTCCAAAATTAAGATTAGTGGTTTCAACATTTCTTGCAATCATTTCGTCAATTAAGTTGAATTGTGTTCTAGTTGCACCGCATAAGTAACACTTTTGAGTTGAAGTAGTCTCAGTGCCTTATTTGTAGTGCCTTGCAGTAGAATAACAAAAACAAAACAGAAACACATGATAACAACAACATTCATTACTCCATGAAGATCAAGCGAAATCACAAAATTTGACACTGACTTTGAAGCACTAAAACTTAAATATTTCAGAAAATGCACAAAGCACTTTAATTTTTTGCAATATAACACTTCGTTCAATAAGGTGTGTGACTAACTAATTAAAACACATTTTTTTGCCAAAATTCGTTTTTATTCATCAACATAGTCCCCTTTTAGGTAGATACAATCATTCCAACGCTTTTCCAATCTTTCGATACCGCCTTTGTAGAACGATTTTTCTTTGCCTTCAAAATAGGCGTTAGTTTCGGCGATTACTTCATCATTTGAGCCAAATCTCTTACCACGGAGCATCTTTTTGAGGTCTGCGAAGAGCCAGTAGTCGCTGGGGGCCAGATCTGGAGAATACGGGGGATGAGGAAGCAATTCGAAGCCCAATTCATGCATTTTTGCCATCGTTTTCATCGACTTGTGACACGGTGCATTGTCTTGGTGAAACAACACTTTTTTCTTCTTCATATGGGACCGCTTAATCGCGATTTCTTCTTTCAAACGTTCCAACAACGCTATATAATAGTCGCTATTGATTGTTTTCCCTTTCTCAAGATAGTCGATGAATATTATTCCGTGCACATCCCAAAATACTGACGCCATAACCTTGCCAGCCGATGTTTGTGCCTTTGGACGCTTTGGGCGGCTTTCACCGGTTGCATGCCACTCAGCAGACTGCCGATTTGACTCTGGAGTGAAATGGTGGATCCATGTTTCATCCATTGTGATGTACCGACGCAAAAACTCCGACTTGTTGCGCGTAAACATGTCCAAACAGCTCTTTGAATCATCGATTCGTTGTTGTTTTTGCTCCGGTGTGAGCAAACGCGGCACCCATTTCGAAAACACCTTTTTCATAACCAAATGTTCGTGTATTATGGTGTGTACACTGCCTGCTGATATCTTTAGAATGTCAGCAATCTCCCCCACTTTCACTTTACGGTCGGACATAATGATTTTCAGTGTTTTTTCAACGTTTTCCGGAATAACAGCGTCATTTGGCCGTCCAGTAGATGGAATGTCATCGGTGTCTGTACGACCACGTTTGAATTCGGCATACCAATAACAAATGGTTCTTTTTGATGGAGCAGAGTCCGAATAATGTTTTTCAAGCCATTCCTGGCATTGAACAGTATTTTTATTCATTAAAAAACAATGATAAATCAGCACACGGAATTGCTTTGAATTCATTTTTTGTGAAAACTCAAAAGAAGTGCCACTTAAAGCACTGTAACTTGTAAACTAATGGTCGGATTGACATATAATTTTGACAGTAAGCCTAAAAAGGTTCACAATTTCGAAAAAAAATATTGATTTAGTATTAGTGCCGCCATCTATGTGTCAGTCACACACATTATTGAACGAAGTGTTACACACAATAATCGACAACAACAAAAACATTAGCGAATCCCAAGTCATCTTCGTTGAAACGATGATGACGATGCGTTGGTTCGTTGTTTGTTTTTTGCTTGCGCTTTGGCAAACAAGATCAAGAAACATGCAAGCAAAAAATGATTGAGCGAACACTACGCTGCAACACCATTTCAATGTACACGAGTGAAGCCGTTGCGAACAATAACATTGCTTTTTGCTGTTGTCCTACGAAAATCTAACAGAAAATGTTATGAACTTAACATTCTCAAATGCCTACGCTTCGCTCTTCCCGCTCGCATCATAGCAGCCGAAAACACTTTTGTGCCCACATGCGCGTTCTATATTACTTCATATTCTTTGGTGCAACGTATGTTCTATTCTTTTTAAGCCCTATATTTTATATACTCCATCTTTGCTGTAATGTTTTTATGGCATTGAATTAAATAGAATGTGTCAAAATTGCATGGATGGAATATGTCAAAATTGCATGCGTCAGCGCGACACAAAAAGCAGCCACCTTAATCTACTACACATGTGCTATCGTGCTTTCTATTTACCTACTCTATATATATACCTTACCATACCGATACATTTATGTACCATATTATGACTATGTATCAAGTCGATTAAGACGACCGGACATAACTCGGCCCAAATGTTGCTTAATAGCATGATTTTAATGCCTGAACTTTCAACTTGCATCTATATTGTAGAATATTTAGTTCTTTATCCAAAAGTTCGAAAATCAACTGTTGTTGTGTGTAAAATGCAAATAATGGCAAAGAAGTTTGCTAATAGCTGCATCAATTTTCGGATATGCGAGGGGTCTATAAAAAAAATTCGGAATAATTGGCAATAAAATAATATCGAATCACTGATTTGAGGTCCTTGAAAACCCCACAAAGTTGTCAGTTGTCGCTTTCATAGATGTTAACTCGGTACCAATCAGGTAGTTCCCGCTGTTTTTGCAAACTTGTAACGCAGCATTGGCTAATTATTTATTAATTTTATTTTTATTTTAGAAATTGCGACGTTAAAAGTCTAGAACGAAACAAATTTGTTTTATATTAAGTGTTGGTTTTTGTTAATTTAAATTAAGTAAGGTAAATCGACAGTAGTTCGATTTCGACGCAATACGAAATACTCGTAGTGCCCAGCGTTTTGAAATTTTTGTTGCCACAATTTAAAACTGGTGACGCACTATTTTGAATAAACATGTTCATAGCTATTATAGATATATACTTTGTGACCGAAAAGTTTCCAGAAATTTTAAATAAAACGCAAAATTCTTAATCTTCATCAATATTTATTTTATCTCCTTCAAAATATGCTCCATTAGAAGCGATACACATATGCCAACGTTTCTTCCAATCATCAAAACATTTTTTATAGGCGCTTTCCAGTATGGCTTTGAGTTCCCTCTGCGAATTCTGTTTTACGTCTTCTATGGATTCAAAACGCGTTCCTCTGAGTGGTAATTTGAGTTTGGGAAACAGGAAAAAGTCACACGGTGCAAGATCAGGTGAATACGGTGGCTGTTCGATGGTATTTATTGAATGTTTGGCCTTAAAATCGTTGATAATGTTGGCTCGGTGCGAGGGAGCATTATCGTCATGAAAAATCCATGAATTATCCTTCCACAATTGAGGCCATTTACGGCGGATATTTTCACGCAAACGTCTTAAAACAGTCAAATAATAGTCTTTACTGACTGTTTGTCCTTCAGGGACGAATTCATGATGCACCACACCACGAATATCGAAGAAAACAATCAGCATTACCTTGATTTTCGAGCGACTTTGGCGTGGTTTTTTCGGTTTCGGCTCGTCTTTTCCTCTCCATTCCGATGATTGTTGGCTTGTTTGCATGTCGTACTCGTAGACCCATGTCTCGTCACCAGTTATGATGCGTTCCATGAAAGTTGGATCGGAATTGGCACGATCAAGCACGTCCAAAGAGACCTGTTCACGGTACTCATTTTGAAGAAAATTCTCAACAAAATCGCAACGCACTACTGAGTTTCAACAGCTGCCGTAAACAAACTGTCTGACAGATCGCGCTCATTTTTGGCATAGTAATTAAGGACAGTGCTACCAACCTACAGAAACTTAAAATATCGAAAAATATACAGCGCGCGAATTTTAAATGAGAATTTCCGGAAACTTTTCGGTCACAATGTATATTTTCCATATTATGAAAGTATGTACATTTTGAAGTTACCATCGATTGCAAGCGCGCTCACTGTGCACCCTTCCACCTTTTCTATTTTAAAATGTATGTACATAAATGTTTGCAGTTTGCTCTATGGTGACATAGATACTAATATGTGTGTGTAAGTGTATACTTAAGTTCTGGTTGGATAACCAAAAATTCAGTAAATGTACATTTGTGCCTAGAGCCAGATACCAATACCAATAAACTGAAATGCACTAAACTACAATCCAAAAAATTTTGGCTGCGTTTTCCCATATCTTCTCAGTAGTAAACAAAATTATAGCCGTCCTAAAATACTTGCTCCAAAAATGAGTTTAGAGAAACCTCTTCGCCTTTGTCAAAGTCAAAGAAGTATCAGGCTTAGTTACGCCTAGGAAACAATTTTTCAAAAATTAACAATCTGTTTTAGCGGCCTGATTCTAAAAAATATTTTATTCATAGAAACAATCATACCTTAATTCCGTTATCAGTTTTTCTATCAAATTATAAACATTTTTTAAATTTTTTTATAAAATGGTCAGCTGTAAAATATATTAGTGAACGTTTTCATACATATACATTTCATAGTTTTTCATATTTTTTGGAATAAATGCAATTTCGTTTAAAACGAACCCGCTTAAAACGAACTTCCAACTAAAATGAACCAATTTCAATAGTACGCGCTTTCTGTTTTCGCTTATTACGAATCCATTTAAAGCGAACCTTCAGTTAAAACGAACCCTTTTGCCAGTCCCTCGAAGTTCGCTTTAAGCGAAAAGTACTGTATATTCAAAAGACTTAGGAAGATAATATAAAGTTTACAAAGAACACGATATTCTAGAGTTTAGTTTCGCTGAATCTTTCATATATTTTTCATTCAAGAAAAAGTTTAAACTCCAATAAAGACAAAACAAGATAACACATATTTAAGAATCGTTGCATTTTTAAGATATTTTCCTTTCAATAAAAAATCCTGGGCAACTTGTAACTTTAAAAAATGTTCAGTTTTCTAAGGAAATTTTTTACTTTTTCTTTTTTCAAGTATGCTTTCTTATCGATTTTTTCTGTCCACTTTTGGTGACACTTCGAAGCACTGGGCCACAAAAAAGCTTCGTAATTGTGATGTCCTGGTGCTATGTGTACTTGCCACTCGCAGCCAGAAGCGGTGGAATGATTAACTGTTATTGCCAACCACTGCGATGGCTCCAATCTGCCTCCGTCTCAATTGTCTATTTACAAATCACTTTCTACTTATTTAAAGCTGTCAATCTTTCTTCCTAAAAATGTCCATTGTCTTTAGTTCATTTTATGACATTAAATGTGTATGTCGCTGTCCACATTATGAGACGCAATACAAATCCATTTTATGTTTTTCAACTTTAACTCTGTATGAACTGTGAAAAAATTTTGATTATTTATAGTTTAATGTTTTGTAAAGAAACAATTTTTGCCTTTCATACTGCTTATTGCTGCGTATGTTATCATCAGAATTTTCGAAGCTGTATTAATTTGTTTGCGTTTTGTAATATGGCCAGTGGTTGTAGCTCATGCCACTCATCGTAACATTAACTACTTTTGAATTTATCACGTACGTTTGTATTTGTTTGTACTGAAAGTATGTTTCGCTAAATTTCAAGGAGTCTTACCACTGAGAGCGGCCATAACATCACCAGGGAAAGTGATATTACAAAATCAAGCTCAGCATCAAGCACCCAAGCACTAGCGCATTATCATATCATCACTACGCCAACGTCCAATCCGAGAATTGCTTTACGGAAGGAATGTAACTACCATCAGAAAGCCAAAGCAACGCACTACAGCCATAGATATAGCGCTTATACAGAAAATGTACCACATCCTCATAACCTGGAACAGAAACAACAGCACCTCGCCAGCTACGATCATCATCAGCCAACGCACCAACAACCGCAATCATTAAAGCACAATGCGCAACAGCACCAACAACAGCAGCAACACAAGGGCCATACGAAATCTCTAACCGCTTCGACGTTATTTTTGCAACGTCTAAAGCGGACACCGCAGGAATCGAGCTCACGGCGTTCAACTAAAAAACCAAATATACTTAATCGAGTTTTAGAGGAGTTCGTGGGCGACCTCGCAATCGACCATAATAAGCAGGCTGCATTCAGCTATAGCTTCAATTACAACAACAATAACAATAGCACCGCCAGTGCGGCAGTGGAGCATTCAAGTCACCGGGCCAAGTGTAGCGCGTCTCGGCACTACAGCAACAACAGTTATTCGAACAGTGTCCAGAGAGAAGCTAACGTGGGTACCACATTCAGTTATCGGACCAAAAAGCATCGCGGCATTGGCTCCAGCGATGAGTTAGAGCAGTCAAAGCGCGAGAAGGAGCTAACAGGATATACAACCAATACGAAAGCGCCATCAACATCACAGCAGCAGCAATACACGTATTCACCATCACCCGAGACGGAGGATCATAGTGGTGGGCAGGTCACTAGTTCCAAAGTCCACATTTTCAATTCTTCATATTTGGCTAGCAAATCGACAATAACATCGTTAACATCATCATCACCGTCGCCATCCATTACAACGTCCGCTTCAGTTACATCGATATCATCGCTGGCCACCAAAGCTGACCTCCACAGCAAGGTTTACGGCAGCATCTCTGCACAACGCACGCAATTCGTCGAACCTTTGCAGGAGCTCGCGGCCGAACCGCTAACCGCTAAAAGTAAACGTTCAACGGTACATTTCATAAGTTCTCTAAAAACGGACGTGCTGCAGCAACAACAACCCAGCGGCAAGCTCAATAATGATGAGCCGAAAATTGTAGGTGGGCTCAGTGGTGTCAGTAGCGAGACTATGAAACAGCAGTCAACAGAAAGCGCAATGGATGAACAGAAGAGTGGACAGGATGCGCAAACGATTGCCGCCACACGCCGTATCGGCACCGTCTCCTTCGAGGACAGCAAAGAGAAATCGACGCAAATGATGCAAAAACCAGATTCGTCCATAGACAACAGCAGCAAAAAGCTTACAAGCAAAGATGGCGCATCATCATCGGGCGCCGAAACGACAACGGTTAGCTTATTGCCGTCCTGTACCGCTGTGCAAAAGTTTAATCCAATGCGCTTCATACGCAAGAATGTTGAGCAGTCGGCACGCAATGTCAACATGAATCTGCTCGAATTTGAAACGGAATTCCCGCGCGATTATGACGATAATATTGAAATGTTGTCACGCGAGGCCGAGCACTTAGAAGAACAATTTCGCACACCGACGCGCACCAGCACGTCCGATGCCAAGCTGCAGATACCTCGCGCTCCCAAAGAGGAAGGCGAAAAGCCGCTGATCTTAGAGGCCAGCGATATTACGAAACTAAAATCCATAGTGACAACGTCAAGCGGTAAGCGGGTGGGCTTCAAAGTCGAGGAAAAAATTGAAGAGCACATTGCCGAGATCAACATACTGCAGAAGGCTACTTTAAAGAGCGCTGGTCACGCCAGTTTCGACGATATTACAGCAGTGCCCGCGGTTACTGCAGTGGCCACTGAAGGAGCGCCAATCAGTATTTCCAAAGCAACATCGACTGCTTTGACAACGACCACAACGAAGAGTTCAGCTAAGGACGACGATGACGAACCGGTGGCAATGTCGCCATGTGGCCGATTCTTCAAGTATGACAAAGAAGTAGGACGCGGCTCATTCAAGACAGTTTATCGAGGGCTCGACACGGAAACGGGTGTAGCGGTAGCTTGGTGTGAACTGTTGGTATGTATGGCCTATTTGGCCAGTTTTTCTTTAACATTAATGCTGAAGAGTGTATGATCGTTTAGAATGCATTGAAACATGCTTACAAGTTTTTTTTGTTTGTTTTAGGATAAACAAGTCAAGAAGAGCGAACGCATGCGATTTCGGGAAGAAGCCGATATGCTGAAGAAATTGCAACATCCAAATATTGTTCGCTTCTATACGTATTGGGAAAATTCAGTTTCTCGCAAGAAGAATATTGTTCTAGTCACTGAGTTAATGCTTTCAGGAACATTAAAATCGTAAGTATTCTCTACTGTTTATGTATAGGAATGAGAAATATGTTGTCAAGTGTATCCCCTTTCTACTTTACAGATATCTTAAGCGCTTTAAGAAAATTAATCCCAAAGTACTAAAATCCTGGTGTCGACAAATTTTGAAAGGATTACATTTTCTCCATACTCGTCCATTACCCATAATTCATCGTGATTTAAAATGTGATAATATATTTATAACTGGCACCACTGGTAGTGTAAAGATCGGTGATTTAGGACTTGCCACATTGAAAAACCGCTCGCATGCCAAATCTGTGATTGGGACGCCTGAATTTATGGCCCCGGAAATGTACGAAGAGCATTACGACGAGTCTGTTGATGTGTATGCGTTCGGCATGTGTATGTTGGAGATGGCCGTTTCCGAGTATCCATACAGCGAGTGTAAGGGCCCGGCGCAGATTTACAAAAAAGTAATTTCCGGCATTAAGCCGGCGGCTCTGGCCAAAGTCGAGGATCCGAAAGTGCGCGAGATAATTGAAAAGTGTATCGAATTGAAGAAAGAGAATCGGCCCAGCTGTAAGGAGCTTCTTAATTCCGAATTTTTCGAAGAGGACATTGGTATACGTGTAGAGCCCACAGCCACTGAATCATTCCTTAGCAATCCCGAGAATAATGTCATCGAATTTCGATTACGTTTTCTTGATCCGAAGAAACGTTCCTCCAAACATAAAGAAAATGAGGCGATACAATTTGAATACGACATCAAGAAAGACGATTGCGAGCAAATCTGTCAGGACATGACAAAGGAGAATATCATTACTGAAGAAGATTCGCGCGCGGTGGTGCGCATGTTAAAGGTGCAGGTGTTTTCATTGCTGAAAGAGCGCATGCAGCGTCAAACACAATTGCAGCTACAAAACGAAAAATCACGACTAGAAAAGCTGGCGCTCCAAAAGCAACGCGAAATGTTGCCAGCTAATACCGAAGAAGAGGAAGAGGATGAGGAGGAAGGCGATGTTGAGTCCGAGGAAGAGGACGACGCGCTCAAGTGGGAGCAGCAGACTAAAATTCAAAATGATATAGCAAATGAGAATGACTTAAACATGAACCCGGCCGATGCACACAAAAATAAAAACGAGTTGGAAGCGATGGTTGTTGGCAGCGGAGTAACGACAGAAAAGTTGGCGGAACTGATTACCTATACGGATAGCATAGACCCGCAAACTTCTATGCAGCAAGCGATGACGCAACCAACGCAAATCGATAATAAGCAAATGCAGCAACACCAGTTGCTTATTCAAGGAACCTACTATCAGCCGCAACAGACACAGCAGCAACAGCAGGGCGTCCAATTGGTGCCAGTGCAGACGTTGATCACAGGCAGTGCTACTACACAACAAACAGCGTTGCACTACATACAACAGCCGCAAATGCCAGCGTATAAGGGCACAGCAACAGCGTCCATACAGGATATACCAACTATGCAGCTTGTTTCTCCAACTGCACAGCAACAGCAGCAACAACAACAATCTCAATTCAATGCGAACGCGCTTGGCTATGTACAAAAGCAGGTGCCGGTAGCGACAACTGCAACGCTACCTACCAAGGTTCCAATAGCTATGTCGGTGCCGATTGCAGTGTCACAGACACAGTTGTTGCAGCAGCAACAACTGCAGCCGTCACAGCAACACACAATACTCGCTACCAATCAAATGGGCCTGCAGCAGTTGACAGCGCAGCAACAGCAACAGCTAGTGCAACAACAGATTGTACAACAGCAGCAGCAACAACTGGTACAACAGCAGCAACAGCAACTTGTACAACAGCAGCAGCAACAATTGGCGCAACAGCAACAAATTGTACAGCAGCAGCAACAGTTGGTGCAGCAACAATTACTGCAACAGCAGATGCCGCAGCAAGTTCAAAAAGTTCTAGTACAGCAGGGCGGAGTTCTGGCACATCAGCTAAGTCAGCAGTTTGATGCTGGTCAAGTGGCACAGCAGCAGCAGCAGCAAAAATTACAAGCGACCGTCGCCAGCAATCAGCAGCCGGGACTAATGCCGCAACGGCAACAGCAAGCATCTGTTGGTCAAACTAATATAGTGCAACAGCAGCAATCACCGCAACAGGTTCAGTCACAGCAGTTGCAACAACAGCCGCAACAATTGCAGCACCAGCCACAGCAGTTGCAGCAACAAGCACGGATTCAACAACAATTGCAACAACAGGCTCAGGTTCAGCAGTTGCAACATCAAGCACATACACAGCAATTGCAGCAACAGCCGCAAACACAACAGTTGCAGCATCAAGCACAGTCACAGCAGTTGCAGCAGCAAGCCCAACCGAATATGCAGCAGGAGCACGCTATCAAGCAACAGCAGCAGCAACGCTCTCCACCAGCAACAAGTACCGCACAACCGGCACAGTATATGCAGCCGCATGCAAATTCATCTATTGTTAATCTACCACAAAACTCGCAAATGCCAAAGGAGCCGACAACACCACCACAACAAAAGCAACAACAACATCAGCCCAACTTAACGAACTCGCGCCCAGCCAGCATGCAGAGCTATCCACAAATGGCCAGCGATGACAAGCAGAATGCACGCGTACAAAAGACACGCCGCGTCAATCGCAGCGCTAACGAACGTGTACCAAAGTTGAGCGTTACTGGCATCGAGCATGGTACGCTCATAAATTGCCACATGGAAAATAAGCCAAAAACCATAACATTCAAATTCGATATACGCGATGTGAATCCAACTGAGGTGGCTAACAAGTTGGTAAGTATTAACTACATATTTTTTCAATAAATGGAAATAAATTGTCTTTTGTCAGTATCACAACATCTTAATGTTCTCTACTATTTAAAGATTGCCCAGGATCTCTTGTCGCAGAGCCAAAGCACTGTATTTGTCGAGATGATAAACGATATTATGAATCAAGCAAAACAGAATCCAAATCAGTTGCCCGTGCCGACTATTTATCGTCGCAACGTCGAAAAGGTATGTGCATTATTTTCATGAAACTTCTCTGACATTTTAAATAATCCTAATGCGCGCTGTAAAAAACATTAGAATATAATAATAGTCTAATTAAGCACATTTTAATACAACGATTTAAGCTTGAATTAACATTTTTAAATAAAACAACGCACTTTTCACAAATAAATTCGAAAAAAAAGAGAAAAAAAACAGACACCTGGCGGCGGCATACACCCTTAAATCAACAAGAAGCTTGCTTAAGCGCAATGCGAATGTCAACCTATGTTTTTGGTACTACTATATTGTTATATTATACTTGATAATTATTGTTTGATCACTCACTCATACGCTTCTTATTTTCTTTCATCGGAGATAGATATACAACTTGTAGCTATACACCAATACCTCACTTTGCGTACGTTCCAAAAAACACGACGCAAATTGAAACGACGCAAAGTGAATTATGATTTTCTATAGCAAACCATGTAAAGATCGAAGATAGGTACCAGAGTTACGAAAATATAACTTTTTAAAAAGAAAATTGAAAAAAGTAAACATTTAAAAAACAAAAATAATATAACATTGCATTACATACATACAAAAACCAAAAAAAAAAACAAATTCAATTAAAACAAAATAAAATATTCAATATTCAAACAAAATTAAAATTAATCACTGTCAGATGAGTCCATAGTGGCTGTCGTCGTAATTCGGCTTTCTTTCACAAAAATTAGAAAGGGAATCCCCCAGTTTTGATGGCGTGGCGCAATTAGAAACAAAAGTCGTGCTATCTTTTAGAAAAAAAAAGAAATTGAAGACTCGAACTTCGAAAATCTAACGACGCACAGTGAAAATTAGTACTAATTCAGCAGCGACGCAACTTCGAAAAAACGCAAAACGAAACGACGCAAAGCGAGGTATTTGTGTATATGGTACGCACGATCTACCTTCACTTTTTCACAAACCATACAGCATGCAAAATCCGTATACGTACTATATCCAACATCCAAGCCCGTTCGTTCCATTAAACATAGAGAATATAAACGCCGGTTGTGCACCAGCAATATCGGTTAAACTCGGACAACCCCAATCACACACATTTATATCAGGAAGTAGTCAGATCTCTGAACTAGTAAAGCGTGTGCATATGTTTCAGATTGTAAACATGCAAATATTGTTCGAGGCGTGTTTGCGGAATTTTTTCAAACCATATTTCAAAGGCATTTCGCTACGTATGGCATGTGCATTCGGATACGGATTTTGCATAATGTTTTGGAGTTTATATATTTATGGTACATGTATGTGTGTATTTGTGCGTGTATGAACGTGTGAATCCAGCGCACCTGCTGTATGAGCTGGATTCCCTGGCTTTTACCACAGAACAAACAATATACAGAATGCGCATCTGGTGTAAAGAAAATTTTCTTTGCGGGTTCCAGCAGTAGGACCCGTTTGTAGATGCGGGGGAAGCAGTAATGGGGACGAGAACGCACAGAGCGCGAGAGCGTAAGCTGAGAAGCTGCGACCGCGCACCACACACTGTGGTTGTTGTTGTTGGGCAACAAAGCGATGTGCCGCTTGCATGTTGGTGGTGGCTCGTGCTTGCTCTCCACTTGCTTTTTTACAAACAAGAACAAGAAGTGGACAGGCAAAGTTTGCATAGAAAAATTGATTGCCAAGACGCATAAATAAGGTGGTAGCACTACGGAAAACCCCAAAATTCAATGGATTTTATTAGTTCTCTTGGTCTGTTTGTAAAGTAGATGTTGTAAAAAGTACAAATGGCTACAATGAAAATAAACATATGTGTAAAAATAGTGGAACAACCAACCCGCATAAAGAAAGTGATAATAAGTGGAAAACTATTGCTACAATGTTGTGCTAATTATCAAAGAAAAAAGTTCAATCAGTTCTGGTGCTGCAACTACCTATTGAATTTGCCTTGGCGATCGCTTTGTCAAATCAACCACCATTTCAATGTGCCCGAGTAAAGCCAAGCTGGCTTGCTGCGGAAAGCAACAACATTGCGTGTTGTTGTTGAAATGAGAATAAAGCCCAAAACCATCGAATCTATGCGTGTACATCAATTCGCGCTTACTCTCTCGGTTTCCTTTACATTTTTCTCACCTTTGTTGCTTCCCGCCCGCGTCTGAAATGAAATTGCAAAATTATTTCAGATGCGCCTTCTGTATACTGTTTATTCTGTGCTTTTACGCAGACCTGGTGGCCTAGGTATGATCGAAAATAACTTCAGATGCTGGTGTGACTTAAATAAGTTATTGCTTCGTAGTCACAATAAGGAGTTAAACTGTACGGAACATATTCACCAAACATTTTGTGTATTTCTAGTTCACAGTTTTCAACTCAGTTTTCAACAGTTCAGGTGCTTTCAACATTTCTAATTTTTAGTCTGCAAATTAATACTTTTGCGTTAAAGTTAATACTTTTCAGTGATAAAGTACGCCTTAGGCTACGCCAAGTAATAATTTTTCTCACAAAAATATCAAGTTTTAATATGCATTGTCACTAGCGAGAACTGTTATTAAAAAAGGTCAGCTGACGCGCAAATGTTCACTTAAAGTTCAGTTCAGTCGAATATGTCAAATCTCGGTTGATACAAAAAGCAAAGCCCCGCAAATTAAAGTTACTACACAAGTGGACTAGAGTTTGAGCCTTGGATGTGAATCATTGCATATCTGGGCACTCATTGCGTACGTGTGTATGTTGGTAATGTGCTGTGTGTATGTGCTGAATTTAGATGTCAATATTTCGAAAGAAAGTACAATACTGTAGCGCAAAACGAAAGACAATTGAACTTGTCGGGTTTGTTGCTGCTGTTATGAAATATGCCCTCGCTATAGTGTGGTGTACCGTAGATACGTTAACCCTTTCAGTCACAATGTTCAATATATTGGACTACAGCCCATACAATTCATACAGCGGGCTGTTATTTTCATGTCGGAAAGGGTTAAACAACATATCAAATAATTCGTTGAAGCGTTAGAAAACCAAATTGAGCAGAAAAAGTTGAAATATGCAATTCGAATTACCGACATTTTATACCAAACATAGTTTTACTTTCGCAAAATATTGACATCTGTACTTCAGTTTATTCGACATATACTATATTTGTATTTATTGTATATAAGTTTCTGCATATCAAATTTTGTGTCGACTCAACATTTTAATACATCAAATATGCTCTTAAATTTTTGCTTATACGCTGCCGCTTCTTAAAATAAGGTTTGAATTGCTACCTTGCAACTTTGCTACCTTGCAAATAAATTGATTTACTTCATTACATTTTTAAAAAACATTTTTGAGTAAAATTGATTTTACTTAGCTGTGTCTGCAACTGAAATATTTACTTTCTAGCTAGAAACGATCTACCCAGATCTATCTTTTGTCATTCAATCAGACTAAGGTCACCATAATGCGTTTAGTGTTACTCTAAACAAACTCGATTGGAGCTACATTGCTATGTACAAACATGAACATTTTCAACATATTCATTTAAAGATAGTTAGGTAGCTACATAATAGGACCCTGCAAAATTTCGAAGCGTAGAGTAATTTCGGGTAATGTGATATACCTGTTTGTTTTACGGCGATTCCTGACACACTTTGCCTTAAAAGACACTTTTTTTTTGTCTTAAGCTGCTCACTGACACATTATTTAGTATATCTAAAATAATTAACTCTTTAACCCTCTACTGCCCCATACGGCCTTAAGGCACGGTACACAAAAAGCTAGAAAAGGCCACATACATTTTTTTAAATGAAATTTTTAAGGAATGTTATAGATAAATTAAGTTGTCTTTTTTTTTATGTAGCACTGCTGTAAGCATCATATGTTCCCCATTATTATCAGTTGAAAGTTGAATTTCGTGGAAATTAGTAGAAATAATTATTTCGTAAAAGTAAAAAAAGGAAAAAATTATTAAAAATACTTTTCGTTAAAAGATTAAAACAAAAAAATTATAAGTGAGTACCTTGTAATGTAATTTATTGATTTGAAGTGTTTTATAGTGAAAAAAAGGATTTATAGTTACTTTTTCGGCTTGAAAAAGCAGACTGCCTTAAGGCCGCATCAGGCACCAAAGCGAAAAGATTTAATGCATTTGGTCACTAACGTATACTTGTATGTGTTTACCGTTTTATAGATATCAATCGGCATTTTTTTTTTAATTGTCGGTTTAATGGGACAAACAAGTACAGGAAATTTTAGAAAACTTGGATTCCGATGTTTTCGAAGAAACTGATGAAGAAACTAATGAAGAAACTGATGAAGAAACCGTTACTGAAGTGTTAGCTCTGTTGGATTCAAAGTTCAAAATAGTAAATTTTGTTAAAAGGAGATATTTTCCTCTTTCATTTGATACCCATATCTTCATCATTGCACAACGGCAAAAATTTAAAAACATATTTTAAATGTATGTATCCTTAAAATTTTAAAGTCCATTAAAAGTTTTTGGGTCAGAAAATGAAAATGACTGAAAAATTTATGATTTTGAAAATGGTCGGAAAATTCACTTTTTTACTACTTTCACCGTCAGTAACTTCCCCAAATCTCATCTGACTTAGACAATCTGTATATTGCTGGAAAGGCTAAGGTATTACCTTCCGACCGCCGGTCAGTGTTAGTCGGATGCTTCGTTTACGAGATATGTGCTCATAACTGAAACAATAAGGAAAAAACTGTTTTTTCGAAGATTTTTCGAAAACGCTTTTTAAAAAAATTTTTTGATTTTCAGTTTCGTGTTCAGCGGCCCAAAGTTAGTCTAGAAACCACTTTTATTTTGAGATGCATTTTTCGTATCGAGTAGTGTAATCAATTAGACGTGAAACTGTTCATCAGTTAAATTTTTTAGCTTATGTGCCCAGTACGGCCTTAAGGCACGCAACTTTATATGGGTTTCACGCCCACACGGAAGCAAATTATTATTTTTTTTTAATTTTCCCTTCTTATATGATTCTAAAACTACATGGTTTTAATTACAAATCAAAATATCCAAATATTGGCGTCTGATAAAAGTGGCGGGTAATGTGATATACCATCGGCGGGTAATGTGATATACCCGAAAAATTTTTATTTAACAGATATATTAGTTTCAAACTTAATGAAAATAGTCCAAATCAAAAATAATTAGAGACGTGCTTCTAATTTTTTTTCGGAAAGTCACAATCTGACGGAGAGATAAAACCAAGAGTTAAGAATTTGTATCAAAAAACATGATTTCATGGATTTTTTTAATCTGAAACGTAACCACAACATACTTTTGAGATTATTCCACTTCAAATATTATACAATTAAGCATATATAAATTTCTGTATACAAAAAGTACTACTGTCATAAGTTTGGGTACTGTGATGCACTATATCACATTACCCGAATTTTGGTATAACTGTTGGGCTTAAAAGTTCGTATCGTTTCTATGAGATGGCGCCACTAGAATAAAATCCGTATCATTTTTAGGTAGTACCAACCTTCAAAAGAAATGTGTATAAATTTGACAGCTGTCTATTAGTTTGTGAGATATAGCATTTTAGTGAAGCAACTTTTGTTATTTTGAAAAAAAATGGATAAAAATGAATTTCGTGTTTTAATGAAACACTATTTTTTTGATGAAAAAAAGTGCTGCTGATACCAAAAAGTGGCTTGATGAGTGTTATCCGGACTCTGCGCCGGGCGAAGCAACCATTCGTAAGTGGTTTGCTAAATTCCGTACAGGCCATATGAGCACCGAAGACGATGAACGCAGTGGACGTCCAAAAGAGGCTGTTACGGATGAAAACATCAAAAAAATCCATAAAATAACTTTGGAAAATCGTAAATCGAGGTTGATTTGTATAGCTGACACTCTAAAGATATCAAAGGAACGTGTTGGGCATATCGTTCATGAATATTTGTGTCTGCGAAAGCTATGTGCATAGTGGGTGCCGCGCGAGCTCACAATCGACCAAAAACAAGAACGTGTCGATGCTTTAGAGCAATGTTCAAAAATGGTATTGAAAAGTTGGAAGATCGCTATAATCGGTGTATCGCCCTCGATGGCAACTATATTGAATAATAAAATTGAATTTTGCCAAAGAAATGTGTTTTCTATAAAACGATACGAACTTTTCAGCCCAACTGTTATCACATTACCCGAAATTGGCTTTTTGCGAAAAAATATTATAGAAAAACAATAATAATTTTGTTAAGAAGACCGCACCTCGCAAACTCATAATCGATATCACTGATTTACTTTTAATTAACCTCGAACTTTCTAGTAATATTTTTTTGTACCTTTTATGCTTTCAAACTTCATGACCAAAAACTTGTGCAAGCACTACTCAAAGCACTTCATCACACTGACTGTAAATTACGTGGGCAGTACTTAGATTAGTACTTAGCCCCACCGCCCGATGTTACCACTATCGTAAGAGAAATTTACTATCGTCTGGTACATCCTCGTAGACGTCTCCTGTCAAAATTTCAACCATATTGGATTTGTAGTTTTGTTTTGACCCCGTGTGGAAACGAACGTGTCCGCGGATTTTAGAAAAATGGAAAAAGAGTAATATCGGTCGGTGATTCGCCAAATTGGTCGCATTAGGCTACGAACAGCTGCCCCATCCACCGTATTCTCCAGATTTTGCCCCGTGTGACTCCTTTTTGTTTCCAAACTTGAAAAAGTCACTTGCCGGGCAGAAATTTGAATCGAATGAGGAGGTTATCGCCGCCACGGAGGCCTCCAGAAAACGTATTTTTCAGACGGGTTAAAGAAGTTGGAGCATTGCTGGGTCAAGTGTATCGAGTTGAAAGGAGACTACGTTGAGAAATAAATCGCCACTTTTCCAAAATGTTCGTTTTTCTTTTGTAGGCTAAGTACTTATCGGACCACCCACGTATTTAAGCAAACACATCCAAAATCATGCTGCACAAGTTTTTTAGCTGTTGTGATGTTTTAAAAATGTAGTTATGAAATAAGCAACTATATCACATTACCCGACCAGATCACATTACCCGAACTTACTCTACAGATATACCTGGCAAAATCTTTTTGCTATTAGCACGGCTTCCTCATATATTGTTTCACAATTGAGTATTCTCTCTGCTTCTGGTTTAGCGCACGGATTAACGTAGTCATGTTGATTCGACACTAGCGATGGCGACATGTACAAATATATAGTACATTGCATCTTTCTTGGTTTTGGTAACTTATCAAATTTGCGCAAGGCGTAGCTTGTATAATGTACACTTTCTATTCAAAATCTTTTATCTATTTCGTGTAAAATTTTAATAGTTATTTAATTTACCAAATATGTAGCTGTGTGCCGGACGACTACTACTAATTTCGCTATATTCTTTCAGTGTTGTGCGTTGTGCGTCAAAATCAATTTAACATGCATAATGTGAAATACTAAAAGAAAGTTTAATTCATTTAAAACTTGCTTAACAAACAAACAATCAATGGAAAACCATCAGCAAGTGGGTTGGAAAAATTTTAAAAGAGTAAAATACGAAATATATGACATTAAAAATATAATTAATCATTAAATATAAATTAAAAATTTGTATAATTAACTTCTTTGAAAGTTTAAGAAAACAAAATAATTAACATATTTAATTTTTTTAAATCATTGAAATTAATAAAACAAATATTGTGAAAATAAAATCTGACGACAAACAAAATAAAAAATCAATAAAATATAAAAATTAAGAATAATACAAAATTAATTAAAAATTCTTTTATCAAATATTGATTTTTTGTGTGTAATATATTCTATTTATAGTTTTTAACACGTTCTACCCGTCGCATTTTTTCGATGTTTCTACGCTTTGTGTGCACGAGATGACAAGTGGTTCGTATAGCGGAACTTTTTTACTGCGAAATTGTTTTCGTTATTGTTGGCAGACAGCAAAATGTTAGTTAGTTGGTTTTTGAAATAAAATTATAAACATTTGTGGACTACCAGTTGTCTGCGCCGCCAGATAAATTAATTTGCCTGTGGATCACGGGTGATCCACGCCGTGTGGAACGTGTTAAACAAATAAATCCTTATATTAAGAAAACTAAATTGAACGGATTAATATAATAGAAATTATTTAAAAAAAACAAGCTATAAAAAAACAACCCAAAATAGACATTGTTTGAAAAAATATATATATGAACCGAAAAAAATCATAAAAATGTTAATAAAATATTTCATAAATTTTCAACGAATAAATAAAATAAAATCATTTTTTATTTTTTTATAATTATTTTTTATTTATATAAATAAAAAATTTAAATAATCAAAACTCTGCTAAAAAGTTATACAAATTAAATTACATATAAAATTAATGTGCAAATATGAGAAGAAGAACGAAAGTAATATGAATAATATGACTGAAATTAAAAGAAATTATTACAAACTAAAATAGAACAAACTAAAAAACAACAATGGAATAAAAAAGCAAAGCATAATTGTCATTGTAAACTAGCAGCGTCTATATTTTAAAGCATAATACATAAAGCCAATTTTACATGAATATCTTAAATAAAAACAATTCAAATATAGCTACATGTAAAAATACATATATTTTTTCTATTTGCAAATGGCACTAAAATAGGTACGTCATGCGTCCTTAACACGTCAGCGCTCCGTATTCAGAACTCATCAAAGGCATAGATCAGTAAGTGTTCTACCTGTATGGTGATATATAAAACGTAATGCAATATACCTGTTCGTTTTACGGCGATTTCATTGAGGTGTAAATGCATAACAAACGAAAAATTGCAAAATTTTAAAACAAAAATTTTATTTAAAACCGTAAACCCCGGAAATACTATTGCCTCAAAGTTACAATTACAAAACTACGATCAAAAACAGAAAGAAGCAAATACAAACAACTTAAAATGAAAATAAAAAATTTGAATTTGTTGTTAGTACGAGTTATGAGCATGCGCGCGCACTTTCAAACAACTGCAACTGTTATTTCCCACACTGTGCGCCAATCTGTGTAAAAATACCAATAAACCCCCAACCGACCTGTATCACTCTCACTTGTACTGTTGGTTTATTTACTTTGTGCTGTAAATTATAATCTAATGCAGTTGCGAAGTGAACAATTCGGAAAACTTCTTTGTTAACAATTTTCTTGTTTTTCACCAAGCAGCAACATTGTTTTCGTACTTTCTTTCTTCGTAGCATTTGTGTAGGCACCTATTGTATTGATTTGAGTATAAAGTAAGATTTAAATTCTTTCACGCATTAGTTATATAGTATATAGATATATATAGTTTGATTTGGGTCCTTTTTCGGATCGTTGTTACCGAGATTAGATGTAATTGGTGAGTGGTTACTTTACACAAACAACAGACACATCAACGGCGACCAAACAAATTGGCAATTTTTCGTCAAGACTCAGTGAGCTATGGATTAACGTAAGGAATTTATTTAGGCATGTTGGAGCGCGCAACATTACTTTTTTATTGCAATAGAATTGTTCACTCAACTTTGTATGTCTTGAACAGCCAGACTTAATGTAATTATAACACTGTTCATTTTGTTGCATGCTTTCACATGACAATTTTTGGGCATTAAATTAAAAATGTTTTCAATTTTATATACTTGTGATCTTTCATGGACTCGTACCTAAACGTTTGTTGCCTCATTTTTTTTTTTCAAAATAAGCATATGTTGACAAGCTACCTAATTTGAGTACCTACCTATTGGTTGTTTAGTTTTGACGAATAATTGTCTAGTATTTGTTGTTTTTCACATACACAAACAAATATTTTCGTCGATCGTAGCAATATGCGACGTACTACTGTACGTGCAGACGCAGTTATGGATGAGATACAGCAACAGCGCTATCCACGCACATTGACTAATAAATAAATCAAATCAAATAGTATCAGATTTGGTCGGCACATACTTTAAACCACTGGCAATTAATCAGCCATTCATGAATACTGGGGACTCACGGCCCTCCTTTTTTTCACGGGGACCCAACTACGGGTTGGGTTTAACCCCGGCGTAAAGTTGTGTTTACAAACGGATGACGGACCCATGGCATCGCAGAGGTTTGAATAGGCATCGATTCCTGCCAGAGAGGGTCATTCCAATTGTTATTGGGAGGAGATAATCATTGACGAAAAGGTTAAAATGCGCCCTTAGGCGAAAATTTTAAATTCCATAAAAGTTCCAATACGCCTTATTAAGATAAAGAGTCTGTGTAAGATTTAATAGCATAAACAATGTTTCCTAATAAAAGTAATAATAACTAGCCCCATCGGTGAGACAGAGAGCAATCTAGCTCGTTGCTAAGTTCATTTCGTTGTATTAGTGGCCTAAAAAATTTTGTTTATGCACATTGGCTAGCCGAATATTGTTCAGGCAACTGAAACGCCAACAGTTAGAGCGAAAATTACGAGTTGCATGCATAATCGACTGGTGCTGTATCTTCCAATGATCACGGCTATATAGAAGCAACACGCCTGTATACAGTGTGCCGCATGGTTTACTAATGCAATGAAGGTGCTTCCGGCAAGGAAATTTCGTTTGATTTTGCCGCCTTTCACCGCGTCACTAAACCATGTTCTGCCGCAACATATGCCCTATAAAACAAATGTACGTGATTTTTTAGTTTTGTTACAATTTGTTGATTTCTATACATCGTCCATTTAATACAATGAAAAGTTATTATTGCCTATTTTTTTCTACATTTCCTTAATACAATTTTACCATTAATACATTTTAAATTTGAAGAAAATTATTGTAAATATTGCATGATTAATATGACACCCACACACAAATAATTTTAGCGCGATGAGACTTCGACTGACTTGACAAAAATGTTCGAGCCCAGCGCTCAACATAGTGTGGAGCCGCTTCCCGTCAGTTTTGGCGCACTCAGCGTAGTGGCCAAAAGTGACAAAGTTGCAGCCGGAGGTGTGCAGCAGGAGCAGTTAGCGCAACAGCAGGAGGGCAGCACGGATAGCTGTGTTGTCAGCGTGCTGAACACGCCGACCACCACCGCTTCCATGTCGTCGTCGACCACCACCACAACCTCGGAGGCGGCCAACAACAGTAGCGACAATATCCTGGGCTCGAATTCGGCGTCGCGTAAAACGAGCACGGCTTCCGAATACACTTCGCTGTCGTCCGACTACACGCCGGACAATACCATCACCTCCTCCACATCCGCTTTCACTATGGAGATACCGTTGAGTGTGGTTGACGTTGAGTTGGGTGGCCGCAGTGGCGAACAGCCCTTAGAGGGCGTCAATGAGCAAGCCAGTGTAAGTAACAACACCGCAGTAACGCCAACAGCCAGTGGGGCGCCGGAGCAAGTAGGTGCCGTCGATGCTGCTGGTGTCAGCAAAGCCGAGCGGAATGGCGGCTGCAATGCGGAGAAACAGCGTCAGAAACAACAAACGAGCCCAGCTACAGTTACGGCGACCGCCGCCGAACCCACTACAGTGCCCACAGTTGCGGCGCGCAAGATATCCCGCTTCCTGGTGAATCCTGTCGTCTCGATGCACGGTGAGGGGGCGCAACTGGAAATTGGCACCAGTTCGCTGGGCGGCCCCTACAACAGCACTGGCAGCACCACTCAGGCGTCAAAGCCAACAACAATTGTAACAAATTTATCTAACGAGTGCGCCGAGAGCACGCCAGTGGCTGGTGATGAGAACGGCAAAGAGGAGCAGTCAAAGCAGGTCAGTACCAATGACAATGTGGCCACAAGCACCGTAACGCAGGCCCAAGTGCAGCAACAATCGACTGTTGGCAGTAGCAACACACTCGAGCAGCTTAAAATCGAGCTTGAAAACATAACGCACGCGCACGCATTCGCCACCGCTGTAGTTGCCTCCATTAGCAACATTGTCAACGAACCGCAACAGCAACTCTATGCCAATCAACAGCAGCAGCAACAACAGTCACAATCGCAGCTGCCAACAACGGCAGCCGCCTCCGTTGCAATTGCGGCACAACAACAACAATTGCATCAAGAAGAGGTAGTAACAAGGTTCCCGTAGCGTACCACATTGTCATTTTTTTCTGCGTTTAAACGTTTTTGTTTGCCTGATGTTTTGTTGCGTTGTTATAATTTTTTTTCAATTATAACTAATTACGTAAAATGCCGTATCCCAATTGTTTATGTTTTCTAAATTCTACAACAATATAAAGTGATTTGTTACTAAACAAAATATTTTTCATAATTTTGTTATTTGAAAATAAAATGTAGAAGCGGCGTTGAGCAAGGCCGATCCGGTCTGTGTGGATCTAGTTATGCACCTAATTATGTATAAGCTACATTGAATAGCCTGGCAAGCCGGGTATCTGCGCGTCTTCCTTCTTATTATTGAAGCCAAACCTTAACCCCTTTCTCCTCCCTTCATTCCTATTTGGCATAATGCTTTCGCTCCGAAATATTACCGCATACAATTAAAACAAGTATGAAATAATATTAACAGATTTGATAGAAAATTACAATTTATGTTGTTCTACTGCACACTTAATGAAATAAACAACTAAATTGATTTAATTTAAGTTTATTTTACTTTAAATTGTTTGCTTACATAAACTTTGAGTCGTTACAGTTGCGGTGTTTTTGAACGAATAATGTGGCTTCAGTCTTGGCGCGTTTGGAGCGACACCTTCTATTAGAAGGTGACTTAAATTTTGCAAGAAGTCACGCGGTACCAGCTCACATAGACGAGCGCACTAGAATCGAACTTATATATAAATATATGTGGTTTGCTGTAAGAGAAACCAACTAATCTAATCAGTGGGTGTAATTTCATTAAGGAAAAGTGCTAAGAATATTAGAAGCAGACAGTAAAAATTAAGGCTTAACACCACTGTGCAGTTTGATTTACTAAATTTAGCAAAAGTCTGTTTCCTAAATAGAGCGTTTTAAACTGTTAAAGCTAAATATTGAACGTTTTCAGGATTCGATTACCAGTTAGCTCATTTACAGCGTATGCAGTGTTGTATGTGATTTTCGGCCGTGGTGTTTTCTGGCCGTTTATGGACCCGTCTTCAAGTTTCATGTCATTGACTTTTAGTTTTCGGAAGAAACGCTATAAGAAGCATAGGAGCCAATAAATCTCCTCGCTGTTCCTGGAGTTGTTATTTAAAACCTTCCAAATGTTTAGTCTAGTTAAAGTTTGTATTGTCGTCAGAACCAGCTAAGTACATACTAATACATATGAATGACAAATGTCCCAGTAGGAAAGTGGCACCTTACGTAATTCATTACAGCATACTTACTTTTCATCCGGTAAGTATTCCAACTTCCTTGCCAAACGCCCATTACGTTTGTACAGAGCATGGCCGCCGCATCATGCATGATTTAGTAAAGTACAAATGGTATCATAGCAAAATTTTTCGGAATTGTTCGGCTTCCCATTCAAATGTACTTTACTTAGTAATGTGGTGGTATGAAGGAAAACGTAAGGGGACCGTAATGTGCTATTGGAATGGGCTTAAAATGATAAAAAAATTAAATGACCTACTCCGTTTGTGCCTTACTCGCTACGGAAAATGTAAGCACTGCTGATTTCTTCACTTACGATGGAAGGTAGGCGTAATCATGTGAAAAGCTATGGAAAAAGACGAGTGTTTAAAACAGCCCGCGCTGGGAGTTGAACATGGGCCTCTGGCATGAAGAGTCAACACGCTACCCTCTGGACTACCGAGGCCAACCTATTATGCTTGTAAAAAATGGTAAGGTGCTTACCAGAATAATGCATGTTTTCCTCCACCTTTTGGAGGTGGAAACGGGATGCTACCGAAAGTAAGGTGTCAGTAAGGTACGTTCCGAGTACCTCCGGTTGTAGCTTACGCTAAGAAAGCAAACAATAAGGCACCAGAAGTGCAAAAAAAGTCAATTTAAAACCCGAATGATTGTTCGTATCGTCATTTCCAAGTGCACTTTACGTTGTAATGTACGTGGTATGTACATTTAAGTAGAACGAATCTAAAAGAAAGACGTGATTTTACAAGCATAATAGGTTGGCCTCGGTAGTCCAGAGGGTAGCGCGTTGACTCTTCATGCCAGAGGCCCATGTTCAACTCCCAGCGCGGGCTGTTTTAAACACTCGTCTTTTTCCATAGCTTTTCACATGATTACGCCTACCTTCCATCGTAAGTGAAGAAATCAGCAGTGCTTACATTTTCCGTAGCGAGTAAGGCACAAACGGAGTAGGTCATTTAATTTTTTTATCATTTTAAGCCCATTCCAATAGCACATTACGGTCCCCTTACGTTTTCCTTCATACCACCACATTACTAAGTAAAGTACATTTGAATGGGAAGCCGAACAATTCCGAAAAATTTTGCTATGATACCATTTGTACTTTACTAAATCATGCATGATGCGGCGGCCATGCTCTGTACAAACGTAATGGGCGTTTGGCAAGGAAGTTGGAATGCTTACCGGATGAAAAGTAAGTATGATGTAATGAATTACGTAAGGTGCCACTTTCCTACTGGGTAGAAGCACAGAATAAACAGTAATACAGAACGCGCATCTCATACAAATTCACAAATGTTAAGGGGGTCTTCTACCTTGTTGGTTCAAAAAAATCGATTTTATTTTTTTTGCAGTTTTGTGGCCTAGAAGGTACTAGAAATATAATATTCAAAGGGTATAACCGAAATCTTATTATTTCGGGGTTTTTAGAGTCATCGAATATAGCTCCGCATGCTGTTATCGCAGCGCATTAATATCTTTAAATGCAATTTCCCAAAAGTTGTGTTTTTGCAACTGGTTGGCAAGATATCTCGAGAACTAATTGATCAATTAACTAAATTGATATATCAAAATTTGCGGAAAACATGTGGCTATCGTTTGACACGAGCTTTTTAGATTTTTTTCATTTTAACGATTTTTACAGCTATTCTTGACCTTGACAACGTAGACATTTTTGTTTGTTTGTTGCCTGTTTCGTGAAATTTTGGAATTTTTCAAAAACCTCGAGTCAAACGATAGCCAAAGTCATAAAGAAACTAAATCATTTTGGTTTTTTTGTTTCAGACGACTTTCATGGGCTGAATCGTGACAACCGTTTTAGTATAAATTTTTCGTAAGGGACATTTCAAGGTCAAATCACGGTCAAACTAGAGACAGTAAAATTTCAGAAAAATTAATGTTGGAAGTATAGAAATAAACGAATTCAATGCAAAAAACCGAACCTTGATTGCATTATTGGTTCCCCTACAATCTATTGTCAAAAAACAGTATCAAAAACGAGGCCACAAGGTAGAAGACCCCTTCAGGGGTCGTAATATTACGACCACTGTTAAGGGTCAAAATTTCTCAAGTGGGCCACCTTAAAATCGATGGTCTCAGTTTTCGTTGATCAATACGGTTTTCGATCGGTTTGGAGGTAAAAACGACACCCCAAAAATAATTTTGAAAAAACAATTTTTTTCATTAGTTATTTACAGTTAAAGTGTTTGATCATGTTTTTTTCAAAAATTCATAACTCACGAACGGTTTATCGAAACTCAACGTTTTCTACAACAAAATTTTTGTCAATTAATATACTTTGCTATGAAAAAATCTTTCTTCACAACAAATGATTATTTAGCTGAAAAATCCTATTTGTTGTAAATAATTGAAAATTAATGAAACTTCTCCGCCAGCGAGAAAATTTTGACACATTTCATTCAATTCTACAATCCCTTACAAAAATTTTGGTGAAAAAAAATCATTATTTTGCATTAGGGCAAAAGTTATACATATAAAAGTTATATGGTATATATTATGATATGTTTTTGTGACCGCGCTCCTACCTCTAGCGCTGGACGAGCACGTATTGACGCGCGCGCGCTTAGTCATCGTGTCACACGATGACGATTCGGTCACCGATCGAAAACCGTATTGATCAACGAAAACTGAGACCATCGATTTTAAAGTGGCCCACTTGAGACATTTTTACCCTTAATTGAACATTACGTCCTCTGCTACGAGGGCGGGTCAATAAGTCCGTGACTTTTTGAATTTCCCGCCTCTTAATTGAAATGGCAACACTGCTCCCGTCAACAGTCATCTGTCAGTTGACTCTTGTCAAAAATTGAACAAGCTGCGACATTTAGTTTGTTCACGAAATTCACTTTTTTCCATTTTCTTCTCAGTCAACGCGGTAGTCTGATATTAACGGCTGTAAAAAAAAAACTAAATGTCGCAGCTTGTTCAATTTTTGACAAGAGTCAACTGACAGATGACTGTTGACGGGAGCAGTGTTGCCATTTCAATTAAAAGGCGGGAAATTCGAAAAGTCACGGACTTATTGACCCGCCCTCGTATTAACATTACAAACAGCACTAGACATCTTTCGTTTCTGTTATTTCACAGAACAAACAGCACAGAAAAAAAACGAAAAAACGAAATGCAACTGCTTCTTACATATATGAGGAGAAGAGCAATAAGCTAAGCTGGTTGTTGTTATTGTTGCCGGCTAGGCAATGAAACATTGCGTTCGAATTATTTTTGCTTTGTGGTTCATTCTGCGTGCAGCGCAGTGCGTATATACGATGTCGGTAGTAATTTTCGACGGAGTGTAGCGTGCAAAAATATATGAGAACGAATGTCAAAAGGGGGCAACTTATCGGCTTAAAAAGTCACTACGCTATAAAGTTATTGCACTATTTTTAATATTAAAGATAGTTAAACAATTTGGTACAATCGTTACGTACAAAATATCTTTTAAATTGTGGATTTACATACATATATCGAAAGCAACACAAAAAATGTATTCTGCCATCATTCGGGATCGTCGTGCTTACTTACTTTTTTCTTATAAATTTTTGCTTTATAATAGTTAGACAAATAATATTTATTAAATATGTACATACAGTGCAAGCTCGGTATTCGCGACTACCCATTATCGCGACGGCCCGGTTATCGCGACGGCTTAATTTTTAACATTGCAGGTTCTATAATCGCAACAGTTTACGAAAAACGGGGTTCTATTTTCGCGACTTTTATCTGTTTTTTTTTTTAATTTTATTACAATGTCTATAACCAAAAATGGGAAATCCCCGTCTTTTGGATATTAACCGTTTTGGATCGTTAAGCCGACAACAGCACTATATTAACCCTTTCAGTCACAATGTCCAATATATTAGACTACCGCCCATACAATTCATACAGCGGGCTGTTTTTTTTGTCGGAAAGGGTTAATCACGTGATTCAGCTGTTATTTTTAAAAATAATTTGCTAAAAAAGCAACCCAAAATCTCCAATTTCTTTAAAATTGTATAAAATGTAAATATATAAATAAAAACAATTCTAATTTAAAAAATTACATCAAATTTTTAAATATAGGGTGTTTTTTTAGAGGTATAGAACTTCGAATTGAAATAAAACACAAGAAAACCGTTTTAATGTCCATCAATTTGGCTTTATTGGAAGGATAATTTTATGCCATTAATGTTTAAATATGATTTCGGGCATGTGGCCGCCGCGGCTGGCTCGAATAAAGCCAATTCTACAGGTCCAATTTTCAGTTGATGGACAAAGCTCCAATTGCTGTGCACGGTGGCGAATCGATTCATTCGGGTCCTCTTCAACATTTTGCTCTACAGCGGCAATTGTTTCTTCGGTGCGCACTGTTCGACGTCTCTGCGGATGCGTATTATCACATAGAGTAGACGTAGTGCGAAAACGATCCATGGTTAACCGAATTAATTGCTCTGATGGACGATTATGTCGACCATAAAATGGAAACTTCGCGAACTGAACCATTATTTTCGAAATAAATTTGCACGATTTGCAAGCGTTGTTCTTTTGTCAACCTGTTCATGATAAAATGGCAAACCAAACTGAACATAACTGACATTAGAGTTGCCAGATTTGACCACAAAATGCCAGTTTTATCTCTATTCGAAAAACAAACCTCTAAAAAAAACACCCTATACAATTTTGGGTTCTGGTATCGCGAAAATTCAGTTTTCGCGACAGTTCTGGTTTTTAATTAGTCGCGAAAATCGAGCTTGCACTGTACATACATTAGACGTGATTAAATGCACAAATTTGTAATTACGATTCTTCGGAACCTCTCATTTTTTTAGGTTTGAGTGGGGATAAAAGGCGTAGGGATAAAATAATAAATCGCAGCGAGAAGTCATTTACGCCAAAATTAGCGAAACCTTCAAGTGCTCATAAGGATATAAGGATATCTTTTCACGCAGAAGGTGTGTGAACGTGTTCTTATTAATCGACACACGCCGGGAATAGGCAGCCAAAGTCAGCCAGAAACACAAATTCTAAATTTACAATTTTCATTCGCAGACCAACACAACAACAACGATAGCACATCGCTCTTCATTCGCTTCATTGAAAACAGTAGCTTCTATGGCCGGCATCGAGCGCATGAGCTCGCTCTGCACCACTCGGCACTTACCGAAATTACAATAACAGAGCTCATCGTCGCACGAGAAATTAACAGAGACAGAAGTTCTGTTCAACCAACTCTGTTATCTTCCCTTCTGCTGCTTTCGGCCCGCACCCAAAATTCAGATTGCTTCGCTGGTCGACATGCGCATTCTGTTTACTGTTTATTCTGTGGTAGAAGTCTAGAATAAACGTTTGCAAAATAAAGCCAATTAGGAGTTTTGCTGCGGGGAGTGGACTATTTGAAGTCACCAAAAGTTAACAGCTCTGCACAATCATACCAAATATGTTAAAAATACCTGTACGCAAAATTTGTTAGACACTGTTTGTTTTTTCATTCAACTGTCTGCAATTCTCCACCTATCCGAAACCAAAAAATATAAAATTGAAACTAAATGTACTACTTAATCCTCCCCTCTCCTCTTATCCAATTGTATTATTTGGTAGACAAACTTTTAGGTTCTACTGCAAATGCAGTGATTTTTAGAGCTCTATGATTTGGTTAATCCCGTATTTTCCAGCGTCTTAAAATTAGCGTAAATTAAAGGTAACAAATTCTAAAATAATAATAATAATACCGTTTTAAATACTGCTAAAAAGCAACTGGAAATCATTGCTACTGAAAATCAATTGTATAATATATGGACACACATACATAATTTATATGTGAAGGACTTTGTTTTAAATGTGTGGAATTTCTTTTAACAAATATTCAGTTTTAAAAAGTGTGTGCTTCGTTCTTTTGAGATAAGACAGTAACAAAAATTACAGCTTCATGACAGACAAGTGTGTCTGGCTACTATTTGTCTAACCCTTATCCCAACGCGGCTGCCTACAATGTTGACCAAAACCAAAGTTCCACTTTAAGCAGCATTGTTTGAGTTTGAATTTAAAAAAAATGACGAGGGGAAAAACGGCACTCCTATTTCATTAAATACGTATGGGTTGTAGTATTTTATAATATATATTCATAGTTTGTATTTTTTATTTTATATAATAACCAATTTAATAATAATAAATTTTTTAAATTAAAGAAGAGTGAAAATAATTTCAATAATAAATATTCTTTCCTTTGTAATGCTGTACAGCACCAAAACAGTGCTGTGTTTTGCTTAAGTGCAAAAAAAAATGACCACGTGTTTGTCGTATTGTCCTTTGCAATAGGAAATTCTTGTTGTCCAACTTAGACTTAAAAGAATTAAAAAGCGATAGGCTAGTGTAATTTCAAGGTGCGCACATATGTAAATTTCAATTCAAATATGTGGGTTTAATGTCCATTGCGAGTCCCAGAAGTCGACTTAACTTTTCGACCAGGTTTTCTTCCAAGAGTACTTATTTGAAAACTTTTAAGGATATCTGATAAACTTACTCAAAAAGGGCAAAGGCCCACCACATAATTTGTGGCACTATTAATTTATCTTTTAAGTCAAGCCATAACAGTCTACACTCTAGAAATTAAAACAAGAAATTAGGGGAAAGAAATTAGTTTAAAATTAAATGACTAACAAACCCTTTTTAAGCTTTAGAGCTACAAAAATCATTCTGTTTATTTTATTGTTTTTTCTTAATAGAAGTAGTGCAGTTTGATTTAAAGATTTGCCTTAAATATTGCAAAAAGGATCCTTTTTGCTACTTGATGATATTTTTTACCTAAGTATGCTACATACTGCAATAACATGTGCAGGGTAAATTCCGTAAATTTACTCCGCAAATGCTTTAAGTTGTATTCCTCCGTAAATAAAGAATTCTTCGCTCTCATTCACAAATGCACCTGTCAACAACAAACTGATTTTATACATAGCACAATAGTCGATTCTGAAGAAGAATTTTACTTAACCCTTTGCAATCCGCTGTCCCCTCTCAGGCGACACCGTAATTCTAGCATATCACTCGGAGGTCCCCTCTCAGGGGACATTTACGTTTATCAATGATTACGGGGAATTGAGTTATTTCAGGACAACTTTTTGAGACAAGGATGTTTTCCTAAGTTTTCTCTTGAAATGACACAAGATATCGTAAAATCACTAAGATATATACAAGAAATGTCAGCGGGTTTTGTCGCAGACGAGAACATGTATCATACTGTTCAAAATTATAGACAATAAAGTATTGATTTTTTTGCAAATATACATTCTTCGATCTCAACCAATTCATATAAGACCAATATCATTATAATACGTTACTTAGTTCCAAAATTATAAGAAATAATACGAGTGTCTGTAAATGTTCGTTTCTGCCGTAAAGTGGCGCTGAGTAGCTGATAACCAACGTCGAAAATCGTTCGCAGTGCAAAGGGTTAATAAATTTTTTTAATGGTCATTTAACGCTCCCGAAAATGTAATAAATTTCGAAACAATTATTTTTACTCTTATATGAATGTGATGTATAGTAAAAAAAGAAAACTAAACACATAATATTTTGTTTTAACAAAACTGCAAATCTATACAATTTGCTGCACTTTACAACCTTTTTTTTTATAGATTTAAACAATTTGGCAAACCATGTCTACTTACTATATATGATTACTTGTATATTTTAACTTTCTCATATTTAACGTATATACGTTTTTCTGTATGGTTTTACTTTTATTGTGTAAGCATAATCGAGGGCTCAGCTCCTTCCAGATCAATTACCACCAGCCTCAGTAATTCTTATCTGTTACTTATAACTGCCCGCTAAGAAATTGAATAAAACTTTTGTGTTAGCCGATACTCGAGAACGTCCTTAATTTTAAATCGATCTTGTCATTTATATATGCGCCAAATATTTTATATATGATTTCTATTTTTGTAAATTGTATTAATTTCTAAGTTCTGTCCCATGTATGTTTATGCTTTTTTGCACCTTTTTATGCGTTATTATTTATTGTTTAGTTTTGGTTACCACGCAGTATTTGTGTGTTTTTTTCGTTGCGCTTAATGCCAAACACACGTTTCGCCTCTTTTTTGCGCAGGTAAGCAAGCCGTCGCCTGTTGCCTCTGCACAGCCGCTGGGGCAAAGTACACCGACCGGCGCACTGAGCTCAGCACGTGGTTCGTCTGTTTACAATTCGCGTCGCACGTCGCTCGACATAAGCGGTGGCTCGGACTTTCAGCACGTCAACGAGGGCCTGGAGTCCAACTTTCAAATGCCGAGCAATCTACGCAACGGTAGCAGCGCCGCATCGTGCACGTCGGCGCACACGCCCATCGACATGCTGTCCGAAGGTAAGTGGCAACGGCTTGAATATATTTAGAATAATGTTGTTGACCGAACTGTTTTCGCTGCTTGAATAGGCGCTGGTAGTCACGCAACGGTCGCAGCTGCTGGTGCAGGGCACGCCGAGGCCACGAATACGGCGCGTTACCCCACAGGTGGCCTGACGCAGAACTCAATAGCGGATCTTGAGAAGAAATTGGCCGCTTTACGCAATGTGGATATAACGGATGAGGTGAGCGAGTGTTGTTGTTTTAATTATTTATTAATTGCTTGCTTCCTTTCGTCCTTAGAACAAAACGTCTACACCTAATGCCGTACAAAGTGTTAATCAAATCAAAGTCTCTGAAGAACAGCGCAGTGCCCGCAAAATATCGCGCTTCAGCGTCAGTCGTGTGCAGGAGGCTAAAGCTGCTGCCGCCGCTGCTGCTGGTGCCAATAGTGGGGGCGTAGGCGGCGATGGCAACACCTTTGATGTGCCAACAACGCCGCCCATCGGGACTGATTCGCAAACCCTGCGCATCGATCTGCATGCCATCACGCAGCAATCCTCCGGTTCCTACAAGGGCAGTTTGGTGAATACCCCAACCGACGTTGTACACATTCCAATACAATACATAACTTTGAGCTCCGGCAGTGCCACTGCAGCGCTTGATGGGTCAGCGCAGTCACAACAGATCTACGCTCAAGCGTTGCAACAAGCCAACAACATGTCACAAGTGCAATTCACACCACCACAGCAACAGCAGCAGCTGCCACAACAGACACAGCAGCGGCAACAGTTACCACAACAACAACAAAATCAGCAGCAACCACAGCAATTTTATACGCAGCAGTTACAGCCCCAAATGCCGCAACAGCAGCAGCAACAATACATGCAACAACAACAGCAACAGTTGCTGCTTCAAAAGCACGCAACAACGCCGCAGCTAATGCAAACGCCATCAGCGATACAACAACATTTGAATACGCTGCAACACCAGTTAATTCTATCACAGCAATTGCAAAACCAGCAGTTGTTCCAACAGCTAAAAGTGCAGCCACAACAGCAACAACAACAACAGCAGCAGCAGCCGCCATCGCCAACAGTGCAGAAATTGCAGCAACAACAACAGCAGCAGCAACAACAACAGCCAGTGCAATTAATTCAACAACAACAGCAGCAGCAAGGAAAGTTGTTGCAACAGCAACAATTAGCCAAACAGCTTCAGCAGCAGCAAGTTTCACAACAACCGGTCCAACAACAGCTTGTACCACAGCAACAATTACTGCAACAACAACAACTCCAACTACACCCGTCACAACAACAGAATACACCACAGCAGCCACTGGCCAGGCCAGCTCAACCATCGCAGCAGCAGCCACTGGCCAGGCCAACTCAACCTTCGCAACAGCAAAGGCAGCCACTCCTACAACAGCAACAACCACAACAGCAATTGGCACAGACTGGGCATTTAATGTCACAACCGCAACAACAACAGCAACAGCAGCAACAACCGCAATCTATGTTACATCAAAACGTAATGCAAACGCAACCGACGGTGTCCACCTACTCATCTGGTGAGAGTGCCTATGAATTCACGTCTACACGCTGCAATTCACATTATTTTTTAATTTTTTATTTTTATTTTTTACTTTTTTCACACAAAACGCCTGAAAGCATAGAAAGATGTGTATATGGTTATGCAATATATTTGTGTGTCGTTTTAGATGCCTCGGTGATGATGCCGCCGGTGTCTGCCGATGAGCCGATGTCATTGGCCGCCACTCATCCACTACTATTGCCGACGGTTATACAGTCGGTAAGTGCAGCACATATACAAAAACAGCAAATAAATAAAATGTATATGTTAATCCTTGTTTCACAAAAATCTTTTACTATTTAATTTTTAAGGATATAAAACATAATTTGGATTCATTGGTAAATCAACTGTGCAACTTACGTCTGGGCACAAATCAACACCAGCGGCTCTTACTACTGCGGCAACGACAACTAATCGAAGAGGACGAATTGCGCCTCAAGCATTACGTTGAGTATGAGAAATTCCAAAAGACATTGCGCCAGCGTAAGTTGAGCAACCAGACAGAGTAGTACCACAGAATAAACAGTATACAGAAGGCGCATCTGAAATAATTTTGCGATTTCATTACAGACGCGGGCGGGAAGCAACAAAGGTGAGGAAAATGTAAAGGGAACCGAGAGAGTAAGCACGAATTGATGTATACGCATAGATTCGAAAGAAAATTTTCTTTACACCAGATGCGCATTCTGTATATTGTTTGTTCTGTGGTAGTACAACGTTCGTTGTTGTTATTATGAAAAACCTTGGCATTTGTATTGCAGTTTGCGATACGCAGCAGCAACAGCAGGTGTTGTATATACAGCCCACCGCCTCACAGCATAGTTTTGTCAATTTGGCCCCTACACCATTCCTACAGGGCGTACATACTATAACGCCAACGACCACAAATTCACAACAAACCTATACTGTCGGCTATAATCAAATTAATGCAGCAGTACAACAACCAACGCATCTACAAGGCATTCAGCAGTCACAATTACCACAGGCACCACAGCAGCAACCGATGGGACAATATGCTGCAACGACGAACACAACTACCGTTTCCAGCAACATGAATCAAGAGCGACTGCTACAGCAGCCACAACAACCACAAGTACAAATTACAACATCAACGCTACCGCAAATGATGAACAACAACGGATGTAACGATTTAAATTGTAAGTAGACACGCAAAACTCACGCATAATAATCCATAAATCCACTGCCGTGTTAGATGCACTAGTCGCAAAGCCATATCAGTCCCACGTTGTTGGTAATTGGTCTCAAGTATCACAACAACAAACACAGCCACAACCTCAGCGCTATTGACAAATGCAAGTTCCGAAAGAATGCGGTACAATTTCCGGGTGTTGTCGAATTTCTCAAGTTTTAACCAATGTAATCAACCAAAATTTGTGGTAGTTGCCCTGCTCAAATGCTCGAAGAAATCCCGCTACAATAGATTGCCACATTCCTATCCCAATATTATAGTGTGCAACAAGTGAGAATAACTTTTTTGTTTCGCTTTGTTCCGCTCCATTTCATTTCATTTAATTAGATTTTCCTTCAGACATGCAAGCGGCCGTGGTTGGCGCGCCCACACACCCAGCTGTACTAAATACAATTTCCACCATACAGCAATTATTATCGCAAGCGACGCCGCAAAAGGAAATTTCGTTGGCGGACTCAACTGTGACAACTAATACGGCCGTAGAGCGACCGCTTGGGCAAAGTGAGTAGGAACGGGTAAATTCTTCTGGAGTTCGTGCTGACATCATTAACTAGTACTATATTTCTGTTATTTACATTATATAAAAGAAATTATAATACATGAGACGAAAATAATTCAGTAATGATAATACATTTATTGTAGTGCTTTAATTTTCAACGAGTGCTATGTACGCCGCGCATAGCCGAGCAGAATTTATTGCTATAAATGTAAATTTGAAACGATTGAGAAAATGAAGCCTCAAAGGAATAAATTTAATGGCTTTGCGCAAATTTTCGATATACGCCTTCAAAAACGGGTAGAATAACTTATAGGAGGGTAAAACACGATATTTAACACGAGCATGAAACGTTACCGTAATCAACAGCGCAGTTCCAGTGAAAAATTCGTGAGTTTTAGCAAAGAATATTAAGTAATATAGAACCACAGAAAAAACAGTTTACAGAAGGCGCATCTGAAATAATTTTGCGATTTCATTTCAGACGCGGGCGGGAAGCAACAAAGGTGAGGAAAATGTAAAGCGAACCGTGAGAGTAAGCGCGAATTGATGTATTGTACACGCATAGATTCTATGGTTTTGGGCTTTATTCTCATTTCGACAACAACACGCAATGTTGTTGCTTTCCGCAGCAAGCCAGCTTGGCTTTACTCGTGCACATTGAAATTGTGGTTGATTTGGCAAGGAAAATTCAATAGGTAGTTGCAGCACCAGAACTGATTAAACTTTTTTCTTTGATAATTAGCACAACATTGTAGCAATAGTTTTCCACTTATTATCACTTTCTTAATGCGTCTTGGTTGTTTCAATATTTAACACATATATTTATTTTCATTGTAGCCATTTGTACTTTTTACAACTTCTATTTTACAAGCAGACCAAAAGAACTTATAAAATCCATTGAATTTTGGGTTTTCCCGTAGTGCTACTACCTTATGTGCCTTGGCGATCGCTAAATCAATTTTTCTATGAAAACTTTGCCTGTCCACTTCTTGTTCTTGTTTGTAAAAAACCAAGCGGAGAGCGAGCACGAGCCACCACCAACATGCAAGCGGCACATCGCTTTGTTGCCCAACAACAACAACCACAGTGTGTTGTGCGCGGTCGCAGCTTCTCAGCTTACGCTCTCGCGCTCTGTGTGTTCTCGTCCCTTTTACTGCTTCCCCCGCATCTACAAACGGGTCCTACCGCTGGAACCCGCAAAGAAAATTTTCTTTACACCAGATGCGCATTCTGTATATTGTTTGTTCTGTGATAGAACGCGCATGTGGGCACAAAAGTGTTTTCGGCTGCTATGATGCGAGCGGGAAGAGCGAAGCGTAGGCATTTGAGAATGTTAAGTTCATAACATTTTCTGTTAGATTTTCATAGGACAACAGCAAAAAGCAATGTTATTGTTCGCAACGGCTTCACTCGTGTACATTGAAATGGTTGTGTGGCAGCGTAGTGTTCGCTCAATCATTTTTTGCATGTATGTTTCTTGATCTTGTTTGTCGAATCGCAAGCAAAGAGCAAACAACGAACCAAAGCATCGTCATCATCGTTTCAACGAAGATGACTCGGGATTCGCTAATGTTTTTGTTGTTGTCGATTATTGTGTGTATGCTTGTTTGTGTTGCCGACTGCCGGGTTTGCTGCCCAAATTGCTATCATATTTCTATCAATCGAATCTTTGTGGTGTATGGCTTTTTGATGGCCAACGCTTTGATTGATTTTAAAATTTGGTGGTTGATCCTAATTTAAAATGTTTACAAATATTTTTACGTGGCGAGTTCGAAATAAAATTATTAGTTTATATTTTCACATGGTTGATTACAAGTTTGAGAATATGAGAAAACTACGAAAAAAAATTAATTGATGGCTATATTGACTTCAAAATTCATAAAAACACTTGAAATCCAAATAATTAGATACGTGTTTTAATTTTTTTTTTTAAATCGAAATCTAACGGACAAACCAAGGGTTAAAAGATTGTATAGACAAGCATAATTTAATAGGTCTATTGACTTTCAATATGTCGAAAGCACTACTAAAGCACTAAATAAAGAAATAAATAATAAGACAAGTATTTTGTCATATGAAAAATGTGATTTAGGAATGCCTACGTTTAAAAATAATATAAATGTTCTGAACCTGAATTGTTCCATGGCGAATGATGTCACCATAAATTTACAATATAAGATTTTCTTATTTTAGTTCTTTTAACCCTTATGTGTGTGATCGGGTACCCGAGTACCCAAATCACTTTTATATCGAAATTTTATACACTTGCGGATAACCTAGAAAGATTAATCTTCATGACAACTCCCAAAGTGGTATTCTGTCTTCATTTTCGGGTGTTTAATTCCATTTATTTTATTTTGGAGGGTGTGGCGCAACATTTTACTTTTTACACCCTTACCCGTGTGCTGGGGTACCCGGGTACCCCAATACATTTTATATGGAGTTGCATAGATTTTTCCTGTAAGAAAAACTTTCTAAAGTTAATAATTTGTTATAAAATAATTTTATCAACGAGAACAATCACTCAATCGATTTTGAAATAAATAAAATAAAATTTGAATAAATAAATGAAATAAATTCTGAGATGGTCAGTTTCTATGCAACCCGCAGGCTAGGCGTCAGAGGCTTCTATTGCTGCGTCGTCAACTGATGGAATATGTTCATCTTCGCCTTCGGAAATGGAAAATTCCTCATCACTTTTACTTTCGTACATTATTTCTTGAATCCGAATTTGCACAAAAATTCATTACTGGAAATTAAAAAAACAAGTTTGGAAGTCAGTTTTTGTAACAAGGGAAATCCCAAAATGTACTTTTATATTAGTGAGAGCTTTAAACTAAGCAAAAACAGTCAAATTTCTTACAGTGCGAACAAATAGTGAGAAATTTTCATACAATTTGTACTGGGGTACCCGGGTACCCCATCACACGGGTAAAGGTGTTTTTTTCAGGACACACGCTAGGGTTAAGTAAGCATTATGTGTGGGCAGTAAAAAAAGTTCTAAAGAACGGGACGGAAAATTATTACGGGCTAATAAAAACGTCTTCCTTTCTTTCCAATTTCCCTTTTTAATTGTCTTTTGTGATTACTTATTATTTATTTTGTATTGCCTGTAGCGATCATATAGGTCACCACGCCAGCCATATTTTATTTTCTTTTCTATGATTACGCGCACACTACAGTCGGCAGTGAGTTCAGGAGCAATCTGGAATGCCGTGCACGCTTATAGAAAAGAACAAAAACCAGCCGCCAGAAAATATAAATCGTTTTACAATTTCAGCATTTCGCCAGCGCAACAACAACAACAACAGCACATCGTCCTCCTCTCCCAATCATCCCACGCCGCAGCAGTGTACTTACGCAGCCTCGCTGCAGTGAGCGCAACCAAAAGCAAGCATTCGTATGTTTATTTTCGTTGCTTCTACTCACATGTTACGCCGAAGTTACAGAGATTTCTGCTGTTAGTAACAGAGAGTTCTGCTGTTAGTAACAGAGGGTACTACCAGCAGTACCCGCCATACAACGCGTTTGCTTCTATAAGATGCGCGTTCTATATTACTTCATATTCTTTGGTTTTAGTTATGTATAATAAAGTGTCGTGTGTATGGGGGTGTGGGAATGTGAAAGTGTGAATGTTAAGCAAGGCAGAGCTGAGTATTGAGTACGTGGCTTAGGTCAAAATCTTTGCTGAGGTACAGTCTCCTGTAACGGTGAGTACTAGTTGAAAGTTGTGGATTTTATTATTGGAATTTTTTAGTATGGTTAATCTTTACATGTATATAAAAATGTCTGCTTGTTGGTCCCACAACACTAAAATTTAAAAACTAGACAGTTGATTGAGCTGAATCTTTTACGAAATGTTGACTAAATCTCGGTAAACCACATAGTGCGAATACGACACTATATTGGCACTAAGCTCAAAGTATATTCGCCAACATCACAGTACAGCAATAGTGATATATGAGCAAGAAAGCGATAAACGAATGTACTCTGACAGCTGTGAAAAGTGGCAAAAAAGTCAGGTGCGTTCAGGCGGGGAAAAAATTGACTGAAAAAAATAAAAATTTGTCGAAATTAACTCAAATTTCTTCGACCGCCCCTGGAGCAGTTTCACAGTTGTTCATGTGTAGAAGTGCACGTGTATACACGCATAGAAATACATTCTCAAAATTTCATGTTTTCTGTCTCATCGCTTGTCTCCCTTTGATTTCCGAATGAAACGAAACATTGTGAAGATACGTTAGTGCCAATATAGAAGTATTACATATATGGCGTGGCACCTGCCATGCAACCCTATGGATACGATCGACGTTGACTTGCGATAGACGTGTTTTATCGTAGAGCGCAAATTAGCGACTAAAAAAGTGTGCTTTGAACCGTGATTTTTAGAAAAGTGTCATAAACAAGTGTGCGAAAGCGAGACGAGGCGATAGAGCAAACATCGCTCGTCAGCTGGGACACTCAAGTGAGTTTAGTGCAAAAATAAACAAGTGTTTTCACCAACCGAAAACAGGTGGCTAAAACAACAACAATTCAGCGCGCTATTAATCGGCGATTTCACTGATTACGTTTAGCAGCTGATTCGTTATCAGTGCTGCCTACTGCGACCTCTTATCAGTGCTGCTCACTGCCAAACAGCGACAAACACAGGGTTGGCATCGAACAGCTGGCTTGAGGATATGCAGGTAAGCGCTAGGAATGGCTACTCGAAATAAATCACCCACCAAAAGGGATGAGGCAAATGAAGTGCCGAATCCATTCGCGCGAAAGGCGAAAATTGCGCGATCGCCAATGAGAAGGCAACTCGTCACTCTCGAACCGCAACCCAGCGTCAAGCAGCAGCAAAGCGCGGCTGCACCAACAGGCGAAGACGGGAATAGGCATGCGCAGCAAAATGAGTGCGCAACAGACTGCGAACCAAGCGAACAAGAGGACAATGCTGATGCTCTCTCATTGCTAGGCGAGAAAATTAATGAGCTCGCCGGCGTGATGGAGGGGCGGAGAAACCTAAATGATACAATGAGGGAGCTGGTAAGTGAAATGGTAAAGCTCCACACAAGTGCACTGGCTCAGCGAAATGCGAAACATGTAGCGATGAAGCGGGTCATCGACCGTGAGACCAGAGCAACGCAAACTATTTCAGAGCACCATAGCCCCCGCTCTAAGAAGTAGGCAAAAAGAACACGCGCAAACACCGATAGCGAGGTGACAAAAACAAATTCACCACAGCAGACAACAAAGCGCAGCCGGATAATCTCGCCAAAGAGTAGATCTGGTACTAGCGCACACCAACAACAGCATGAACGACGAGAAACGCAACTTCAGCAAACGACCTTGCACAGCGGCGCTGCGAATAGCCAGCAAACCAATAATGCCGAAGCACAGTGGACGAAAGTCACGTCACGCAGAAGCAAAATCCAGCAAGCGAGACCCGATCCGCTGATAGTCAAGAAAGTTGGCGGCCACTCATATGCCGAAATGCTGAAATTAATCAAATCGCAGCCTCAATTAAATGAGCTGGCAGTGAATGTCAAAAGCATTCGCAAAACTGCAGGTGATGAGCTATTGCTTGAACTCAAAAGGCAACCTGACCCTGCAACTCAGAAACTGAAGACAGCGGTGGAATCTGTACTTGGCGAAAGCGCCCATGAATCATTTATTGAAATCAAAGATATGGATGAGACTACAACCAAAGAGGAAGTACTGTCTGCTCTGTCCAACTGCCCTGGCGATTTGCACATCGAGTCGCCAGCTATCCGCTCAATGCGCCCGGCCTATGGCGGCACACTGACGTGCACCATTAGCGTGCCACTAGTCACAGCGAAGAAACTGCTAGAGCTGTCCAAAGTGCGAATAGGTTGGGTAAACTGCCGTATCAGGGCAAAAGAACAGTTAACAAGGTGCTACAGATGCCATCGCTTCGGACATGTGGCCAAAAAATGTCAGGACGAAAAAGATCGTTCATCGCAGTGCTTCAAATGCGGGGCCCAGGGCCACCAAGCGAAATTGTGTACGAATGCCCCACTATGCGCATTGTGCGTGGAACGAGGCGAAGACAGCACAAACCATGTTGCCGGCAGTCGGGTGTGCACCGCGATGCAACAAATGAAAGCCAAAAGGGGAGCAACAACTCGCAATCGAGTATGAGGTGCCTGCAGCTAAATCTGAACCACTGCCGGGCAGCGCAAGATCTGCTCACACAAACTGTGTACGAGCTAAAAATTGACGTTGCTATACTAAGCGAGCAGTACAAGAACAAAAATGAGGCAACATGGGCTAGCAATGACGTTAACAAGTGCGCTATTTGGAGCTGCGCAGACAACGCGCTGCCACTGCTGACACTTGCCAGCACAACTGGCTTCGTATGCGCTGAAGTAAATAGCATCCACGTTTACAGCTGCTACATCCCGCCCAGCACTGATCTTACTGGATTCAACTCCAGTGTGGACGCGCTCGTCAGCGATGCAAGGGAGAGGGGAGCAGTGCTCATAGCAGGCGATTTTAACGCGTGGGCAGTAGAATGGGGCTGCCGGAAAACAAACCCAAAAGGCAGGGCGCTGCTGGACGCGTTAGCAAACTTAAACGTAGTCCTACTAAACACCGGGAGTGAACACACGTTCAACAAAAATGGCGTTGGGTCTGTTATAGACCTGTCTTTTATAAGTGGAGGGCTGTACAAAGACGCCCGCTGGCATATCAGCGACTACCACACCCACAGCGATCACCGTGCGATCGTAATTGAGGTGAAGCGGACGCGCAAAGCCGCCAATAAAAAGCAACCGAATTTGGGGTGGAAAACTGACGGTTTTGATGAGGCGCTGTTCAATGCAATATTCTGCATTGAGCACGTCGCGGGCGAACAGGAAGCGAACATAGCAGCATGAGAGCTAATTAATTGACAAGAGCCTGCGATACAACAATGGTGCGAAGGAAAGCCTTCAAAACCCGTAAGCCGGCATACTGGTGGAACGGAGAGATCGCAGCGCTCCGGGTGCAGTGCAGCCGAGCGAGATGAACGTGCCAACGTGCGCGGAACACAGTGCTTTTCGAGCAACAGCGTCTCGTCTTCAAACAAAAGCGCAAGCTTTTCCAAAAAGCGATACGCAAAAGCAAAGAAACCATGTTTAGACAACTGTGCGCCGAAACCGATAGCAATCCATGGGGTTTTGCGTATAAGCTAGTGCTTAAAAAACTTAAAAGCTCGACGCAGCCAACATGCCCTCAACTACTGGCGCGCATAGTTCAGGTGCTCTTCCCAGCGCAAGCTGAGTTTGAGCGAGTCGAGGACGCTGAGCCAGAGCGAGACTTCCCAGCAATCATAGCTGACGAGGTCCTCGACGCGGCAAATAGTATGCAGACTTGCAAAGCAGCAGGACCCGACGGAATTCCTAATGTAGCGATCAAGAGGGCAATAAAACTAAGTCCCGGAATTTTTGCGCACGTGTACAACCTATGCCTGCAGGAAAGCACGTTTCCACGCATATGGAAACTACAAAAACTTGTGCTGATCCCTAAAACGGCCAATCCCTCTGCCCCGCCCATTATGCATGCTTGACGGCGCCGGCAAGGTCTTGGAGAAAATTATCAAATCCCGCCTAGAAAATCACATTGACAGCCGACTATCCGACCACCAGTTCGGTTTTAGAAGAGGTCGATCAACCACTGACGCTATTAGCGTGGTCAAGAACCTGGCGCAGGAAGCCATTGACGGCAAGCGTATTAAAAGTAAAAAAGTAAAAGTATTGCCTGGTGGTCACACTAGACGTCAAGAACGCTTTCAACAGCGCCAGCTGGAAGCAAATACTTAACGCACTCAACATACTTGACGTCCCGGCATACTTACGCAAAATTGTCTCCAGCTATCTGCGTGATAGAGTCCTGCAGTATAGCAGCGAAAACGGTCCCGTACTGCACAAGGTCACGGCGGGGGTTCCACAAGGGTCTATCTTGGGGCCTTTGCTATGGAACCTTATGTATGACGGCATCCTGCGGCTGACAGTCCCTGAAGGCGCCACATTTTTGGGTTTCGCTGATGACATTTCAGTGGTGGTGGTCGCGAAAACATTGAAAGATGTCACACGAATAGCAGAAAGTGCGATTTCGGCAGCCCAAGAATGGCTGCACGCTATGTCTTTGGTGCTTGCGACCCACAAAACGGAAGCTGTACTGATTAGCAGCCGCAAGAAGGTTGAAACAACTGCCATCAACGTGGGTGACAGTGTGATAGAGTGCAAGCCCTACTTAAAGTACCTCGGTGTCATACTCTGCTTCCGTGACCATCTCGAGTACGCCAACAACAAGGCTGCGAGGGCGGTGACCGCATTATCCAGGATAATGACGAACCTCGCTGGGCCAAGGCAGCAGTGCAGGAACCTACTGACCAGCGTAGTCACATCAATGTTGCTGTACGCATCGACGATCTGGTGCAGTGCGTTCAATCACCCATCGTATGTACGCGGCGTTAAAAGCACCTACCGCCGGTGTGCACTCCGAGTTTGCTCGGCTTTTAGAACCGTATCCGAAGATGCGGCTATGGTCATCGCGGGCATGTTGCCACTTGACCTTTTGGCACACGAGCGCAACTCTATGCATAGCGCAAGGCGAGCAGAGCCTGGAGCAGGAAGTAGCGCACTCAAGGACGCGCTGCGAAGGGACAGCATAGCTCAGTGGCAAAATCCGTGGAGCCACTCAACCAACGGCAGGTGGACGCACCGCCTTATACCAAACATTAAGGCGTGGCTTGAGAGGAAGCATGGAGAAGTTGAGTTTTACTTGACACAGATCCTAAGCGGCCATGGGTGCTTCAAGGCGTACCTTTACCGCTTTGGGCACGAGCAGGACCCCAACTGCGAGTTCTGCGGGGTCCCTGAAACGGCAGAACACGCGTTTTTTGTATGCCCCCGCTTCGAGAGCCTGAGGCGGACGATGAACACGGTACATGGCTCTACCGCCACGCCAGAGAATATGGTCGAGCTGATGATTACCAGAGAGCATTGGGGCGCCGCATGTTGCATGGCTGCTGAAGTGATCCACCAGCTTCGCATTAGCGAGCAAAACAGGCGGAGACTCGAGCGCCACTCAGAAACCTGAGAGAGGTAAGGAAACAGACAAACTTCTATGACTGAGACAAACAGATAAACAAGAGAACTGTGACAACTGACAATACGACTTTCGAGCTAATGCTCAATTCCGCCTCCTGACGAAATGCCTGACGGTAGTACCGGGGGGACCAACCGGACATGTGAGAGATGGTTTTAGTGAGGTTCAAGTCCCACACTGACGGGGTTTTGGCTTTTGATGCTTTCCATCTCTATAATAAAAAAAAAAAAAACACCAGCCATGCAACCTAAATTTTTAATATGGAATATCTTCGTAATTAGAAGTCGGACAGCATTGGAATTTTGTGTTGTTTCACTGATAAAATTTCATAAGCATTGGACAAGGGGCATGGCACTTTTTAAGCGACCCAAATGTTTTGAAAGTCGGAAAGCATTAAAATTTTGTGACTTACATTTTTCACGACTTTGAAACTGTAAGTTCCACATCAATGAAACTGGGTCGCACCCTCGGCTGGAAGTGGTATGGCACCGCCCATACTACTCAAATCGACGTATAATTGTTTGTTCTGACTGGCTGATTTATCACCGCCCAGCCCAAACCGCTAAAGCTGCAAACATGAAATTTGAACTCTAGGTAAATTTAAGATTATAAACTTCCGCTAAGACGTAATATTTTGAAATTCGGGGTATAAAGTCTTGAAATTTGATTTATGGGTCCATTGACTTCAAATTTGCGTGCAAAGCCGCGGGACTCTGCTAGCTTTAAAATATTTTAAATGGGAATTGCAGAATATTTTTATTAAATTTTATAATAATTGAATTTAAATATTATAAAATAAGAATTTTATAAGTGTTAAGTTGTATTGCAATTTTTGAACCTTTACAGTTTTAAAATTGTAATAATTAATTTAATAATAATTGCGAACGATTATTAAAATTACGATTAAAATTATGATTTAAAATTGTTAAAAATATTTCATAATTCTGAAAGCATTAGTTGTCACCTTATGCCCGTAATTTCAACAATCAGATACCGGCCCGTGTATAGATACACAACGAGTAAGTTTTCGTTCGTAATTTCAAGGTCAGATACACGACATTCGGTCGTGTATCTGACTTTGCGAATTTTTAGAACCCGAAGGGAACACTTCAAAGAATGGAGTGAAAGTGAATTTTTAATGCGCTTTCGCGTTTCAAAGCAAACTGCCCAAACTATTTTGCAGAAAATTGAGGGGAAATTGCGCAGGTCTGTGGAACGGTCAGTATTGATATTGTACAGTATTTGTGTACGCCTAGCTAATAATAGAAAAGTATTTTAGGAAGACAAATGTGATGGATTTCGACATTACTGGCATGATCTGCGCAACGAACCGAGGCTTTTCTCAAAAAGGATTTTCAGTGGTGGATCTCTAACGGTTTGGGGTGCATTTTCAGCTCATGGAAAGGCATCTCTGGTATTTATTGATACACGCTTGAGCTCTGCGCGGTATCAAGAGCTCCTTCAGGAACATCTTCTCCCATATATCGATAAGTTTCCCGCCGTGGATTTTACGTTCATGCGGGATAACGCAGCAGTGCACGCATCGATAAGTACAAAGGAATGGTTACAATCGTTATAATATTCCTATCGTCGAATGGCCAACAAGATTTTTACGACGATTGTCGCCAGTTGGAGGATGTGGCACAGTTCCAAAAAGAAATTATCCGAGTCTGGGAAGGATTACCTCATAATCTTCAACAAAATTTGATCGAGTCCATGCCAAAGAGAATTAATTTAACAATTAAAAGTAGAGGAAACCCCATTTCTTATTAACCCATTGCTGCCGGGTACCAGTTCCGCCCATACGATTTTGATAAAATTTCATACACGACCTAGAAGTGACCGAAAATGATTTTCAGCTTTATATCTCTGCACGTTGCTGAGATATTCATTAGGTATTTTGTACCCATTACGCAGCAATGGTAGCTTTTTTCTATACTTTGTGAAGTGATCAGCTAAACACGTGAACGAAAGTTGTATTTTTTACAGGTGAGTTAGGAGGCAGATTTTTTTTCAGTTCTAAGGCCACTACGTTTGGCCACATTTTCCTGGAAGCTCAAAAGTAAAAAGCGAAAAACTTTCCCACTTAATCAGCGATTCGACCTCTTCGGGGATATTACAAGAATTACAAATTGTAATGTGTTTTATATGCTTATTGGAAGATCTGTTGAAGGCGACGTATGGCGCAAACATAGCAGTTGAAGTGGTGGTAATGAGCCGCTCTTGGCTACAAACCTGTTCTTCAGTCGCTGTTGCCTGGTGTCTAACAAGGTTGGGGTTCCATTGATTTTGGAAGTCCACTTTTCGCTGAAACGTTTTTCTATTAGATTCGATCGCGAAGCACTTCCTGCTTGGCGAGCTAAAGAATAGACATCCTTGCTTTGAAGCAAGTTCTGGAAGCAAGTTTTAACGCAACTTTGTGCAAAGGAAACAGAAGCACGAAAAGGCTGATCAAATATTTCCTACGTTAATTAGGGCGTAGGGCCTATCGGCTTCAGTGAAGGTTCTTTCTTGAGTTTTAGGTCTCAGTATGGGCTTTTCTGTTGCTGGTTTTCGTGGTCAGTATATTCTGAATATGATCCGCTGGTGGACTCGCTCACTGCCTTGGACCTGGTCGTAGGGTATTTTCCGACCTGCCCATGCGCCAGTCCGCACTTGTTGCCATTATCCCTTGTTGTTCGATTGGTGTGTATTTTTTATGTTGCTTCTTTTCGTAATTTTTTTGTTTGTACGTCGTTGAGAGTGGATTTTTCTGCTATTTGCTGTGTTTGTTTGCTTTTGGTACTTGTGTAATTTTCAGCGTAACGTCCGTATGTTCATATAATTGCTGGCGTTGCTGTTGCTGCTGCTTTTCTACTACGGCCACTATGACATTTATTGCTGCTGCTCAATGCTGTTGTTGTTCGCTGGCTGGTGTAGTTGTTGTTGCTATTGCGAGCAGCCCGAATATCGGTATTGAATTGTGAATCGTTGGCTGGCTAGCCGCGATTTAGTTGCACCATTTTACTTGCCCTCATATTTTGGGGGCGGAGTTTTCAAGAAGTAATTCATAAAACGCCAAAAAATTCCTTTTAATTTGTAATAATAATAATAATTAACTGGCACGACAGCCCGATTACGAGACTAAAGGCTTGATTACACGTAACGAGTCGTGTGACGAGACATCAAAATGGTACTAGGCCGAAAGAATTGGGATAGCGAGCAAAAGCGACGAGTTGTTCAAACGTATTTCGACACGCGGCGAGTCAGTTCGGTTTTACAATGCACAAAATGAACTAAGCAACTCGCGCAATTAAACTCAACCGAGCGAAAAGTGGTGTGTGACGCATACCGCATGTCACGAGCGATTGCGCGAATCGCTGCGAAAAGAGAAAAATATAACGGTAAAGTAGTGGTCGCTCGGCCCAGCAAACAAAATGTGATTCTAGTGGCAATCTCGCCACTTTCATCGGTGACTTACTCAATCAAGAACTCGCCTTACCGTTTAGACGAAACGAGTACTCGTTCGAGTTGCTGTCTTCTCACTCTACTCGTTACGTGTAATCAAGCCTTAAGGCTTAGCTACCCGCAACCATCTTTGTTGTGCGTGCGAATTTGAACAGGGTTGGAAGGGACCTACAGTTTTATGACGATTCCGAACGACGAGTTGGGAGCTTTTTCATACGCAATTTTACTCTCAGAGGTTTGCCATTTCCTGCTGAGAGGACAGCCGCCAAAGAAAAAATGTTGTTTTTCTTTTTTTCGGTGTTAGCAGCAACGGAGTCTTGAACCTGGGTTCAAGCGTCACCAAACTCTCCTCCCCCTGAATCCAGAACTGGCGCTAACCAGCTAGCATTGCAAAACCTACTCCAAACATTTCTTGGATGCTTTCGACGCGGGTCTTGGCGGATAAGGATAATTATTAGATTTTCGCCATCCAAATTCGTATTGGACACAACTGGTCAGCGCTACAATACCGAAAACTACAACCAACAAATTTGTATTTATTATATAAAACGGTGTTAATTGTTGCGCAGTTGGGCTGGTCGTGCCCGTGTTAGTCAAGCTGGCCATCACAACCAGCAGCGGTTTGCGTAAGAGTTGGCGCGCGCGCCGCACATTTTACTCGAACCGGTCAGTGCGGCAAGCCGTGCTGACTGCTTTTTAGGCCGCCGCTTGCATACAAATGCCACACTGTGCGGCACCACTTATTACGCGGTGTGCGCATGGCCACTGCACGACAGGTCGGCCGCTGCAGTAGCCAACAGTACGGTTCAGCATGGGCTTAGACGCTGTCTAACCAAGTTCATCAATTTGATTTCGCACGCGCACGTAAAGACCGTTTGACTCGCCGCTGGTCGCGCTTCCTCGCCAACTTCGCACTCCGGACTCCTCGCTGATAATCGATTTATGGCAGTTGCAAGAAATTTTTATAGCAACGGGTTAAATGAAAATCTTTCAAAAACATTATGCGAATGAATTAATAAGAAAACTGTTAAAGTTCAAATAAATGAACAAATTTTGTGTCCAAAACAAAAACTGCATTAATAAACACTAACAACAACTAAAAAAATAAACAATAAAAATCATTGCGTTTAAAATAACAATAATATAATATTTATAATATAAATATAACATTTATTAAATAAAATAAATAGCAAAGTTAATTTTAAATCATTTGTGTTAATTGTATTCCTTACTATTTGATTACTTTTGTATTCTGGTAATACAACTTAAGCAAATAAAACTGAAATTAAAAAACTTAGTAATACAAATAAACAGCAAATAACAATAACAAATAAATAAAAATAAATTAAATAAATACAATTAATGTTTTTTAATATGTTTTCTTATTCTTAGTTCTTGAAAAAAAAGAAATTAATCAAAATAACAAAAATACCGAACATAAGTAAGAAATTAAAATAAATTGCATTAATTAACATTAATAAAATACAAATTAAAACAAAGTTTTATAAAGTTAAAAAAAAAGTATACTCTAAATATCATAATTTGAATTTAAAACAAAAAGTTATATATAAATTGTCTTTAAATTGAATTTAATTTTAAATAAAATATAATAAAATAAAGTATTCAAAAAAGAAATTAATTAATTCAAGTATTGTAAACAGCAAAAAAAAGAGAAACAATGTTAAGATATAACGGAAAGAGGAGGGGAAAAAATTCAATAAAAGATTTAATTTCAAATGCTCAATTTTTTAAAAACTTTTAAAACAAATTAGTTCAAAATTAAAATGAAATTTTAATTACAATAAATTCTTAATTAAAAACAAAAAGACTATGTGAAAATATTGAAAGAATAGCAATTAACGAAAATTTAATAGAAATTTCATTTATTTTGAACCACTTTTGAATTGAATATCTTGTTTGTTTGTTTTTTTAGTTTGTGTCCAATTAACGATTCACTTCGATTATATTCGCTTTCGTCAGTAAACATTTTCATTTTTGGTTCTTCATTTTGTTGTTGTGCGTTGATATTTACCACACCAGAGATTATATAAATGAATGAAATGAAATAAAGACAGATAACAACAACGTATTTACATTGTGCAACGTGCAAAAGAAAAGGCGCGCTTGTGGCCTGGTTGGCTGGTTGCTTGCATAATTTTTGGAATATTTGAATTTGCCGAGCTTTCGCTGCCGGAAGTTAAGTTCTCTCTTGCTCGCACGCGCTCTCCACTGGCACAGCTGCTATTGTATTATCTAATTGGCTTACATCAGCTGGAATTAAATTGAATTGACAAATTTGCATAAAATATTTCTTCGTCAAATAGCGACATGAACCGACCCAAAGGTGGAAAGTATGGTCAAACACACACAAACATAGAGGCTCGCGCGTGCGCCAAAAAGCAGCGCCACAAATATGAAATTAAAGCCAAATGCATGCGGCAACGCCAACATTAGTTGTGCAAAACGTGTTGAATTTCGAATTGAACACGAATTATTGTCATATGCGAAACACATCAGCTGGGCCGCGGCCAAGCGGAGGGCGCGATCAACTTTAGATTGCACAAAGTTGGCCGACACCATCATCTCAATAGAGATGATCCCGTAGCGCTTAAAAAAAAACAAGTTTTATTGTAATCTGTATGAATGTAGTTATCGTTGTACGTAGCCGTTGTTTTTTGTTCGGATTTTTCACAAAATGGCGACCGATTGAAAATATTTCCATTTTTTTGACCTTTTTTTTGGTTTTGACAGTTTAAAAAATAGTAAAAAACAAAATTTTCCACATCGGCTACGCTTAACCTTAACCACTACTAAGACGAACAAAACAAAAACAAAATTTAGAAATCGGTTCATAATTGTTCGAGTTATTGATGCCGCCAGTTCAGAAAAATCGTTTCGAGAAAAACGCGTTTAACCCATTAAGCCTTGAGCGTTGCGTTTGCGCAACGTTTGGGAATTTCGCTACATTAAGTAATTCATAAAGATATAAGACTTGAAAATGGGTAGAATTGGATTCGAATTGATCGTTTTAGATTCTGCCATACTGAAATTTCAAAATTTTTTAAATATTCATATCTTTTTTTCGATCCAAAGTCAAAGGTTTTTTTTGGGGAATTTTTGAAATTCAATTAAAAATACTTATTCTTCAAACCTATCAAAATCCCTTTGTGGGCTGCATTTTGTAATGCTAAACTTTTTAAAAATGACTTTAAAAAAATTTTTTTTTTTTTAAATTTTATGTTTTGTATGTGACTAAGGCCCAAATTGCGTTTGCGCAACGTACCCTCCTGGTTCAGGGGGTGGGGGTATGAATTATTTTCTTGATTTTTTTTCTCGATTAGGTCAATTACTAAGATTGTGCAAAATTTTATGGAAATCGCACAAGCCCTTCTGGGGTCAGGTTTTAATGGGTTAAAGTTTTGAGTCCACTTCTCTCGTAATGAAATCATGTATCTTTTAAAATTTTAGAATCGTTGTAACTTAGTCAATTTTTGAAATTTTGACTTGAAATTTTGTACACATATTTTTTAATATATAAGCTTTGATTTAAAACAAAAAAAAATTTTGACCCGTCACAGTGGCTATCCCCCTTAAACGATGTAATTGCTTCTTTCAGTCCACTGTAAATATTCGAAATAAATATAAATTTACTGTACGCTTTTTTGTTAGTAATTTTTTTCAAAAGTACATTTTATATTACAAAAAACTTCATTTCATTTTTGGCAGACCCAAATTGTTTTTTTTTAGTAATGGGGTTAATAGCACCGGTTAATTCGTACGGTTTTTTTTGGAAAATTGAAGCTTTATTGTGATAAAATTGTTAAAAATTTAATATTCAAAGTATAGTCCATCACTAGCTATAACTTTTTCCCATTTTTCTGGCAATTTACGAATACCCTTTCTGAAAAATTCGGCCGCCTTTTCCGCTATCCACGAATCGATCCAATTTTTTAGTTCTTCATAATTGGAGAAGTGCTGGTCAGCCAGGCCATGTTGCATTGATCGGAAGAGATAGTAATCGGATGGCGCAAGGTCTGGACTATACGGCGGGTGGGGTAGGACATCCCATTTGAGCGTTTCAAGGTAGGTTTTGACGACGTGTGTGACATGTGGCCGAGCATTGTCATGTTGCAAAATTACCTTGCCCTGCCTTTGTTCATATTCCGGCCGTTTTTTGCGCAGTACTCGGCTCAAACGCATCAATTGTCGTCGGTAGACTTCCCCTGTGATCGTTTCATTCGGTTGCAACAGCTCATAATAGATAACACCCAGCTGGTCCCACCAAATACACAGCATAACCTTCAGGTTATGAATATTCTGAACGGCCGTCGATGATGATGCATGGCCGGGGTATCCATACGTTGCTCGACGTTTTGGATTATCGTAATGGACCCAGTTTTCATCGCCAGTGACAATTCGATGCAAAAAACTTTTTCTTTTGTGCCGTTGAAGCAGTTGTTCACACGTGAAAAATCGGCTTTCGACGTCTCTTGGCTTCAATTCATACGGCACCCAACGGCCCACAGTGTCGCGATCCCATATAAGCCGTGGCCAAAAATACTTAGCGTTGTCCTATTTCGATGAAACTTGGTGAGATTGTTTTTGTGGTGGAAATTAAGACATTTACAAAAAATCATTAAAATTGGACCACTGCCACGCCCACCTCCCATACGAAAGGAACTTTAATATTGAAATAACTTTCTTAATATTAGTGATAGAATTATGAAACTTTGTATTTGAGCTTAAAATAATGACATAAAAGTTCACACTAAAAATGGGCGGCCTGCCACGCCCACTTTCAAAAATATTCGTATTTGACTACAACTGCTGTTTACGATACTAGTTCCAAGATGAAATTTTAATTGGTAAGCTTTCTAAAACCTTAAAGTGGGCGTGGCAGCTGGAACATATATATAAAGTGGCCAAAACTTTTCCTTTATGAATTCATGTTTAATTTTTCAGCTTGTGATATCATATTTTGTTATAAATGTTTATATTTTGTTATAAATGTTTATATTTTTAAAGTGGGCGTGGCATTCTGCCTACTTTTGATGATACGAACAATGTGCCAACCTTGTTCTTTATGCAGCTCATAATTTCAGCAGCTGCTTTGTCACTACTTTCATTGAACGTCGGAAGCCATACTTCGAAAAAATCAAATTTTTTGACTGTAGGTGCCACTGCAAAAAGTAAATGTTGAAGTGGGGACGCAAACTTTGCTTTTGTTCATGATTAACATCAACACCCGTCTTATTTTTAAGTAAATTTGTAAGAAATTCAAGTTTTGTTGACCGCTTTCTGGCTTCAGCTTTACGCCACACCTCGAAGAAATCGCGTATTTTTAGTGGAGGCGTCACTAGAAAAATGCAAATAACAACCAAATAGGCACTTAAAGGCAAAAAATTACTCCGGATTATGTTAATACATACTTTTTTGAGTAATTTAGGGTTGGAACTAAAAAAGTGTTTTTTGACGTTTTTTTAACTTTTTTCCACCAAACTTTTGGTTCTTTGTTAGAAGCAAGTCAAAAAACGTAATTTTTCAATGTAACGGGATTCCACAGTTATTTCAAAGCACAAACAAAAAAATAGTGCTGTCATACAGGAAAAATGCCAAAGTTTTATTTAATATATAACACGACTATATTAGTATATAAATTATATTTTTATTTGATTTTTCATTCAGCATAAAGAATTACCCACAAACTTAGAACGAATGCTTATTTTTTAACGTCAACTTTGAAGCTACATAAAAATGGAACGGAGTAGGATATTGAAGATCCGATAATGGATTTTTCTTAGTTGAAATATTATCTGTCGATTGTCATATTCATTTTAGTAATTTTTTAACATTGATTTTTACCATTTTTGGCCACACTCGCGACACTGTGCGGCCTACCTTCCGGATCATTCCCATTGCTTTTAGACGATCGGAAATGATTTTTTGAGCGACGCCAAGTGATTTTGCAAGTTCTTCTTGCGTTTGGGATGGATCTTGGTCGAGCAATGTCTCCAATTCGTGATCTTCAAACTTTTTTGGCTGTCCGGGCCGTTCATCGTCCTCCAAGTCAAAATTGCCACTTTTAAACCGTGCAAACCACTTCTGGCACTTTTTATGCTCAGCTAGAGCATGCACACCATACACTTTCACCAAAATACGATGACTTTCGGGAGCCTTTTTCTTCATATTGAAGTAATGAAGAAGTACTCCCCGCAAAACCACTTTATTTGGCACAAAATTCGACATTTTCAGAGCAAAAATATTATTGTTGTTTACGCTTCAGCTAAATGACACATACTGATTCTGAAACTATATGACAATAGCTTTCCAACACATATTTGGAAGGGTGAATCACTCCCTGCAAGATAGGACTGATGGAAACTCCAACACATCCACAAAAATTTTCGCTGAAACTAACACATTTACATATTCCCTTTGAATTAAAAAAAAAAATCCGAATACAAAAAAAATGTCTTCTGCTATTAATCCAATGATAATAAAAGAGATAGTTTGGCTACATTTCTTACAAACGTGAAGTTATCAGGTGTACAACTTTGCTTCCGCCGTTTTCCGATAGGTGGCTGTACCGGCTGAGGCTGGTTGAAATACATAGATGGTAATGCCTTTAAAGTGAGTGTGGACAGTGCCTAACGAATTGTCATCGCCGTTTCAGTGACAGTTGTTCTTGTTTTCGTATTATTTACGCTCGAAAATGTCCGTTTATGTGGCCAATTCTCGCCATTTGCGGGAAGTTTTACTTTTCTGTTACAATTCGAAAAAAAATGCAGCTGAAGCGCATCGAATGCTCTCAGAAACTTACGGTGATGCTGCTCTGAGTGAAAGAACGTGTCGGGAGTGGTTTCAACGTTTTAAAAATATCAAGAGCGACATGACAAAGTCATCCTCCAACACGACAATGCTCGGCCTCACGTCGCAAAAGTGGTCAAAAAGTACCTGGAAACGCTGAAATGGGAAGTCTTGCCCCACCCGCCGTATTCCCCAGATGTCACCCCTTCTGACTTCACCTATTCCGTTCGATGGCACACGGCCTGGCAGATCAACATTTTCAATCCTTCGAAAAATTGGAAAAATGGAGTGCTTCATGGATAGCGTCAAAAGAGGACTCCTTTTTTCGAGCCGGGATCCGAAAATTGCCGGAAAGATGGGAGAAAGTTGTCGCTAGCGACGGACAATACTTTGAATAATACATCTGTAAGCACTTTTTCGCAATAAAGCTTTTAATTTAGGCGGAAGCTAAGTTGTACACCTGATATGTATGAGAGAACGAGATAGCTAATGAATACATTGGCAACAAAATTTCTTCTGCTATTAATCCAATGATAATAAAAGAGATAGTTCGGCTACATTTCTTACAAACGTGAAGTTATGTATGAGAGAACGAGATAGCTAATGTATACATTGGCTCGTGAATTTGACAGGTGCTCGTGCACATGGCACACAAAACTCGTGAAGTTTAGTGAAATTTGTGAGCTGCGGACGGACGCTGAAAACTAAAAAGAGGAAAAAAGGAAGGAAAAAGGCGAAAAATGGAAAAAGAAAAGCAAAATAAAGATAAGTATTTGTGTTTAGTGAATAAAGTTAATAAAATGAAAAAAAGAACATTGCAAAATTGCTTGAGCAGATAGAAAAGGATTTACGAATCCAATGTCTAGAAATTTAAGAAATTTCAGGAATCCGCTCAAGCAATGGAATGTGCGGAAAAATTATCTTAAGAACTTTTACAAAAGTTAACCCCTTTCTTTACTCCTATTTCAGACCACGTACTTACAAAAAATCAAAGGTTCAACTGGATATGAAGATATTAGCATCGAAGCATCAGCATCAGTTTCATACCACTATGGTTTAAAGTAATTAATTTTTGAATTAACAATTTTAATTTATTTAAAAAATTTATGAATTATTGTTATATAGTAAAAATAAACAATTAAACAGCCAACAAATGACTTTTAATCAGTGCTGATAGGTTTATACACCAGCCCTGATATCAGAAATCAATGAAGTTTCTATCAGGGCTGATTAATCATCTGATTAATCAGAACTGACAGAAACTCTGTTGAAAGCTGATGTGAGTGAGCGAGACAGCTTGAAATTCACAAGGAATTCAAACCAAAATGATAGAAGGTGCGAGCGAACAGCTGCCCATTGAATCTTTTGCCATAGTAGGTGCGAGCTAGACAGCTGTATATCTGTGCTAGATACCAAAACTCCTGTGTTGAAAGGTGATGCAAGATCACACGTATACGTGAGTTTCTATCAGAATTTTCACACGGCTCTTCAGAAACTGATGGGAATTCTGGGGGAAATTTCTATCAGCACTATAGGTTAAATGATTAATCATTTTACACACTGTGTTCTTGCAGGGCTGTTTATGAATTAAGCGGTACCCCTATTATAAAAACGAAAATATTGTTTCAAAAATTGTACCTTTAACGTTACAGCACGCATTTAAGAGTTAGTACTGTATACTGTACCGCACTGTCAGTATTTGTCTACCGTTGTTCAAATTTCAAACTTATTCGATGTTGGCGTGTTGAAGGGTTCGTACGTGCGCAAATATTTGCTATGGTTTTTGCACCTGCAGCATCTGGTCAACGTTCCCATTACTTACACATCCTAGACAGTTTTGCATTTCTGGTAGTCTTCATGCTTTTTGGTGTTTTTTACTATCACACACATGGGAAGCGTCATTGGGAACTGTTGGTTCTAGCTGATCTTCTCCTTGTTAACTGCTCTCACGTTCCACATATTTAAATTTTGCACTTAATTTTATTTTTAGTAAGTTCCGCACGCGTCAACGTGGCCCAAAGGTTGCCAACTTGCAGCAACAATCGAGCAACCAACAGCACTGCAACGCTGATCGTCCTCGACACACTTCCACGTCAAGCGTGACTCCATGCAATTATATATACATACATATATACATTGTTTTCTATATACACTTACATATTTATATATACAGAAACATATATTTAAGCATTATGTACATACAGGACTTAGTTTTGCAAGAAAAATTAACGCCTTTACAAAATTTCTACTATGGCCAGAACATACTGATCACCGGCGGCACCGGATTCCTCGGCAAAAGTAAGTCGGTCTCCCAACACATACATACATATATAAATTCTGCTATATGTTTTTTATTGTTTATTGTATTTTTGAGTAAACAATTTGATTTAATTTTCATAGTATTGCTGAACAAACTGTTCACATCATGTCCGGGTATCGAGAATGTTTACATATTGATACGAAACAAAAAGAACAAAGATGTGCACACGCGCGCCGAGGAGATCTTCGGGGATCCGGTAGGTTTGGCTGTCCCCAACGCTGCCAAGTCCAACATTCAACTGTTTTTCCTTGCAGATATTCAACGCCATGAAGAAAGTGGCGCCGAAATTCCGGCACCACGTGCGCGGCATCGCTGGCGACTGCATGCAGCCGGGCCTGGGCCTGAGCGCCGAGGATCGTCGCGAGCTGGCGCAGAACGTGCACATTGTCTTTCACATGGCGGCAACCGTGCGCTTCGATGAGAAGCTGAAAGTGGCCATGCAGGTCAACGTAAAGGCGGCACGTGACGTCATGCTACTGTGCGGCGAAATGAAGCAGCTAAAGAGCGTGCTGCACGTGTCCACCGTCTACACGCAGTGCCCGTTGAGCTGCATCGCTGAGCAGTTCTATGAGCCGCCGTGCGACACTCACAATCTTTTGCTGCTCACCGAGTGCGCGCCCGACAAGCTGATGGAGACCATGACGCCGCTGTAAGTGAGAGTCGAGCAGCTCCCCAGCCACTCAAATAACTTCTACAAAATCATGAAAATGTTATAGGCTGCTAGGTAAGTGGCCCAATACGTACACATTTACGAAAGCTGTCGCCGAGGACGTTGTGAAGATGTACGGCAAAACGCTGCCGATTGGCATGTTTCGTCCCGGAATCGGTAAATACGCCCCATCGGCAACTACTGCCATCCAACCCGGCTTATTACCGTTTCTTGTCGTGCTAGTGATTTCTACCTATCGCGACCCGGTTTGTGGCTGGATCGACAACTTTTATGGGCCCACTGGCGCCATCGCCGGCGCCGGCACTGGCATCATACGTACGCTGCGCTGCGATCCACACGCCGTCGCCAACATGGTGCCGGTCGACCTGTGCGTAAATAGTATTATTGCCGCATCGTGGGACATATCGCTACAACATAAGTACAATCGATGCTAGTCCTTTCACTTATTTCCCCCGCACATGTATTGCAAAATTTTTCTTCGTGTCAAGGCAGTGGTTCTGGTTGCGCCAGCGATGGTCAATTCGTAGTAGAACACCTCAGCTATACAAAAATTGGCCGCAAGGCTGCGAAATCACATAGAAAAGCCGAAAAATCGCTGTCGAAACACTTAAAAAAAGTGCACGTTTTGTAAAATGTTTAACTGTCTGTAGCTTCTAAGCCAGCAGATAACTGAACTGAATTATGGCTCATTTTATAGTAAAACTCTTCAGATATATTCTTCAGTGGGTTAAAAGTCCCAAATATCCTAAACGATTATATCAAAGCTGAAGTGTGACTTTGAAAGAAGTTGACTTTTCAATGTCATCGACATGCCCTAAAATGCTGAATAAGCCCTTGTTTAAATGTAACTTTGAAAAAATCAACTTTTAAAACTCACTCAACCTAAACCATACCGTAAAGGGTGTCGGATTACTCCTACTAATCGGTACTCTTTCCGCGTTCTCTGTACTGCAGCACCGTAAAAGTGGAAAAGGAGATTCCAGTGTACAATTTTTGCATATCGAAGGAGAATCAGCTAACCTGGGGCGACTTCACTACGCGCACCACCAAATACGGACTGATGTATCCAACCATTAAGGCGCTCTGGTACCTGTGCTACGCGAACACGCCCAACAAGTTCATACACATGCTGTCCATATTCTTTTTGCACTACGTGCCGGCCACCATTTTCGATGTGCTCTGTATGTGCCTAGGAAAGAAGCCGCGGTAAGATACCGTTCGCCATACTGGCTGAAAGACTCACTAGCGTTTCGATTTGCAGATTGCTGAACACTTACGAAAAGATACATCGCTTCATGCATGTCATCGAGTACTTTTCCATGCGCCAGTGGGACTTTGAGATCGACAATGTTCGCCAACTGTGGAATCGGCTGTCGGATCGCGACAAGGACATATTCTTCTTCGATATGACGCAACTGGATTGGGACCTTTTCCTGCAGCAATATTTCCGCGGCGTACGGCAGTACCTGCTGCATGACCCGCTCGAAACCATACCAAAGGCTCTGGTGCGCTGGAATCGGTAGGTGACATACACAAATACATTCCTTATAACTGTAGTCTGGTTGAATTGCAGCTTGTATTGGCTCCATCAGTGCATTAAATTGTTGGTGTTCGCTGTGTCGGCACACATTGTGTGGCTGCTGTTCAAACTACTTTTCTGACAAGTTTCAAAAGTTTATAGCAAATATTTTGGACAATAACTATGAATGCGAATTGGTTCTGTTTTTTTCTATGTTTCTGTATGCAAATGATTTAAACAACAGTAAAAAAATAAAATTAAAATAAACACAAAAATAAATTATAAAAAACAAAAACAAAAAAAATAAAATTAAAATAAACACAAAAAACACCATTCAAAATTAAATATAAAATATAAAGGAAAAAGCAAATATTTAGGAATTCGTTCAACTGCCTGAAACGCCAACGAACATAGTTACAAGGTACATAGTTAACAACACAGTTAAAATAAATTTAAACACAATGTTTTTCTTTCCACCATGTGGAATTTTAAATGCGCTTTTTTTTTGACAGTTAAAATGAATTTAAACACAATGTTTTTCTTTTCACTATGTGGAATTTTTAAATGCATTCTTATTTCCCCGAAGGGCAACCGATTGGTTTACAAGTCAATTCACAACTGATTCATACAACGGCGCTGATGTCGCCGTCGCTGCTTGAAGTCAGTGCCCGCACGCGCATTCACTCGACGTTCTATAGCGCTGATGTCGCATTATTTACCATGATCGTGCACGCGTTGGTTATTGACCACCGCCCTCTAAAAGAGGAGCCGTCCTCGGCTTCTGTTAACACCTTTTCAGTGCTGCTAGGCCACTACTGCATTGCCTCTTAAGCATAACAAGTAGCCCTACTATAATTGCAGCAAGTATCCGAATGACTGTGTTCCCAATGACTGTGAAAAACGAGTTTGAACCAGATCTCTTAAGTTCGCAATATGTTCCAAGTTTTTAATATGGAGGTTATTCAAATATGGGAGAGACAACCATGGGACATGTTCAGTGAGGTTAACCCTCTAGTTCCCAAGGAGGCCTGTAGACATCCTAAGCTTAAAAAAATTCTGTAAATTACACCTTATGATTTTTCTAGCTGATTTTACACGTATGGAACATTTTGAACGGAAATGTTGATAAGGTCCGTTTCATAAATATAACGCCACTTGATTTTCCTGCATATCTCGAAAACCAGCAGTGCTATCAAAAAAGCGTCTTCTCATGAAATTGCACTTGCTATTAGTACAATTTGATAACAATAAAAAAAATTAAAAAATCGTTGCTACTTCTTTATTTGAAAGCATTTTTTCTTTATTCAGTGTTTCATATTTATAACGCCACTTGTGTTAAGTAGGCAAAAAAGGTTTCAAGGAGAAGAAAATCACAAGGTTAGTTTTGCAACTGCTTTCCTCTATTTAACACAACATTGGATATTCTATCATTCATGCTATGAATCAATTTTTGCATTACATTTACATCGATGTTGTACCATTCTTTGAGAATGGTAGCTTTTAGATCAAAATCGGTGTTAAATTGCTTGTTTCCTGCGTAGACGCGACGAACTAGAATTCCCCACAAATTTTCGAAGGGGTTCAGGCCTGGGAGTAGGCCGGCCAATCCATAACTTCCACATTATTGGCTGAAAACCAAGTCATGGTTTCGTGACTTGTGTGGATGGCGGCATTGTCCTGTTGGAATACATAGCCATTGGGTGTCTGTTGACTCAAAAAAGGAAGTACTCATGCGCAGCACGCCAATGAAGTCACTGCTTTTCATTCGGCTCGATGCAAATTGTAGTTCGAGACATCCTTCGGATGAAATTGCACCCCAGACTATCACTGTTCTACTACCGAAGTTCCATTTGGAATAAAATTCAAGTTCTTCCGCAAGTCTCGCCAGTAGCCATGATATCCGTCCGGCCCATCCAAATTCCATTCCTTTTCATCAAAAAACATTACATAAAATAAGAAGAAGCATTAGTGGTAAGCATAAATCAATTTAAAAAAATTTGAACTTACTTTTTTCCAATCGCGACCCATGTTCTGGAGAGCAATAGTGAGTCTAGCGGTTTTATGACGGGCCAAAAGTTTGGACGCAGCCTTCAATACGATGTTTTTACTGCGTTTGATGGTGCGCCAGAGTGTTGTCCTAGACACACTGACGTCACAAGTCCTCTTTAGTTGACTCAGCGTTTGCGAAGAATTGCTTGCCTCGCGTATAATATGGGATTCGCTGCGTTGATTCGACATTTTTTTCGCCCAGAACGTTTCTTGGAGCCGTAGGAGTCTTTGTCCTTCAAAAAATTTTGGACAATGCTGTAACTCCTGTCAATCCTGCGCCCAATTTCGCGAGTCCCTACGTTTTCCTGTTTAAACGCGAGAATTTGTCCTTTCTCGATATCGGTTAAACGTTTTTTCGTGGCATCATACACAAAATGATTAATTCTTAACTAGCTAAATCAGTATGCAACCAAAGTGCATGCTATGATTTGAAAAATTAGATTTTTCGCAAGTGGCGTTATAAATATGAAACACTGAATATATAAAAAATTCGTTCTAACAAAGAAGTAGCCACGATTTTTTAATTTTTTTATTGTTATCAAATTGCACTATTAGCAAGTGCAATTTCATGAGAAGATGCTTTTTTGATAGCACTGCTGGTTTTCGAGATATTCAAGAAAATCAAGTGGCGTTATAATTATGAAACGGACCTTACACCACAATGTAAAACAGATCATGTTACTGCAAAAATATATACTTAGGCGTAGTCCGGGGGGTAGATGAGAGAACTAGTCTCCCCTAGTCCTTTATTTCTGTGGCCGTAAGGAATAACAGCCAAAGTCGAGTTAGGACAAAATTGAGTTATTACCACCATTGCATTCGGCGTATTCAAATGTACTACAGTATAATCTCGATAATCCGGACAATTGAAAACCGGACACTGGTGTCCGAATTACAGAGTCTACAATAGAAATTGAGTGTCCGGATTACAGAGTCTGCAATAGAAATGAGTGTCCGGATTACCGCGTTGTCCGTATTAGCGAGTGTCCGAATTATCGAGATTATACTGTACTACACAAAATTCGATGGCTTTTGCTCATAAAATGAATGTTTTACGCCCAAAAATCTAAAATGTATCTAGTGTAATCTAAAGCAAATTCAAAAATAAAAAGTGCTCTCCTGAAAACTTCATAAAATCGACTTTGGCTGTTATTCCTTACGGCCACAGATTTCATGGAGTATATTTCATCTGTGTGAAAAGATAACAATCCATTAACAAAAAATAAGAACCGCCATATATATATATGTAACTATACCGATTTTTTTAGTTTTCCTAGTTTATACACCCCACAAAAGCAGTGTATAAACTACCTCACGACACATTACCCCTCGCCTTACCACACCCCTTTTTATTTATGGTCTCTTACGTGTATGAACTGAAACTGTTACCCGTTATTTATGCTTACATATAATAAAAAAAAATTAAAATTTAAATTAATTAAAAAAAAAAATTTCATATGGGATTTTTTTGGCTTTGTTTCCCAAGCAGCCCTGTGGGCCTTCTACTTTCTACACCCTCTATCAGGCCTCCTATGGACATGGCATTTTTTTCCCCGAACAAACATTACTTCTCCCCCAAAACTATCACTGGTAATTTTTTTAACAAGATTAAAAACTTGGGAATTATAGGGTTAACTATCTGTGCTGGCGGGGCTTCAGGGTGTAGACGGCCAGTACCCTGCAAGACAGGACTGATGGAAACTCCAACACATCCATACAAATTCTCGCTGAAACACATTTACATATTCCCTTTGAGTTAAAAAAAATTCTGAATCAAAAAACAAATTTCCTCTGCTATTAATCCAATGATAATAAAAGAGATAGTTCGGCCACATTTCTTACAAACGTGAAGTTATATATGAGAGAACGAGATAGCTAATGTACACATTGGCTCGTGAACTTGACAGGTGCTCGTGCACATGTCGCACAAAACTCGTGAAGTTTGGTGAAATTCGTGAGCTTGCGGACGGACGCTGAAAACTAAAAATAGGAAAACAGGAAGGAAAAAGGCGAAAAACGGAAAAAATAAAACCAAAATAAGATAAGTATTTGTGTTTAGTGAATTAAGTTAATAAAATTAAAAAAATAACGTTGGAAAATTGCTTGAGCAGAGTAAAGGCAAAGTTAAGAAATTTCGGGAATCTGCTCAAGCAATGGAATGGCGAAAAATCATATGAAAATATCAAAATTCAGTTCAAATTCCTTCCTTAACCCTATTTCAGACCACGAACTTGCACAAATCAAAGGCTCAACTGGAGATGGAGACATCAGCACCATAATGAAGAAAACGCTTGCAGAGAAAGTAATAATTAATTTCAGTTTCTTTTCTATGATTTAAGTTATTTAATTAATAATCAAATTATCAATTTTCATTTATTTTAGTTTAATTCATTTAAAGTCCTTTTTGCAGAAATATATAAGTTATTATTATATAGTAAAATTATATAGTAAAAAAACATTAACCAACGAAAAATGACTTTTAATCAGTGCTGATAGGTTTATACACTAGCCCTGATATCAGAAATCAATGAAGTTTCTATCAGGGCTGATTCATCATCTGATTAATCAGGACTGACAGAAACTCTGTTGAAAGCTGATGTGAGTGAGCGGGACAGCTTGAAATTTACAAGGAATTCAAACCACAATGATAGAAGGTGCGAGCGAACAGCTGCCTATTTAATCTTTTGCCATAGTAGGTGCGAGCTAGACAGCTGTATATCTGTGCCAGATACCAAAACTCCTGTGTTGAAAGGTGATGCAAAATCACACGTATTCGTGAGTTTCTATCAGAATTTTCACACTGCTCTTCAGAAGCTGATGGGAATTCTGGTGGAAATTTCTATCAGCACTATAGGTTAAATGATTAATCATTTCACACACTGTGTTCTTGCAGGGTAGTCTTCCAATTTGTAAAGGTAATGGCGTTGATGGTAGCGTTTCCTTCGAAGGCGACCAGAAATGTGCCACGAACTATGGTCGTCGAATTGTCTCCATCGCGAACTTCGACTGTCTGATCGTTCACCACCACCACTAAGCCGTCTTCAATTTCTTCAATAGGTGCAATGTGGTCGCTGAGCACGTTTTACAAGGCGCAGAATGCTGGTTGAACAGTTGTTGCACGCAGTAACTCTTTTCGCATGGTTTGCAGAACAGCCGCCGTGGCTCAGTTGGTTAGTGCGTTGGGCGAGTCAAAGGCAGCAAACCGCAGGTTCAAATACTGCCCGTAATAACAACTAAAAAAATAACGCGAAAACTCGTTTTCTCTTTCGGCGGCTGTCCTCTCAGCAGGAAATATCAAACCTCTGAGAGTAAAATTGCCTATGATAAAGCTCCCAACCTTCCGTTCGGAACCGGCATAAAACTGTAGGTCCCTTCTACGCGCGTACAAATTCACACGAACAACACGGGTGTTTGCGGGAAGCTAGGCCTTAGTCTCGCGTAAGCGGGCTGTCATGCCAGTCAATTATTATTTTAATTATTATTGCAGAACGGCATAGCTATTGTTTCCTTGCAGTCTGTCAAGGGGTGATAGACGTGATTTGATAGGGGTGATATTCTGTGATTGTGGACAACGGGCAGTAGCCTATTTAGTGGTACCACTTATGACCACTTATGCCAACAGTATAGCGCACGAGCCAATCGACAAGACCAACGTACATCAATCGGTGCGCACGCCACTTTGTTTACATTTTGCAAGTGTCAAGTGTCGCATGCACAAGAACGCCGGCGTCACTCAAGTGGCCTGCACTTGCACAAGCGACACATGTCACAACACATGTGGGCACTTGCACCGATCGCGCATTGCAATACGACCCGACCTACCACAGGTCGACGCAGAGCGTTGGCCCACTTAGGGAAAATGCCGCGTCGTCAGAATTGACCCGCGCCGTGATTGGCTCGATGCTCATCGACTGGAAATGGAAGGAGGAGCACTGGAATTGCCCCTCCGCACAACCGTTGTAAATTTTAGTATATAAGACCTTGTTTTTCAAAATAAAGATCAGCTTTATGACATGAGGCAAACTGTTCGTTTCCTTCACTGAAATACTGCTCATAACGTCGGCTTTTTAGCCACTTGTAACTGGCGCGGCTCGCCCTAATAATAAGCCAACCCGTACTGCAAATCACGTACTTAGACAAAAATCCTCTACACGTACTGCCAATCGCCACTTAGAAAAAATCCTCTACATGGCGATCCTGCCCAACGTCGAACACAGATCACAGTAACACCGATCCTGCCGACTACGATCCTGTAGACCACATCCTGCCGACCAAACCTGCAACAGGCTAACCCACCGATTTCACCAACACCCGCCGATTTCAACAATTCCAATGCCCCAACCAGCACCAACGTCAGCAACCTACAAAGATCCAGCCCCAAAGATGCACGAACCAGTCCAACCAGCGTTTGCAACAAAAATATTTAGCTACAACCTAAGTGATGACAACGTACTGGGACTAATAGGCGTTGAGTATGTAATCAAAATACTTAAAGGCCCTGGTGACATATATGCGAGGTTCGAGTGTGGGTTATGCGAACTTATTTCGGATGAGCATGGTATGCAAGATCATTTGATGGGCTACAATCACCGCCTGAACTTTTGCGAAAAGCACTTCCCGACTGCCATACGGCAACACCGACAATATATCGGAAAAATTCCTGAGGAAGATATTCAGAGAGTTATGATACAAATTTTGAAGAAATTTGCCGTGGCTATTGAGATGCATCATGGCCGAGATCTGCCGTACGAATGCATGGAGCGCGATTTTAATATCAATCGTTACGAGATTCTTTCAAAAGTATTTTCATTTCGCCATGCCTCTGAACAATATGGCCCTACTTTTACGCATATAGTAAACTCAAGAGACGTTGACCAGCTAACTGTAACAAGACCTATCCTTGCTACCCAGAAATCTTTGAATGAAACTATCTAACGAAATATACATTTACAATTATTTTCATAATTTTACAATACAAAAATAAAAACAAAAAAAATAATAAATAAATAACAAATAAAAATAATAAATAAATAAATATGTACACAAGATATTACTTATTCTTATTCATTATTATAACAACACTTATAACATCGAACCCAACAAACACACCCGAAAACATTTGCAACTTGTTATTACATTACATTATACATTAAGAACAAAAAAAAAAAAAACAAAAAACAAAAACACGACCTCAAGATACCCTCAAACAAATCCTAGAACTAAGTGGACTCAACTCAGGAGCATTCCTCTATACTACTTGTTCATTAAAACACCACAACGAAAATTTTAATAAAGTTCTTGACCGCCTACGACAGTACAACTTGAAATTAAATGCAAGCAAATGCCAATTTCTAAAACCAGAAGTAATCTACTTAGGCCACTATGTCACAGACAAAGGCATCAGAACAGATCCAACAAAATGCGAAGCAGTACTAAAATATCCAACACCAACGAATACTGATGAAGTCCGTCGATTTGTAGCATTTTGCAACTACTACAGACGTTTCATACCAGAATTCGCATCAATAGTAAAATGTTTAAACTCTCTCCTTAAGAAAGGCACACCTTTTATTTGGTCAGACGAGTGTAAAACAGCTTTTGAGACATTAAAACAGAAATTAACCAACACACCGGTATCAGACCATACCTCTACGGGAGAAAATTCATCGTAGTCACCGACCATAGACCACTAACATCTCTGTTTTCACACAAGAACCCATCATCAAAAATGACAAGAATTAGATTAGACCTATCTGATTATGACTTCGAAATTATAACAAGGAAAAATCAACACAAATGCAGATACTTTATGACGCATAAAAATCGACAGCGACACACTAAAAGCAATGACTCCAACACATGAAGATAACGCAAATGACGGCAAACAAAAAGAAATACTGGCAATTACAAGGAGCATGGCAGCAAAACTAAGAGCAAAAAACAAAAAAAAAAAAAAAAGATACTACAATATATGAAAATGTAATGCGCAATGAAGAAAATGAGAATATTAGTGAAGATTAGTGAAGATTATGGTACCGGAACACGCGACAATAGGAAGGACATATCTCAGGAGCCCGATCAACTCTACATATGGGAATGTACCTCTATGAACGACGTGAAGAATACGAAGAAATTGAAAACTGAAATAAAAGAAAAGCATCGGCCGATGATATATATTGATAATTATGAAGTGCACGTGACTTGTAGCGATGACCCTTTGGAACTAGATCCAATGTTGGAGAAACTACATAGTTCACTAAAGAAACTGCAGATAAAGGAGCTAGCCCTTTGCAGAGAAAATTTTACATTTGAGAACATTACGATGAATGCATTCAAGAAGAGATATAATGAAGTAAATAAAGATAAATGCTCGCCTACAAAAACACTTATATACAACGCTCCACGGCATATTCAAAGCAAATTGCAACAATACAAACTAATTGATGACCCTACAAGGAATGCCTAACCGAAACTCCAGAAAAAAGTTCAAAATTTGTCTAAAAACTAACACATGCATAAAAATGTCCCAAATCTCACTAACACATTCAAATCTGCATTTCACATTTTGGGATTTTTTCCAGTAAGTGGGAATGAAAGAATATATTTGCATTAGTACCTTCCATATTCTCTGTATGAAAGAGTGAGATCACGATATAAACGTGGCGTGCCACTTGATTTTATGCCCAAAATGTCGTAGTTCACGCGAAGACTTCAACTGGTACGTCAGGCAAGCGTCCGCTGACGAATTTATTTTTGTGGAACGTTTTGAAGGTAATAAAATATTTACTTGACTAAAAAATAACATTAAATTGAATTATTATTTCATGATTGTTCTATATAGATCTTTTCCGAAGCATGGATATGGATAATTCAACAAAAGAACCCTGGAGGCTAAAACCAAAGGCGCCGGAAGAAATGTTGTGTTTTTTTTGTGTGTCTTTCTCGCTTTTCCTCTTTGTATTTCTTTTTTATGATAGCCAAATAAATTTTTTTAAACTAATCGTCCAAATAGTTTTAATGTATATTTACGTAATGACTATCAGGTACATCTAACCGACAAACCGGTTAGACCTATCTGGTAGACATACCGAATCGTACGTTATGTCTACCAGATAGGTATGACCGGTTTGTCGGTTAGACGTAACTGATTGTTACGGTAGACATACCGATTCATACGTTATGCCTACCAGATAGGTCTGACCGGTTTGTCGGTTAGACGTAACTGAATGGTACATGCGAGACTCCATGTGAGTAAGCGAGGCAGCTGTACGTTTGCCAAGGTTTCAGAGTGCATGCGTTAGAAGGTGATATCAAATCACACGGACACAAAATCAAGTCACACGTACACAAAAGGACTAGTCAGATTTTTCACACTGCTAGAAAAAATCTGACTAGAAATATAACCGATATGTTGGTTATGTATACCGGTTATATAACTAGTCATATGACCGGTAGTCTCCTTGTAGGGGAATATCATAACGCCAGTACAGACGGACAAACAACGATACACATGGAAGAACATGAGACAAATGGTAAAAGAGTTCGTCAACAATTGCCTGACCTACTGCAAGAATAAAACAATTAGACACACCAAAGAAGCACTGACCAAAACAGACACACCAGTAACAAGTTTTGAAACAATAACAATTGACACAGTCGGACCGTTACGTATACCAAACGGATACCGATACATACTGACAATGCAATGTGCCCTTACGACATTCGTCATAGCACGCCCGATAGAAACAAAAGACCGATCTACACTCACACAAACACTACACGTTACGCCTACGTACAGTAATAGATATTAATGGAAAACACCAAGAATTACATAACAACAATCTAAAAAATACTTAGGAGACAAACATTAAATATAAAGACTAAATATAGACATTAATCTAAGACAACAAAAAAAAATACACTCTAAGAAAACATACAATTATTATAAATTAACTAAATAACCAATACGCTATCAACAAAATCAAACTCGTTTTATAAGATAAACATCATATTGTAAATTTATTTGTTAACAGCTACTACAACATTGTGAAGCAATTCCAATGCCCCCCCCCCCCCGAGATTCTAAGAATTATTCCAAGGAATAATTCTTCGCTTAAGGGTAAGGGTGTAGTGGTACCGCGTGACCACTTATGCCAACAGTATAGCGCACGAGCCAATCGACAAGACCAACGTACATCAATCGGTGCGCACGCCACTTTGTTTACATTTTGCAAGTGTCAAGTGTCGCATGCACAAGAACGCCGGCGTCACTCAAGTGGCCTGCACTTGCACAAGCGACACATGTCACAACACATGTGGGCACTTGCACCGATCGCGCATTGCAATACGACCCGACCTACCACAGGTCGACGCAGAGCGTTGGCCCACTTAGGGAAAATGCCGCGTCGTCAGAATTGACCCGCGCCGTGATTGGCTCGATGCTCATCGACTGGAAATGGAAGGAGGAGCACTGGAATTGCCCCTCCGCACAACCGTTGTAAATTTTAGTATATAAGACCTTGTTTTTCAAAATAAAGATCAGCTTTATGACATGAGGCAAACTGTTCGTTTCCTTCACTGAAATACTGCTCATAACGTCGGCTTTTTAGCCACTTGTAACTGGCGCGGCTCGCCCTAATAATAAGCCAACCCGTACTGCAAATCACGTACTTAGACAAAAATCCTCTACACGTACTGCCAATCGCCACTTAGAAAAAATCCTCTACACCTAATTCTACTACAAATTTTCATAATTTTTGGATACTTAATTATACGGTAGTTATTATACAGTTATATAGTTATTATCTTGCAAAATTTTGAGTTTGGAAATACTTCATATGCTATTTATATTAACGTTTCCTAAGTGCAAGGATAATTGGGTTAATTATATTTGCATTCCCTAGAGTTACTGCGTAAATAATAATCTCGATTCTGTCAGCATTCCTCTATTCCTGGCTGTAAGCAGTTCCAACAGGTTACCCTCGTTCACGTCCCTTAGTTGTTTAGTCTTTGGGTCAATTCGTTTATATTCATTTGTATTTCCGTGTTTAATGACCATTTGCCGTTCATTCGCCTCTATGAGGGCTTGTTCCTTGGTCGATGCGTCATTAAAGTCGTCGAAGTCCGGGGTCCCTGCAATGTACTTCAACATTGTGCCCAGGAAATTAATGCTGCGGGCTTGCCGTGTCAGATGAAAGGTCGGTTGATGATTGATTCGTTGTTCTGTAAATGTACATTTTTGATAGAAAAAATTAAAACCAAAACATGGATTCAATTACGTGAATGACTAACAGCAAAAATTATAGAACATAAAGAGTGTGCATCACGTACAAGCAAATATTTTAATGCGGGTGCTGATATCGCCACCCGTCTTCACGATACGGGGGGTAGGCAACAAGTGGGAGGAAAGCTTGAAATGAGAGCACAATGCTCTGAGTGCAAATCATAGCAAGACGAAAGCTGCGTCTGTGCTCATTCGTTCATTCTCGCACAATTGTGCGAAGAGGAAGATGACGATGGGATGTTGTTGTTGTTATTGCGATGGCGAAAAGCTGAAATTGTAAAACGATTTCTGTTTTCTGGCTGGCTTTTGTTCTTCTTCTATAAGCCTGCAGGGCGTCTCATATTATTCCTGAACTCACTGCCGACTGTAGTGTGCACAAATTCATAGAAAAGAAAATAAAATGTGGCTTGCATGGCGACCTATATGATCGCTACAAGCAATAACAAATAAGTAATAAGTAATCAACAAAGACAATTAAATAAAAAGGGGCTTTGGAAAGAAAGGAAGACGTTTTTATTAGCCCGTAATAATTTTCCGCCCCGTTCTTTGGAACTTTTTTACGGCCCACATTTAATGCTTGTTTAAAAGAACTAAAATAAGAAAATCGAATATTGTAAATTGATGGTCACATCATTCGCCATGGAACCATTCAGGTGTAGAACCTAAATAACATTTTTCTTATGACAAAATACTTGTCTTATTATTAATTTCTTTATTTAGTAGAAAGTCAATAGACCTATTAAATTATGTTTTTCCCATGATTTGTCCGTTAGATTTCGATTTTCAAAAAAACGAAATTAAAACACGTATCTAATTATTTTTGATTTCAAGTGTTTTTACGAATTTTGTTCGAATCAGTTAATTTTTTATCGTAGTTTTCCCATATTCTCAAAATTGTAATCAACCATGTGAAAATATAAACAAATAATTTTACTTCGAACTCGCCACGTAAGAATATTTGTAAACATTTTAAATTGGGATCAAATCAAAATCCCAAATTCAATCAAATCAAACTTTTAAATCGATCGCAACGCACCATTGGCCAGAAAAATACCATAACACCACAAAGATTCGATTGATGGTGACATGACAGCAAATTGTGCAGCAAAACCAATCGGCAACACAAAAAAGCATACACACAATAAACGACAACAACAAAAACATTAGCGAATCCCGAATCCTCTTCGTTGAAACGACGATGACGATGCTTTGGTTCGTTGTTTGCTCTTCGCTTGCGCTTCGACGAACAAGTAGTGTGCTTACTTAATTTTTCATTTTCACTAGAATGGCAAAATATAGGAGCAGACATTACCAAAAATTTAATAAATCAATGCCTACAAGACCCAACGAAGTATTCAAGAGAATGGACTATGCTACAAAGTATTAATTATGCCATAACATAATGTTTCTTTAGTTTATGTGTAAGTGTACCAATACTTTTGTCCATGCCAAAACCGACTATGAAATACATTCTTCTTTATTTTTTCTAAATATAAGAAGTAGTATGTAAATTTTGTATGCCCTGCAATGAAGGTGATATAAATGCATAAGTTGACATTTAAAATTAATGAATTTTATGTTTTGTTTATCTGAAATTTGCTGTTTTATTGAACAATCGTTGCTGTGTCAATACTATTGTCCGTCCGAAAGAAAAGACTCGGACTCACAAATTTCAGCAGCAGGTAAAACTTCGCGTGGTAAAACTTCGTCCCGTCCAAGCGCATTGTCATCTCCATGCGATATCCTAAAAAACTAAACGTTACTAAAAAATAAAGGCAAAAATTATTCAACTTTTTTAGAAATTTTTCCATTTTAATTGCACCTGCCGCCAAAACAATTGTCAAACTGTCAACTATTTGTAGTGCACTGCTTTCGAAATGATGAGAGTGTTACCACATAAGTTTTTTTTTTGCACATTTTCACTTATAATGTTCAATGCAGCCCTAACATAAATTTTACAACATAAAGCTCTAATTTACTTGGAGTAATAGGTTGGTTAATAGAAAAATGTATGTTCCACAAAAATGTGGTAGATTTTAAGCCCTCCGTGGTAGATGTGGTAGAAACTTGATTTTAAAAATAAATGTGGTAGATCTACCCCATATGTAGTAGAAGTAAGCACACTGCAAACAAGATCAATAAACATGCATGCAAAAAATGAGCGATCACTACGCCACAACAACCACCATTTCAATATACACGAGCGGAGCCGTTGCGAAAAACAACATTGCTTTTTGCTGTTGTCAAACGCAGTGTTTGCGTTCTCGCAAACTGTTGAGCGGGAGCAAATTTCCAACAACCTATGCCTCCGCTCCGCCGACAGCCCCCGTGGCTCAGTTGGTTAGTGCGTTGGACCGCGAGTCGAAGGCAGCGGCAAAGTAAAACCTAAGTAGCGCCACTCTTTGACAACCAGACGTCGATTCTGTATGACAAGAACTGTTAAATTGTTGTTGTTCACGTATAAAATTGAAATCGTGGTGAATAAGTACAGAATGTGGCAGTACAGCGTGCACATGAAAATTGCTGAAAAAACTGCGGTTTACATAAATTCCTTAAATGTAATTTAACACGATTTTACATAAGAAGCGCTGATATTTTATATTGCTATCACCAGGGAAAAGAAAGTTAAACGAAATTCTCATAAATTTGTTGATTTTCCGCAAAATTTATGAACAAATTTTAAATTATTTTGTTGGCTCAAAAACAACTCTGGCTGGACATATATATTCACCACAAATAATTGTGGTACTGAAATTTGAAATTAAATTTAAAATTTTACTTAGAACTGGAATTGGTACATGATGAAATAATTTCAACAAGGGGCAAGGTATGATGTACCAGAGGCTACAGCGGCTACATAGCCCACGTGTGCCTAAGACCGTCCATATGTGACGAAGAGTCACATCCTGCTCGAGGTGCCCCTGCTTTTACCGAAAATGGGGGTTCTAGAGAGGACAACTGTGCTTATGGGATGAATAGCACTACGTAATTGTGTCTTCGAACGGTGGCCTCCAGATACCTGGCGACCTCTGGTTGTATTTTCGCCTTCCCGAGGTAATGGGGGCTATGCCTCGGGTGACTTCCTTTCCCCTACACTCGTGGGACCAAGTATGGACCGATTTATTATTAAGGATCAGGCAGCAGTGCCTATAAATAACCAGGTCGATGACCTTACGCTTGCTAACAGGGCTTCAGGTCCTAAAAGCAGCGTAACCCCTATGGATGTCAATGATGCGTTTATCCCAACAGACGAGGAGGACGCTTTACTCGCCTCCCAACATCTGACACAGATCAGAGCCGCTTCAGACAAAACTCGGCTGTCAGGAGCCGGACGAAAGCGTTTGAAAATCCTCTTGGACAGAGGTTTTGATATAGTCGAGGCTAGAAAGTTAGCGCTTAAACAGCTCAAAGAGACTCGACTGTCGCCACCGAAGTCCAAATCGCACAATAAGAGAGTTCGGTCAGACAGCTCTACGCCAAAGACGAACTCTCCTAAGAGAGTTGCTGGCTCTGCTGCTCGCGGTTCTGCCGCCCCGCCTCCTCTACGGAAAGCCAGGCTATTGATCCTGCTGGATCATCGGAGCAGCACAAAGCGTCCTACAATCAGGCTGCGTCTAGTGTGCGCCTAGGCGTCGTACCGCCTGACTTTCCGGCGTCCATTTGGACAACGGAATAACTAAGGCTGCTCCAATCCAGCATCCTGGACAAGATCGTACAGCAGAGGAAGGGCTCTATTAAGCCCAAGTTCGCTGGCTGTACCTTCCGCCCAGGATGGATCACCTTTGGCTGTGTTGACAGCGCCACGGTTTAATGGTTCAAGGCAACTGTGCCCGCACTTCAGCCGTGGAAGGACGCCGTCTTAAAAGTGGTCACAGAGGCAGAAGTGCCTCGGCCTCAAATTTTTGTGGGCTACTTTCCTGGACAGGAAACCACGTCCACCGACCACATCCTCCACACCGAAATTGTAAAACGATTTCTGTTTTCTGGCTGGCTTTTGTTCTTCTTCTATAAGCCTGCAGGGCGTCTCATATTATTCCTGAACTCACTGCCGACTGTAGTGTACACAAATTCATAGAAAAGAAAATAAAATGTGGCTTGCATGGCGACCTATATGATCGCTACAAGCAATAACAAATAAGTAATAAGTAATCAACAAAGACAATTAAATAAAAAGGGGATTTGGAAAGAAAGGAAGACGTTTTTATTAGCCCGTAATAATTTTCCGTCCCGTTCTTTGGAACTTTTTTACGGCCCACATTTAATGCTTGTTTAAAAGAACTAAAATAAGAAAATCTAATATTGTAAATTGATGGTCACATCATTCGCCATGGAACCATTCAGGTGTAGAACCTAAATACAATTTTTCTTATGACAAAATACTTGTCTTATTATTAATTTCTTTATTTAGTGCTTTAGTAGTGCTTTCGCCCTATAGAAAGTCAATAGACCTATTAAATTATGTTTTTCCCTTGATTTGTCCGTTAGATTTCGATTTTCAAAAAACGAAATTAAAACACGTATCTAATTATTTTTGATTTCAAGTGTTTTTACGAATTTTGTTCGAATCAGTTAATTTTGTATCGTAGTTTTCCCATATTCTCAAAATTGTAATCAACCATGTGAAAATATTGTAACGATGAGACAGTCTGTCGCTATGCAAAGCAACCCTGCCGCTACGTGCCGTGCTATAACCCAATCTGGCAACGATGGCCGCGATAGTAACTTTCAGTCCAATCTGGCAGCGATGGCCGCGATAATAACTTTTAGTCCAACCTGGCAATGATGGAAACTTTAAGTCCACCCCGGAATGTCCGGGAACGATCTGCGCGATGGCCTGAGAGGTATAAAAGGCAGCCGGATGCGGCGCAGCGAGTCAGTCTGGTTTTGACAAGTCAAGTTGCCACACGGAGTAATTAAGCAAATACTTAAGTGTACGAACAGTAAAGTGTAAAACTGTGAATAATAAAGTGACTGTTGGTTTATTTTATTGGCTGCGTTTAAGAAACTGACTGTGTTTTATTTTCAAACTGCACAATCCAGTGATACGTAACAGCCCACTAGACTTAGTATTCGTAACAATATAAACAAATAATTTTACTTCGAACTCGCCACGTAAGAATATTTGTAAACATTTTAAATTGGGATCAAATCAAAATCCCAAATTCAATCAAATCAAACTTTTAAATCGATCACAACGCACCATTGGCCAGAAAAGATTCGATTGATGGTGACATGACAGCAAATTGTGCAGCAAAACCAATCGGCAACACAAAAAAGCATACACACAATAAACGACAACAACAAAAACATTAGCGAATTCCGAATCATCTTCGTTGAAACGACGATGACGATGCTTTGGTTCGTTGTTTGCTCTTCGCTTGCGCTTCGACGAACAAGCAGTGTGCTTACTTAATTTTTCGTTTTCACTAGAATGGCAAAATATAGGAGCAGACATTACCAAAAATTTAATAAATCAATGCCTACAAGACCGAACGAAGTATTCAAGAGAATGGACTATGCTACAAAGTATTAATTATGCCATAACATAATGTTTCTTTAGTTTATGTGTAAGTGTACCAATACTTTTGTCCATGCCAAAACCGACTATGAAATACATTCTTCTTTATTTTTTCTAAATATAAGAAGTAGTATGTAAATTTTGTATGCCCTGCAATGAAGGTGATATAAATGCATAAGTTGACATTTAAAATTAATGAATTTTATGTTTTGTTTATCTGAAATTTGCTGTTTTATTGAACAATCGTTGCTGTGTCAATACTATTGTCCGTCCGAAAGAAAAGACTCGGACTCACAAATTTCAGCAGCAGGTAAAACTTCGCGTGGTAAAACTTCGTCCCGTCCAAGCGCATTGTCATCACCATGCAATATCCTAAAAATCTAAACGTTACTAAAAAATAAAGGCAAAAATTATTCAACTTTTTTAGAAATTTTTCCATTTTAATTGCACCTGCCGCCAAAACAATTGTCAAACTGTCAACTATTTGTAGTGCACTGCTTTCGAAATGATGAGAGTGTTACCACATAAGTTTTTTTTTGCACATTTTCACTTATAATGTTCAATGCAGCCCTAACATAAATTTTACAACATAAAGCTCTAATTTACTTGGAGTAATAGGTTGGTTAATAGAAAAATGTATGTTCCACAAAAATGAGGTAGATTTTAAGCCCTCCGTGGTAGATATGGTAGAAACTTGATTTTAAAAATAAATGTGGTAGATCTACCCCATATGTGGTAGAAGTAAGCCCACTGCAAACAAGATCAATAAACATGCATGCAAAAAATGAGCGATCACTACGCCACAACAACCACCATTTCAATATACACGAGCGGAGCCGTTGCGAAAAACAACATTGCTTTTTGCTGTTGTCAAACGCAGTGTTTGCGTTCTCGCAAACTGTTGAGCGGGAGCAAATTTCCAACAACCTATGCCTCCGCTCCGCCGACAGCCCCCGTGGCTCAGTTGGATAGTGCGTTGGACCGCGAGTCGAAGGCAGCGACAAAGTAAAACCTAAGTAGCGCCACTCTTTGACAACCAGACGTCGATTCTGTATGACAAGAACTGTTAAATTGTTGTTCTTCACGTATAAAATTGAAATCGTGGTGAATAAGTGCAGAATGTGGCAGTACAGCGTGCACATGAAAATTGCTGAAAAAACTGCGGTTTACATAAATTCCTTAAATGTAATTTCACACGATTTTACATAAGTAGCGCTGATATTTTATATTGCTATCACCAGGGAAAAGAAAGTTAAACGAAATTCTCATAAATTTGTTGATTTTGTGCAAAATTTATGAACAAATTTTAAATAATTTTGTTGGCTCAAAAACAACTCTGGCTGGACATATATATTCACCACAAATAATTGTGGTACTGAAATTTGAAATTGAATTTAAAATTTTACTTAGAACTGGAATTGGTACATGATGAAATAATTTCAACAAGGGGTAAGGTATGATGTACCAGAGGCTACAGCGGCTACATAGCCCACGTGTGCCTAAGACCGTCCATATGTGACGAAGAGTCACATCCTGCTCGAGGTGCCACTGCTTTTACCGAAAATGGCGGTTCTAAAGAGGACAACTCGATAAAACCCGTAATCCCAAGTGTTATCCGTACCGTGCTTATGGGATGAATAGCACTACGTAATTGTGTCTTCGAACGGTGGCCTCCAGATACCTGGCGACCTCTGGTTGTATTTTCGCCTTCCCGAGGTAATGGGGGCTATGCCTCGGGTGACTTCCTTTCCCCTACACTCGTGGGACCAAGTATGGACCGATTTATTATTAAGGATCAGGCAGCAGTGCCTATAAATAACCAGGTCGATGACCTTACGCTTGCTAACAGGGCTTCAGGTCCTAAAAGCAGCGTAACCCCTATGGATGTCAATGATGCGTTTATCCCAACAGACGAGGAGGACGCTTTACTCGCCTCCCAACATCTGACACAGATCAGAGCCGCTTCAGACAAAACTCGGCTGTCAGGAGCCGGACGAAAGCGTTTGAAAATCCTCTTCGACAGAGGTTTTGATATAGTCGAGGCTAGAAAGTTAGCGCTTAAACCGCTCAAAGAGACTCGACTGTCGCCACCGAAGTCCAAATCGCACAATAAGAGAGTTCGGTCAGACAGCTCTACGCCAAAGACGAACTCTCCTAAGACAGTTGCTGGCTCTGCTGCTCGCGGTTCTGCCGCCCCGCCTCCTCTACGGAAAGCCAGGCTATTGATCCTGCTGGATCATCGGAGCAGCACAAAGCGTCCTACAATCAGGCTGCGTCTAGTGTGCGCCTAGGCGTCATACCGCCTGACTTTCCGGCGTCCATTTGGACAACGGAACAACTAAGGCTGCTCCAATCCAGCATCCTGGACAAGATCGTACAGCAGAGGAAGGGCTCTATTAAGCCCAAGTTCGCTGGCTGTACCTTCCGCCCAGGATGGATCACCTTTGGCTGTGTTGACAGCGCCACGGTTTAATGGTTCAAGGCAACTGTGCCCGCACTTCAGCCGTGGAAGGACGCCGTCTTAAAAGTGGTCACAGAGGCAGAAGTGCCTCGGCCTCAAATTTTTGTGGGCTACTTTCCTGGACAGGAAACCACGCCCACCGACCACATCCTCCACACCGAAATTGTAAAACGATTTCTGTTTTCTGGCTAGCTTTTGTTCTTCTTCTATAAGCCTGCAGGGCGTCTCATATTATTCCTGAACTCACTGCCGACTGTAGTGTACACAAATTCATAGAAAAGAAAATAAAATGTGGCTTGCATGGCGACCTATATGATCGCTACAAGCAATAACAAATAAGTAATAAGTAATCAACAAAGACAATTAAATAAAAAGGGGATTTGGAAAGAAAGGAAGACGTTTTTATTAGCCCGTAATAATTTTCCGTCCCGTTCTTTGGAACTTTTTTACGGTCCACATTTAATGCTTGTTTAAAAGAACTAAAATAAGAAAATCTAATATTGTAAATTGATGGTCAGATCATTCGCCATGGAACCATTCAGGTGTAGAACCTAAATAACATTTTTCTTATGACAAAATACTTGTCTTATTATTAATTTCTTTATTTAGTGCTTTAGTAGTGCTTTCGCCCTATAGAAAGTCAATAGACCTATTAAATTATGTTTTTCCCTTGATTTGTCCGTTAGATTTCGATTTTCAAAAAAACGAAATTAAAACACGTATCTAATTATTTTTGATTTCAAGTGTTTTTACGAATTTTGTTCGAATCAGTTAATTTTGTATCGTAGTTTTCCCATATTCTCAAAATTGTAATCAACCATGTGAAAATATTGTAACGATGAGACAGTCTGTCGCTGTGCAAAGCAACCCTGCCGCTACGTGCCGTGCTATAACCCAATCTGGCAACGACGGCCGCGATAGTAACTTTCAGTCCAATCTGGCAGCGACGGCCGCGATAACTTTTAGTCCAACCTGGCAATGATGGAAACTTTAAGTCCACTCCGTAATGTCCGGGAACGATCTGCGCGATGGCCTGAGAGGTATAAAAGGCAGCCGGATGCGTCGCAGCGAGTCAGTCTGGTTTTGACAAGTCAAGTTGCCACACGGAGTAATTAAGCAAATACTTAAGTGTACGAACAGTAAAGTGTAAAACTGTGAATAATAAAGTGACTGTTGGTTTATTTTATTGGCTGCGTTTAAGAAACTGACTGTGTTTTATTTTCAAACTGCACAATCCAGTGATACGTAACAGCCCACTAGACTTAGTATTCGTAACAATATAAACAAATAATTTTACTTCGAACTCGCCACGTAAGAATATTTGTAAACATTTTAAATTGGGTTCAAATCAAAATCCCAAATTCAATCAAATCAAACTTTTAAATCGATCACAACGCACCATTGGCCAGAAAAATGCCATAACACCACAAAGATTCGATTGATGGTGACATGACAGCAAATTGTGCAGCAAAACCAATCGGCAACACAAAAAAGCATACACACAATAAACGACAACAACAAAAACATTAGCGAATCCCGAATCCTCTTCGTTGAAACGACGATGACGATGCTTTGGTTCGTTGTTTGCTCTTCGCTTGCGCTTCGACGAACAAGCAGTGTGCTTACTTAATTTTTCATTTTCACTAGAATGGCAAAATATAGGAGCAGACATTACCAAAAATTTAAAAAATCAATGCCTACAAGACCGAACGAAGTATTCAAGAGAATGGACTATGCTAATTAAAGTATTAATTATGCCATAACATAATGTTTCTTTAGTTTATGTGTAAGTGTACCAATACTTTTGTCCATGCCAAAACCGACTATGAAATACATTCTTCTTTATTTTTTCTAAATATAAGAAGTAGTATGTAAATTTTGTATGCCCTGCAATGAAGGTGATATAAATGCATAAGTTGACATTTAAAATTAATGAATTTTATGTTTTGTTTATCTGAAATTTGCTGTTTTATTGAACAATCGCTGCTGTGTCAATACTATTGTCCGTCCGAAAGAAAAGACTCGGACTCACAAATTTCAGCAGCAGGTAAAACTTCGCGTGGTAAAACTTCGTCCCGTCCAAGCGCATTGTCATCACCATGCGATATCCTAAAAAACTAAACGTTACTAAAAAATAAAGGCAAAAATTATTCAACTTTTTTAGAAATTTTTCCATTTTAATTGCACCTGCCGCCAAAACAATTGTCAAACTGTCAACTATTTGTAGTGCACTGCTTTCGAAATGATGAGAGTGTTACCACATAAGTTTTTTTTTGCACATTTTCACTTATAATGTTCAATGCAGCCCTAACATCAATTTTACAACATAAAGCTCTAATTTACTTGGAGTAATAGGTTGGTTAATAGAAAAATTTATGTTCCACAAAAATGTGGTAGATTTTAAGCCCTCCGTGGTAGAAACTTGATTTTAAAAATAAATGCGGTAGATCTACCCCATATGTGGTAGAAGTAAGCACACTGCAAACAAGCACTGCACTACGCCACAACAACCACCATTTCAATATACACGAGCGGAGCCGTTGCGAAAAACAACATTGCTTTTTGCTGTTGTCAAACGCAGTGTTTGCGTTCTCGCAAACTGTTGAGCGGGAGCAAATTTCCAACAACCTATGCCTCCGCTCCGCCGACAGCCCCCGTGGCTCAGTTGGTTAGTGCGTTGGACCGCGAGTCGAAGGCAGCGACAAAGTAAATCCTAAGTAGCGCCACTCTTTGACAACCAGACGTCGATTCTGTATGACAAGAACTGTTAAATTGTTGTTGTTCACGTATAAAATTGAAATCGTGGTGAATAAGTACAGAATGTGGCAGTACAGCGTGCACATGAAAATTGCTGAAAAAACTGCGGTTTACATAAATTCCTTAAATGTAATTTAACACGATTTTACATAAGAAGCGCTGATATTTTATATTGCTATCACCAGGGATAAGAAAGTTAAACGAAATTCTCATAAATTTGTTGATTTTCTGCAAAATTTATGAACAAATTTTAAATTATTTTGTTGGCTCAAAAACAACTCTGGCTGGATATATATATTCACCACAAATAATAGTGGTACTGAAATTTGAAATTAAATTTAAAATTTTACTTAGAACTGGAATTGGTACATGATGAAATAATTTCAACAAGGGGCAAGGTATGATGTACCAGAGGCTACAGCGGCTACATAGCCCACGAATTAAAAAGCGGTGGTGTTGCTTGGTTGAGCTCCAAATTGAGTCTGCTTTATTCTATTCATTAATTTCTCTGCTAAGCAGAGCGCCCACGCTTAAACATTACCCTAAGCCGCTGTCGCTGTTGCTGCAATTCCTGGTAAGCTGTCGTAAGCTTTTCTGCTGTGCTGCTGTTCTGCCTGTTCGAGATGTTTGTGCAGCTGCACCAGATCGCTTACATCGTTTTTGTTGTGTCAGCAATTTTGGTGGGAGCATAAGCGGTTGAGAAGTAGAGACCTCTCTCGACCGACAAAACTTTCACTCTATAGGACACTTATCTTGCCCGTGCTCCTCTATGGCGCTGAAGCATGGACAATGACACGAAACGACATAGCGGCCCTTGGAGTGTTCGAGAGGAAGGTGCTTCGCAAAATCTTCGGCCCTGTTCGGGTTGGTGACGACTATCGCATACGAACCAATAACGAGCTGTATGAGCTGTATAAGGACATGGACGTAGCGCAGCGAATTAACATCCAGCGGTTACGCTGGCTCGGTCATGTCTGCCGCATGGACGACGAAGCTCCGGCGAAAAAGGTATTCGATGCGATGGTTGGAGGTCGACGGCGAAGAGGGAGGCCGTGTCTCCGGTGGAAGGACCAAGTGGAAGAGGCCCTGGTATCTTTTGGTGTGACCAACTGGAGAAGGCGCGCGCGAAGCAGAGGCGCCTGGAGAGAAGTTTTGCGGCAGGCCGTAACCCGATAACGGGTTGTTATGGCCAGTTAAGTAAGTAAGTAAGTATAAGCGGTTGCATTCCTTAACTGCCTCCTTCGTTAGCTGAATCGTCCCGATTCAGGGATGAGTAGTAGCTGATTCTTTCCAGCAGGTGGTCGAAGGACACCGCCGGCTCCTGTATTGGCGCCTGTACGCTAACCTCAACTTTGTTCTTTTTATTTGTCCTACACTTCCATATGATTAATATTAATATTAATAGACTTACAATTAATATTAAACTGTAATTCATTACATTGCTTTTCTTGACTTCGTATTTAAGTTCTGTTATTTGATGAATGTTTTCAATATTTTTGAAGTGTAATTCTCCCATCGTCAAATTCTCCATGATTGTCATATTAATTAGTCTGACCGGGTTCGGTAACAGTTGTATTGCAAGAGGCTTACGATGTTTGTAGGTTACGTTATCAATTTCGACGTTACAATTTTCGAAGCGTATTAAATAATGTCCATTGATAGTGAAATTGTTAGCATTACAGTTGTGGTATACGCTTTGGTTTCTCGCATTGATTACATATACATGATTAGTATCTAATTCGATAACCTTTGTTTGATTATTATTTATATATTTGCAGTGCATTTTTCCTTTAAATAAGTTTTCAACACATTCGTCTTTGTATTCTTTTAACTCCGTCTTAAGGGTAGTCTTTTTATATGTGATATCTTTTAGCGATAAAATGTCATTTTCCTGAATGTAAATTTCTGCATTCTTAACATTAGGGATAGGTTGAACATAGATTGATTGGTAGGCTTCTTTGGTAAAACAAGGGATTTTAACTAATATTACAATATTTTCATTACTAGTGACAATTACAATTTTGGTCTTACTTAATTTTTCAAAAGTTATATTAAAGTTTACACTATCGTCATCTGTAATTATGTCTCTGCTTAGAAGGTTATTTTGACTTGTCATTAAGATTTCTTTGATTCTAATAGTGTTGGTTTCAATATACATTAGATTTTCCAAAAGTTTATTAGCCCACTTCTCTTTTGATAAATTTTGTAATTCTGCGTTAACTTTATTCACATTTTGAATCAATTCTTTGTAATGATGGTTTAGGTCAGCAGTGATGGTTTTAATTTCATTGTTAAACTTCTCGTTAATATTTCTCTGCAAGTTGATCTGTTCAATAGCATTGTGTGAGTTTGCCGTATTTATCAGTAATTTCTCCTCTATTTCGTCACGATCTTCATCGTCCATTGTGCCATAGAGATATTTTAACCCTGTTCCTAAAAAATTGAATAGTCCTCTTTTCTGAATCCTATGATGTGGGGTTAGCGTGTCTATCTGGATTCTAATGTGTTTTATTTTTGCCATCAAAAGTGGGTTAGGTTCTGCTTCTTTAAGTACTAGTGTTTCTAAATTGTTAACTTGTTCTCTATACATTGTTGTGTTAATTAAATAGGTAATCCTATCGTATCTTTCAATTAATTTGATTTCATTTAATTTTAGGAGTGAATATCCATTTCCGTGATTAAGGTCTATGATTTCTATCTGGGCTGTGATCAAAGGGATCGCCATACAGATTATGATGAGGTGCGTCGTTGTAAACCTAAAAGAATTTAAGATTTGATGTTATCTTTATGTATTTTCCTGTTTCTATTTTGGATTATTATCTTATTTCCTAAATCTTCTTTGACTACTTGTTTTTTATATCTAGGTTTTATCTTATTTTGATATTGGTTATCTTTTTCGTATATTATTTCATTTTCATTAAATGTCCGTGTTCGTCTACTTTTATTTCTGCTAGTTAGTGTCGTTGTTTGTGCATCCTTAAGTTTGCTAGATAAGTCACTATGTTTAATTTTATTATAAAGAACTTCGAAAGGTTTTTTATCTGTTACTGAATGTATTGTTTGATTATAGGAATGGGCTGCTCTAATTATTATTTCTATAGCATTTACTATTTCAAATTCCTCCTTAATGCATTTAGCAATTTCTATTATCTTTGAGTGTACTCTTTCTATTTGTCCGTTAGTTGTCGAATGTTTAGGGTCACAATATTTAATTTGTATTCTCATTCTTTCTGCAAAAGATTTAAATTGTGCTGAACTAAATCCTGGTTCGTTATCACAAGTTATACTTTTTACTTCTGGGAAGCTTTGTAATGCTTCCCGTACTTTATCTTGTAGTTTCGTTTTATCATCGATGTGCTTAATCACTAAAAATTTCGAGTATGCATCTATTAGAGTTAAGAATTTTAAGTTTAGTGCAAAGAATATGTCAATATGAATCTGTTCTCCCTCCTTATTTGGGATTGGCGCCTCGCCGATTGGGATTTGTTTAGGGTGTCTATCGTATTTGTTTTTATTACAGATATCGCAGTTTCTAATAAATTGTTTAAATTGTATTTTCATTTCAGGCCAGTAATAGTCTTTAAAAATTTGTTTGATATTTTCCTTATAATTCCTATGTGCTCTAGTATGGGTTTGTCTAATAATTTTCTCTTGGTCTTCTTCGTTGATTACATCCATCGCTACTATGTCTGTGTGGAAAATTTTCTTTAGTATTCTATTCCTTAATATTTGTTTTACTTCATATAGGTCTTCTAGATTGCAATTTATTCCCGTTAGTAGATTTTTATTTAATCGTTCTGTTACTATTTCTTTTAAAAAGTCTAAGTCTTTATATTTGATATGATGTCTAAATGAATTAAAACTTTTTGTTCTAAAATGGTCATTAGTATTATCCTTGTTTAATACTATTTGTTGTGGAAATGAATTTAGAGGTTTATTGATTGTTTTAATGTGAAAAATATCTAAGCTTTCTACTGAATGTGCAGTTTCTGTTAAATCATCGTTCTCTTTTTCTAAATTATTATTGTTTAAAAGCTGTCTAGAAAGGGCATCTGCTACGTGGTTTGTATTTCCTGGTTTATATATAATTTTAGGTGCATATTCTTCTATTAGTGCATGCCATCTTTTCATCTTGGCGTTGGGGTTTCTAGCTGATACTGCGAAAGCTAAAGGTTGATGGTCTGTGTGTATTTCTAAATCTGCTACTCCATACAGGTAATTTCTAAGATTTTTCAAGGCCCATACTATCGCGTATAATTCTTTTTCGTTAACTGCGTAATTTTGTTCTGTTTTATTTAGGGTTTTGGAAATAAACGTAATGGGCTTATTATCCTGCGAGAGCACTGCTCCTATGGCTTCATTTGACGCATCTGTTGTTAGAATAAATTTTTTATTAAAATTTGGTTGTGTTAATTCTACTTGTTGAATTAATTCATTTTTTAGTTTATCTACTGCGTTTAATGCTTCTTCATCTAATTCAATTATGACTTTTTTTGATTGATTTTGCGAAATTCTTCCGTTTTCTCCTGCTAAATATTTTGTTAACGGCTTCGTTATATGTGCATACTTGTGCACAAACTTCCTATAATAACCTGTCATTCCTAAGAAACTTCTTAGTTGTCTTAGTGTTTTTGGTACAGGGTAATTTTTTATTGTTTCAATTTTCTTTTCATCTGTTTTAATGACATGGGCTATTTGGTAGCCTAGAAATTCTACATTTGACTTGAAAAATTCTGATTTCTCAAGTGATATTTTCATATGTGCATCTTGCAATGTATTTATTATTTTGATTAAATGTTCATAGTGCTCATCAGCGTTGCTAGAGTAAACTATGATATCGTCTATATAGACATGACAAAATTTTCCCACGTATTGGCGAAGAATATTGTCCATAGCCCTTTGGAATATTGAGGGTGCATTCTTTAAACCAAAAGGCATGCGGACATATTCGTATTTGCCGTTATTTACCGAGAATGCCGTTTTTTCAATATCTTCTGGTTTCATCAATATTTGATGGAAACCCGATTCTAAATCGATTGTAGAGAAGACTTTTGCTTTTCCTAAATTTGAAAGTATTACATTGCAGTCTGGGATAGGATATTTATCTGCTATAGTTTTTTCGTTTAATTTTTTGTAATCAGTAACCATTCTCATTTTCTGCGTACCATCTTCGTTGGTACCTTTCTTGGGGACTACCCATATCGGCGAATTATAGGGACTTTTGCTTTCTCTTATAATATTTCCTTCTAACATTTTCTTTATTTCTTTATTAACAAATTCGTTAGCTGATAGTGGGTAAGGATATTGCTTACTCCAAATGGGACTGTCTGTAATCGTTCTAATTTCCGCGTTTACATCCGTTCTGAAGGGTAGAGACGTATCAATTTTTCCGTGTTCATTTAAAATTATATTTTTTATTTTCCTTATTTTGTCTACATCGTTTTGCTTTAAGTTATTTATTTGCCCTAGCTCATTTTCGTCAAGCGTATAGATTTTTTCTTTATGATTGTTAGTTGAGAGTGTATTATCTTCAAAATTCAGTTGTATTTTCGCTTTGCTTAGCAAATTCACTCCTATCAGCATATCACTTTGTAAATTGTCAATTTCATAAAATCGTGTTAGTTGATTAAAAATATGTGCATTATAACAATGGGTAATCGTTGTATAGCCATTTATTGTTTTTACGCGTTTGGCAATTTCTAATTGTTGTCTGTTCGGTAAAATGTTTGGTTTACAGTAACAATTTGTTGCTCCTGTGTCTATCAACACTTTTAATTTTCTGTTTGTTCCTCGTAATTGTCTGAATATGTAAGGTAGGGGGTTGCCTCGTCTAAAAAAGCATTCTCCTGTATATTATTAACTCTTTGTTGTTTCAATTGGGGTTGATGACTATTGGCTGATTCGAAACTTCTCTTTGGCGTTCGCTCTTATGTGTTATTAGATTGGAACGGTGGTCTAAAGGTATTCTGTCTAGATTGATGATTAGTCTGCAGTCTAAATTGGTCTGAACTATCTACTTCCATTGGTATTGGGTTTTGCCATCCAAAATTTCCATAATTGCTGTTTTGCTGAATGGGACGTTGACTAAAACGTAAGTTATTGGAATGTTGATTATAATAATTTTGTCTAGGGTAATCCCTGTTATTATTATTAACATTTCTATTATTATTCGCTTGTCTTCTATTCTGACTGAATTCATTAGCAAACTGCATTCTGATCTGGTTAGACTCCATTTCTTGCGCTTTAGCTAGTGCGTTTGGCAGGTCTAGTGGGTTAAGGGACATTAAAATGTTGTTCAATGGATGATTTAATCCTGTTATAAAAACCCTAAGTGCATCTGAACGATGTCTTTTATTATATTCTTTCGTTATTTCCGAGTTATTTCCGTAAGTCATGATAGTTTTGTTAATCATTAGTGTCAACTGTGAATTCACTTTGTTGTAATAATCTACTAAGTTTAAATTCGTTTGTCTAATTAGATTCAATTCTTGCTCTAATATATGCAGAGGACGTTTATCTGCATAGGCAAAGTCTAGACGGCTGATGATCGCGTCGAAATTAAGGACTGTGCCATGATTTGTTAAAGTATCATTGGCATCTTGTGTGATCTTATTTCTCAATATAGTTAATGCGGCAAAATATTTCCTACTTCCTTGAGCGTACAGTGACATTGTGTTCCTAGCTGCTTCTCTCCAACTCACATATCCCTGTCCGTTAAATTCAGGTAATGATTTTATGATATCTAGAGTTTCATTACAAAGAATTGTTTCCGTGATACTTTGTTTTTCAAATTCCGTAACACTATGCGTACTCGTCAAATCCCTTAGCTGTCTTTTTAGTTGGTTTAGTTCAGTTTTTAGGTCATGTGTCTGCACTGAAATAAGTCGTGCTAACGTTTCGTCATTAATATTTGTGGTCATTTTGTCACTTTACACTTTTATTATTATTACACTTCTTAACTTTATTATTACTACACTTCTTAAAATTAAGATTTGGTTTTACTTTTCTCCTTTGTTGCAGGATACTTGATGGTGTGATATCCGGTGGATACTTTTTGTCCTTTAGGGTCCTTATTCTCCAGATATCTTGACTGATGAGTCCCGAACTGTCCTCTTCAGAGTCCTCTTCAATACAAAGTTTGTTGATTGTTGGGCACGGCAAATATATGTTAACGCGTATTGCTTTATTTCTCCTTTTGTTGCAGGATACTTTTTATTGCAATATTAACTTCGAAATTACCGTGGTCCCTGCTCGGGCGCCAATTAAAAAGCGGTGGTGTTGCTTGGTTGAGCTCCAAATTGAGTCTGCTTTATTCTATTCATTAATTTCTCTGCTAAGCAGAGCGCCCACGCTTAAACATTACCCTAAGCCGCTGGTAGCCGCTGTCGCTGCTGCTGCAATTCCTGGTAAGCTGTCGTAAGCTTTTCTGCTGTGCTGCTGTTCTGCCTGTTCGAGATGTTTGTGCAGCTGCACCAGATCGCTTACATCGTTTTTGTTGTGTCAGCAATTTTGGTGGGAGCATAAGCGGTTGCATTCCTTAACTCCACGTGTGCCTAAGACCGTCCATATGTGACGAAGAGTCACATCCTGCTCGAGGTGCCCCTGCTTTTACCGAAAATTGCGGTTCTAGAGAGGACAACTCGATAAAACCCGTAATACCAAGTGTTATCCGTACCGTGCTTATGGGATGAATAGCACTACGTAATTGTGTCTTCGAACGGTGGCCTCCAGATACCTGGCGACCTCTGGTTGTATTTTCGCCTTCCCGAGGTAATGGGGGCTATGCCTCGGGTGACTTCCTTTCCCCTACACTCGTGGGACCAAGTATGGACCGATTTATTATTAAGGATCAGGCAGCAGTGCCTATAAATAACCAGGTCGATGACCTTACGCTTGCTAACAGGGCTTCAGGTCCTAAAAGCAGCGTAACCCCTATGGATGTCAATGATGCGTTTATCCCAACAGACGAGGAGGACGCTTTACTCGCCTCCCAACATCTGACACAGATCAGAGCCGCTTCAGACAAAACTCGGCTGTCAGGAGCCGGACGAAAGCGTTTGAAAATCCTCTTGGACAGAGGTGTTGATATAGTCGAGGCTAGAAAGTTAGCGCTTAAACCGCTCAAAGAGACTCGACTGTCGCCACCGAAGTCCAAATCGCACAATAAGAGAGTTCGGTCAGACAGCTCTACGCCAAAGACGAACTCTCCTAAGAGAGTTGCTGGCTCTGCTGCTCGCGGTTCTGCCGCCCCGCCTCCTCTACGGAAAGCCAGGCTATTGATTCTGCTGGATCATCGGAGCAGCACAAAGCGTCCTACAATCAGGCTGCGTCTAGTGTGCACCTAGGCGTCATACCGCCTGACTTTCCGGCGTCCATTTGGACAACGGAACAACTAAGGCTGCTCCAATCCAGCATCCTGGACAAGATCGTACAGCAGAGGAAGGGCTCTATTAAGCCCAAGTTCGCTGGCTGTACCTTCCGCCCAGGATGGATCACCTTTGGCTGTGTTGACAGCGCCATGGTTTAATGGTTCAAGGCAACTGTGCCCGCACTTCAGCCGTGGAAGGACGCCGTCTTAAAAGTGGTCACAGAGGCAGAAGTGCCTCGGCCTCAAAGTAGCGACAAAGTAAATCCTAAGTAGCGCCACTCTTTGACAACCAGACGTCGATTCTGTATGACAAGAACTGTTAAATTGTTGTTGTTCACGTATAAAATTGAAATCGTGGTGAATAAGTACAGAATGTGGCAGTACAGCGTGCTGAAAAAACTGCGGTTTACATAAATTCCTTAAATGTAATTTAACACGATTTTACATAAGAAGCGCTGATATTTTATATTGCTATCACCAGGGAAAAGAAAGTTAAACGAAATTCTCATAAATTTGTTGATTTTGTGCAAAATTTATGAACAAATTTTAAATAATTTTGTTGGCTCAAAAACAACTCTGGCTGGACATATATATTCACCACAAATAAGTGTGGTACTGAAATTTGAAATTAAATTTAAAATTTTACTTAGAACTGGAATTGGTACATGATGAAATAATTTCAACAAGGGGCAAGGTATGATGTACCAGAGGCTACATAGCCCACGTGTGCCTAAGACCGTCCATATGTGACGAAGAGTCACATCCTGCTCGAGGTGCCCCTGCTTTTACCGAAAATTACGGTTCTAGAGAGGACAACTCGAAAAAACCCGTAATCCCAAGTGTTATCCGTACCGTGCTTATGGGATGAATAGCACTACGTAATTGTGTCTTCGAACGGTGGCCTCCAGATACCTGGCGACCTCTGGTTGTATTTTCGCCTTCCCGAGGTAATGGGGGCTATGCCTCGGGTGACTTCCTTTCCCCTACACTCGTGGGACCAAGTATGGACCGATTTATTATTAAGGATCAGGCAGCAGTGCCTATAAATAACCAGGTCGATGACCTTACGCTTGCTAACAGGGCTTCAGGTCCTAAAAGCAGCGTAACCCCTATGGATGTCAATGATGCGTTTATCCCAACAGACGAGGAGGACGCTTTACTCGCCTCCCAACATCTGACACAGATCAGAGCCGCTTCAGACAAAACTCGGCTGTCAGGAGCCGGACGAAAGCGTTTGAAAATCCTCTTGGACAGAGGTTTTGATATAGTCGAGGCTAGAAAGTTAGCGCTTAAACAGCTCAAAGAGACTCGACTGTCGCCACCGAAGTCCAAATCGCACAATAAGAGAGTTCGGTCAGACAGCTCTACGCCAAAGACGAACTCTCCTAAGAGAGTTGCTGGCTCTGCTGCTCGCGGTTCTGCCGCCCCGCCTCCTCTACGGAAAGCCAGGCTATTGATCCTGCTGGATCATCGGAGCAGCACAAAGCGTCCTACAATCAGGCTGCGTCTAGTGTGCGCCTAGGCGTCGTACCGCCTGACTTTCCGGCGTCCATTTGGACAACGGAACAACTAAGGCTGCTCCAATCCAGCATCCTGGACAAGATCGTACAGCAGAGGAAGGGCTCTATTAAGCCCAAGTTCGCTGGCTGTACCTTCCGCCCAGGATGGATCACCTTTGGCTGTGTTGACAGCGCCACGGTTTAATGGTTCAAGGCGACTGTGCCCGCACTTCAGCCGTGGAAGGACGCCGTCTTAAAAGTGGTCACAGAGGCAGAAGTGCCTCGGCCTCAAATTTTTGTGGGCTACTTTCCTGGACAGGAAACCACGTCCACCGACCACATCCTCTACACCGAAATTGTAAAACGATTTCTGTTTTCTGGCTGGCTTTTGTTCTTCTTCTATAAGCCTGCAGGGCGTCTCATATTATTCCTGAACTCACTGCCGACTGTAGTGTACACAAATTCATAGAAAAGAAAATAAAATGTGGCTTGCATGGCGACCTATATGATCGCTACAAGCAATAACAAATAAGTAATAAGTAATCAACAAAGACAATTAAATAAAAAGGGGATTTGGAAAGAAAGGAAGACGTTTTTATTAGCCCGTAATAATTTTCCGTCCCGTTCTTTGGAACTTTTTTACGGCCCACATTTAATGCTTGTTTAAAAGAACTAAAATAAGAAAATCTAATATTGTAAATTGATGGTCACATCATTCGCCATGGAACCATTCAGGTGTAGAAGCTAAATACAATTTTTCTTATGACAAAATACTTGTCTTATTATTAATTTCTTTATTTAGTGCTTTAGTAGTTTCAGTTAGTTCAGTTAGTTTAGTAGTAGTTTAGTTTAGTAGTTTAGTTTCGCCGTATAGAAAGTCAATAGACCTATTAAATTATGTTTTTCCCTTGATTTGTCCGTTAGATTTCGATTTTCAAAAAAACGAAATTAAAACACGTATCTAATTATTTTTGATTTCAAGTGTTTTTACGAATTTTGTTCGAATCAGTTAATTTTTTATCGTAGTTTTCCCATATTCTCAAAATTGTAATCAACCATGTGAAAATGTAAACAAATAATTTTACTTCGAACTCGCCACGTAAGAATATTTGTAAACATTTTAAATTGGGATCAAATCAAAATCCCAAATTCAATCAAATCAAACTTTTAAATCGATCACAACGCACCATTGGCCAGAAAAATACCATAACACCACAAAGATTCGATTGATGGTGACATGACAGCAAATTGTGCAGCAAAACCAATTGGCAACACAAAAAAGCATACACACAATAAACGACAACAACAAAAACATTAGCGAATCCCGAATCCTCTTCGTTGAAACGACGATGACGATGCTTTGGTTCGTTGTTTGCTCTTCGCTTGCGCTTCGACGAACAAGTAGTGTGCTTACTTAATTTTTCATTTTCACTAGAATGGCAAAATATAGGAGCAGACATTACCAAAAATTTAATAAATCAATGCCTACAAGACCCAACGAAGTATTCAAGAGAATGGACTATGCTACAAAGTATTAATTATGCCATAACATAATGTTTCTTTAGTTTATGTGTAAGTGTACCAATACTTTTGTCCATGCCAAAACCGACTATGAAATACATTCTTCTTTATTTTTTCTAAATATAAGAAGTAGTATGTAAATTTTGTATGCCCTGCAATGAAGGTGATATAAATGCATAAGTTGACATTTAAAATTAATGAATTTTATGTTTTGTTTATCTGAAATTTGCTGTTTTATTGAACAATCGTTGCTGTGTCAATACTATTGTCCGTCACTGTATGTAGTAGACTCAGTGAAAGAAAAGACTCGGACTCACAAATTTCAGCAGCAGGTAAAACTTCGCGTGGTAAAACTTCGTCCCGTCCAAGCGCATTGTCATCACCATGCAATATCCTAAAAATCTAAACGTTACTAAAAAATAAAGGCAAAAATTATTCAACTTTTTTAGAAATTTTTCCATTTTAATTGCACATGCCGCCAAAACAATTGTCAAACTGTCAACTATTTGTAGTGCACTGCTTTCGAAATGATGAGAGTGTTACCACATAAGTTTTTTTTTGCACATTTTCACTTATAATGTTCAATGCAGCCCTAACATAAATTTTACAACATAAAGCTCTAATTTACTTGGAGTAATAGGTTGGTTAATAGAAAAATTTATGTTCCACAAAAATGTGGTAGATTTTAAGCCCTCCGTGGTAGAAACTTGATTTTAAAAATAAATGCGGTAGATCTACCCCATATGTGGTAGAAGTAAGCACACTGCAAACAAGATCAATAAACATGCATGCAAAAAATGAGCGATCACTACGCCACAACAACCACCATTTCAATATACACGAGCGGAGCCGTTGCGAAAAACAACATTGCTTTTTGCTGTTGTCAAACGCAGTGTTTGCGTTCTCGCAAACTGTTGAGCGGGAGCAAATTTCCAACAACCTATGCCTCCGCTCCGCCGACAGCCCCCGTGGCTCAGTTGGTTAGTGCGTTGGACCGCGAGTCGAAGGCAGCGACAAAGTAAATCCTAAGTAGCGCCACTCTTTGACAACCAGACGTCGATTCTGTATGACAAGAACTGTTAAATTGTTGTTGTTCACGTATAAAATTGAAATCGTGGTGAATAAGTACAGAATGTGGCAGTACAGCGTGCACATGAAAATTGCTGAAAAAACTGCGGTTTACATAAATTCCTTAAATGTAATTTAACACGATTTTACATAAGAAGCGCTGATATTTTATATTGCTATCACCAGGGAAAAGAAAGTTAAACGAAATTCTCATAAATTTGTTGATTTTCCGCAAAATTTATGAACAAATTTTAAATTATTTTGTTGGCTCAAAAACAACTCTGGCTGGACATATATATTCACCACAAATAAGTGTGGTACTGAAATTTGAAATTAAATTTAAAATTTTAGTTAGAACTGGAATTGGAATTTCAACAAGGGGCAAGGTATGATGTACCAGAGGCTACAGTGGCTACATAGCCCACGTGTGCCTAAGACCGTCCATATGTGACGAAGAGTCACATCCTGCTCGAGGTGCCCCTGCTTTTACCGAAAATGGCGGTTCTAGAGAGGACAACTCGATAAAACCCGTAATCCTAAGTGTTATCCGTACCGTGCTTATGGGATGAATAGCACTACGTAATTGTGTCTTCGAACGGTGGCCTCCAGATACCTGGCGACCTCTGGTTGTATTTTCGCCTTCCCGAGGTAATGGGGGCTATGCCTCGGGTGACTTCCTTTCCCCTACACTCGTGGGACCAAGTATGGACCGATTTATTATTAAGGATCAGGCAGCAGTGCCTATAAATAACCAGGTCGATGACCTTACGCTTGCTAACAGGGCTTCAGGTCCTAAAAGCAGCGTAACCCCTATGGATGTCAATGATGCGTTTATCCCAACAGACGAGGAGGACGCTTTACTCGCCTCCCAACATCTGACACAGATCAGAGCCGCTTCAGACAAAACTCGGCTGTCAGGAGCCGGACGAAAGCGTTTGAAAATCCTCTTGGACAGAGGTGTTGATATAGTCGAGGCTAGAAAGTTAGCGCTTAAACAGCTCAAAGAGACTCGACTGTCGCCACCGAAGTCCAAATCGCACAATAAGAGAGTTCGGTCAGACAGCTCTACGCCAAAGACGAACTCTCCTAAGAGAGTTGCTGGCTCTGCTGCTCGCGGTTCTGCCGCCCCGCCTCCTCTACGGAAAGCCAGGCTATTGATTCTGCTGGATCATCGGAGCAGCACAAAGCGTCCTACAATCAGGCTGCGTCTAGTGTGCACCTAGGCGTCATACCGCCTGACTTTCCGGCGTCCATTTGGACAACGGAACAACTAAGGCTGCTCCAATCCAGCATCCTGGACAAGATCGTACAGCAGAGGAAGGGCTCTATTAAGCCCAAGTTCGCTGGCTGTACCTTCCGCCCAGGATGGATCACATTTGGCTGTGTTGACAGCGCCATGGTTTAATGGTTCAAGGCAACTGTGCCCGCACTTCAGCCGTGGAAGGACGCCGTCTTAAAAGTGGTCACAGAGGCAGAAGTGCCTCGGCCTCAAATTTTTGTGGGCTACTTTCCTGGACAGCAAACCACGCCCACCGACCACATCCTCCACACCGAAATTGTAAAACGATTTCTGTTTTCTGGCTGGCTTTTGTTCTTCTTCTATAAGCCTGCAGGGCGTCTCATATTATTCCTGAACTCACTGCCGACTGTAGTGTACACAAATTCATAGAAAAGAAAATAAAATGTGGCTTGCATGGCGACCTATATGATCGCTACAAGCAATAACAAATAAGTAATAAGTAATCAACAAAGACAATTAAATAAAAAGGGGATTTGGAAAGAAAGTAAGACGTTTTTATTAGCCCGTAATAATTTTCCGTCCCGTTCTTTGGAACTTCTTTACGGCCCACATTTAATGCTTGTTTAAAAGAACTAAAATAAGAAAATCTAATATTGTAAATTGATGGTCACATCATTCGCCATGGAACCATTCAGGTGTAGAACCTAAATACAATTTTTCTTATGACAAAATACTTGTCTTATTATTAATTTCTTTATTTAGTAGAAAGTCAATAGACCTATTAAATTATGTTTTTCCCTTGATTTGTCCGTTAGATTTCGATTTTCAAAAAAACGAAATTAAAACACGTATCTAATTATTTTTGATTTCAAGTGTTTTTACGAATTTTGTTCGAATCAGTTAAGTTTTTATCGTAGTTTTCCCATATTCTCAAAATTGTAATCAACCATGTGAAAATATAAACAAATAATTTTACTTCGAACTCGCCACGTAAGAATATTTGTAAACATTTTAAATTGGGATCAAATCAAAATCCCAAATTCAATCAAATCAAACTTTTAAATCGATCACAACGCACCATTGGCCAGAAAAATGCCATAACACCACAAAGATTCGATTGATGGTGACATGACAGCAAATTGTGCAGCAAAACCAATCGGCAACACAAAAAAGCATACACACAATAAACGACAACAACAAAAACATTAGCGAATCCCGAATCATCTTCGTTGAAACGACGATGACGATGCTTTGGTTCGTTGTTTGCTCTTCGCTTGCGCTTCGACGAACAAGCAGTGTGCTTACTTAATTTTTCATTTTCACTAGAATGGCAAAATATAGGAGCAGACATTACCAAAAATTTAATAAATCAATGCCTACAAGACCGAACGAAGTATTCAAGAGAATGGACTATGCTACAAAGTATTAATAATGCCATAACATAATGTTTCTTTAGTTTATGTGTAAGTGTACCAATACTTTTGTCCATGCCAAAACCGACTATGAAATACATTCTTCTTTATTTTTTCTAAATATAAGAAGTAGTATGTAAATTTTGTATGCCCTGCAATGAAGGTGATATAAATGCATAAGTTGACATTTAAAATTAATGAATTTTATGTTTTGTTTATCTGAAATTTGCTGTTTTATTGAACAATCGTTGCTGTGTCAATACTATTGTCCGTCACTGTATGTAGTAGACTCAGTGAAAGAAAAGACTCGGACTCACAAATTTCAGCAGCAGGTAAAACTTCGCGTGGTAAAACTTCGTCCCTGTCCAAGCGCATTGTCATCACCATGCAATATCCTAAAAATCTAAACGTTACTAAAAAATAAAGGCAAAAATTATTCAACTTTTTTAGAAATTTTTTCATTTTAATTGCACCTGCCGCCAAAACAATTGTCAAACTGTCAACTATTTGTAGTGCACTGCTTTCGAAATGATGAGAGTGTTACCACATAAGTTTTTTTTTGCACATTTTCACTTATAATGTTCAATGCAGCCCTAACATAAATTTTACAACATAAAGCTCTAATTTACTTGGAGTAATAGGTTGGTTAATAGAAAAATTTATGTTCCACAAAAATGTGGTAGATTTTAAGCCCTCCGTGGTAGAAACTTGATTTTAAAAATAAATGTGGTAGATCTACCCCATATGTGGTAGAAGTAAGCCCACTGCAAACAAGATCAATAAACATGCACGCAAAAAATGAGCGATCACTACGCCACAACAACCACCATTTCAATATACACGAGCGGAGCCGTTGCGAAAAACAACATTGCTTTTTGCTGTTGTCAAACGCAGTGTTTGCGTTCTCGCAAACTGTTGAGCGGGAGCAAATTTCCAACAACCTATGCCTTCGCTCCGCCGACAGCCCCCGTGGCTCAGTTGGTTAGTGCGTTGGACCGCGAGTCGAAGGCAGCGACAAAGTAAATCCTAAGTAGCGCCACTCTTTGACAACCAGACGTCGATTCTGTATGACAAGAACTGTTAAATTGTTGTTGTTCACGTATAAAATTGAAATCGTGGTGAATAAGTACAGAATGTGGCAGTACAGCGTGCTGAAAAAACTACGGTTTACATAATGTAATTTAACACGATTTTACATAAGAAGCGCTGATATTTTATATTGCTATCACCAGGGAAAAGAAAGTTAAACGAAATTCTCATAAATTTGTTGATTTTCCGCAAAATTTATGAACAAATTTTAAATAATTTTGTTGGCTCAAAAACAACTCTGGCTGGACATATATATTCACCACAAATAATTGTGGTACTGAAATTTTAAATTGAATTTAAAATTTTACTTAGAACTGGAATTGGTACATGATGAAATAATTTCAACAAGGGGCAAGGTATGATGTACCAGAGGCTACAGCGGCTACATAGCCCACGTGTGCCTAAGACCGTCCATATGTGACGAAGAGTCACATCCTGCTCGAGGTGCCCCTGCTTTTACCGAAAATGGCGGTTCTAGAGAGGACAACTCGATAAAACCCGTAATCCCAAGTGTTATCCGTACCGTGCTTATGGGATGAATAGCACTACGTAATTGTGTCTTCGAACGGTGGCCTCCAGATACCTGGCGACCTCTGGTTGTATTTTCGCCTTCCCGAGGTAATGGGGGCTATGCCTCGGGTGACTTCCTTTCCCCTACACTCGTGGGACCAAGTATGGACCGATTTATTATTAAGGATCAGGCAGCAGTGCCTATAAATAACCAGGTCGATGACCTTACGCTTGCTAACAGGGCTTCAGGTCCTAAAAGCAGCGTAACCCCTATGGATGTCAATGATGCGTTTATCCCAACAGACGAGGAGGACGCTTTACTCGCCTCCCAACATCTGACACAGATCAGAGCCGCTTCAGACAAAACTCGGCTGTCAGGAGCCGGACGAAAGCGTTTGAAAATCCTCTTGGACAGAGGTTTTGATATAGTCGAGGCTAGAAAGTTAGCGCTTAAACCGCTCAAAGAGACTCGGCTGTCGCCACCGAAGTCCAAATCGCACAATAATAGAGTTCGGTCAGACAGCTCTACGCCAAAGACGAACTCTCCTAAGAGAGTTGCTGGCTCTGCTGCTCGCGGTTCTGCCGCCCCGCCTCCTCTACGGAAAGCCAGGCTATTGATCCTGCTGGATCATCGGAGCAGCACAAAGCGTCCTACAATCAGGCTGCGTCTAGTGTGCGCCTAGGCGTCGTACCGCCTGACTTTCCGGCGTCCATTTGGACAACGGAACAACTAAGGCTGCTCCAATCCAGCATCCTGGACAAGATCGTACAGCAGAGGAAGGGCTCTATTAAGCCCAAGTTCGCTGGCTGTACCTTCCGCCCAGGATGGATCACCTTTGGCTGTGTTGACAGCGCCACGGTTTAATGGTTCAAGGCAACTGTGCCCGCACTTCAGCCGTGGAAGGACGCCGTCTTAAAAGTGGTCACAGAGGCAGAAGTGCCTCGGCCTCAAATTTTTGTGGGCTACTTTCCTGGACAGGAAACCACGTCCACCGACCACATCCTCCACACCGAAATTGTAAAACGATTTCTGTTTTCTGGCTGGCTTTTGTTCTTCTTCTATAAGCCTGCATGGCGTCTCATATTATTCCTGAACTCACTGCCGACTGTAGTGTACACAAATTCATAGAAAAGAAAATAAAATGTGGCTTGCATGGCGACCTATATGATCGCTACAAGCAATAACTAATAAGTAATAAGTAATCAACAAAGACAATTAAATAAAAAGGGGATTTGGAAAGAAAGGAAGACGTTTTTATTAGCCCGTAATAATTTTCCGTCCCGTTCTTTGGAACTTTTTTACGGCCCACATTTAATGCTTGTTTAAAAGAACTAAAATAAGAAAATCTAATATTGTAAATTGATGGTCACATCATTCGCCATGGAACCATTCAGGTGTAGAACCTAAATACAATTTTTCTTATGACAAAATACTTGTCTTATTATTAATTTCTTTATTTAGTGCTTTAGTAGTGCTTTCGCCCTATAGAAAGTCAATAGACCTATTAAATTATGTTTTTCCCTTGATTTGTCCGTTAGATTTCGATTTTCAAAAAAACGAAATTAAAACACGTATCTAATTATTTTTGATTTCAAGTGTTTTTACGAATTTTGTTCGAATCAGTTAATTTTTTATCGTAGTTTTCCCATATTCTCAAAATTGTAATCAACCATGTGAAAATATAAACAAATAATTTTACTTCGAACTCGCCACGTAAGAATATTTGTAAACATTTTAAATTGGGATCAAATCAAAATCCCAAATTCAATCAAATCAAACTTTTAAATCGGATCACAACGCACCATTGGCCAGAAAAATGCCATAACACCACAAAGATTCGATTGATGGTGACATGACAGCAAATTGTGCAGCAAAACCAATCGGCAACACAAAAAAGCATACACACAATAAACGACAACAACAAAAACATTAGCGAATCCCGAATCATCTTCGTTGAAACGACGATGACGATGCTTTGGTTCGTTGTTTGCTCTTCGCTTGCGCTTCGACGAACAAGCAGTGTGCTTACTTAATTTTTCATTTTCACTAGAATGGCAAAATATAGGAGCAGACATTACCAAAAATTTAAAAAATCAATGCCTACAAGACCGAACGAAGTATTCAAGAGAATGGACTATGCTAATTAAAGTATTAATTATGCCATAACATAATGTTTCTTTAGTTTATGTGTAGGTGTACCAATACTTTTGTCCATGCCAAAACCGACTATGAAATACATTCTTCTTTATTTTTTCTAAATATAAGAAGTAGTATGTAAATTTTGTATGCCCTGCAATGAAGGTGATATAAATGCATAAGTTGACATTTAAAATTAATGAATTTTATGTTTTGTTTATCTGAAATTTGCTGTTTTATTGAACAATCGTTGCTGTGTCAATACTATTGTCCGTCACTGTATGTAGTAGACTCAGTGAAAGAAAAGACTCGGACTCACAAATTTCAGCAGCAGGTAAAACTTCGCGTGGTAAAACTTCGTCCCGTCCAAGCGCATTGTCATCACCATGCAATATCTTAAAAATCTAAACGTTACTAAAAAATAAAGGCAAAAATTATTCAACTTTTTTAGAAATTTTTCCATTTTAATTGCACCTGCCGCCAAAACAATTGTCAAACTGTCAACTATTTGTAGTGCACTGCTTTCGAAATGATGAGAGTGTTACCACATAAGTTTTTTTTTTGCACATTTTCACTTATAATGTTCAATGCAGCCCTAACATAAATTTTACAACATAAAGCTCTAATTTACTTGGAGTAATAGGTTGGTTAATAGAAAAATGTATGTTCCACAAAAATGTGGTAGATTTTAAGCCCTCCGTGGTAGATGTGGTAGAAACTTGATTTTAAAAATAAATGTGGTAGATCTACCCCATATGTAGTAGAAGTAAGCACACTGCAAACAAGATCAATAAACATGCACGCAAAAAATGAGCGATCACTACGCCACAACAACCACCATTTCAATATACACGAGCGGAGCCGTTGCGAAAAACAACATTGCTTTTTGCTGTTGTCAAACGCAGTGTTTGCGTTCTCGCAAACTGTTGAGCGGGAGCAAATTTCCAACAACCTATGCCTCCGCTCCGCCGACAGCCCCCGTGGCTCAGTTGGTTAGTGCGTTGGACCGCGAGTCGAAGGCAGCGACAAAGTAAAACCTAAGTAGCGCCACTCTTTGACAACCAGACGTCGATTCTGTATGACAAGAACTGTTAAATTGTTGTTGTTCACGTATAAAATTGAAATCGTGGTGAATAAGTACAGAATGTGGCAGTACAGCGTGCACATGAAAATTGCTGAAAAAACTGCGGTTTACATAAATTCCTTAAATGTAATTTAACACGATTTTACATAAGAAGCGCTGATATTTTATGTTGCTATCACCAGGGAAAAGAAAGTTAAACGAAATTCTCATAAATTTGTTGATTTTCCGCAAAATTTATGAACAAATTTTAAATTATTTTGTTGGCTCAAAAACAACTCTGGCTGGACATTTATATTCACCACAAATAATTGTGGTACTGAAATTTGAAATTAAATTTAAAATTTTAGTTAGAACTGGAATTGGTACATGATGAAATAATTTCAACAAGGGGCAAGGTATGATGTACCAGAGGCTACAGTGGCTACATAGCCCACGTGTGCCTAAGACCGTCCATATGTGACGAAGAATCACATCCTGCTCGAGGTGCCCCTGCTTTTACCGAAAATGGCGGTTCTAGAGAGGACAACTCGATAAAACCCGTAATCCCAAGTGTTATCCGTACCGTGCTTATGGGATGAATAGCACTACGTAATTGTGTCTTCGAACGGTGGCCTCCAGATACCTGGCGACCTCTGGTTGTATTTTCGCCTTCCCGAGGTAATGGGGGCTATGCCTCGGGTGACTTCCTTTCCCCTACACTCGTGGGACCAAGTATGGACCGATTTATTATTAAGGATCAGGCAGCAGTGCCTATAAATAACCAGGTCGATGACCTTACGCTTGCTAACAAGGCTTCAGGTCCTAAAAGCAGCGTAACCCCTATGGATGTCAATGATGCGTTTATCCCAACAGACGAGGAGGACGCTTTACTCGCCTCCCAACATCTGACACAGATCAGAGCCTCTTCAGACAAAACTCGGCTGTCAGGAGCCGGGCGAAAGCGTTTGAAAATCCTCTTGGACAGAGGTTTTGAAATAGTCGAGGCTAGAAAGTTAGCGCTTAAACCGCTCAAAGAGACTCGACTGTCGCCACCGAAGTCCAAATCGCACAATAAGAGAGTTCGGTCAGACAGCTCTACGCCAAAGACGAACTCTCCTAAGAGAGTTGCTGGCTCTGCTGCTCGCGGTTCTGCCGCCCCGCCTCCTCTACGGAAAGCCAGGCTATTGATCCTGCTGGATCATCGGAGCAGCACAAAGCGTCCTACAATCAGGCTGCGTCTAGTGTGCGCCTAGGCGTCATACCGCCTGACTTTCCGGCGTCCATTTGGACAACAGAACAACTAAGGCTGCTCCAATCCAGCATCCTGGACAAGATCGTACAGCAGAGGAAGGGCTCTATTAAGCCCAAGTTCGCTGGCTGTACCTTCCGCCCAGGATGGATCACCTTTGGCTGTGTTGACAGCGCCACGGTTTAATGGTTCAAGGCAACTGTGCCCGCACTTCAGCCGTGGAAGGACGCCGTCTTAAAAGTGGTCACAGAGGCAGAAGTGCCTCGGCCTCAAATTTTTGTGGGCTACTTTCCTGGACAGCAAACCACGTTCACCGACCACATCCTCCACACCGAAATTGTAAAACGATTTCTGTTTTCTGGCTGGCTTTTGTTCTTCTTCTATAAGCCTGCAGGGCGTCTCATATTATTCCTGAACTCACTGCCGACTGTAGTGTACACAAATTCATAGAAAAGAAAATAAAATGTGGCTTGCATGGCGACCTATATGATCGCTACAAGCAATAACAAATAAGAAATAAGTAATCAACAAAGACAATTAAATAAAAAGGGGATTTGGAAAGAAAGTAAGACGTTTTTATTAGCCCGTAATAATTTTCCGTCCCGTTCTTTGGAACTGCTTTACGGCCCACATTTAATGCTTGTTTAAAAGAACTAAAATAAGAAAATCTAATATTGTAAATTGATGGTCACATCATTCGCCATGGAACCATTCAGGTGTAGAACCTAAATACAATTTTTCTTATGACAAAATACTTGTCTTATTATTAATTTCTTTATTTAGTGCTTTAGTAGTGCTTTCGCCCTATAGAAAGTCAATAGACCTATTAAATTATGTTTTTCCCTTGATTTGTCCGTTAGATTTCGATTTTCAAAAAAACGAAATTAAAACACGTATCTAATTATTTTTGATTTCAAGTGTTTTTACGAATTTTGTTCGAATCAGTTAATTTTTTATCGTAGTTTTCCCATATTCTCAAAATTGTAATCAACCATGTGAAAATATAAACAAATAATTTTACTTCGAACTCGCCACGTAAGAATATTTGTAAACATTTTAAATTGGGATCAAATCAAAATCCCAAATTCAATCAAATCAAACTTTTAAATCGATCACAACGCACCATTGGCCAGAAAAATGCCATAACACCACAAAGATTCGATTGATGGTGACATGACAGCAAATTGTGCAGCAAAACCAATCGGCAACACAAAAAAGCATACACACAATAAACGACAACAACAAAAACATTAGCGAATCCCGAATCATCTTCGTTGAAACGACGATGACGATGCTTTGGTTCGTTGTTTGCTCTTCGCTTGCGCTTCGACGAACAAGCAGTGTGCTTACTTAATTTTTCATTTTCACTAGAATGGCAAAATATAGGAGCAGACATTACCAAAAATTTAAAAAATCAATGCCTACAAGACCGAACGAAGTATTCAAGAGAATGGACTATGCTAATTAAAGTATTAATTATGCCATAACATAATGTTTCTTTAGTTTATGTGTAAGTGTACCAATACTTTTGTCCATGCCAAAACCGACTATGAAATACATTCTTCTTTATTTTTTCTAAATATAAGTAGTATATAAATTTTGTATGCCCTGCAATGAAGGTGATATAAATGCATAAGTTGACATTTAAAATTAATGAATTTTATGTTTTGTTTATCTGAAATTTGCTGTTTTATTGAACAATCGTTGCTGTGTCAATACTATTGTCCGTCACTGTATGTAGTAGACTCAGTGAAAGAAAAGACTCGGACTCACAAATTTCAGCAGCAGGTAAAACTTCGCGTGGTAAAACTTCGACCCGTCCAAGCGCATTGTCATCACCATGCGATATCCTAAAAAACTAAACGTTACTATAAAATAAAGGCAAAAATTATTCAACTTTTTTAGAAATTTTTCCATTTTAATTGCACATGCCGCCAAAACAATTGTCAAACTGTCAACTATTTGTAGTGCACTGCTTTCGAAATGATGAGAGTGTTACCACATAAGTTTTTTTTTGCACATTTTCACTTATAATGTTCAATGCAGCCCTAACATAAATTTTACAACATAAAGCTCTAATTTACTTGGAGTAATAGGTTGGTTAATAGAAAAATTTATGTTCCACAAAAATGTGGTAGATTTTAAGCCCTCCGTGGTAGAAACTTGATTTTAAAAATAAATGTGGTAGATCTACCCCATATGTGGTAGAAGTAAGCCCACTGCAAACAAGATCAATAAACATGCACGCAAAAAATGAGCGATCACTACGCCACAACAACCACCATTTCAATATACACGAGCGGAGCCGTTGCGAAAAACAACATTGCTTTTTGCTGTTGTCAAACACAGTGTTTGCGTTCTCGCAAACTGTTGAGCGGGAGCAAATTTCCAACAACCTATGCCTTCGCTCCGCCGACAGCCCCCGTGGCTCAGTTGGTTAGTGCGTTGGACCGCGAGTCGAAGGCAGCGACAAAGTAAATCCTAAGTAGCGCCACTCTTTGACAACCAGACGTCGATTCTGTATGACAAGAACTGTTAAATTGTTGTTGTTCACGTATAAAATTGAAATCGTGGTGAATAAGTACAGAATGTGGCAGTACAGCGTGCTGAAAAAACTGCGGTTTACATAAATTCCTTAAATGTAATTTAACACGATTTTACATAAGAAGCGCTGATATTTTATATTGCTATCACCAGGGAAAAGAAAGTTAAACGAAATTCTCATAAATTTGTTGATTTTCCGCAAAATTTATGAACAAATTTTAAATTATTTTGTTGGCTCAAAAACAACTCTGGCTGGACATATATATTCACCACAAATAATTGTGGTACTGAAATTTGAAATTAAATTTAAAATTTTACTTAGAACTGGAATTGGTACATGATGAAATAATTTCAACAAGGGGCAAGGTATGATGTACCAGAGGCTACAGCGGCTACATAGCCCACGTGTGCTTAAGACCGTCCATATGTGACGAAGAGTCACATCCTGCTCGAGGTGCCCCTGCTTTTACCGAAAATGGCGGTTCTAGAGAGGACAACTCGATAAAACCCGTAATCCCAAGTGTTATCCGTACCGTGCTTATGGGATGAATAGCACTACGTAATTGTGTCTTCGAACGGTGGCCTCCAGATACCTGGCGACCTCTGGTTGTATTTTCGCCTTCCCGAGGTAATGGGGGCTATGCCTCGGGTGACTTCCTTTCCCCTACACTCGTGGGACCAAGTATGGACCGATTTATTATTAAGGATCAGGCAGCAGTGCCTATAAATAACCAGGTCGATGACCTTACGCTTGCTAACAAGGCTTCAGGTCCTAAAAGCAGCGTAACCCCTATGGATGTAAATGATGCGTTTATCCCAACAGACGAGGAGGACGCTTTACTCGCCTCCCAACATCTGACACAGATCAGAGCCGCTTCAGACAAAACTCGGCTGTCAGGAGCCGGACGAAAGCGTTTGAAAATCCTCTTGGACAGAGGTTTTGATATAGTCGAGGCTAGAAAGTTAGCGCTTAAACCGCTCAAAGAGACTCGGCTGTCGCCACCGAAGTCCAAATCGCACAATAAGAGAGTTCGGTCAGACAGCTCTACGCCAAAGACGAACTCTCCTAAGAGAGTTGCTGGCTCTGCTGCTCGCGGTTCTGCCGCCCCGCCTCCTCTACGGAAAGCCAGGCTATTGATCCTGCTGGATCATCGGAGCAGCACAAAGCGTCCTACAATCAGGCTGCGTCTAGTGTGCGCCTAGGCGTCGTACCGCCTGACTTTCCGGCGTCCATTTGGACAACGGAACAACTAAGGCTGCTCCAATCCAGCATCCTGGACAAGATCGTACAGCAGAGGAAGGGCTCTATTAAGCCCAAGTTCGCTGGCTGTACCTTCCGCCCAGGATGGATCACCTTTGGCTGTGTTGACAGCGCCACGGTTTAATGGTTCAAGGCAACTGTGCCCGCACTTCAGCCGTGGAAGGACGCCGTCTTAAAAGTGGTCACAGAGGCAGAAGTGCCTCGGCCTCAAATTTTTGTGGGCTACTTTCCTGGACAGGAAACCACGTCCACCGACCACATCCTCTACACCGAAATTGTAAAACGATTTCTGTTTTCTGGCTGGCTTTTGTTCTTCTTCTATAAGCCTGCAGGGCGTCTCATATTATTCCTGAACTCACTGCCGACTGTAGTGTACACAAATTCATAGAAAAGAAAATAAAATGTGGCTTGCATGGCGACCTATATGATCGCTACAAGCAATAACAAATAAGTAATAAGTAATCAACAAAGACAATTAAATAAAAAGGGGATTTGGAAAGAAAGGAAGACGTTTTTATTAGCCCGTAATAATTTTCCGTCCCGTTCTTTGGAACTTTTTTACGGCCCACATTTAATGCTTGTTTAAAAGAACTAAAATAAGAAAATCTAATATTGTAAATTGATGGTCACATCATTCGCCATGGAACCATTCAGGTGTAGAAGCTAAATACAATTTTTCTTATGACAAAATACTTGTCTTATTATTAATTTCTTTATTTAGTGCTTTAGTAGTTTCAGTTAGTTCAGTTAGTTTAGTAGTAGTTTAGTTTAGTAGTTTAGTTTCGCCGTATAGAAAGTCAATAGACCTATTAAATTATGTTTTTCCCTTGATTTGTCCGTTAGATTTCGATTTTCAAAAAAACGAAATTAAAACACGTATCTAATTATTTTTGATTTCAAGTGTTTTTACGAATTTTGTTCGAATCAGTTAATTTTTTATCGTAGTTTTCCCATATTCTCAAAATTGTAATCAACCATGTGAAAATGTAAACAAATAATTTTACTTCGAACTCGCCACGTAAGAATATTTGTAAACATTTTAAATTGGGATCAAATCAAAATCCCAAATTCAATCAAATCAAACTTTTAAATCGATCACAACGCACCATTGGCCAGAAAAATACCATAACACCACAAAGATTCGATTGATGGTGACATGACAGCAAATTGTGCAGCAAAACCAATCGGCAACACAAAAAAGCATACACACAATAAACGACAACAACAAAAACATTAGCGAATCCCGAATCCTCTTCGTTGAAACGACGATGACGATGCTTTGGTTCGTTGTTTGCTCTTCGCTTGCGCTTCGACGAACAAGTAGTGTGCTTACTTAATTTTTCATTTTCACTAGAATGGCAAAATATAGGAGCAGACATTACCAAAAATTTAATAAATCAATGCCTACAAGACCCAACGAAGTATTCAAGAGAATGGACTATGCTACAAAGTATTAATTATGCCATAACATAATGTTTCTTTAGTTTATGTGTAAGTGTACCAATACTTTTGTCCATGCCAAAACCGACTATGAAATACATTCTTCTTTATTTTTTCTAAATATAAGAAGTAGTATGTAAATTTTGTATGCCCTGCAATGAAGGTGATATAAATGCATAAGTTGACATTTAAAATTAATGAATTTTATGTTTTGTTTATCTGAAATTTGCTGTTTTATTGAACAATCGTTGCTGTGTCAATACTATTGTCCGTCACTGTATGTAGTAGACTCAGTGAAAGAAAAGACTCGGACTCACAAATTTCAGCAGCAGGTAAAACTTCGCGTGGTAAAACTTCGTCCCGTCCAAGCGCATTGTCATCACCATGCAATATCCTAAAAATCTAAACGTTACTAAAAAATAAAGGCAAAAATTATTCAACTTTTTTAGAAATTTTTCCATTTTAATTGCACATGCCGCCAAAACAATTGTCAAACTGTCAACTATTTGTAGTGCACTGCTTTCGAAATGATGAGAGTGTTACCACATAAGTTTTTTTTTGCACATTTTCACTTATAATGTTCAATGCAGCCCTAACATAAATTTTACAACATAAAGCTCTAATTTACTTGGAGTAATAGGTTGGTTAATAGAAAAATTTATGTTCCACAAAAATGTGGTAGATTTTAAGCCCTCCGTGGTAGAAACTTGATTTTAAAAATAAATGCGGTAGATCTACCCCATATGTGGTAGAAGTAAGCACACTGCAAACAAGATCAATAAACATGCATGCAAAAAATGAGCGATCACTACGCCACAACAACCACCATTTCAATATACACGAGCGGAGCCGTTGCGAAAAACAACATTGCTTTTTGCTGTTGTCAAACGCAGTGTTTGCGTTCTCGCAAACTGTTGAGCGGGAGCAAATTTCCAACAACCTATGCCTCCGCTCCGCCGACAGCCCCCGTGGCTCAGTTGGTTAGTGCGTTGGACCGCGAGTCGAAGGCAGCGACAAAGTAAATCCTAAGTAGCGCCACTCTTTGACAACCAGACGTCGATTCTGTATGACAAGAACTGTTAAATTGTTGTTGTTCACGTATAAAATTGAAATCGTGGTGAATAAGTACAGAATGTGGCAGTACAGCGTGCACATGAAAATTGCTGAAAAAACTGCGGTTTACATAAATTCCTTAAATGTAATTTAACACGATTTTACATAAGAAGCGCTGATATTTTATATTGCTATCACCAGGGAAAAGAAAGTTAAACGAAATTCTCATAAATTTGTTGATTTTCCGCAAAATTTATGAACAAATTTTAAATTATTTTGTTGGCTCAAAAACAACTCTGGCTGGACATATATATTCACCACAAATAAGTGTGGTACTGAAATTTGAAATTAAATTTAAAATTTTAGTTAGAACTGGAATTGGAATTTCAACAAGGGGCAAGGTATGATGTACCAGAGGCTACAGCGGCTACATAGCCCACGTGTGCCTAAGACCGTCCATATGTGACGAAGAGTCACATCCTGCTCGAGGTGCCCCTGCTTTTACCGAAAATGGCGGTTCTAGAGAGGACAACTCGATAAAACCCGTAATCCCAAGTGTTATCCGTACCGTGCTTATGGGATGAATAGCACTACGTAATTGTGTCTTCGAACGGTGGCCTCCAGATACCTGGCGACCTCTGGTTGTATTTTCGCCTTCCCGAGGTAATGGGGGCTATGCCTCGGGTGACTTCCTTTCCCCTACACTCGTGGGACCAAGTATGGACCGATTTATTATTAAGGATCAGGCAGCAGTGCCTATAAATAACCAGGTCGATGACCTTACGCTTGCTAACAGGGCTTCAGGTCCTAAAAGCAGCGTAACCCCTATGGATGTCAATGATGCGTTTATCCCAACAGACGAGGAGGACGCTTTACTCGCCTCCCAACATCTGACACAGATCAGAGCCGCTTCAGACAAAACTCGGCTGTCAGGAGCCGGACGAAAGCGTTTGAAAATCCTCTTGGACAGAGGTGTTGATATAGTCGAGGCTAGAAAGTTAGCGCTTAAACAGCTCAAAGAGACTCGACTGTCGCCACCGAAGTCCAAATCGCACAATAAGAGAGTTCGGTCAGACAGCTCTACGCCAAAGACGAACTCTCCTAAGAGAGTTGCTGGCTCTGCTGCTCGCGGTTCTGCCGCCCCGCCTCCTCTACGGAAAGCCAGGCTATTGATTCTGCTGGATCATCGGAGCAGCACAAAGCGTCCTACAATCAGGCTGCGTCTAGTGTGCACCTAGGCGTCATACCGCCTGACTTTCCGGCGTCCATTTGGACAACGGAACAACTAAGGCTGCTCCAATCCAGCATCCTGGACAAGATCGTACAGCAGAGGAAGGGCTCTATTAAGCCCAAGTTCGCTGGCTGTACCTTCCGCCCAGGATGGATCACCTTTGGCTGTGTTGACAGCGCCATGGTTTAATGGTTCAAGGCAACTGTGCCCGCACTTCAGCCGTGGAAGGACGCCGTCTTAAAAGTGGTCACAGAGGCAGAAGTGCCTCGGCCTCAAAGTAGCGACAAAGTAAATCCTAAGTAGCGCCACTCTTTGACAACCAGACGTCGATTCTGTATGACAAGAACTGTTAAATTGTTGTTGTTCACGTATAAAATTGAAATCGTGGTGAATAAGTACAGAATGTGGCAGTACAGCGTGCTGAAAAAACTGCGGTTTACATAAATTCCTTAAATGTAATTTAACACGATTTTACATAAGAAGCGCTGATATTTTATATTGCTATCACCAGGGAAAAGAAAGTTAAACGAAATTCTCATAAATTTGTTGATTTTGTGCAAAATTTATGAACAAATTTTAAATAATTTTGTTGGCTCAAAAACAACTCTGGCTGGACATATATATTCACCACAAATAAGTGTGGTACTGAAATTTGAAATTAAATTTAAAATTTTACTTAGAACTGGAATTGGTACATGATGAAATAATTTCAACAAGGGGCAAGGTATGATGTACCAGAGGCTACATAGCCCACGTGTGCCTAAGACCGTCCATATGTGACGAAGAGTCACATCCTGCTCGAGGTGCCCCTGCTTTTACCGAAAATTACGGTTCTAGAGAGGACAACTCGAAAAAACCCGTAATCCCAAGTGTTATCCGTACCGTGCTTATGGGATGAATAGCACTACGTAATTGTGTCTTCGAACGGTGGCCTCCAGATACCTGGCGACCTCTGGTTGTATTTTCGCCTTCCCGAGGTAATGGGGGCTATGCCTCGGGTGACTTCCTTTCCCCTACACTCGTGGGACCAAGTATGGACCGATTTATTATTAAGGATCAGGCAGCAGTGCCTATAAATAACCAGGTCGATGACCTTACGCTTGCTAACAGGGCTTCAGGTCCTAAAAGCAGCGTAACCCCTATGGATGTCAATGATGCGTTTATCCCAACAGACGAGGAGGACGCTTTACTCGCCTCCCAACATCTGACACAGATCAGAGCCGCTTCAGACAAAACTCGGCTGTCAGGAGCCGGACGAAAGCGTTTGAAAATCCTCTTGGACAGAGGTTTTGATATAGTCGAGGCTAGAAAGTTAGCGCTTAAACAGCTCAAAGAGACTCGACTGTCGCCACCGAAGTCCAAATCGCACAATAAGAGAGTTCGGTCAGACAGCTCTACGCCAAAGACGAACTCTCCTAAGAGAGTTGCTGGCTCTGCTGCTCGCGGTTCTGCCGCCCCGCCTCCTCTACGGAAAGCCAGGCTATTGATCCTGCTGGATCATCGGAGCAGCACAAAGCGTCCTACAATCAGGCTGCGTCTAGTGTGCGCCTAGGCGTCGTACCGCCTGACTTTCCGGCGTCCATTTGGACAACGGAACAACTAAGGCTGCTCCAATCCAGCATCCTGGACAAGATCGTACAGCAGAGGAAGGGCTCTATTAAGCCCAAGTTCGCTGGCTGTACCTTCCGCCCAGGATGGATCACCTTTGGTTGTGTTGACAGCGCCACGGTTTAATGGTTCAAGGCGACTGTGCCCGCACTTCAGCCGTGGAAGGACGCCGTCTTAAAAGTGGTCACAGAGGCAGAAGTGCCTCGGCCTCAAATTTTTGTGGGCTACTTTCCTGGACAGGAAACCACGTCCACCGACCACATCCTCTACACCGAAATTGTAAAACGATTTCTGTTTTCTGGCTGGCTTTTGTTCTTCTTCTATAAGCCTGCAGGGCGTCTCATATTATTCCTGAACTCACTGCCGACTGTAGTGTACACAAATTCATAGAAAAGAAAATAAAATGTGGCTTGCATGGCGACCTATATGATCGCTACAAGCAATAACAAATAAGTAATAAGTAATCAACAAAGACAATTAAATAAAAAGGGGATTTGGAAAGAAAGGAAGACGTTTTTATTAGCCCGTAATAATTTTCCGTCCCGTTCTTTGGAACTTTTTTACGGCCCACATTTAATGCTTGTTTAAAAGAACTAAAATAAGAAAATCTAATATTGTAAATTGATGGTCACATCATTCGCCATGGAACCATTCAGGTGTAGAAGCTAAATACAATTTTTCTTATGACAAAATACTTGTCTTATTATTAATTTCTTTATTTAGTGCTTTAGTAGTTTCAGTTAGTTCAGTTAGTTTAGTAGTAGTTTAGTTTAGTAGTTTAGTTTCGCCGTATAGAAAGTCAATAGACCTATTAAATTATGTTTTTCCCTTGATTTGTCCGTTAGATTTCGATTTTCAAAAAAACGAAATTAAAACACGTATCTAATTATTTTTGATTTCAAGTGTTTTTACGAATTTTGTTCGAATCAGTTAATTTTTTATCGTAGTTTTCCCATATTCTCAAAATTGTAATCAACCATGTGAAAATGTAAACAAATAATTTTACTTCGAACTCGCCACGTAAGAATATTTGTAAACATTTTAAATTGGGATCAAATCAAAATCCCAAATTCAATCAAATCAAACTTTTAAATCGATCACAACGCACCATTGGCCAGAAAAATACCATAACACCACAAAGATTCGATTGATGGTGACATGACAGCAAATTGTGCAGCAAAACCAATTGGCAACACAAAAAAGCATACACACAATAAACGACAACAACAAAAACATTAGCGAATCCCGAATCCTCTTCGTTGAAACGACGATGACGATGCTTTGGTTCGTTGTTTGCTCTTCGCTTGCGCTTCGACGAACAAGTAGTGTGCTTACTTAATTTTTCATTTTCACTAGAATGGCAAAATATAGGAGCAGACATTACCAAAAATTTAATAAATCAATGCCTACAAGACCCAACGAAGTATTCAAGAGAATGGACTATGCTACAAAGTATTAATTATGCCATAACATAATGTTTCTTTAGTTTATGTGTAAGTGTACCAATACTTTTGTCCATGCCAAAACCGACTATGAAATACATTCTTCTTTATTTTTTCTAAATATAAGAAGTAGTATGTAAATTTTGTATGCCCTGCAATGAAGGTGATATAAATGCATAAGTTGACATTTAAAATTAATGAATTTTATGTTTTGTTTATCTGAAATTTGCTGTTTTATTGAACAATCGTTGCTGTGTCAATACTATTGTCCGTCACTGTATGTAGTAGACTCAGTGAAAGAAAAGACTCGGACTCACAAATTTCAGCAGCAGGTAAAACTTCGCGTGGTAAAACTTCGTCCCGTCCAAGCGCATTGTCATCACCATGCAATATCCTAAAAATCTAAACGTTACTAAAAAATAAAGGCAAAAATTATTCAACTTTTTTAGAAATTTTTCCATTTTAATTGCACATGCCGCCAAAACAATTGTCAAACTGTCAACTATTTGTAGTGCACTGCTTTCGAAATGATGAGAGTGTTACCACATAAGTTTTTTTTTGCACATTTTCACTTATAATGTTCAATGCAGCCCTAACATAAATTTTACAACATAAAGCTCTAATTTACTTGGAGTAATAGGTTGGTTAATAGAAAAATTTATGTTCCACAAAAATGTGGTAGATTTTAAGCCCTCCGTGGTAGAAACTTGATTTTAAAAATAAATGCGGTAGATCTACCCCATATGTGGTAGAAGTAAGCACACTGCAAACAAGATCAATAAACATGCATGCAAAAAATGAGCGATCACTACGCCACAACAACCACCATTTCAATATACACGAGCGGAGCCGTTGCGAAAAACAACATTGCTTTTTGCTGTTGTCAAACGCAGTGTTTGCGTTCTCGCAAACTGTTGAGCGGGAGCAAATTTCCAACAACCTATGCCTCCGCTCCGCCGACAGCCCCCGTGGCTCAGTTGGTTAGTGCGTTGGACCGCGAGTCGAAGGCAGCGACAAAGTAAATCCTAAGTAGCGCCACTCTTTGACAACCAGACGTCGATTCTGTATGACAAGAACTGTTAAATTGTTGTTGTTCACGTATAAAATTGAAATCGTGGTGAATAAGTACAGAATGTGGCAGTACAGCGTGCACATGAAAATTGCTGAAAAAACTGCGGTTTACATAAATTCCTTAAATGTAATTTAACACGATTTTACATAAGAAGCGCTGATATTTTATATTGCTATCACCAGGGAAAAGAAAGTTAAACGAAATTCTCATAAATTTGTTGATTTTCCGCAAAATTTATGAACAAATTTTAAATTATTTTGTTGGCTCAAAAACAACTCTGGCTGGACATATATATTCACCACAAATAAGTGTGGTACTGAAATTTGAAATTAAATTTAAAATTTTAGTTAGAACTGGAATTGGAATTTCAACAAGGGGTGTAGAATCGCTTCGGCGCGGAGCGGTAGGAAAGAAAACGCGGGTGGTTTCGGGTTATGTGTCTTTATTGCACGGGTGTCGAATAAAGAGTGTACAAAAGAATACATGAAACATTGAACGAGACAAACGGCCGAAGCCGGGGAGCAGAAAATAGGGGGAGACATGAGTACAAAGGGAAAGGAAAGGAAAGGATTAGCAGTGGGAACGACAGATCATTAGAGACAGCACTCATTTAGCCATCGCGGCCGCCATTGCATATTGCAATCAATTTATGCCGCGGGCCAGACGGTCGAGGACCTCGGGAGGCAGCTTTTACGGGTGCGGGGGGGCCGTCCATCGACGCCTCGTCCTTGAGGAAGTGCTGCTGCAGCGGTTGGGGCGTAGTCACCGATCTGCAAATAGTAAAAATGTCAGTTATTGGAACACAATAGTAATGAGGCTGACATTGTGGGTATGAGGAAGCGCGGCTAAGCTGCGGGTTTCGCTTAAGCTAAAGCCGGGGGAATGTGGAAGTATATAAATTTAAAAATTGGCTGTAGTGCCATTTTATTTCGTTAAGGAGAATGAGAATTTCGAGAGGGTTATTTGTGTGCTCGTAGGGCTCGATAGAAGCAGGTTTGCTCTTCGAGAGGGTGGTGGCAATCAACCGCTCTTTGATCCGGAGTTGGAACTGTTTGAGCATGAGAATGGCTGAAGCCGTTTCACCCGAGAGGCAGATCTTATAGATCTTGGAGTTTATGCCCGATCAGTCCGACGTCTGCGGGATTGGCAGCGTTTGGAGCAAGTCGCACTGGAGTGGCGACTGTCCTCTTTTTGGACCCGGGCTGGAGTAGGTGCAATGAGGAACTGCGGGGAAATGCAATATCCGTCAGTTGCTGTGAATGTGGGCCGTTTTTGTCGAACCCTTTTGGGGGACCTCATTAGAGGCGAAAGCCATCCTGCGGGGCCGACGTTTGGCAACGAAGGGGGAAATTTGCCGATTTGAGTATGAGTTTGCAGGAGTGGTGGGCTCGAAGTGATTTTCCATTATTTCCTGAGGTGGAAACCCTGCGGGATTGAGGGCGGCAATCACTTGTGAAAGAGCTTCCTTTAGGGCAGGAAGATTATTTCGAAGGGCGTGTCCAGTGTGCATATGGCGACTTGGTACCTTTGTGGCACATGTCAAATGCGAAGAAGGGGGTACTGGACCGCTTAATACCCAACCGAATACTGTATGCTGAGCAAGTAAGCTGCCACATACATTTCGGTGGATACCTTCGAGCATGATCTGCGGGATGAGATCACTGCCAATCACTATATCAATCTGCGCTGTCTCGAAGGGATTTGGATCAGCGAGTTCTAGCATGGCAAAATGTTTTATATTGGGAGCGTTTATGTGGGAAGATGGGAGCGAATTCGTAAGCTCTTGGAGCACGATTGCTTGCACGGGGAGTTTCGTGCTCGATTGGGGGACTGCCAATGTAAAGAAGCATGTATGATTGGCATTTTGCACAATCTGACCGCCCATGCCCGAGATTTGGAGGGGAGTTTTCTCGATTGGCAATTTGAGGCGTTTCTGGACCTTCGAGGAAATGAAGGTACGCTGAGAGGCTTGGTCGATCAACGCTCGAACCTTAAACAACTTTCCTGAGTGTTCAATGGACACCAGTGCCGTAGGCAGAAGAGATTGGGTGCCATTATTGGAGTGCAAGGCTTGTACTTGGGTCGTACTTTGCCTGGAAGATGTGCGGGGTTGCGCATCCGAAAGAAGGGAATGAGTAGCGGAGCTGTTTCTTGTTGGTTTCCGAGCTATGGCGACCTGTGGAGTGGTCGAATGTGATCGATTAAGCGATTGAGAGGGCTGCGCATTGCCTTTGGGGAAATGAAGCAGGGAGTGGTGCTTCATCTGGCAATGTACGCACGTAAAATTGCTTGTACAATCCTCAATAAGGTGAGATGTAGCAAGGCAATTCACGCAGAGCCTGTGCTTCTTAACGTTTTTAAGTCGACTCTGGGGGGTGAGTCTTTTGAAGTTCTGGCAAGTCCGTATGGGATGATTTGCGTTGCAGAGTTTGCACGCGAAGTCACTTTTTACTTGAGTGTAATAATTAAGTGATTTGTGTGGCCGATTTGGGAGGACATTGGAAGTCGAAGGTTGAGACGGTTTCGGCTTAGAAGGGCGAATACTTTGCAACCGTTCAAGTACCTCATATCTGCCGGTCAGGAACTCATCCATTTGCGACCAGGGTGGCAGATCCTTCCGGGATGTCAATGATTGCTCCCATAGAGCAAGTGTCTCTTGGGGCAATTTGGTACAACATATGTAAACCAATAGCGGATCCCAATTGTCAGTGTCCACGGCCTGAGTATTGAGAACAGACAGACAATTGTTTATCGTGCTTTGGATCCGCTGTAGCGCCTCACTATTTTCAGTGTGGGCAGGAACGATATTTAAAAGGGATCTGATTTGTGTATCAATGAGCATGCGTTTGTTTTCGAAGCGTGATTTTAAAGCTTCCCACGCGAGTCCGAAATTCTCATCGGTTAATGCATATTGCTTTACAATAGCACCGGCTTTACCTTGCGTTTTGTATCGGAGGTGATACAATTTTTGGGCTGGAGTGAGCTGGGGGTGGTTGATATAAACCGCGGTAAACAGGTCCCGAAAGGACGGCCATTGCTCATAGCCCCCGAAAAAGGTTTCGGTATCACAAGGCGGAACTTGTAGGCAAATGAAGGGGGTATTTGCTGGTTCTAGGGGTCGAACCGGTTCCATATGCGCAGCGGGCTGGGGGGACTGAGTTTGGAGCATCTCAATGATGTCCGACATCTGAGCCATGCACAACTCGTACTGGTCTGTGCAGGCGTCGATTTTTTGCCTAGCCGACTCTTTGAAACCGTCGGGCTGGCTGTTGTCTTCAGCAATAAAGACTGCCTCATGTGCGCACATAAGCCTCTCCCATTGGGCTTGCAAATTTTTTTGCTTAATTTGGACCAGGGATTTGGTCAAATTCTCAATGGGGACCGATGAAAATTTTGTGCATAATAGCACGAGCTGTTCGTACTCGAAAGTAAATTTTGCAACACTGGGATCGGTTGCTTTCGGACTAGAGAGTTTGGAGCGCGTGTTTGGTGGCTCCCGAGTGACAGGAACTGTCAAACGTGCATTGGTTGACTTTGGGGATCTGGAGGAAGGAGTCTCCATTGTGATAAGTTGGCGTTTAGGGGATCGCTCAACCGGCATTTTGTATAAAAAAGCTCGACAAAGGGTAAAAAATTTGAATAAATATATGTGTATTTAAATGTAGGGTATTGGGGAAATAGACGTGTAGTCTAACCGCGTCCGCGCGAACGATAATTGAGTATGGGAAGAGTTGGGAATGTGAAAATTCGTTCAAACGAATTTGAACACTTGTCGAGCAACAAATAAATAAATAAATAAAAAATTATACACTTGTGTGTGTAAATGTGAAGGGAAATATATATGTATGGGTAATAAATATAAATGTGAATATGGGAATTGAGATTGTATGTAAAATTATTATAATATAAATATAAATTAAATGTGTAGTCAATTGTGTATTAAATGTGTATATATATTTATAAATATGTATATATGGGAACAAACAAATTCGTGAATGTGAATGGGGAATAAATAGAAATGTGTATGTATGTGGGAACAAACAAAATTTGTGTACAAAAGAATGGATGGCTTTCGCCTCTATGTTGTTGTTGTTGGCGGTTGTTGCTGCCCTTTTCGTCTCCTTTGCGTCTGTTGTGGGTGTGTTTGTTGTTGTTATGAGTTCTTCTGCAGTGGGTTTGTTGTTGGTATGTGCTTATGTAGTCTGCTGCCCTTCTTTTATTTGTCACTATACTGTTCAAAGTTTAGCACTGTTTTTATTTTTTTGTTTTTAATTTTTGGAATTTGTGCACTGTTTAGTTTTGTTGTGTGTTTCACCTTCGTGTTTGTTTCACTGTTTGTTGAGTTGTCACTCTTAATGTTTGGTGTTGTTACGTGTTTATATGTAACACTGTGTGGATTTGTGCACAACACTTCACTGCACTGTCTTTGTTTTGTACATTTTTGTTTTTAAAAGTTTTATTATTTAAATTTTTTGTTAAAGTTTGTGTTTCCGCGGCGCGAGTTCGCGGTTAGCTCGAAGGACCATGTAGAATCGCTTCGGCGCGGAGCGGTAGGAAAGAAAACGCGGGTGGTTTCGGGTTATGTGTCTTTATTGCACGGGTGTCGAATAAAGAGTGTACAAAAGAATACATGAAACATTGAACGAGACAAACGGCCGAAGCCGGGGAGCAGAAAATAGGGGGAGACATGAGTACAAAGGGAAAGGAAAGGAAAGGATTAGCAGTGGGAACGACAGATCATTAGAGACAGCACTCATTTAGCCAAGGGGCAAGGTATGATGTACCAGAGGCTACAGTGGCTACATAGCCCACGTGTGCCTAAGACCGTCCATATGTGACGAAGAGTCACATCCTGCTCGAGGTGCCCCTGCTTTTACCGAAAATGGCGGTTCTAGAGAGGACAACTCGATAAAACCCGTAATCCTAAGTGTTATCCGTACCGTGCTTATGGGATGAATAGCACTACGTAATTGTGTCTTCGAACGGTGGCCTCCAGATACCTGGCGACCTCTGGTTGTATTTTCGCCTTCCCGAGGTAATGGGGGCTATGCCTCGGGTGACTTCCTTTCCCCTACACTCGTGGGACCAAGTATGGACCGATTTATTATTAAGGATCAGGCAGCAGTGCCTATAAATAACCAGGTCGATGACCTTACGCTTGCTAACAGGGCTTCAGGTCCTAAAAGCAGCGTAACCCCTATGGATGTCAATGATGCGTTTATCCCAACAGACGAGGAGGACGCTTTACTCGCCTCCCAACATCTGACACAGATCAGAGCCGCTTCAGACAAAACTCGGCTGTCAGGAGCCGGACGAAAGCGTTTGAAAATCCTCTTGGACAGAGGTGTTGATATAGTCGAGGCTAGAAAGTTAGCGCTTAAACAGCTCAAAGAGACTCGACTGTCGCCACCGAAGTCCAAATCGCACAATAAGAGAGTTCGGTCAGACAGCTCTACGCCAAAGACGAACTCTCCTAAGAGAGTTGCTGGCTCTGCTGCTCGCGGTTCTGCCGCCCCGCCTCCTCTACGGAAAGCCAGGCTATTGATTCTGCTGGATCATCGGAGCAGCACAAAGCGTCCTACAATCAGGCTGCGTCTAGTGTGCACCTAGGCGTCATACCGCCTGACTTTCCGGCGTCCATTTGGACAACGGAACAACTAAGGCTGCTCCAATCCAGCATCCTGGACAAGATCGTACAGCAGAGGAAGGGCTCTATTAAGCCCAAGTTCGCTGGCTGTACCTTCCGCCCAGGATGGATCACATTTGGCTGTGTTGACAGCGCCATGGTTTAATGGTTCAAGGCAACTGTGCCCGCACTTCAGCCGTGGAAGGACGCCGTCTTAAAAGTGGTCACAGAGGCAGAAGTGCCTCGGCCTCAAATTTTTGTGGGCTACTTTCCTGGACAGCAAACCACGCCCACCGACCACATCCTCCACACCGAAATTGTAAAACGATTTCTGTTTTCTGGCTGGCTTTTGTTCTTCTTCTATAAGCCTGCAGGGCGTCTCATATTATTCCTGAACTCACTGCCGACTGTAGTGTACACAAATTCATAGAAAAGAAAATAAAATGTGGCTTGCATGGCGACCTATATGATCGCTACAAGCAATAACAAATAAGTAATAAGTAATCAACAAAGACAATTAAATAAAAAGGGGATTTGGAAAGAAAGTAAGACGTTTTTATTAGCCCGTAATAATTTTCCGTCCCGTTCTTTGGAACTTCTTTACGGCCCACATTTAATGCTTGTTTAAAAGAACTAAAATAAGAAAATCTAATATTGTAAATTGATGGTCACATCATTCGCCATGGAACCATTCAGGTGTAGAACCTAAATACAATTTTTCTTATGACAAAATACTTGTCTTATTATTAATTTCTTTATTTAGTAGAAAGTCAATAGACCTATTAAATTATGTTTTTCCCTTGATTTGTCCGTTAGATTTCGATTTTCAAAAAAACGAAATTAAAACACGTATCTAATTATTTTTGATTTCAAGTGTTTTTACGAATTTTGTTCGAATCAGTTAAGTTTTTATCGTAGTTTTCCCATATTCTCAAAATTGTAATCAACCATGTGAAAATATAAACAAATAATTTTACTTCGAACTCGCCACGTAAGAATATTTGTAAACATTTTAAATTGGGATCAAATCAAAATCCCAAATTCAATCAAATCAAACTTTTAAATCGATCACAACGCACCATTGGCCAGAAAAATGCCATAACACCACAAAGATTCGATTGATGGTGACATGACAGCAAATTGTGCAGCAAAACCAATCGGCAACACAAAAAAGCATACACACAATAAACGACAACAACAAAAACATTAGCGAATCCCGAATCATCTTCGTTGAAACGACGATGACGATGCTTTGGTTCGTTGTTTGCTCTTCGCTTGCGCTTCGACGAACAAGCAGTGTGCTTACTTAATTTTTCATTTTCACTAGAATGGCAAAATATAGGAGCAGACATTACCAAAAATTTAATAAATCAATGCCTACAAGACCGAACGAAGTATTCAAGAGAATGGACTATGCTACAAAGTATTAATAATGCCATAACATAATGTTTCTTTAGTTTATGTGTAAGTGTACCAATACTTTTGTCCATGCCAAAACCGACTATGAAATACATTCTTCTTTATTTTTTCTAAATATAAGAAGTAGTATGTAAATTTTGTATGCCCTGCAATGAAGGTGATATAAATGCATAAGTTGACATTTAAAATTAATGAATTTTATGTTTTGTTTATCTGAAATTTGCTGTTTTATTGAACAATCGTTGCTGTGTCAATACTATTGTCCGTCACTGTATGTAGTAGACTCAGTGAAAGAAAAGACTCGGACTCACAAATTTCAGCAGCAGGTAAAACTTCGCGTGGTAAAACTTCGTCCCTGTCCAAGCGCATTGTCATCACCATGCAATATCCTAAAAATCTAAACGTTACTAAAAAATAAAGGCAAAAATTATTCAACTTTTTTAGAAATTTTTTCATTTTAATTGCACCTGCCGCCAAAACAATTGTCAAACTGTCAACTATTTGTAGTGCACTGCTTTCGAAATGATGAGAGTGTTACCACATAAGTTTTTTTTTGCACATTTTCACTTATAATGTTCAATGCAGCCCTAACATAAATTTTACAACATAAAGCTCTAATTTACTTGGAGTAATAGGTTGGTTAATAGAAAAATTTATGTTCCACAAAAATGTGGTAGATTTTAAGCCCTCCGTGGTAGAAACTTGATTTTAAAAATAAATGTGGTAGATCTACCCCATATGTGGTAGAAGTAAGCCCACTGCAAACAAGATCAATAAACATGCACGCAAAAAATGAGCGATCACTACGCCACAACAACCACCATTTCAATATACACGAGCGGAGCCGTTGCGAAAAACAACATTGCTTTTTGCTGTTGTCAAACGCAGTGTTTGCGTTCTCGCAAACTGTTGAGCGGGAGCAAATTTCCAACAACCTATGCCTTCGCTCCGCCGACAGCCCCCGTGGCTCAGTTGGTTAGTGCGTTGGACCGCGAGTCGAAGGCAGCGACAAAGTAAATCCTAAGTAGCGCCACTCTTTGACAACCAGACGTCGATTCTGTATGACAAGAACTGTTAAATTGTTGTTGTTCACGTATAAAATTGAAATCGTGGTGAATAAGTACAGAATGTGGCAGTACAGCGTGCTGAAAAAACTACGGTTTACATAATGTAATTTAACACGATTTTACATAAGAAGCGCTGATATTTTATATTGCTATCACCAGGGAAAAGAAAGTTAAACGAAATTCTCATAAATTTGTTGATTTTCCGCAAAATTTATGAACAAATTTTAAATAATTTTGTTGGCTCAAAAACAACTCTGGCTGGACATATATATTCACCACAAATAATTGTGGTACTGAAATTTTAAATTGAATTTAAAATTTTACTTAGAACTGGAATTGGTACATGATGAAATAATTTCAACAAGGGGCAAGGTATGATGTACCAGAGGCTACAGCGGCTACATAGCCCACGTGTGCCTAAGACCGTCCATATGTGACGAAGAGTCACATCCTGCTCGAGGTGCCCCTGCTTTTACCGAAAATGGCGGTTCTAGAGAGGACAACTCGATAAAACCCGTAATCCCAAGTGTTATCCGTACCGTGCTTATGGGATGAATAGCACTACGTAATTGTGTCTTCGAACGGTGGCCTCCAGATACCTGGCGACCTCTGGTTGTATTTTCGCCTTCCCGAGGTAATGGGGGCTATGCCTCGGGTGACTTCCTTTCCCCTACACTCGTGGGACCAAGTATGGACCGATTTATTATTAAGGATCAGGCAGCAGTGCCTATAAATAACCAGGTCGATGACCTTACGCTTGCTAACAGGGCTTCAGGTCCTAAAAGCAGCGTAACCCCTATGGATGTCAATGATGCGTTTATCCCAACAGACGAGGAGGACGCTTTACTCGCCTCCCAACATCTGACACAGATCAGAGCCGCTTCAGACAAAACTCGGCTGTCAGGAGCCGGACGAAAGCGTTTGAAAATCCTCTTGGACAGAGGTTTTGATATAGTCGAGGCTAGAAAGTTAGCGCTTAAACCGCTCAAAGAGACTCGGCTGTCGCCACCGAAGTCCAAATCGCACAATAATAGAGTTCGGTCAGACAGCTCTACGCCAAAGACGAACTCTCCTAAGAGAGTTGCTGGCTCTGCTGCTCGCGGTTCTGCCGCCCCGCCTCCTCTACGGAAAGCCAGGCTATTGATCCTGCTGGATCATCGGAGCAGCACAAAGCGTCCTACAATCAGGCTGCGTCTAGTGTGCGCCTAGGCGTCGTACCGCCTGACTTTCCGGCGTCCATTTGGACAACGGAACAACTAAGGCTGCTCCAATCCAGCATCCTGGACAAGATCGTACAGCAGAGGAAGGGCTCTATTAAGCCCAAGTTCGCTGGCTGTACCTTCCGCCCAGGATGGATCACCTTTGGCTGTGTTGACAGCGCCACGGTTTAATGGTTCAAGGCAACTGTGCCCGCACTTCAGCCGTGGAAGGACGCCGTCTTAAAAGTGGTCACAGAGGCAGAAGTGCCTCGGCCTCAAATTTTTGTGGGCTACTTTCCTGGACAGGAAACCACGTCCACCGACCACATCCTCCACACCGAAATTGTAAAACGATTTCTGTTTTCTGGCTGGCTTTTGTTCTTCTTCTATAAGCCTGCATGGCGTCTCATATTATTCCTGAACTCACTGCCGACTGTAGTGTACACAAATTCATAGAAAAGAAAATAAAATGTGGCTTGCATGGCGACCTATATGATCGCTACAAGCAATAACTAATAAGTAATAAGTAATCAACAAAGACAATTAAATAAAAAGGGGATTTGGAAAGAAAGGAAGACGTTTTTATTAGCCCGTAATAATTTTCCGTCCCGTTCTTTGGAACTTTTTTACGGCCCACATTTAATGCTTGTTTAAAAGAACTAAAATAAGAAAATCTAATATTGTAAATTGATGGTCACATCATTCGCCATGGAACCATTCAGGTGTAGAACCTAAATACAATTTTTCTTATGACAAAATACTTGTCTTATTATTAATTTCTTTATTTAGTGCTTTAGTAGTGCTTTCGCCCTATAGAAAGTCAATAGACCTATTAAATTATGTTTTTCCCTTGATTTGTCCGTTAGATTTCGATTTTCAAAAAAACGAAATTAAAACACGTATCTAATTATTTTTGATTTCAAGTGTTTTTACGAATTTTGTTCGAATCAGTTAATTTTTTATCGTAGTTTTCCCATATTCTCAAAATTGTAATCAACCATGTGAAAATATAAACAAATAATTTTACTTCGAACTCGCCACGTAAGAATATTTGTAAACATTTTAAATTGGGATCAAATCAAAATCCCAAATTCAATCAAATCAAACTTTTAAATCGGATCACAACGCACCATTGGCCAGAAAAATGCCATAACACCACAAAGATTCGATTGATGGTGACATGACAGCAAATTGTGCAGCAAAACCAATCGGCAACACAAAAAAGCATACACACAATAAACGACAACAACAAAAACATTAGCGAATCCCGAATCATCTTCGTTGAAACGACGATGACGATGCTTTGGTTCGTTGTTTGCTCTTCGCTTGCGCTTCGACGAACAAGCAGTGTGCTTACTTAATTTTTCATTTTCACTAGAATGGCAAAATATAGGAGCAGACATTACCAAAAATTTAAAAAATCAATGCCTACAAGACCGAACGAAGTATTCAAGAGAATGGACTATGCTAATTAAAGTATTAATTATGCCATAACATAATGTTTCTTTAGTTTATGTGTAGGTGTACCAATACTTTTGTCCATGCCAAAACCGACTATGAAATACATTCTTCTTTATTTTTTCTAAATATAAGAAGTAGTATGTAAATTTTGTATGCCCTGCAATGAAGGTGATATAAATGCATAAGTTGACATTTAAAATTAATGAATTTTATGTTTTGTTTATCTGAAATTTGCTGTTTTATTGAACAATCGTTGCTGTGTCAATACTATTGTCCGTCACTGTATGTAGTAGACTCAGTGAAAGAAAAGACTCGGACTCACAAATTTCAGCAGCAGGTAAAACTTCGCGTGGTAAAACTTCGTCCCGTCCAAGCGCATTGTCATCACCATGCAATATCTTAAAAATCTAAACGTTACTAAAAAATAAAGGCAAAAATTATTCAACTTTTTTAGAAATTTTTCCATTTTAATTGCACCTGCCGCCAAAACAATTGTCAAACTGTCAACTATTTGTAGTGCACTGCTTTCGAAATGATGAGAGTGTTACCACATAAGTTTTTTTTTTGCACATTTTCACTTATAATGTTCAATGCAGCCCTAACATAAATTTTACAACATAAAGCTCTAATTTACTTGGAGTAATAGGTTGGTTAATAGAAAAATGTATGTTCCACAAAAATGTGGTAGATTTTAAGCCCTCCGTGGTAGATGTGGTAGAAACTTGATTTTAAAAATAAATGTGGTAGATCTACCCCATATGTAGTAGAAGTAAGCACACTGCAAACAAGATCAATAAACATGCACGCAAAAAATGAGCGATCACTACGCCACAACAACCACCATTTCAATATACACGAGCGGAGCCGTTGCGAAAAACAACATTGCTTTTTGCTGTTGTCAAACGCAGTGTTTGCGTTCTCGCAAACTGTTGAGCGGGAGCAAATTTCCAACAACCTATGCCTCCGCTCCGCCGACAGCCCCCGTGGCTCAGTTGGTTAGTGCGTTGGACCGCGAGTCGAAGGCAGCGACAAAGTAAAACCTAAGTAGCGCCACTCTTTGACAACCAGACGTCGATTCTGTATGACAAGAACTGTTAAATTGTTGTTGTTCACGTATAAAATTGAAATCGTGGTGAATAAGTACAGAATGTGGCAGTACAGCGTGCACATGAAAATTGCTGAAAAAACTGCGGTTTACATAAATTCCTTAAATGTAATTTAACACGATTTTACATAAGAAGCGCTGATATTTTATGTTGCTATCACCAGGGAAAAGAAAGTTAAACGAAATTCTCATAAATTTGTTGATTTTCCGCAAAATTTATGAACAAATTTTAAATTATTTTGTTGGCTCAAAAACAACTCTGGCTGGACATTTATATTCACCACAAATAATTGTGGTACTGAAATTTGAAATTAAATTTAAAATTTTAGTTAGAACTGGAATTGGTACATGATGAAATAATTTCAACAAGGGGCAAGGTATGATGTACCAGAGGCTACAGTGGCTACATAGCCCACGTGTGCCTAAGACCGTCCATATGTGACGAAGAATCACATCCTGCTCGAGGTGCCCCTGCTTTTACCGAAAATGGCGGTTCTAGAGAGGACAACTCGATAAAACCCGTAATCCCAAGTGTTATCCGTACCGTGCTTATGGGATGAATAGCACTACGTAATTGTGTCTTCGAACGGTGGCCTCCAGATACCTGGCGACCTCTGGTTGTATTTTCGCCTTCCCGAGGTAATGGGGGCTATGCCTCGGGTGACTTCCTTTCCCCTACACTCGTGGGACCAAGTATGGACCGATTTATTATTAAGGATCAGGCAGCAGTGCCTATAAATAACCAGGTCGATGACCTTACGCTTGCTAACAAGGCTTCAGGTCCTAAAAGCAGCGTAACCCCTATGGATGTCAATGATGCGTTTATCCCAACAGACGAGGAGGACGCTTTACTCGCCTCCCAACATCTGACACAGATCAGAGCCTCTTCAGACAAAACTCGGCTGTCAGGAGCCGGGCGAAAGCGTTTGAAAATCCTCTTGGACAGAGGTTTTGAAATAGTCGAGGCTAGAAAGTTAGCGCTTAAACCGCTCAAAGAGACTCGACTGTCGCCACCGAAGTCCAAATCGCACAATAAGAGAGTTCGGTCAGACAGCTCTACGCCAAAGACGAACTCTCCTAAGAGAGTTGCTGGCTCTGCTGCTCGCGGTTCTGCCGCCCCGCCTCCTCTACGGAAAGCCAGGCTATTGATCCTGCTGGATCATCGGAGCAGCACAAAGCGTCCTACAATCAGGCTGCGTCTAGTGTGCGCCTAGGCGTCATACCGCCTGACTTTCCGGCGTCCATTTGGACAACAGAACAACTAAGGCTGCTCCAATCCAGCATCCTGGACAAGATCGTACAGCAGAGGAAGGGCTCTATTAAGCCCAAGTTCGCTGGCTGTACCTTCCGCCCAGGATGGATCACCTTTGGCTGTGTTGACAGCGCCACGGTTTAATGGTTCAAGGCAACTGTGCCCGCACTTCAGCCGTGGAAGGACGCCGTCTTAAAAGTGGTCACAGAGGCAGAAGTGCCTCGGCCTCAAATTTTTGTGGGCTACTTTCCTGGACAGCAAACCACGTTCACCGACCACATCCTCCACACCGAAATTGTAAAACGATTTCTGTTTTCTGGCTGGCTTTTGTTCTTCTTCTATAAGCCTGCAGGGCGTCTCATATTATTCCTGAACTCACTGCCGACTGTAGTGTACACAAATTCATAGAAAAGAAAATAAAATGTGGCTTGCATGGCGACCTATATGATCGCTACAAGCAATAACAAATAAGAAATAAGTAATCAACAAAGACAATTAAATAAAAAGGGGATTTGGAAAGAAAGTAAGACGTTTTTATTAGCCCGTAATAATTTTCCGTCCCGTTCTTTGGAACTGCTTTACGGCCCACATTTAATGCTTGTTTAAAAGAACTAAAATAAGAAAATCTAATATTGTAAATTGATGGTCACATCATTCGCCATGGAACCATTCAGGTGTAGAACCTAAATACAATTTTTCTTATGACAAAATACTTGTCTTATTATTAATTTCTTTATTTAGTGCTTTAGTAGTGCTTTCGCCCTATAGAAAGTCAATAGACCTATTAAATTATGTTTTTCCCTTGATTTGTCCGTTAGATTTCGATTTTCAAAAAAACGAAATTAAAACACGTATCTAATTATTTTTGATTTCAAGTGTTTTTACGAATTTTGTTCGAATCAGTTAATTTTTTATCGTAGTTTTCCCATATTCTCAAAATTGTAATCAACCATGTGAAAATATAAACAAATAATTTTACTTCGAACTCGCCACGTAAGAATATTTGTAAACATTTTAAATTGGGATCAAATCAAAATCCCAAATTCAATCAAATCAAACTTTTAAATCGATCACAACGCACCATTGGCCAGAAAAATGCCATAACACCACAAAGATTCGATTGATGGTGACATGACAGCAAATTGTGCAGCAAAACCAATCGGCAACACAAAAAAGCATACACACAATAAACGACAACAACAAAAACATTAGCGAATCCCGAATCATCTTCGTTGAAACGACGATGACGATGCTTTGGTTCGTTGTTTGCTCTTCGCTTGCGCTTCGACGAACAAGCAGTGTGCTTACTTAATTTTTCATTTTCACTAGAATGGCAAAATATAGGAGCAGACATTACCAAAAATTTAAAAAATCAATGCCTACAAGACCGAACGAAGTATTCAAGAGAATGGACTATGCTAATTAAAGTATTAATTATGCCATAACATAATGTTTCTTTAGTTTATGTGTAAGTGTACCAATACTTTTGTCCATGCCAAAACCGACTATGAAATACATTCTTCTTTATTTTTTCTAAATATAAGTAGTATATAAATTTTGTATGCCCTGCAATGAAGGTGATATAAATGCATAAGTTGACATTTAAAATTAATGAATTTTATGTTTTGTTTATCTGAAATTTGCTGTTTTATTGAACAATCGTTGCTGTGTCAATACTATTGTCCGTCACTGTATGTAGTAGACTCAGTGAAAGAAAAGACTCGGACTCACAAATTTCAGCAGCAGGTAAAACTTCGCGTGGTAAAACTTCGACCCGTCCAAGCGCATTGTCATCACCATGCGATATCCTAAAAAACTAAACGTTACTATAAAATAAAGGCAAAAATTATTCAACTTTTTTAGAAATTTTTCCATTTTAATTGCACATGCCGCCAAAACAATTGTCAAACTGTCAACTATTTGTAGTGCACTGCTTTCGAAATGATGAGAGTGTTACCACATAAGTTTTTTTTTGCACATTTTCACTTATAATGTTCAATGCAGCCCTAACATAAATTTTACAACATAAAGCTCTAATTTACTTGGAGTAATAGGTTGGTTAATAGAAAAATTTATGTTCCACAAAAATGTGGTAGATTTTAAGCCCTCCGTGGTAGAAACTTGATTTTAAAAATAAATGTGGTAGATCTACCCCATATGTGGTAGAAGTAAGCCCACTGCAAACAAGATCAATAAACATGCACGCAAAAAATGAGCGATCACTACGCCACAACAACCACCATTTCAATATACACGAGCGGAGCCGTTGCGAAAAACAACATTGCTTTTTGCTGTTGTCAAACACAGTGTTTGCGTTCTCGCAAACTGTTGAGCGGGAGCAAATTTCCAACAACCTATGCCTTCGCTCCGCCGACAGCCCCCGTGGCTCAGTTGGTTAGTGCGTTGGACCGCGAGTCGAAGGCAGCGACAAAGTAAATCCTAAGTAGCGCCACTCTTTGACAACCAGACGTCGATTCTGTATGACAAGAACTGTTAAATTGTTGTTGTTCACGTATAAAATTGAAATCGTGGTGAATAAGTACAGAATGTGGCAGTACAGCGTGCTGAAAAAACTGCGGTTTACATAAATTCCTTAAATGTAATTTAACACGATTTTACATAAGAAGCGCTGATATTTTATATTGCTATCACCAGGGAAAAGAAAGTTAAACGAAATTCTCATAAATTTGTTGATTTTCCGCAAAATTTATGAACAAATTTTAAATTATTTTGTTGGCTCAAAAACAACTCTGGCTGGACATATATATTCACCACAAATAATTGTGGTACTGAAATTTGAAATTAAATTTAAAATTTTACTTAGAACTGGAATTGGTACATGATGAAATAATTTCAACAAGGGGCAAGGTATGATGTACCAGAGGCTACAGCGGCTACATAGCCCACGTGTGCTTAAGACCGTCCATATGTGACGAAGAGTCACATCCTGCTCGAGGTGCCCCTGCTTTTACCGAAAATGGCGGTTCTAGAGAGGACAACTCGATAAAACCCGTAATCCCAAGTGTTATCCGTACCGTGCTTATGGGATGAATAGCACTACGTAATTGTGTCTTCGAACGGTGGCCTCCAGATACCTGGCGACCTCTGGTTGTATTTTCGCCTTCCCGAGGTAATGGGGGCTATGCCTCGGGTGACTTCCTTTCCCCTACACTCGTGGGACCAAGTATGGACCGATTTATTATTAAGGATCAGGCAGCAGTGCCTATAAATAACCAGGTCGATGACCTTACGCTTGCTAACAAGGCTTCAGGTCCTAAAAGCAGCGTAACCCCTATGGATGTAAATGATGCGTTTATCCCAACAGACGAGGAGGACGCTTTACTCGCCTCCCAACATCTGACACAGATCAGAGCCGCTTCAGACAAAACTCGGCTGTCAGGAGCCGGACGAAAGCGTTTGAAAATCCTCTTGGACAGAGGTTTTGATATAGTCGAGGCTAGAAAGTTAGCGCTTAAACCGCTCAAAGAGACTCGGCTGTCGCCACCGAAGTCCAAATCGCACAATAAGAGAGTTCGGTCAGACAGCTCTACGCCAAAGACGAACTCTCCTAAGAGAGTTGCTGGCTCTGCTGCTCGCGGTTCTGCCGCCCCGCCTCCTCTACGGAAAGCCAGGCTATTGATCCTGCTGGATCATCGGAGCAGCACAAAGCGTCCTACAATCAGGCTGCGTCTAGTGTGCGCCTAGGCGTCGTACCGCCTGACTTTCCGGCGTCCATTTGGACAACGGAACAACTAAGGCTGCTCCAATCCAGCATCCTGGACAAGATCGTACAGCAGAGGAAGGGCTCTATTAAGCCCAAGTTCGCTGGCTGTACCTTCCGCCCAGGATGGATCACCTTTGGCTGTGTTGACAGCGCCACGGTTTAATGGTTCAAGGCAACTGTGCCCGCACTTCAGCCGTGGAAGGACGCCGTCTTAAAAGTGGTCACAGAGGCAGAAGTGCCTCGGCCTCAAATTTTTGTGGGCTACTTTCCTGGACAGGAAACCACGTCCACCGACCACATCCTCTACACCGAAATTGTAAAACGATTTCTGTTTTCTGGCTGGCTTTTGTTCTTCTTCTATAAGCCTGCAGGGCGTCTCATATTATTCCTGAACTCACTGCCGACTGTAGTGTACACAAATTCATAGAAAAGAAAATAAAATGTGGCTTGCATGGCGACCTATATGATCGCTACAAGCAATAACAAATAAGTAATAAGTAATCAACAAAGACAATTAAATAAAAAGGGGATTTGGAAAGAAAGGAAGACGTTTTTATTAGCCCGTAATAATTTTCCGTCCCGTTCTTTGGAACTTTTTTACGGCCCACATTTAATGCTTGTTTAAAAGAACTAAAATAAGAAAATCTAATATTGTAAATTGATGGTCACATCATTCGCCATGGAACCATTCAGGTGTAGAAGCTAAATACAATTTTTCTTATGACAAAATACTTGTCTTATTATTAATTTCTTTATTTAGTGCTTTAGTAGTTTCAGTTAGTTCAGTTAGTTTAGTAGTAGTTTAGTTTAGTAGTTTAGTTTCGCCGTATAGAAAGTCAATAGACCTATTAAATTATGTTTTTCCCTTGATTTGTCCGTTAGATTTCGATTTTCAAAAAAACGAAATTAAAACACGTATCTAATTATTTTTGATTTCAAGTGTTTTTACGAATTTTGTTCGAATCAGTTAATTTTTTATCGTAGTTTTCCCATATTCTCAAAATTGTAATCAACCATGTGAAAATGTAAACAAATAATTTTACTTCGAACTCGCCACGTAAGAATATTTGTAAACATTTTAAATTGGGATCAAATCAAAATCCCAAATTCAATCAAATCAAACTTTTAAATCGATCACAACGCACCATTGGCCAGAAAAATACCATAACACCACAAAGATTCGATTGATGGTGACATGACAGCAAATTGTGCAGCAAAACCAATCGGCAACACAAAAAAGCATACACACAATAAACGACAACAACAAAAACATTAGCGAATCCCGAATCCTCTTCGTTGAAACGACGATGACGATGCTTTGGTTCGTTGTTTGCTCTTCGCTTGCGCTTCGACGAACAAGTAGTGTGCTTACTTAATTTTTCATTTTCACTAGAATGGCAAAATATAGGAGCAGACATTACCAAAAATTTAATAAATCAATGCCTACAAGACCCAACGAAGTATTCAAGAGAATGGACTATGCTACAAAGTATTAATTATGCCATAACATAATGTTTCTTTAGTTTATGTGTAAGTGTACCAATACTTTTGTCCATGCCAAAACCGACTATGAAATACATTCTTCTTTATTTTTTCTAAATATAAGAAGTAGTATGTAAATTTTGTATGCCCTGCAATGAAGGTGATATAAATGCATAAGTTGACATTTAAAATTAATGAATTTTATGTTTTGTTTATCTGAAATTTGCTGTTTTATTGAACAATCGTTGCTGTGTCAATACTATTGTCCGTCACTGTATGTAGTAGACTCAGTGAAAGAAAAGACTCGGACTCACAAATTTCAGCAGCAGGTAAAACTTCGCGTGGTAAAACTTCGTCCCGTCCAAGCGCATTGTCATCACCATGCAATATCCTAAAAATCTAAACGTTACTAAAAAATAAAGGCAAAAATTATTCAACTTTTTTAGAAATTTTTCCATTTTAATTGCACATGCCGCCAAAACAATTGTCAAACTGTCAACTATTTGTAGTGCACTGCTTTCGAAATGATGAGAGTGTTACCACATAAGTTTTTTTTTGCACATTTTCACTTATAATGTTCAATGCAGCCCTAACATAAATTTTACAACATAAAGCTCTAATTTACTTGGAGTAATAGGTTGGTTAATAGAAAAATTTATGTTCCACAAAAATGTGGTAGATTTTAAGCCCTCCGTGGTAGAAACTTGATTTTAAAAATAAATGCGGTAGATCTACCCCATATGTGGTAGAAGTAAGCACACTGCAAACAAGATCAATAAACATGCATGCAAAAAATGAGCGATCACTACGCCACAACAACCACCATTTCAATATACACGAGCGGAGCCGTTGCGAAAAACAACATTGCTTTTTGCTGTTGTCAAACGCAGTGTTTGCGTTCTCGCAAACTGTTGAGCGGGAGCAAATTTCCAACAACCTATGCCTCCGCTCCGCCGACAGCCCCCGTGGCTCAGTTGGTTAGTGCGTTGGACCGCGAGTCGAAGGCAGCGACAAAGTAAATCCTAAGTAGCGCCACTCTTTGACAACCAGACGTCGATTCTGTATGACAAGAACTGTTAAATTGTTGTTGTTCACGTATAAAATTGAAATCGTGGTGAATAAGTACAGAATGTGGCAGTACAGCGTGCACATGAAAATTGCTGAAAAAACTGCGGTTTACATAAATTCCTTAAATGTAATTTAACACGATTTTACATAAGAAGCGCTGATATTTTATATTGCTATCACCAGGGAAAAGAAAGTTAAACGAAATTCTCATAAATTTGTTGATTTTCCGCAAAATTTATGAACAAATTTTAAATTATTTTGTTGGCTCAAAAACAACTCTGGCTGGACATATATATTCACCACAAATAAGTGTGGTACTGAAATTTGAAATTAAATTTAAAATTTTAGTTAGAACTGGAATTGGAATTTCAACAAGGGGCAAGGTATGATGTACCAGAGGCTACAGCGGCTACATAGCCCACGTGTGCCTAAGACCGTCCATATGTGACGAAGAGTCACATCCTGCTCGAGGTGCCCCTGCTTTTACCGAAAATGGCGGTTCTAGAGAGGACAACTCGATAAAACCCGTAATCCCAAGTGTTATCCGTACCGTGCTTATGGGATGAATAGCACTACGTAATTGTGTCTTCGAACGGTGGCCTCCAGATACCTGGCGACCTCTGGTTGTATTTTCGCCTTCCCGAGGTAATGGGGGCTATGCCTCGGGTGACTTCCTTTCCCCTACACTCGTGGGACCAAGTATGGACCGATTTATTATTAAGGATCAGGCAGCAGTGCCTATAAATAACCAGGTCGATGACCTTACGCTTGCTAACAGGGCTTCAGGTCCTAAAAGCAGCGTAACCCCTATGGATGTCAATGATGCGTTTATCCCAACAGACGAGGAGGACGCTTTACTCGCCTCCCAACATCTGACACAGATCAGAGCCGCTTCAGACAAAACTCGGCTGTCAGGAGCCGGACGAAAGCGTTTGAAAATCCTCTTGGACAGAGGTGTTGATATAGTCGAGGCTAGAAAGTTAGCGCTTAAACAGCTCAAAGAGACTCGACTGTCGCCACCGAAGTCCAAATCGCACAATAAGAGAGTTCGGTCAGACAGCTCTACGCCAAAGACGAACTCTCCTAAGAGAGTTGCTGGCTCTGCTGCTCGCGGTTCTGCCGCCCCGCCTCCTCTACGGAAAGCCAGGCTATTGATTCTGCTGGATCATCGGAGCAGCACAAAGCGTCCTACAATCAGGCTGCGTCTAGTGTGCACCTAGGCGTCATACCGCCTGACTTTCCGGCGTCCATTTGGACAACGGAACAACTAAGGCTGCTCCAATCCAGCATCCTGGACAAGATCGTACAGCAGAGGAAGGGCTCTATTAAGCCCAAGTTCGCTGGCTGTACCTTCCGCCCAGGATGGATCACCTTTGGCTGTGTTGACAGCGCCATGGTTTAATGGTTCAAGGCAACTGTGCCCGCACTTCAGCCGTGGAAGGACGCCGTCTTAAAAGTGGTCACAGAGGCAGAAGTGCCTCGGCCTCAAATTTTTGTGGGCTACTTTCCTGGACAGCAAACCACGCCCACCGACCACATCCTCCACACCGAAATTGTAAAACGATTTCTGTTTTCTGGCTGGCTTTTGTTCTTCTTCTATAAGCCTGCAGGGCGTCTCATATTATTCCTGAACTCACTGCCGACTGTAGTGTACACAAATTCATAGAAAAGAAAATAAAATGTGGCTTGCATGGCGACCTATATGATCGCTACAAGCAATAACAAATAAGTAATAAGTAATCAACAAAGACAATTAAATAAAAAGGGGATTTGGAAAGAAAGTAAGACGTTTTTATTAGCCCGTAATAATTTTCCGTCCCGTTCTTTGGAACTTCTTTACGGCCCACATTTAATGCTTGTTTAAAAGAACTAAAATAAGAAAATCTAATATTGTAAATTGATGGTCACATCATTCGCCATGGAACCATTCAGGTGTAGAACCTAAATACAATTTTTCTTATGACAAAATACTTGTCTTATTATTAATTTCTTTATTTAGTAGAAAGTCAATAGACCTATTAAATTATGTTTTTCCCTTGATTTGTCCGTTAGATTTCGATTTTCAAAAAAACGAAATTAAAACACGTATCTAATTATTTTTGATTTCAAGTGTTTTTACGAATTTTGTTCGAATCAGTTAATTTTTTATCGTAGTTTTCCCATATTCTCAAAATTGTAATCAACCATGTGAAAATATAAACAAATAATTTTACTTCGAACTCGCCACGTAAGAATATTTGTAAACATTTTAAATTGGGATCAAATCAAAATCCCAAATTCAATCAAATCAAACTTTTAAATCGATCACAACGCACCATTGGCCAGAAAAATGCCATAACACCACAAAGATTCGATTGATGGTGACATGACAGCAAATTGTGCAGCAAAACCAATCGGCAACACAAAAAAGCATACACACAATAAACGACAACAACAAAAACATTAGCGAATCCCGAATCATCTTCGTTGAAACGACGATGACGATGCTTTGGTTCGTTGTTTGCTCTTCGCTTGCGCTTCGACGAACAAGCAGTGTGCTTACTTAATTTTTCATTTTCACTAGAATGGCAAAATATAGGAGCAGACATTACCAAAAATTTAATAAATGAATGCCTACAAGACCGAACGAAGTATTCAAGAGAATGGACTATGCTACAAAGTATTAATAATGCCATAACATAATGTTTCTTTAGTTTATGTGTAAGTGTACCAATACTTTTGTCCATGCCAAAACCGACTATGAAATACATTCTTCTTTATTTTTTCTAAATATAAGAAGTAGTATGTAAATTTTGTATGCCCTGCAATGAAGGTGATATAAATGCATAAGTTGACATTTAAAATTAATGAATTTTATGTTTTGTTTATCTGAAATTTGCTGTTTTATTGAACAATCGTTGCTGTGTCAATACTATTGTCCGTCACTGTATGTAGTAGACTCAGTGAAAGAAAAGACTCGGACTCACAAATTTCAGCAGCAGGTAAAACTTCGCGTGGTAAAACTTCGTCCCGTCCAAGCGCATTGTCATCACCATGCAATATCTTAAAAATCTAAACGTTACTAAAAAATAAAGGCAAAAATTATTCAACTTTTTTAGAAATTTTTCCATTTTAATTGCACCTGCCGCCAAAACAATTGTCAAACTGTCAACTATTTGTAGTGCACTGCTTTCGAAATGATGAGAGTGTTACCACATAAGTTTTTTTTTGCACATTTTCACTTATAATGTTCAATGCAGCCCTAACATAAATTTTACAACATAAAGCTCTAATTTACTTGGAGTAATAGGTTGGTTAATAGAAAAATTTATGTTCCACAAAAATGTGGTAGATTTTAAGCCCTCCGTGGTAGAAACTTGATTTTAAAAATAAATGTGGTAGATCTACCCCATATGTGGTAGAAGTAAGCCCACTGCAAACAAGATCAATAAACATGCACGCAAAAAATGAGCGATCACTACGCCACAACAACCACCATTTCAATATACACGAGCGGAGCCGTTGCGAAAAACAACATTGCTTTTTGCTGTTGTCAAACACAGTGTTTGCGTTCTCGCAAACTGTTGAGCGGGAGCAAATTTCCAACAACCTATGCCTTCGCTCCGCCGACAGCCCCCGTGGCTCAGGTGGTTAGTGCGTTGGACCGCGAGTCGAAGGCAGCGACAAAGTAAATCCTAAGTAGCGCCACTCTTTGACAACCAGACGTCGATTCTGTATGACAAGAACTGTTAAATTGTTGTTGTTCACGTATAAAATTGAAATCGTGGTGAATAAGTACAGAATGTGGCAGTACAGCGTGCTGAAAATTGCTGAAAAAACTGCGGTTTACATAAATTCCTTAAATGTAATTTAACACGATTTTACATAAGAAGCGCTGATATTTTATATTGCTATCACCAGGGAAAAGAAAGTTAAACGAAATTCTCATAAATTTGTTGATTTTCCGCAAAATTTATGAACAAATTTTAAATTATTTTGTTGGCTCAAAAACAACTCTGGCTGGACATATATATTCACCACAAATAATTGTGGTACTGAAATTTGAAATTAAATTTAAAATTTTACTTAGAACTGGAATTGGTACATGATGAAATAATTTCAACAAGGGGCAAGGTATGATGTACCAGAGGCTACAGCGGCTACATAGCCCACGTGTGCCTAAGACAGTCCATATGTGACGAAGAATCACATCCTGCTCGAGGTGCCCCTGCTTTTACCGAAAATGGCGGTTCTAGAGAGGACAACTCGATAAAACCCGTAATCCCAAGTGTTATCCGTACCGTGCTTATGGGATGAATAGCACTACGTAATTGTGTCTTCGAACGGTGGCCTCCAGATACCTGGCGACCTCTGGTTGTATTTTCGCCTTCCCGAGGTAATGGGGGCTATGCCTCGGGTGACTTCCTTTCCCCTACACTCGTGGGACCAAGTATGGACCGATTTATTATTAAGGATCAGGCAGCAGTGCCTATAAATAACCAGGTCGATGACCTTACGCTTGCTTACAGGTCTTCAGGTCCTAAAAGCAGCGTAACCCCTATGGATGTCAATGATGCGTTTATCCCAACAGACGAGGAGGACGCTTTACTCGCCTCCCAACATCTGACACAGATCAGAGCCTCTTCAGACAAAACTCGGCTGTCAGGAGCCGGACGAAAGCGTTTGAAAATCCTCTTGGACAGAGGTTTTGATATAGTCGAGGCTAGAAAGTTAGCGCTTAAACCGCTCAAAGAGACTCGACTGTCGCCACCGAAGTCCAAATCGCACAATAAGAGAGTTCGGTCAGACAGCTCTACGCCAAAGACGAACTCTCCTAAGAGAGTTGCTGGCTCTGCTGCTCGCGGTTCTGCCGCCCCGCCTCCTCTACGGAAAGCCAGGCTATTGATCCTGCTGGATCATCGGAGCAGCACAAAGCGTCCTACAATCAGGCTGCGTCTAGTGTGCGCCTAGGCGTCATACCGCCTGACTTTCCGGCGTCCATTTGGACAACGGAACACCAAAGGCTGCTCCAATCCAGCATCCTGGACAAGATCGTACAGCAGAGGAAGGGCTCTATTAAGCCCAAGTTCGCTGGCTGTACCTTCCGCCCAGGATGGATCACCTTTGGCTGTGTTGACAGCGCCACGGTTTAATGGTTCAAGGCAACTGTGCCCGCACTTCAGCCGTGGAAGGACGCCGTCTTAAAAGTGGTCACAGAGGCAGAAGTGCCTCGGCCTCAAATTTTTGTGGGCTACTTTCCTGGACAGCAAACCACGCCCACCGACCACATCCTCCACACCGAAATTGTAAAACGATTTCTGTTTTCTGGCTGGCTTTTGTTCTTCTTCTATAAGCCTGCAGGGCGTCTCATATTATTCCTGAACTCACTGCCGACTGTAGTGTACACAAATTCATAGAAAAGAAAATAAAATGTGGCTTGCATGGCGACCTATATGATCGCTACAAGCAATAACAAATAAGTAATAAGTAATCAACAAAGACAATTAAATAAAAAGGGGATTTGGAAAGAAAGTAAGACGTTTTTATTAGCCCGTAATAATTTTCCGTCCCGTTCTTTGGAACTTCTTTACGGCCCACATTTAATGCTTGTTTAAAAGAACTAAAATAAGAAAATCTAATATTGTAAATTGATGGTCACATCATTCGCCATGGAACCATTCAGGTGTAGAACCTAAATACAATTTTTCTTATGACAAAATACTTGTCTTATTATTAATTTCTTTATTTAGTAGAAAGTCAATAGACCTATTAAATTATGTTTTTCCCTTGATTTGTCCGTTAGATTTCGATTTTCAAAAAAACGAAATTAAAACACGTATCTAATTATTTTTGATTTCAAGTGTTTTTACGAATTTTGTTCGAATCAGTTAATTTTTTATCGTAGTTTTCCCATATTCTCAAAATTGTAATCAACCATGTGAAAATATAAACAAATAATTTTACTTCGAACTCGCCACGTAAGAATATTTGTAAACATTTTAAATTGGGATCAAATCAAAATCCCAAATTCAATCAAATCAAACTTTTAAATCGATCACAACGCACCATTGGCCAGAAAAATGCCATAACACCACAAAGATTCGATCCAAAGATTCAGGTCCTAAAAGCAGCGTAACCCCTATGGATGTCAATGATGCGTTTATCCCAACAGACGAGGAGGACGCTTTACTCGCCTCCCAACATCTGACACAGATCAGAGCCTCTTCAGACAAAACTCGGCTGTCAGGAGCCGGACGAAAGCGTTTGAAAATCCTCTTGGACAGAGGTTTTGATATAGTCGAGGCTAGAAAGTTAGCGCTTAAACCGCTCAAAGAGACTCGACTGTCGCCACCGAAGTCCAAATCGCACAATAAGAGAGTTCGGTCAGACAGCTCTACGCCAAAGACGAACTCTCCTAAGAGAGTTGCTGGCTCTGCTGCTCGCGGTTCTGCCGCCCCGCCTCCTCTACGGAAAGCCAGGCTATTGATCCTGCTGGATCATCGGAGCAGCACAAAGCGTCCTACAATCAGGCTGCGTCTAGTGTGCGCCTAGGCGTCGTACCGCCTGACTTTCCGGCGTCCATTTGGACAACGGAACAACTAAGGCTGCTCCAATCCAGCATCCTGGACAAGATCGTACAGCAGAGGAAGGGCTCTATTAAGCCCAAGTTCGCTGGCTGTACCTTCCGCCCAGGATGGATCACCTTTGGCTGTGTTGACAGCGCCACGGTTTAATGGTTCAAGGCAACTGTGCCCGCACTTCAGCCGTGGAAGGACGCCGTCTTAAAAGTGGTCACAGAGGCAGAAGTGCCTCGGCCTCAAATTTTTTTGGGCTACTTTCCTGGACAGCAAACCACGCCCACCGACCACATCCTCCACACCGAAATTGTAAAACGATTTCTGTTTTCTGGCTGGCTTTTGTTCTTCTTCTATAAGCCTGCAGGGCGTCTCATATTATTCCTGAACTCACTGCCGACTGTAGTGTACACAAATTCATAGAAAAGAAAATAAAATGTGGCTTGCATGGCGACCTATATGATCGCTACAAGCAATAACAAATAAGTAATAAGTAATCAACAAAGACAATTAAATAAAAAGGGGATTTGGAAAGAAAGTAAGACGTTTTTATTAGCCCGTAATAATTTTCCGTCCCGTTCTTTGGAACTTCTTTACGGCCCACATTTAATGCTTGTTTAAAAGAACTAAAATAAGAAAATCTAATATTGTAAATTGATGGTCACATCATTCGCCATGGAACCATTCAGGTGTAGAACCTAAATACAATTTTTCTTATGACAAAATACTTGTCTTATTATTAATTTCTTTATTTAGTAGAAAGTCAATAGACCTATTAAATTATGTTTTTCCCTTGATTTGTCCGTTAGATTTCGATTTTCAAAAAAACGAAATTAAAACACGTATCTAATTATTTTTGATTTCAAGTGTTTTTACGAATTTTGTTCGAATCAGTTAATTTTTTATCGTAGTTTTCCCATATTCTCAAAATTGTAATCAACCATGTGAAAATATAAACAAATAATTTTACTTCGAACTCGCCACGTAAGAATATTTGTAAACATTTTAAATTGGGATCAAATCAAAATCCCAAATTCAATCAAATCAAACTTTTAAATCGATCACAACGCACCATTGGCCAGAAAAATGCCATAACACCACAAAGATTCGATTGATGGTGACATGACAGCAAATTGTGCAGCAAAACCAATCGGCAACACAAAAAAGCATACACACAATAAGCGACAACAACAAAAACATTAGCGAATCCCGAATCATCTTCGTTGAAACGACGATGACGATGCTTTGGTTCGTTGTTTGCTCTTCGCTTGCGCTTCGACGAACAAGCAGTGTGCTTACTTAATTTTTCATTTTCACTAGAATGGCAAAATATAGGAGCAGACATTACCAAAAATTTAAAAAATCAATGCCTACAAGACCGAACGAAGTATTCAAGAGAATGGACTATGCTACAAAGTATTAATTATGCCATAACATAATGTTTCTTTAGTTTATGTGTAAGTGTACCAATACTTTTGTCCATGCCAAAACCGACTATGAAATACATTCTTATTTTTTCTAAATATAAGAAGTAGTATGTAAATTTTGTATGCCCTGCAATGAAGGTGATATAAATGCATAAGTTGACATTTAAAATTAATGAATTTTATGTTTTGTTTATCTGAAATTTGCTGTTTTATTGAACAATCGTCATAAATAAACATAAATTTTACAACATAAAGCTCTAATTTACTTGGAGTAATAGGTTGGTTAATAGAAAAATGTATGTTCCACAAAAATGTGGTAGATTTTAAGCCCTCCGTGGTAGAAACTTGATTTTAAAAATAAATGTGGTAGATCTACCCCATATGTGGTAGAAGTAAGCCCACTGCAAACAAGATCAATAAACATGCATGCAAAAAATGAGCGATCACTACGCCACAACAACCACCATTTCAATATACACGAGCGGAGCCGTTGCGAAAAACAACATTGCTTTTTGCTGTTGTCAAACGCAGTGTTTGCGTTCTCGCAAACTGTTGAGCGGGAGCAAATTTCCAACAACCTATGCCTCCGCTCCGCCGACAGCCCCCGTGGCTCAGTTGGTTAGTGCGTTGGACCGCGAGTCGAAGGCAGCGACAAAGTAAATCCTAAGTAGCGCCACTCTTTGACAACCAGACGTCGATTCTGTATGACAAGAACTGTTAAATTGTTGTTGTTCACGTATAAAATTGAAATCGTGGTGAATAAGTACAGAATGTGGGCAGTACAGCGTGCTGAAAAAACTGCGGTTTACATAAATTCCTTAAATGTAATTTAACACGATTTTACATAAGAAGCGCTGATATTTTATATTGCTATCACCAGGGAAAAGAAAGTTAAACGAAATTCTCATAAATTTGTTGATTTTCCGCAAAATTTATGAACAAATTTTAAATAATTTTGTTGGCTCAAAAACAACTCTGGCTGGACATATATATTCACAACAAATAATTGTGGTACTGAAATTTGAAATTAAATTTAAAATTTTAGTTAGAACTGGAATTGGTGGAACATGATGAAATAATTTCAACAAGGGGCAAGGTATGATGTACCAGAGGCTACAGTGGCTACATAGCCCACGTGTGCCTAAGACCGTCCATATGTGACGAAGAGTCACATCCTGCTCGAGGTGCCCCTGCTTTTACCGAAAATGGCGGTTCTAGAGAGGACAACTCGATAAAACCCGTAATCCCAAGTGTTATCCGTACCGTGCTTATGGGATGAATAGCACTACGTAATTGTGTCTTCGAACGGTGGCCTCCAGATACCTGGCGACCTCTGGTTGTATTTTCGCCTTCCCGAGGTAATGGGGGCTATGCCTCGGGTGACTTCCTTTCCCCTACACTCGTGGGACCAAGTATGGACCGATTTATTATTAAGGATCAGGCAGCAGTGCCTATAAATAACCAGGTCGATGACCTTACGCTTGCTAACAGGGCTTCAGGTCCTAAAAGCAGCGTAACCCCTATGGATGTCAATGATGCGTTTATCCCAACAGACGAGGAGGACGCTTTACTCGCCTCCCAACATCTGACACAGATCAGAGCCGCTTCAGACAAAACTCGGCTGTCAGGAGCCGGACGAAAGCGTTTGAAAATCCTCTTGGACAGAGGTTTTGATATAGTCGAGGCTAGAAAGTTAGCGCTTAAACCGCTCAAAGAGACTCGACTGTCGCCACCGAAGTCCAAATCGCACAATAAGAGAGTTCGGTCAGACAGCTCTACGCCAAAGACGAACTCTCCTAAGAGAGTTGCTGGCTCTGCTGCTCGCGGTTCTGCCGCCCCGCCTCCTCTACGGAAAGCCAGGCTATTGATCCTGCTGGATCATCGGAGCAGCACAAAGCGTCCTACAATCAGGCTGCGTCTAGTGTGCGCCTAGGCGTCGTACCGCCTGACTTTCCGGCGTCCATTTGGACAACGGAACAACTAAGGCTGCTCCAATCCAGCATCCTGGACAAGATCGTACAGCAGAGGAAGGGCTCTATTAAGCCCAAGTTCGCTGGCTGTACCTTCCGCCCAGGATGGATCACCTTTGGCTGTGTTGACAGCGCCACGGTTTAATGGTTCAAGGCAACTGTGCCCGCACTTCAGCCGTGGAAGGACGCCGTCTTAAAAGTGGTCACAGAGGCAGAAGTGCCTCGGCCTCAAATTTTTGTGGGCTACTTTCCTGGACAGCAAACCACGCCCACCGACCACATCCTCCACACCGAAATTGTAAAACGATTTCTGTTTTCTGGCTGGCTTTTGTTCTTCTTCTATAAGCCTGCAGGGCGTCTCATATTATTCCTGAACTCACTGCCGACTGTAGTGTACACAAATTCATAGAAAAGAAAATAAAATGTGGCTTGCATGGCGACCTATATGATCGCTACAAGCAATAACAAATAAGTAATAAGTAATCAACAAAGACAATTAAATAAAAAGGGGATTTGGAAAGAAAGTAAGACGTTTTTATTAGCCCGTAGTAATTTTCCGTCCCGTTCTTTGGAACTTCTTTACGGCCCACATTTAATGCTTGTTTAAAAGAACTAAAATAAGAAAATCTAATATTGTAAATTGATGGTCACATCATTCGCCATGGAACCATTCAGGTGTAGAACCTAAATACAATTTTTCTTATGACAAAATACTTGTCTTATTATTAATTTCTTTATTTAGTAGAAAGTCAATAGACCTATTAAATTATGTTTTTCGCTTGATTTGTCCGTTAGATTTCGATTTTCAAAAAAACGAAATTAAAACACGTATCTAATTATTTTTGATTTCAAGTGTTTTTACGAATTTTGTTCGAATCAGTTAATTTTTTATCGTAGTTTTCCCATATTCTCAAAATTGTAATCAACCATGTGAAAATATAAACAAATAATTTTACTTCGAACTCGCCACGTAAGAATATTTGTAAACATTTTAAATTGGTATCAAATCAAAATCCCAAATTCAATCAAATCAAACTTTTAAATCGATCACAACGCACCATTGGCCAGAAAAATGCCATAACACCACAAAGATTCGATTGATGGTGACATGACAGCAAATTGTGCAGCAAAACCAATCGGCAACACAAAAAAGCATACACACAATAAACGACAACAACAAAAACATTAGCGAATCCCGAATCATCTTCGTTGAAACGACGATGACGATGCTTTGGTTCGTTGTTTGCTCTTCGCTTGCGCTTCGACGAACAAGCAGTGTGCTTACTTAATTTTTCATTTTCACTAGAATGGCAAAATATAGGAGCAGACATTACCAAAAATTTAATAAATCAATGCCTACAAGACCGAACGAAGTATTCAAGAGAATGGACTATGCTACAAAGTATTAATAATGCCATAACATAATGTTTCTTTAGTTTATGTGTAAGTGTACCAATACTTTTGTCCATGCCAAAACCGACTATGAAATACATTCTTCTTTATTTTTTCTAAATATAAGAAGTAGTATGTAAATTTTGTATGCCCTGCAATGAAGGTGATATAAATGCATAAGTTGACATTTAAAATTAATGAATTTTATGTTTTGTTTATCTGAAATTTGCTGTTTTATTGAACAATCGTTGCTGTGTCAATACTATTGTCCGTCACTGTATGTAGTAGACTCAGTGAAAGAAAAGACTCGGACTCACAAATTTCAGCAGCAGGTAAAACTTCGCGTGGTAAAACTTCGTCCCTGTCCAAGCGCATTGTCATCACCATGCAATATCCTAAAAATCTAAACGTTACTAAAAAATAAAGGCAAAAATTATTCAACTTTTTTAGAAATTTTTTCATTTTAATTGCACCTGCCGCCAAAACAATTGTCAAACTGTCAACTATTTGTAGTGCACTGCTTTCGAAATGATGAGAGTGTTACCACATAAGTTTTTTTTTGCACATTTTCACTTATAATGTTCAATGCAGCCCTAACATAAATTTTACAACATAAAGCTCTAATTTACTTGGAGTAATAGGTTGGTTAATAGAAAAATTTATGTTCCACAAAAATGTGGTAGATTTTAAGCCCTCCGTGGTAGAAACTTGATTTTAAAAATAAATGTGGTAGATCTACCCCATATGTGGTAGAAGTAAGCCCACTGCAAACAAGATCAATAAACATGCACGCAAAAAATGAGCGATCACTACGCCACAACAACCACCATTTCAATATACACGAGCGGAGCCGTTGCGAAAAACAACATTGCTTTTTGCTGTTGTCAAACGCAGTGTTTGCGTTCTCGCAAACTGTTGAGCGGGAGCAAATTTCCAACAACCTATGCCTTCGCTCCGCCGACAGCCCCCGTGGCTCAGTTGGTTAGTGCGTTGGACCGCGAGTCGAAGGCAGCGACAAAGTAAATCCTAAGTAGCGCCACTCTTTGACAACCAGACGTCGATTCTGTATGACAAGAACTGTTAAATTGTTGTTGTTCACGTATAAAATTGAAATCGTGGTGAATAAGTACAGAATGTGGCAGTACAGCGTGCTGAAAAAACTGCGGTTTACATAATGTAATTTAACACGATTTTACATAAGAAGCGCTGATATTTTATATTGCTATCACCAGGGAAAAGAAAGTTAAACGAAATTCTCATAAATTTGTTGATTTTCCGCATAATTTATGAACAAATTTTAAATAATTTTGTTGGCTCAAAAACAACTCTGGCTGGACATATATATTCACCACAAATAATTGTGGTACTGAAATTTTAAATTGAATTTAAAATTTTACTTAGAACTGGAATTGGTACATGATGAAATAATTTCAACAAGGGGCAAGGTATGATGTACCAGAGGCTACAGCGGCTACATAGCCCACGTGTGCCTAAGACCGTCCATATGTGACGAAGAGTCACATCCTGCTCGAGGTGCCCCTGCTTTTACCGAAAATGGCGGTTCTAGAGAGGACAACTCGATAAAACCCGTAATCCCAAGTGTTATCCGTACCGTGCTTATGGGATGAATAGCACTACGTAATTGTGTCTTCGAACGGTGGCCTCCAGATACCTGGCGACCTCTGGTTGTATTTTCGCCTTCCCGAGGTAATGGGGGCTATGCCTCGGGTGACTTCCTTTCCCCTACACTCGTGGGACCAAGTATGGACCGATTTATTATTAAGGATCAGGCAGCAGTGCCTATAAATAACCAGGTCGATGACCTTACGCTTGCTAACAGGGCTTCAGGTCCTAAAAGCAGCGTAACCCCTATGGATGTCAATGATGCGTTTATCCCAACAGACGAGGAGGTCGCTTTACTCGCCTCCCAACATCTGACACAGATCAGAGCCTCTTCAGACAAAACTCGGCTGTCAGGAGCCGGACGAAAGCGTTTGAAAATCCTCTTGGACAGAGGTTTTGATATAGTCGAGGCTAGAAAGTTAGCGCTTAAACCGCTCAAAGAGACTCGACTGTCGCCACCGAAGTCCAAATCGCACAATAAGAGAGTTCGGTCAGACAGCTCTACGCCAAAGACGAACTCTCCTAAGAGAGTTGCTGGCTCTGCTGCTCGCGGTTCTGCTGCCCCGCCTCCTCTACGGAAAGCCAGGCTATTGATCCTGCTGGATCATCGGAGCAGCACAAAGCGTCCTACAATCAGGCTGCGTCTAGTGTGCGCCTAGGCGTCGTACCGCCTGACTTTCCGGCGTCCATTTGGACAACGGAACAACTAAGGCTGCTCCAATCCAGCATCCTGGACAAGATCGTACAGCAGAGGAAGGGCTCTATTAAGCCCAAGTTCGCTGGCTGTACCTTCCGCCCAGGATGGATCACCTTTGGCTGTGTTGACAGCGCCACGGTTTAATGGTTCAAGGCAACTGTGCCCGCACTTCAGCCGTGGAAGGACGCCGTCTTAAAAGTGGTCACAGAGGCAGAAGTGCCTCGGCCTCAAATTTTTTTGGGCTACTTTCCTGGACAGCAAACCACGCCCAACGACCACATCCTCCACACCGAAATTGTAAAACGATTTCTGTTTTCTGGCTGGCTTTTGTTCTTCTTCTATAAGCCTGCAGGGCGTCTCATATTATTCCTGAACTCACTGCCGACTGTAGTGTACACAAATTCATAGAAAAGAAAATAAAATGTGGCTTGCATGGCGACCTATATGATCGCTACAAGCAATAACAAATAAGTAATAAGTAATCAACAAAGACAATTAAATAAAAAGGGGATTTGGAAAGAAAGTAAGACGTTTTTATTAGCCCGTAATAATTTTCCGTCCCGTTCTTTGGAACTTCTTTACGGCCCACATTTAATGCTTGTTTAAAAGAACTAAAATAAGAAAATCTAATATTGTAAATTGATGGTCACATCATTCGCCATGGAACCATTCAGGTGTAGAACCTAAATACAATTTTTCTTATGACAAAATACTTGTCTTATTATTAATTTCTTTATTTAGTAGAAAGTCAATAGACCTATTAAATTATGTTTTTCCCTTGATTTGTCCGTTAGATTTCGATTTTCAAAAAAACGAAATTAAAACACGTATCTAATTATTTTTGATTTCAAGTGTTTTTACGAATTTTGTTCGAATCAGTTAATTTTTTATCGTAGTTTTCCCATATTCTCAAAATTGTAATCAACCATGTGAAAATATAAACAAATAATTTTACTTCGAACTCGCCACGTAAGAATATTTGTAAACATTTTAAATTGGGATCAAATCAAAATCCCAAATTCAATCAAATCAAACTTTTAAATCGATCACAACGCACCATTGGCCAGAAAAATGCCATAACACCACAAAGATTCGATTGATGGTGACATGACAGCAAATTGTGCAGCAAAACCAATCGGCAACACAAAAAAGCATACACACAATAAGCGACAACAACAAAAACATTAGCGAATCCCGAATCATCTTCGTTGAAACGACGATGACGATGCTTTGGTTCGTTGTTTGCTCTTCGCTTGCGCTTCGACGAACAAGCAGTGTGCTTACTTAATTTTTCATTTTCACTAGAATGGCAAAATATAGGAGCAGACATTACCAAAAATTTAAAAAATCAATGCCTACAAGACCGAACGAAGTATTCAAGAGAATGGACTATGCTACAAAGTATTAATTATGCCATAACATAATGTTTCTTTAGTTTATGTGTAAGTGTACCAATACTTTTGTCCATGCCAAAACCGACTATGAAATACATTCTTCTTTATTTTTTCTAAATATAAGAAGTAGTATGTAAATTTTGTATGCCCTGCAATGAAGGTGATATAAATGCATAAGTTGACATTTAAAATTAATGAATTTTATGTTTTGTTTATCTGAAATTTGCTGTTTTATTGAACAATCGTCATAAATAAACATAAATTTTACAACATAAAGCTCTAATTTACTTGAAGTAATAGGTTGGTTAATAGAAAAATGTATGTTCCACAAAAATGTGGTAGATTTTAAGCCCTCCGTGGTAGAAACTTGATTTTAAAAATAAATGTGGTGGATCTACCCCATATGTGGTAGAAGTAAGCCCACTGCAAACAAGATCAATAAACATGCATGCAAAAAATGAGCGATCACTACGCCACAACAACCACCATTTCAATATACACGAGCGGAGCCGTTGCGAAAAACAACATTGCTTTTTGCTGTTGTCAAACGCAGTGTTTGCGTTCACGCAAACTGTTGAGCGGGAGCAAATTTCCAACAACCTATGCCTCCGCTCCGCCGACAGCCCCCGTGGCTCAGTTGGTTAGTGCGTTGGACCGCGAGTCGAAGGCAGCGACAAAGTAAATCCTAAGTAGCGCCACTCTTTGACAACCAGACGTCGATTCTGTATGACAAGAACTGTTAAATTGTTGTTGTTCACGTATAAAATTGAAATCGTGGTGAATAAGTACAGAATGTGGGCAGTACAGCGTGCTGAAAAAACTGCGGTTTACATAAATTCCTTAAATGTAATTTAACACGATTTTACATAAGAAGCGCTGATATTTTATATTGCTATCACCAGGGAAAAGAAAGTTAAACGAAATTCTCATAAATTTGTTGATTTTCCGCATAATTTATGAACAAATTTTAAATAATTTTGTTGGCTCAAAAACAACTCTGGCTGGACATATATATTCACCACAAATAATTGTGGTACTGAAATTTTAAATTGAATTTAAAATTTTACTTAGAACTGGAATTGGTACATGATGAAATAATTTCAACAAGGGGCAAGGTATGATGTACCAGAGGCTACAGCGGCTACATAGCCCACGTGTGCCTAAGACCGTCCATATGTGACGAAGAGTCACATCCTGCTCGAGGTGCCCCTGCTTTTACCGAAAATGGCGGTTCTAGAGAGGACAACTCGATAAAACCCGTAATCCCAAGTGTTATCCGTACCGTGCTTATGGGATGAATAGCACTACGTAATTGTGTCTTCGAACGGTGGCCTCCAGATACCTGGCGACCTCTGGTTGTATTTTCGCCTTCCCGAGGTAATGGGGGCTATGCCTCGGGTGACTTCCTTTCCCCTACACTCGTGGGACCAAGTATGGACCGATTTATTATTAAGGATCAGGCAGCAGTGCCTATAAATAACCAGGTCGATGACCTTACGCTTGCTAACAGGGCTTCAGGTCCTAAAAGCAGCGTAACCCCTATGGATGTCAATGATGCGTTTATCCCAACAGACGAGGAGGTCGCTTTACTCGCCTCCCAACATCTGACACAGATCAGAGCCTCTTCAGACAAAACTCGGCTGTCAGGAGCCGGACGAAAGCGTTTGAAAATCCTCTTGGACAGAGGTTTTGATATAGTCGAGGCTAGAAAGTTAGCGCTTAAACCGCTCAAAGAGACTCGACTGTCGCCACCGAAGTCCAAATCGCACAATAAGAGAGTTCGGTCAGACAGCTCTACGCCAAAGACGAACTCTCCTAAGAGAGTTGCTGGCTCTGCTGCTCGCGGTTCTGCTGCCCCGCCTCCTCTACGGAAAGCCAGGCTATTGATCCTGCTGGATCATCGGAGCAGCACAAAGCGTCCTACAATCAGGCTGCGTCTAGTGTGCGCCTAGGCGTCGTACCGCCTGACTTTCCGGCGTCCATTTGGACAACGGAACAACTAAGGCTGCTCCAATCCAGCATCCTGGACAAGATCGTACAGCAGAGGAAGGGCTCTATTAAGCCCAAGTTCGCTGGCTGTACCTTCCGCCCAGGATGGATCACCTTTGGCTGTGTTGACAGCGCCACGGTTTAATGGTTCAAGGCAACTGTGCCCGCACTTCAGCCGTGGAAGGACGCCGTCTTAAAAGTGGTCACAGAGGCAGAAGTGCCTCGGCCTCAAATTTTTGTGGGCTACTTTCCTGGACAGCAAACCACGCCCACCGACCACATCCTCCACACCGAAATTGTAAAACGATTTCTGTTTTCTGGCTGGCTTTTGTTCTTCTTCTATAAGCCTGCAGGGCGTCTCATATTATTCCTGAACTCACTGCCGACTGTAGTGTACACAAATTCATAGAAAAGAAAATAAAATGTGGCTTGCATGGCGACCTATATGATCGCTACAAGCAATAACAAATAAGTAATAAGTAATCAACAAAGACAATTAAATAAAAAGGGGATTTGGAAAGAAAGTAAGACGTTTTTATTAGCCCGTAGTAATTTTCCGTCCCGTTCTTTGGAACTTCTTTACGGCCCACATTTAATGCTTGTTTAAAAGAACTAAAATAAGAAAATCTAATATTGTAAATTGATGGTCACATCATTCGCCATGGAACCATTCAGGTGTAGAACCTAAATACAATTTTTCTTATGACAAAATACTTGTCTTATTATTAATTTCTTTATTTAGTAGAAAGTCAATAGACCTATTAAATTATGTTTTTCGCTTGATTTGTCCGTTAGATTTCGATTTTCAAAAAAACGAAATTAAAACACGTATCTAATTATTTTTGATTTCAAGTGTTTTTACGAATTTTGTTCGAATCAGTTAATTTTTTATCGTAGTTTTCCCATATTCTCAAAATTGTAATCAACCATGTGAAAATATAAACAAATAATTTTACTTCGAACTCGCCACGTAAGAATATTTGTAAACATTTTAAATTGGGATCAAATCAAAATCCCAAATTCAATCAAATCAAACTTTTAAATCGATCACAACGCACCATTGGCCAGAAAAATGCCATAACACCACAAAGATTCGATTGATGGTGACATGACAGCAAATTGTGCAGCAAAACCAATCGGCAACACAAAAAAGCATACACACAATAAACGACAACAACAAAAACATTAGCGAATCCCGAATCATCTTCGTTGAAACGACGATGACGATGCTTTGGTTCGTTGTTTGCTCTTCGCTTGCGCTTCGACGAACAAGTAGTGTGCTTACTTAATTTTTCATTTTCACTAGAATGGCAAAATATAGGAGCAGACATTACCAAAAATTTAAAAAATCAATGCCTACAAGACCGAACGAAGTATTCAAGAGAATGGACTATGCTAATTAAAGTATTAATTATGCCATAACATAATGTTTCTTTAGTTTATGTGTAGGTGTACCAATACTTTTGTCCATGCCAAAACCGACTATGAAATACATTCTTCTTTATTTTTTCTAAATATAAGAAGTAGTATGTAAATTTTGTATGCCCTGCAATGAAGGTGATATAAATGCATAAGTTGACATTTAAAATTAATGAATTTTATGTTTTGTTTATCTGAAATTTGCTGTTTTATTGAACAATCGTTGCTGTGTCAATACTATTGTCCGTCACTGTATGTAGTAGACTCAGTGAAAGAAAAGACTCGGACTCACAAATTTCAGCAGCAGGTAAAACTTCGCGTGGTAAAACTTCGTCCCGTCCAAGCGCATTGTCATCACCATGCAATATCTTAAAAATCTAAACGTTACTAAAAAATAAAGGCAAAAATTATTCAACTTTTTTAGAAATTTTTCCATTTTAATTGCACCTGCCGCCAAACAATTGTCAAACTGTCAACTATTTGTAGTGCACTGCTTTCGAAATGATGAGAGTGTTACCACATAAGTTTTTTTTTTGCACATTTTCACTTATAATGTTCAATGCAGCCCTAACATAAATTTTACAACATAAAGCTCTAATTTACTTGGAGTAATAGGTTGGTTAATAGAAAAATGTATGTTCCACAAAAATGTGGTAGATTTTAAGCCCTCCGTGGTAGATGTGTAGTAGAAGGATCACGGTTCAAGGCAACTGTGCCCGCACTTCAGCCGTGGAAGGACGCCGTCTTAAAAGTGGTCACAGAGGCAGAAGTGCCTCGGCCTCAAATTTTTGTGGGCTACTTTCCTGGACAGGAAACCACGCCCACCGACCACATCCTCCACACCGAAATTGTAAAACGATTTCTGTTTTCTGGCTAGCTTTTGTTCTTCTTCTATAAGCCTGCAGGGCGTCTCATATTATTCCTGAACTCACTGCCGACTGTAGTGTACACAAATTCATAGAAAAGAAAATAAAATGTGGCTTGCATGGCGACCTATATGATCGCTACAAGCAATAACAAATAAGTAATAAGTAATCAACAAAGACAATTAAATAAAAAGGGGATTTGGAAAGAAAGTAAGACGTTTTTATTAGCCCGTAGTAATTTTCCGTCCCGTTCTTTGGAACTTCTTTACGGCCCACATTTAATGCTTGTTTAAAAGAACTAAAATAAGAAAATCTAATATTGTAAATTGATGGTCACATCATTCGCCATGGAACCATTCAGGTGTAGAACCTAAATACAATTTTTCTTATGACAAAATACTTGTCTTATTATTAATTTCTTTATTTAGTAGAAAGTCAATAGACCTATTAAATTATGTTTTTCGCTTGATTTGTCCGTTAGATTTCGATTTTCAAAAAAACGAAATTAAAACACGTATCTAATTATTTTTGATTTCAAGTGTTTTTACGAATTTTGTTCGAATCAGTTAATTTTTTATCGTAGTTTTCCCATATTCTCAAAATTGTAATCAACCATGTGAAAATATAAACAAATAATTTTACTTCGAACTCGCCACGTAAGAATATTTGTAAACATTTTAAATTGGGATCAAATCAAAATCCCAAATTCAATCAAATCAAACTTTTAAATCGATCACAACGCACCATTGGCCAGAAAAATGCCATAACACCACAAAGATTCGATTGATGGTGACATGACAGCAAATTGTGCAGCAAAACCAATCGGCAACACAAAAAAGCATACACACAATAAACGACAACAACAAAAACATTAGCGAATCCCGAATCATCTTCGTTGAAACGACGATGACGATGCTTTGGTTCGTTGTTTGCTCTTCGCTTGCGCTTCGACGAACAAGTAGTGTGCTTACTTAATTTTTCATTTTCACTAGAATGGCAAAATATAGGAGCAGACATTACCAAAACTTTAAAAAATCAATGCCTACAAGACCGAACGAAGTATTCAAGAGAATGGACTATGCTAATTAAAGTATTAATTATGCCATAACATAATGTTTCTTTAGTTTATGTGTAGGTGTACCAATACTTTTGTCCATGCCAAAACCGACTATGAAATACATTCTTCTTTATTTTTTCTAAATATAAGAAGTAGTATGTAAATTTTGTATGCCCTGCAATGAAGGTGATATAAATGCATAAGTTGACATTTAAAATTAATGAATTTTATGTTTTGTTTATCTGAAATTTGCTGTTTTATTGAACAATCGTTGCTGTGTCAATACTATTGTCCGTCACTGTATGTAGTAGACTCAGTGAAAGAAAAGACTCGGACTCACAAATTTCTGCAGCAGGTAAAACTTCGCGTGGTAAAACTTCGTCCCGTCCAAGCGCATTGTCATCACCATGCAATATCTTAAAAATCTAAACGTTACTAAAAAATAAAGGCAAAAATTATTCAACTTTTTTAGAAATTTTTTCATTTTAATTGCACCTGCCGCCAAAACAATTGTCAAACTGTCAACTATTTGTAGTGCACTGCTTTCGAAATGATGAGAGTGTTACCACATAAGTTTTTTTTTGCACATTTTCACTTATAATGTTCAATGCAGCCCTAACATAAATTTTACAACATAAAGCTCTAATTTACTTGGAGTAATAGGTTGGTTAATAGAAAAATTTATGTTCCACAAAAATGTGGTCGATTTTAAGCCCTCCGTGGTAGAAACTTGATTTTAAAAATAAATGTGGTAGATCTACCCCATATGTGGTAGAAGTAAGCACACTGCAAACAAGATCAATAAACATGCACGCAAAAAATGAGCGATCACTACGCCACAACAACCACCATTTCAATATACACGAGCGGAGCCGTTGCGAAAAACAACATTGCTTTTTGCTGTTGTCAAACGCAGTGTTTGCGTTCTCGCAAACTGTTGAGCGGGAGCAAATTTCCAACAACCTATGCCTTCGCTCCGCCGACAGCCCCCGTGGCTCAGTTGGTTAGTGCGTTGGACCGCGAGTCGAAGGCAGCGACAAAGTAAATCCTAAGTAGCGCCACTCTTTGACAACCAGACGTCGATTCTGTATGACAAGAACTGTTAAATTGTTGTTGTTCACGTATAAAATTGAAATCGTGGTGAATAAGTACAGAATGTGGCAGTACAGCGTGCTGAAAAAACTGCGGTTTACATAATGTAATTTAACACGATTTTACATAAGAAGCGCTGATATTTTATATTGCTATCACCAGGGAAAAGAAAGTTAAACGAAATTCTCATAAATTTGTTGATTATCCGCAAAATTTATGAACAAATTTTAAATAATTTTGTTGGCTCAAAAACAACTCTGGCTGGACATATATATTCACCACAAATAATTGTGGTACTGAAATTTTAAATTGAATTTAAAATTTTACTTAGAACTGGAATTGGTACATGATGAAATAATTTCAACAAGGGGCAAGGTATGATGTACCAGAGGCTACAGCGGCTACATAGCCCACGTGTGCCTAAGACCGTCCATATGTGACGAAGAGTCACATCCTGCTCGAGGTGCCCCTGCTTTTACCGAAAATGGCGGTTCTAGAGAGGACAACTCGATAAAACCCGTAATCCCAAGTGTTATCCGTACCGTGCTTATGGGATGAATAGCACTATGTAATTGTGTCTTCGAACGGTGGCCTCCAGATACCTGGCGACCTCTGGTTGTATTTTCGCCTTCCCGAGGTAATGGGGGCTATGCCTCGGGTGACTTCCTTTCCCCTACACTCGTGGGACCAAGTATGGACCGATTTATTATTAAGGATCAATCAGCAGTGCCTATAAATAACCAGGTCGATGACCTTACGCTTGCTAACAGGGCTTCAGGTCCTAAAAGCAGCGTAACCCCTATGGATGTCAATGATGCGTTTATCCCAACAGACGAGGGGGACGCTTTACTCGCCTCCCAACATCTGACACAGATCAGAGCCGCTTCAGACAAAACTCGGCTGTCAGGAGCCGGACGAAAGCGTTTGAAAATCCTCTTGGACAGAGGTTTTGATATAGTCGAGGCTAGAAAGTTAGCGCTTAAACCGCTCAAAGAGACTCGACTGTCGCCACCGAAGTCCAAATCGCACAATAAGAGAGTTCGGTCAGATAGCTCTACGCCAAAGACGAACTCTCCTAAGAGAGTTGCTGGCTCTGCTGCTCGCGGTTCTGCCGCCCCGCCTCCTCTACGGAAAGCCAGGCTATTGATCCTGCTGGATCATCGGAGCAGCACAAAGCGTCCTACAATCAGGCTGCGTCTAGTGTGCGCCTAGGCGTCGTACCGCCTGACTTTCCGGCGTCCATTTGGACAACGGAACAACTAAGGCTGCTCCAATCCAGCATCCTGGACAAGATCGTACAGCAGAGGAAGGGCTCTATTAAGCCCAAGTTCGCTGGCTGTACCTTCCGCCCAGGATGGATCACCTTTGGCTGTGTTGACAGCGCCACGGTTTAATGGTTCAAGGCGACTGTGCCCGCACTTCAGCCGTGGAAGGACGCCGTCTTAAAAGTGGTCACAGAGGCAGAAGTGCCTCGGCCTCAAATTTTTGTGGGCTACTTTCCTGGACAGGAAACCACGTCCACCGACCACATCCTCTACACCGAAATTGTAAAACGATTTCTGTTTTCTGGCTGGCTTTTGTTCTTCTTCTATAAGCCTGCAGGGCGTCTCATATTATTCCTGAACTCACTGCCGACTGTAGTGTACACAAATTCATAGAAAAGAAAATAAAATGTGGCTTGCATGGCGACCTATATGATCGCTACAAGCAATAACAAATAAGTAATAAGTAATCAACAAAGACAATTAAATAAAAAGGGGATTTGGAAAGAAAGGAAGACGTTTTTATTAGCCCGTAATAATTTTCCGTCCCGTTCTTTGGAACTTTTTTACGGCCCACATTTAATGCTTGTTTAAAAGAACTAAAATAAGAAAATCTAATATTGTAAATTGATGGTCACATCATTCGCCATGGAACCATTCAGGTGTAGAACCTAAATACAATTTTTCTTATGACAAAATACTTGTCTTATTATTAATTTCTTTATTTAGTGCTTTCGCCCTATAGAAAGTCAATAGACCTATTAAATTATGTTTTTCCCTTCATTTGTCCGTTAGATTTCGATTTTCAAAAAAACGAAATTAAAACACGTATCTAATTATTTTTGATTTCAAGTGTTTTTACGAATTTTGTTCGAATCAGTTAATTTTTTATCGTAGTTTTCCCATATTCTCAAAATTGTAATCAACCATGTGAAAATATAAACAAATAATTTTACTTCGAACTCGCCACGTAAGAATATTTGTAAACATTTTAAATTGGGATCAAATCAAAATCCCAAATTCAATCAAATCAAACTTTTAAATCGATCACAACGCACCATTGGCCAGAAAAATGCCATAACACCACAAAGATTCGATTGATGGTGACATGACAGCAAATTGTGCAGCAAAACCAATCGGCAACACAAAAAAGCATACACACAATAAACGACAACAACAAAAACATTAGCGAATCCCGAATCATCTTCGTTGAAACGACGATGACGATGCTTTGGTTCGTTGTTTGCTCTTCGCTTGCGCTTCGACGAACAAGTAGTGTGCTTACTTAATTTTTCATTTTCACTAGAATGGCAAAATATAGGAGCAGACATTACCAAAAATTTAAAAAATCAATGCCTACAAGACCGAACGAAGTATTCAAGAGAATGGACTATGCTAATTAAAGTATTAATTATGCCATAACATAATGTTTCTTTAGTTTATGTGTAGGTGTACCAATACTTTTGTCCATGCCAAAACCGACTATGAAATACATTCTTCTTTATTTTTTCTAAATATAAGAAGTAGTATGTAAATTTTGTATGCCCTGCAATGAAGGTGATATAAATGCATAAGTTGACATTTAAAATTAATGAATTTTATGTTTTGTTTATCTGAAATTTGCTGTTTTATTGAACAATCGTTGCTGTGTCAATACTATTGTCCGTCACTGTATGTAGTAGACTCAGTGAAAGAAAAGACTCGGACTCACAAATTTCAGCAGCAGGTAAAACTTCGCGTGGTAAAACTTCGTCCCGTCCAAGCGCATTGTCATCACCATGCAATATCTTAAAAATCTAAACGTTACTAAAAAATAAAGGCAAAAATTATTCAACTTTTTTAGAAATTTTTCCATTTTAATTGCACCTGCCGCCAAACAATTGTCAAACTGTCAACTATTTGTAGTGCACTGCTTTCGAAATGATGAGAGTGTTACCACATAAGTTTTTTTTTTGCACATTTTCACTTATAATGTTCAATGCAGCCCTAACATAAATTTTACAACATAAAGCTCTAATTTACTTGGAGTAATAGGTTGGTTAATAGAAAAATGTATGTTCCACAAAAATGTGGTAGATTTTAAGCCCTCCGTGGTAGATGTGGTAGAAACTTGATTTTAAAAATAAATGTGGTAGATCTACCCCATATGTAGTAGAAGTAAGCACACTGCAAACAAGATCAATAAACATGCATGCAAAAAATGAGCGATCACTACGCCACAACAACCACCATTTCAATATACACGAGCGGAGCCGTTGCGAAAAACAACATTGCTTTTTGCTGTTGTCAAACGCAGTGTTTGCGTTCTCGCAAACTGTTGAGCGGGAGCAAATTTCCAACAACCTATGCCTCCGCTCCGCCGACAGCCCCCGTGGCTCAGTTGGTTAGTGCGTTGGACCGCGAGTCGAAGGCAGCGACAAAGTAAAACCTAAGTAGCGCCACTCTTTGACAACCAGACGTCGATTCTGTATGACAAGAACTGTTAAATTATTGTTGTTCACGTATAAAATTGAAATCGTGGTGAATAAGTACAGAATGTGGCAGTACAGCGTGCACATGAAAATTGCTGAAAAAACTGCGGTTTACATAAATTCCTTAAATGTAATTTAACACGATTTTACATAAGAAGCGCTGATATTTTATATTGCTATCACCAGGGAAAAGAAAGTTAAACGAAATTCTCATAAATTTGTTGATTTTCCGCAAAATTTATGAACAAATTTTAAATTATTTTGTTGGCTCAAAAACAACTCTGGCTGGACATTTATATTCACCACAAATAATTGTGGTACTGAAATTTGAAATTAAATTTAAAATTTTAGTTAGAACTGGAATTGGTACATGATGAAATAATTTCAACAAGGGGCAAGGTATGATGTACCAGAGGCTACAGTGGCTACATAGCCCACGTGTGCCTAAGACCGTCCATATGTGACGAAGAATCACATCCTGCTCGAGGTGCCCCTGCTTTTACCGAAAATGGCGGTTCTAGAGAGGACAACTCGATAAAACCCGTAATCCCAAGTGTTATCCGTACCGTGCTTATGGGATGAATAGCACTACGTAATTGTGTCTTCGAACGGTGGCCTCCAGATACCTGGCGACCTCTGGTTGTATTTTCGCCTTCCCGAGGTAATGGGGGCTATGCCTCGGGTGACTTCCTTTCCCCTACACTCGTGGGACCAAGTATGGACCGATTTATTATTAAGGATCAGGCAGCAGTGCCTATAAATAACCAGGTCGATGACCTTACGCTTGCTAACAGGGCTTCAGGTCCTAAAAGCAGCGTAACCCCTATGGATGTCAATGATGCGTTTATCCCAACAGACGAGGAGGACGCTTTACTCGCCTCCCAACATCTGACACAGATCAGAGCCTCTTCAGACAAAACTCGGCTGTCAGGAGCCGGACGAGAGCGTTTGAAAATCCTCTTGGACAGAGGTTTTGATATAGTCGAGGCTAGAAAGTTAGCGCTTAAACCGCTCAAAGAGACTCGACTGTCGCCACCGAAGTCCAAATCGCACAATAAGAGAGTTCGGTCACACAGCTCTACGCCAAAGACGAACTCTCCTAAGAGAGTTGCTGGCTCTGCTGCTCGCGGTTCTGCCGCCCCGCCTCCTCTACGGAAAGCCAGGCTATTGATCCTGCTGGATCATCGGAGCAGCACAAAGCGTCCTACAATCAGGCTGCGTCTAGTGTGCGCCTAGGCGTCATACCGCCTGACTTTCCGGCGTCCATTTGGACAACGGAACAACTAAGGCTGCTCCAATCTAGCATCCTGGACAAGATCGTACAGCAGAGGAAGGGCTCTATTAAGCCCAAGTTCGCTGGCTGTACCTTCCGCCCAGGATGGATCACCTATGGCTGTGTTGACAGCGCCACGGTTTAATGGTTCAAGGCAACTGTGCCCGCACTTCAGCCGTGGAAGGACGCCGTCTTAAAAGTGGTCACAGAGGCAGAAGTGCCTCGGCCTCAAATTTTTGTGGGCTACTTTCCTGGACAGCAAACCACGCCCACCGACCACATCCTCCACACCGAAATTGTAAAACGATTTCTGTTTTCTGGCTGGCTTTTGTTCTTCTTCTATAAGCCTGCAGGGCGTCTCATATTATTCCTGAACTCACTGCCGACTGTAGTGTACACAAATTCATAGAAAAGAAAATAAAATGTGGCTTGCATGGCGACCTATATGATCGCTACAAGCAATAACAAATAAGTAATAAGTAATCAACAAAGACAATTAAATAAAAAGGGGATTTGGAAAGAAAGGAAGACGTTTTTATTAGCCCGTAATAATTTTCCGTCCCGTTCTTTGGAACTTTTTTACGGCCCACATTTAATGCTTGTTTAAAAGAACTAAAATAAGAAAATCTAATATTGTAAATTGATGGTCACATCATTCGCCATGGAACCATTCAGGTGTAGAACCTAAATACAATTTTTCTTATGACAAAATACTTGTCTTATTATTAATTTCTTTATTTAGTAGAAAGTCAATAGACCTATTAAATTATGTTTTTCCCTTGATTTGTCCGTTAGATTTCGATTTTCAAAAAAACGAAATTAAAACACGTATCTAATTATTTTTGATTTCAAGTGTTTTTACGAATTTTGTTCGAATCAGTTAATTTTTTATCGTAGTTTTCCCATATTCTCAAAATTGTAATCAACCATGTGAAAATATAAACAAATAATTTTACTTCGAACTCGCCACGTAAGAATATTTGTAAACATTTTAAATTGGGATCAAATCAAAATCCCAAATTCAATCAAATCAAACTTTTAAATCGATCACAACGCACCATTGGCCAGAAAAATGCCATAACACCACAAAGATTCGATTGATGGTGACATGACAGCAAATTGTGCAGCAAAACCAATCGGCAACACAAAAAAGCATACACACAATAAACGACAACAACAAAAACATTAGCGAATCCCGAATCATCATCGTTGAAACGACGATGACGATGCTTTGGTTCGTTGTTTGCTCTTCGCTTGCGCTTCGACGAACAAGCAGTGTGCTTACTTAATTTTTCATTTTCACTAGAATGGCAAAATATAGGAGCAGACATTACCAAAAATTTAATAAATCAATGCCTACAAGACCGAACGAAGTATTCAAGAGAATGGACTATGCTACAAAGTATTAATAATGCCATAACATAATGTTTCTTTAGTTTATGTGTAAGTGTACCAATACTTTTGTCCATGCCAAAACCGACTATGAAATACATTCTTCTTTATTTTTTTCTAAATATAAGTAGTATATACATTTTGTATGCCCTGCAATGAAGGTGATATAAATGCATAAGTTGACATTTAAAATTAATGAATTTTATGTTTTGTTTATCTGAAATTTGCTGTTTTATTGAACAATCGTTGCTGTGTCAATACTATTGTCCGTCACTGTATGTAGTAGACTCAGTGAAAGAAAAGACTCGGACTCACAAATTTCAGCAGCTGGTAAAACTTCGCGTGGTAAAACTTCGACCCGTCCAAGCGCATTGTCATCACCATGCGATATCCTAAAAAACTAAACGTTACTATAAAATAAAGGCAAAAATTATTCAACTTTTTTAGAAATTTTTCCATTTTAATTGCACATGCCGCCAAAACAATTGTCAAACTGTCAACTATTTGTAGTGCACTGCTTTCGAAATGATGAGAGTGTTACCACATAAGTTTTTTTTTGCACATTTTCACTTATAATGTTCAATGCAGCCCTAACATAAATTTTACAACATAAAGCTCTAATTTACTTGGAGTAATAGGTTGGTTAATAGAAAAATTTATGTTCCACAAAAATGTGGTAGATTTTAAGCCCTCCGTGGTAGAAACTTGATTTTAAAAATAAATGTGGTAGATCTACCCCATATGTGGTAGAAGTAAGCCCACTGCAAACAAGATCAATAAACATGCATGCAAAAAATGAGCGATCACTACGCCACAACAACCACCATTTCAATATACACGAGCGGAGCCGTTGCGAAAAACAACATTGCTTTTTGCTGTTGTCAAACGCAGTGTTTGCGTTCTCGCAAACTGTTGAGCGGGAGCAAATTTCCAACAACCTATGCCTCCGCTCCGCCGACAGCCCCCGTGGCTCAGTTGGTTAGTGCGTTGGACCGCGAGTCGAAGGCAGCGACAAAGTAAATCCTAAGTAGCGCCACTCTTTGACAACCAGACATCGATTCTGTATGACAAGAACTGTTAAATTGTTGTTGTTCACGTATAAAATTGAAATCGTGGTGAATAAGTACAGAATGTGGCAGTACAGCGTGCTGAAAAAACTGCGGTTTACATAAATTCCTTAAATGTAATTTAACACGATTTTACATAAGAAGCGCTGATATTTTATATTGCTATCACCAGGGAAAAGAAAGTTAAACGAAATTCTCATAAATTTGTTGATTTTCCGCAAAATTTATGAACAAATTTTAAATTATTTTGTTGGCTCAAAAACAACTCTGGCTGGACATATATATTCACCACAAATAATTGTGGTACTGAAATTTGAAATTAAATTTAAAATTTTACTTAGAACTGGAATTGGTACATGATGAAATAATTTCAACAAGGGGCAAGGTATGATGTACCAGAGGCTACAGCGGCTACATAGCCCACGTGTGCCTAAGACCGTCCATATGTGACGAAGAGTCACATCCTGCTCGAGGTGCCCCTGCTTTTACCGAAAATGGCGGTTCTAGAGAGGACAACTCGATAAAACCCGTAATCCCAAGTGTTATCCGTACCGTGCTTATGGGATGAATAGCACTACGTAATTGTGTCTTCGAACGGTGGCCTCCAGATACCTGGCGACCTCTGGTTGTATTTTCGCCTTCCCGAGGTAATGCCTCGGGTGACTTCCTTTCCCCTACACTCGTGGGACCAAGTATGGACCGATTTATTATTAAGGATCAGGCAGCAGTGCCTATAAATAACCAGGTCGATGACCTTACGCTTGCTAACAGGGCTTCAGGTCCTAAAAGCAGCGTAACCCCTATGGATGTCAATGATGCGTTTATCCCAACAGACGAGGAGGACGCTTTACTCGCCTCCCAACATCTGACACAGATCAGAGCCGCTTCAGACAAAACTCGGCTGTCAGGAGCCGGACGAAAGCGTTTGAAAATCCTCTTGGACAGAGGTTTTGATATAGTCGAGGCTAGAAAGTTAGCGCTTAAACCGCTCAAAGAGACTCGACTGTCGCCACCGAAGTCCAAATCGCACAATAAGAGAGTTCGGTCAGACAGCTCTACGCCAAAGACGAACTCTCCTAAGAGAGTTGCTGGCTCTGCTGCTCGCAGTTCTGCCGCCCCGCCTCCTCTACGGAAAGCCAGGCTATTGATCCTGCTGGATCATCGGAGCAGCACAAAGCGTCCTACAATCAGGCTGCGTCTAGTGTGCGCCTAGGCGTCATACCGCCTGACTTTCCGGCGTCCATTTGGACAACGGAACAACAAAGGCTGCTCCAATCCAGCATCCTGGACAAGATCGTACAGCAGAGGAAGGGCTCTATTAAGCCCAAGTTCGCTGGCTGTACCTTCCGCCCAGGATGGATCACCTTTGGCTGTGTTGACAGCGCCACGGTTTAATGGTTCAAGGCAACTGTGCCCGCACTTCAGCCGTGGAAGGACGCCGTCTTAAAAGTGGTCACAGAGGCAGAAGTGCCTCGGCCTCAAATTTTTGTGGGCTACTTTCCTGGACAGCAAACCACGCCCACCGACCACATCCTCCACACCGAAATTGTAAAACGATTTCTGTTTTCTGGCTGGCTTTTGTTCTTCTTCTATAAGCCTGCAGGGCGTCTCATATTATTCCTGAACTCACTGCCGACTGTAGTGTACACAAATTCATAGAAAAGAAAATAAAATGTGGCTTGCATGGCGACCTATATGATCGCTACAAGCAATAACAAATAAGTAATAAGTAATCAACAAAGACAATTAAATAAAAAGGGGATTTGGAAAGAAAGGAAGACGTTTTTATTAGCCCGTAATAATTTTCCGTCCCGTTCTTTGGAACTCCTTTACGGCCCACATTTAATGCTTGTTTAAAAGAACTAAAATAAGAAAATCTAATATTGTAAATTGATGGTCACATCATTCGCCATGGAACCATTCAGGTGTAGAACCTTAATACAATTTTTCTTATGACAAAATACTTGTCTTATTATTAATTTCTTTATTTAGTGCTTTAGTAGTGCTTTCGCCCTATAGAAAGTCAATAGACCTATTAAATTATGTTTTTCCCTTGATTTGTCCGTTAGATTTCGATTTTCAAAAAACGAAATTAAAACACGTATCTAATTATTTTTGATTTCAAGTGTTTTTACGAATTTTGTTCGAATCAGTTAATTTTTTATCGTAGTTTTCCCATATTCTCAAAATTGTAATCAACCATGTGAAAATATAAACAAATAATTTTACTTCGAACTCGCCACGTAAGAATATTTGTAAACATTTTAAATTGGGATCAAATCAAAATCCCAAATTCAATCAAATCAAACTTTTAAATCGATCACAACGCACCATTGGCCAGAAAAATGCCATAACACCACAAAGATTCGATTGATGGTGACATGACAGCAAATTGTGCAGCAAAACCAATCGGCAACACAAAAAAGCATACACACAATAAACGACAACAACAAAAACATTAGCGAATCCCGAATCATCATCGTTGAAACGACGATGACGATGCTTTGGTTCGTTGTTTGCTCTTCGCTTGCGCTTCGACGAACAAGCAGTGTGCTTACTTAATTTTTCATTTTCACTAGAATGGCAAAATATAGGAGCAGACATTACCAAAAATTTAATAAATCAATGCCTACAAGACCGAACGAAGTATTCAAGAGAATGGACTATGCTACAAAGTATTAATAATGCCATAACATAATGTTTCTTTAGTTTATGTGTAAGTGTACCAATACTTTTGTCCATGCCAAAACCGACTATGAAATACATTCTTCTTTATTTTTTTCTAAATATAAGTAGTATATAAATTTTGTATGCCCTGCAATGAAGGTGATATAAATGCATAAGTTGACATTTAAAATTAATGAATTTTATGTTTTGTTTATCTGAAATTTGCTGTTTTATTGAACAATCGTTGCTGTGTCAATACTATTGTCCGTCACTGTATGTAGTAGACTCAGTGAAAGAAAAGACTCGGACTCACAAATTTCAGCAGCTGGTAAAACTTCGCGTGGTAAAACTTCGACCCGTCCAAGCGCATTGTCATCACCATGCGATATCCTAAAAAACTAAACGTTACTATAAAATAAAGGCAAAAATTATTCAACTTTTTTAGAAATTTTTCCATTTTAATTGCACATGCCGCCAAAACAATTGTCAAACTGTCAACTATTTGTAGTGCACTGCTTTCGAAATGATGAGAGTGTTACCACATAAGTTTTTTTTTGCACATTTTCACTTATAATGTTCAATGCAGCCCTAACATAAATTTTACAACATAAAGCTCTAATTTACTTGGAGTAATAGGTTGGTTAATAGAAAAATTTATGTTCCACAAAAATGTGGTAGATTTTAAGCCCTCCGTGGTAGAAACTTGATTTTAAAAATAAATGTGGTAGATCTACCCCATATGTGGTAGAAGTAAGCCCACTGCAAACAAGATCAATAAACATGCATGCAAAAAATGAGCGATCACTACGCCACAACAACCACCATTTCAATATACACGAGCGGAGCCGTTGCGAAAAACAACATTGCTTTTTGCTGTTGTCAAACGCAGTGTTTGCGTTCTCGCAAACTGTTGAGCGGGAGCAAATTTCCAACAACCTATGCCTCCGCTCCGCCGACAGCCCCCGTGGCTCAGTTGGTTAGTGCGTTGGACCGCGAGTCGAAGGCAGCGACAAAGTAAATCCTAAGTAGCGCCACTCTTTGACAACCAGACATCGATTCTGTATGACAAGAACTGTTAAATTGTTGTTGTTCACGTATTAAATTGAAATCGTGGTGAATAAGTACAGAATGTGGCAGTACAGCGTGCTGAAAAAACTGCGGTTTACATAAATTCCTTAAATGTAATTTAACACGATTTTACATAAGAAGCGCTGATATTTTATATTGCTATCACCAGGGAAAAGAAAGTTAAACGAAATTCTCATAAATTTGTTGATTTTCCGCAAAATTTATGAACAAATTTTAAATTATTTTGTTGGCTCAAAAACAACTCTGGCTGGACATATATATTCACCACAAATAATTGTGGTACTGAAATTTGAAATTAAATTTAAAATTTTACTTAGAACTGGAATTGGTACATGATGAAATAATTTCAACAAGGGGCAAGGTATGATGTACCAGAGGCTACAGCGGCTACATAGCCCACGTGTGCCTAAGACCGTCCATATGTGACGAAGAGTCACATCCTGCTCGAGGTGCCCCTGCTTTTACCGAAAATGGCGGTTCTAGAGAGGACAACTCGATAAAACCCGTAATCCCAAGTGTTATCCGTACCGTGCTTATGGGATGAATAGCACTACGTAATTGTGTCTTCGAACGGTGGCCTCCAGATACCTGGCGACCTCTGGTTGTATTTTCGCCTTCCCGAGGTAATGGGGGCTATGCCTCGGGTGACTTCCTTTCCCCTACACTCGTGGGACCAAGTATGGACCGATTTATTATTAAGGATCAGGCAGCAGTGCCTATAAATAACCAGGTCGATGACCTTACGCTTGCTAACAGGGCTTCAGGTCCTAAAAGCAGCGTAACCCCTATGGATGTCAATGATGCGTTTATCCCAACAGACGAGGAGGACGCTTTACTCGCCTCCCAACATCTGACACAGATCAGAGCCGCTTCAGACAAAACTCGGCTGTCAGGAGCCGGACGAAAGCGTTTGAAAATCCTCTTGGACAGAGGTTTTGATATAGTCGAGGCTAGAAAGTTAGCGCTTAAACCGCTCAAAGAGACTCGACTGTCGCCACCGAAGTCCAAATCGCACAATAAGAGAGTTCGGTCAGACAGCTCTACGCCAAAGACGAACTCTCCTAAGAGAGTTGCTGGCTCTGCTGCTCGCGGTTCTGCCGCCCCGCCTCCTCTACGGAAAGCCAGGCTATTGATCCTGCTGGATCATCGGAGCAGCACAAAGCGTCCTACAATCAGGCTGCGTCTAGTGTGCGCCTAGGCGTCATACCGCCTGACTTTCCGGCGTCCATTTGGACAACGGAACAACTAAGCATCCTGGACAAGATCGTACAGCAGAGGAAGGGCTCTATTAAGCCCAAGTTCGCTGGCTGTACCTTCCGCCCAGGATGGATCACCTTTGGCGGTGTTGACAGCGCCACGGTTTAATGGTTCAAGGCAACTGTGCCCGCACTTCAGCCGTGGAAGGACGCCGTCTTAAAAGTGGTCACAGAGGCAGAAGTGCCTCGGCCTCAAATTTTTGTGGGCTACTTTCCTGGACAGCAAACCACGCCCACCGACCACATCCTCCACACCGAAATTGTAAAACGATTTCTGTTTTCTGGCTGGCTTTTGTTCTTCTTCTATAAGCCTGCAGGGCGTCTCATATTATTCCTGAACTCACTGCCGACTGTAGTGTACACAAATTCATAGAAAAGAAAATAAAATGTGGCTTGCATGGCGACCTATATGATCGCTACAAGCAATAACAAATAAGTAATAAGTAATCAACAAAGACAATTAAATAAAAAGGGGATTTGGAAAGAAAGGAAGACGTTTTTATTAGCCCGTAATAATTTTCCGTCCCGTTCTTTGGAACTCCTTTACGGCCCACATTTAATGCTTGTTTAAAAGAACTAAAATAAGAAAATCTAATATTGTAAATTGATGGTCACATCATTCGCCATGGAACCATTCAGGTGTAGAACCTTAATACAATTTTTCTTATGACAAAATACTTGTCTTATTATTAATTTCTTTATTTAGTGCTTTAGTAGTGCTTTCGCCCTATAGAAAGTCAATAGACCTATTAAATTATGTTTTTCCCTTGATTTGTCCGTTAGATTTCGATTTTCAAAAAACGAAATTAAAACACGTATCTAATTATTTTTGATTTCAAGTGTTTTTACGAATTTTGTTCGAATCAGTTAATTTTTTATCGTAGTTTTCCCATATTCTCAAAATTGTAATCAACCATGTGAAAATATAAACAAATAATTTTACTTCGAACTCGCCACGTAAGAATATTTGTAAACATTTTAAATTGGGATCAAATCAAAATCCCAAATTCAATCAAATCAAACTTTTAAATCGATCACAACGCACCATTGGCCAGAAAAATGCCATAACACCACAAAGATTCGATTGATGGTGACATGACAGCAAATCGTGCAGCAAAACCAATCGGCAACACAAAAAAGCATACACACAATAAACGACAACAACAAAAACATTAGCGAATCCCGAATCATCATCGTTGAAACGACGATGACGATGCTTTGGTTCGTTGTTTGCTCTTCGCTTGCGCTTCGACGAACAAGCAGTGTGCTTACTTAATTTTTCATTTTCACTAGAATGGCAAAATATAGGAGCAGACATTACCAAAAATTTAATAAATCAATGCCTACAAGACCGAACGAAGTATTCAAGAGAATGGACTATGCTACAAAGTATTAATAATGCCATAACATAATGTTTCTTTAGTTTATGTGTAAGTGTACCAATACTTTTGTCCATGCCAAAACCGACTATGAAATACATTCTTCTTTATTTTTTCTAAATATAAGTAGTATATAAATTTTGTATGCCCTGCAATGAAGGTGATATAAATGCATAAGTTGACATTTAAAATTAATGAATTTTATGTTTTGTTTATCTGAAATTTGCTGTTTTATTGAACAATCGTTGCTGTGTCAATACTATTGTCCGTCACTGTATGTAGTAGACTCAGTGAAAGAAAAGACTCGGACTCACAAATTTCAGCAGCTGGTAAAACTTCGCGTGGTAAAACTTCGACCCGTCCAAGCGCATTGTCATCACCATGCGATATCCTAAAAAACTAAACGTTACTATAAAATAAAGGCAAAAATTATTCAACTTTTTTAGAAATTTTTCCATTTTAATTGCACATGCCGCCAAAACAATTGTCAAACTGTCAACTATTTGTAGTGCACTGCTTTCGAAATGATGAGAGTGTTACCACATAAGTTTTTTTTTGCACATTTTCACTTATAATGTTCAATGCAGCCCTAACATAAATTTTACAACATAAAGCTCTAATTTACTTGGAGTAATAGGTTGGTTAATAGAAAAATTTATGTTCCACAAAAATGTGGTAGATTTTAAGCCCTCCGTGGTAGAAACTTGATTTTAAAAATAAATGTGGTAGATCTACCCCATATGTGGTAGAAGTAAGCCCACTGCAAACAAGATCAATAAACATGCATGCAAAAAATGAGCGATCACTACGCCACAACAACCACCATTTCAATATACACGAGCGGAGCCGTTGCGAAAAACAACATTGCTTTTTGCTGTTGTCAAACGCAGTGTTTGCGTTCTCGCAAACTGTTGAGCGGGAGCAAATTTCCAACAACCTATGCCTCCGCTCCGCCGACAGCCCCCGTGGCTCAGTTGGTTAGTGCGTTGGACCGCGAGTCGAAGGCAGCGACAAAGTAAATCCTAAGTAGCGCCACTCTTTGACAACCAGACATCGATTCTGTATGACAAGAACTGTTAAATTGTTGTTGTTCACGTATAAAATTGAAATCGTGGTGAATAAGTACAGAATGTGGCAGTACAGCGTGCTGAAAAAACTGCGGTTTACATAAATTCCTTAAATGTAATTTAACACGATTTTACATAAGAAGCGCTGATATTTTATATTGCTATCACCAGGGAAAAGAAAGTTAAACGAAATTCTCATAAATTTGTTGATTTTCCGCAAAATTTATGAACAAATTTTAAATTATTTTGTTGGCTCAAAAACAACTCTGGCTGGACATATATATTCACCACAAATAATTGTGGTACTGAAATTTGAAATTAAATTTAAAATTTTACTTAGAACTGGAATTGGTACATGATGAAATAATTTCAACAAGGGGCAAGGTATGATGTACCAGAGGCTACAGCGGCTACATAGCCCACGTGTGCCTAAGACCGTCCATATGTGACGAAGAGTCACATCCTGCTCGAGGTGCCCCTGCTTTTACCGAAAATGGCGGTTCTAGAGAGGACAACTCGATAAAACCCGTAATCCCAAGTGTTATCCGTACCGTGCTTATGGGATGAATAGCACTACGTAATTGTGTCTTCGAACGGTGGCCTCCAGATACCTGGCGACCTCTGGTTGTATTTTCGCCTTCCCGAGGTAATGGGGGCTATGCCTCGGGTGACTTCCTTTCCCCTACACTCGTGGGACCAAGTATGGATCGATTTATTATTAAGGATCAGGCAGCAGTGCCTATAAATAACCAGGTCGATGACCTTACGCTTGCTAACAGGGCTTCAGGTCCTAAAAGCAGCGTAACCCCTATGGATGTCAATGATGCGTTTATCCCAACAGACGAGGAGGACGCTTTACTCGCCTCCCAACATCTGACACAGATCAGAGCCGCTTCAGACAAAACTCGGCTGTCAGGAGCCGGACGAAAGCGTTTGAAAATCCTCTTGGACAGAGGTTTTGATATAGTCGAGGCTAGAAAGTTAGCGCTTAAACTGCTCAAAGAGACTCGACTGTCGCCACCGAAGTCCAAATCGCACAATAAGAGAGTTCGGTCAGACAGCTCTACGCCAAAGACGAACTCTCCTAAGAGAGTTGCTGGCTCTGCTGCTCGCAGTTCTGCCGCCCCGCCTCCTCTACGGAAAGCCAGGCTATTGATCCTGCTGGATCATCGGAGCAGCACAAAGCGTCCTACAATCAGGCTGCGTCTAGTGTGCGCCTAGGCGTCATACCGCCTGACTTTCCGGCGTCCATTTGGACAACGGAACAACAAAGGCTGCTCCAATCCAGCATCCTGGACAAGATCGTACAGCAGAGGAAGGGCTCTATTAAGCCCAAGTTCGCTGGCTGTACCTTCCGCCCAGGATGGATCACCTTTGGCTGTGTTGACAGCGCCACGGTTTAATGGTTCAAGGCAACTGTGCCCGCACTTCAGCCGTGGAAGGACGCCGTCTTAAAAGTGGTCACAGAGGCAGAAGTGCCTCGGCCTCAAATTTTTGTGGGCTACTTTCCTGGACAGCAAACCACGCCCACCGACCACATCCTCCACACCGAAATTGTAAAACGATTTCTGTTTTCTGGCTGGCTTTTGTTCTTCTTCTATAAGCCTGCAGGGCGTCTCATATTATTCCTGAACTCACTGCCGACTGTAGTGTACACAAATTCATAGAAAAGAAAATAAAATGTGGCTTGCATGGCGACCTATATGATCGCTACAAGCAATAACAAATAAGTAATAAGTAATCAACAAAGACAATTAAATAAAAAGGGGATTTGGAAAGAAAGGAAGACGTTTTTATTAGCCCGTAATAATTTTCCGTCCCGTTCTTTGGAACTCCTTTACGGCCCACATTTAATGCTTGTTTAAAAGAACTAAAATAAGAAAATCTAATATTGTAAATTGATGGTCACATCATTCGCCATGGAACCATTCAGGTGTAGAACCTTAATACAATTTTTCTTATGACAAAATACTTGTCTTATTATTAATTTCTTTATTTAGTGCTTTAGTAGTGCTTTCGCCCTATAGAAAGTCAATAGACCTATTAAATTATGTTTTTCCCTTGATTTGTCCGTTAGATTTCGATTTTCAAAAAACGAAATTAAAACACGTATCTAATTATTTTTGATTTCAAGTGTTTTTACGAATTTTGTTCGAATCAGTTAATTTTTTATCGTAGTTTTCCCATATTCTCAAAATTGTAATCAACCATGTGAAAATATAAACAAATAATTTTACTTCGAACTCGCCACGTAAGAATATTTGTAAACATTTTAAATGGGGATCAAATCAAAATCCCAAATTCAATCAAATCAAACTTTTAAATCGATCACAACGCACCATTGGCCAGAAAAATGCCATAACACCACAAAGATTCGATTGATGGTGACATGACAGCAAATTGTGCAGCAAAACCAATCGGCAACACAAAAAAGCATACACACAATAAACGACAACAACAAAAACATTAGCGAATCCCGAATCATCATCGTTGAAACGACGATGACGATGCTTTGGTTCGTTGTTTGCTCTTCGCTTGCGCTTCGACGAACAAGCAGTGTGCTTACTTAATTTTTCATTTTCACTAGAATGGCAAAATATAGGAGCAGACATTACCAAAAATTTAAAAAATCAATGCCTACAAGACCGAACGAAGTATTCAAGAGAATGGACTATGCTACAAAGTATTAATAATGCCATAACATAATGTTTCTTTAGTTTATGTGTAAGTGTACCAATACTTTTGTCCATGCCAAAACCGAAATTTTTCCATTTTAATTGCACCTGCCGCCAAAACAATTGTCAAACTGTCAACTATTTGTAGTGCACTGCTTTCGAAATGATGAGAGTGTTACCACATAAGTTTTTTTTTGCACATTTTCACTTATAATGTTCAATGCAGCCCTAACATAAATTTTACAACATAAAGCTCTAATTTACTTGGAGTAATAGGTTGGTTAATAGAAAAATTTATGTTCCACAAAAATGTGGTAGATTTTAAGCCCTCCGTGGTAGATGTGGTAGAAACTTGATTTTAAAAATAAATGTGGTAGATCTACCCCATATGTGGTAGAAGTAAGCCCACTGCAAACAAGATCAATAAACATGCATGCAAAAAATGAGCGATCACTACGCCACAACAACCACCATTTCAATATACACGAGCGGAGCCGTTGCGAAAAACAACATTGCTTTTTGCTGTTGTCAAACGCAGTGTTTGCGTTCTCGCAAACTGTTGAGCGGGAGCAAATTTCCAACAACCTATGCCTCCGCTCCGCCGACAGCCCCCGTGGCTCAGTTGGTTAGTGCGTTGGACCGCGAGTCGAAGGCAGCGACAAAGTAAATCCTAAGTAGCGCCACTCTTTGACAACCAGACGTCGATTCTGTATGACAAGAACTGTTAAATTGTTGTTGTTCACGTATAAAATTGAAATCGTGGTGAATAAGTACAGAATGTGGCAGTACAGCGTGCTGAAAAAACTGCGGTTTACATAAATTCCTTAAATGTAATTTAACACGATTTTACATAAGAAGCGCTGATATTTTATATTGCTATCACCAGGGAAAAGAAAGTTAAACGAAATTCTCATAAATTTGTTGATTTTCCGCAAAATTTATGAACAAATTTTAAATTATTTTGTTGGCTCAAAAACAACTCTGGCTGGACATATATATTCACCACAAATAATTGTGGTACTGAAATTTGAAATTAAATTTAAAATTTTAGTTAGAACTGGAATTGGTACATGATGAAATAATTTCAACAAGGGGCAAGATATGATGTACCAGAGGCTACAGTGGCTACATAGCCCACGTGTGCCTAAGACCGTCCATATGTGACGAAGAGTCACATCCTGCTCGAGGTGCCCCTGCTTTTACCGAAAATGGCGGTTCTAGAGAGGACAACTCGATAAAACCCGTAATCCCAAGTGTTATTCGGACCGTGCTTATGGGATGAATAGCACTACGTAATTGTGTCTTCGAACGGTGGCCTCCAGATACCTGGCGACCTCTGGTTGTATTTTCGCCTTCCTGAGGTAATGGGGGCTATGCCTCGGGTGACTTCCTTTCCCCTACACTCGTGGGACCAAGTATGGACCGATTTATTATTAAGGATCGGGCAGCAGTGCCTATAAATAACCAGGTCGATAACCTTACGCTTGCTAACAGGGCTTCAGGTCCTAAAAGCAGCGTAACCCCTATGGATGTCAATGATGCGTTTATCCCAACAGACGAGGAGGACGCTTTACTCGCCTCCCAACATCTGACACAGATCAGAGCCTCTTCAGACAAAACTCGGCTGTCAGGAGCCGGACGAAAGCGTTTGAAAATCCTCTTGGACAGAGGTTTTGATATAGTCGAGGCTAGAAAGTTAGCGCTTAAACCGCTCAAAGAGACTCGACTGTCGCCACCGAAGTCCAAATCGCACAATAAGAGAGTTCGGTCAGACAGCTCTACGCCAAAGACGAACTCTCCTAAGAGAGTGGCTGGCTCTGCTGCTCGCGGTTCTGCCGCCCCGCCTCCTCTACGGAAAGCCAGGCTATTGATCCTGCTGGATCATCGGAGCAGCACAAAGCGTCCTACAATCAGGCTGCGTCTAGTGTGCGCCTAGGCGTCATACCGCCTGACTTTCCGGCGTCCATTTGGACAACGGAACAACTAAGGCTGCTCCAATCCAGCATCCTGGACAAGATCGTACAGCAGAGGAAGGGCTCTATTAAGCCCAAGTTCGCTGGCTGTACCTTCCGCCCAGGATGGATCACCTTTGGCTGTGTTGACAGCGCCACGGTTTAATGGTTCAAGGCAACTGTGCCCGCACTTCAGCCGTGGAAGGACGCCGTCTTAAAAGTGGTCACAGAGGCAGAAGTGCCTCGGCCTCAAATTTTTGTGGGCTACTTTCCTGGACAGCAAACCACGCCCACCGACCACATCCTCCACACCGAAATTGTAAAACGATTTCTGTTTTCTGGCTGGCTTTTGTTCTTCTTCTATAAGCCTGCAGGGCGTCTCATATTATTCCTGAACTCACTGCCGACTGTAGTGTACACAAATTCATAGAAAAGAAAATAAAATGTGGCTTGCATGGCGACCTATATGATCGCTACAAGCAATAACAAATAAGTAATAAGTAATCAACAAAGACAATTAAATAAAAAGGGGATTTGGAAAGAAAGGAAGACGTTTTTATTAGCCCGTAATAATTTTCCGTCCCGTTCTTTGGAACTTTTTTACGGCCCACATTTAATGCTTGTTTAAAAGAACTAAAATAAGAAAATCTAATATTGTAAATTGATGGTCACATCATTCGCCATGGAACCATTCAGGTGTAGAACCTAAATACAATTTTTCTTATGACAAAATACTTGTCTTATTATTAATTTCTTTATTTAGTGCTTTAGTAGTGCTTTCGCCCTATAGAAAGTCAATAGACCTATTAAATTATGTTTTTCCCTTGATTTGTCCGTTAGATTTCGATTTTCAAAAAAACGAAATTAAAACACGTATCTAATTATTTTTGATTTCAAGTGTTTTTACGAATTTTGTTCGAATCAGTTAATTTTTTATCGTAGTTTTCCCATATTCTCAAAATTGTAATCAACCATGTGAAAATATAAACAAATAATTTTACTTCGAACTCGCCACGTAAGAATATTTGTAAACATTTTAAATTGGGATCAAATCAAAATCCCAAATTCAATCAAATCAAACTTTTAAATCGATCACAACGCACCATTGGCCAGAAAAATGCCATAACACCACAAAGATTCGATTGATGGTGACATGACAGCAAATTGTGCAGCAAAACCAATCGGCAACACAAAAAAGCATACACACAATAAACGACAACAACAAAAACATTAGCGAATCCCGAATCATCATCGTTGAAACGACGATGACGATGCTTTGGTTCGTTGTTTGCTCTTCGCTTGCGCTTCGACGAACAAGCAGTGTGCTTACTTAATTTTTCATTTTCACTAGAATGGCAAAATATAGGAGCAGACATTACCAAAAATTTAATAAATCAATGCCTACAAGACCGAACGAAGTATTCAAGAGAATGGACTATGCTACAAAGTATTAATAATGCCATAACATAATGTTTCTTTAGTTTATGTGTAAGTGTACCAATACTTTTTGTCCATGCCAAAACCGACTATGAAATACATTCTTCTTTATTTTTTCTAAATATAAGTAGTATATAAATTTTGTATGCCCTGCAATGAAGGTGATATAAATGCATAAGTTGACATTTAAAATTAATGAATTTTATGTTTTGTTTATCTGAAATTTGCTGTTTTATTGGACAATCGTTGCTGTGTCAATACTATTGTCCGTCACTGTATGTAGTAGACTCAGTGAAAGAAAAGACTCGGACTCACAAATTTCAGCAGCAGGTAAAACTTCGCGTGGTAAAACTTCGACCCGTCCAAGCGCATTGTCATCACCATGCGATATCCTAAAAAACTAAACGTTACTAAAAAATAAAGGCAAAAATTATTCAACTTTTTTAGAAATTTTTCCATTTTAATTGCACATGCCGCCAAAACAATTGTCAAACTGTCAACTATTTGTAGTGCACTGCTTTCGAAATGATGAGAGTGTTACCACATAAGTTTTTTTTTGCACATTTTCACTTATAATGTTCAATGCAGACCTAACATAAATTTTACAACATAAAGCTCTAATTTACTTGGAGTAATAGGTTGGTTAATAGAAAAATTTATGTTCCACAAAAATGTGGTAGATTTTAAGCCCTCCGTGGTAGAAACTTGATTTTAAAAATAAATGTGGTAGATCTACCCCATATGTGGTAGAAGTAAGCCCACTGCAAACAAGATCAATAAACATGCATGCAAAAAATGAGCGATCACTACGCCACAACAACCACCATTTCAATATACACGAGCGGAGCCGTTGCGAAAAACAACATTGCTTTTTGCTGTTGTCAAACGCAGTGTTTGCGTTCTCGCAAACTGTTGAGCGGGAGCAAATTTCCAACAACCTATGCCTCCGCTCCGCCGACAGCCCCCGTGGCTCAGTTGGTTAGTGCGTTGGACCGCGAGTCGAAGGCAGCGACAAAGTAAATCCTAAGTAGCGCCACTCTTTGACAACCAGACGTCGATTCTGTATGACAAGAACTGTTAAATTGTTGTTGTTCACGTATAAAATTGAAATCGTGGTGAATAAGTACAGAATGTGGCAGTACAGCGTGCTGAAAAAACTGCGGTTTACATAAATTCCTTAAATGTAATTTAACACGATGTTACATAAGAAGCGCTGATATTTTATATTGCTATCACCAGGGAAAAGAAAGTTAAACGAAATTCTCATAAATTTGTTGATTTTCCGCAAAATTTATGAACAAATTTTAAATTATTTTGTTGGCTCAAAAACAAATCTGGCTGGACATATATATTCACCACAAATAATTGTGGTACTGAAATTTGAAATTAAATGTAAAATTTTACTTAGAACTGGGATTGGTACATGATGAAATAATTTCAACAAGGGGCAAGGTATGATGTACCAGAGGCTACAGCGGCTACATAGCCCACGTGTGCCGAAGACCGTCCATATGTGACGAAGAGTCACATCCTGCTCGAGGTGCCCCTGCTTTTACCGAAAATGGCGGTTCTAGAGAGGACAACTCGATAAAACCCGTAATCCCAAGTGTTATCCGTACCGTGCTTATGGGATGAATAGCACTATGTAATTGTGTCTTCGAACGGTGGCCTCCAGATACCTGGCGACCTCTGGTTGTATTTTCGCCTTCCCGAGGTAATGGGGGCTATGCCTCGGGTGACTTCCTTTCCCCTACACTCGTGGGACCAAGTATGGACCGATTTATTATTAAGGATCAGGCAGCAGTGCCTATAAATAACCAGGTCGATGACCTTACGCTTGCTAACAGGGCTTCAGGTCCTAAAAGCAGCGTAACCCCTATGGATGTCAATGATGCGTTTATCCCAACAGACGAGGAGGACGCTTTACTCGCCTCCCAACATCTGACACAGATCAGAGCCGCTTCAGACAAAACTCGGCTGTCAGGAGCCGGACGAAAGCGTTTGAAAATCCTCTTGGACAGAGGTTTTGATATAGTCGAGGCTAGAAAGTTAGCGCTTAAACCGCTCAAAGAGACTCGACTGTCGCCACCGAAGTCCAAATCGCACAATAAGAGAGTTCGGTCAGACAGCTCTACGCCAAAGACGAACTCTCATAAGAGAGTTGCTGGCTCTGCTGCTCGCGGTTCTGCCGCCCCGCCTCCTCTACGGAAAGCCAGGCTATTGATCCTGCTGGATCATCAGAGCAGCACAAAGCGTCCTACAATCAGGCTGCGTCTAGTGTGCGCCTAGGCGTCATACCGCTTGACTTTCCGGCGTCCATTTGGACAACGGAACAACTAAGGCTGCTCCAATCCAGCATTCTGGACAAGATCGTACAGCAGAGGAAGGGCTCTATTAAGCCCAAATTCGCTGGCTGTACCTTCCGCCCAGGATGGATCACCTTTGGCTGTGTTGACAGCGCCACGGTTTAATGGTTCAAGGCAACTGTGCCCGCACTTCAGCCGTGGAAGGACGCCGTCTTAAAAGTGGTCACAGAGGCAGAAGTGCCTCGGCCTTAAATTTTTGTGGGCTACTTTCCTGGACAGCAAACCACGCCCACCGACCACATCCTCCACACCGAAATTGTAAAACGATTTCTGTTTTCTGGCTGGCTTTTGTTCTTCTTCTATAAGCCTGCAGGGCGTCTCATATTATTCCTGAACTCACTGCCGACTGTAGTGTACACAAATTCATAGAAAAGAAAATAAAATGTGGCTTGCATGGCGACCTATATGATCGCTACAAGCAATAACAAATAAGTAATAAGTAATCAACAAAGACAATTAAATAAAAAGGGGATTTGGAAAGAAAGGAAGACGTTTTTATTAGCCCGTAATAATTTTCCGTCCCGTTCTTTGGAACTCCTTTACGGCCCACATTTAATGCTTGTTTAAAAGAACTAAAATAAGAAAATCTAATATTGTAAATTGATGGTCACATCATTCGCCATGGAACCATTCAGGTGTAGAACCTAAATATTTTTCTTATGACAAAATACTTGTCTTATTATTAATTTCTTTATTTAGTGCTTTAGTAGTGCTTTCGCCCTATAGAAAGTCAATAGACCTATTAAATTATGTTTTTCGCTTGATTTGTCCGTTACATTTCGATTTTCAAAAAAAACGAAATTAAAACACGTATCTAATTATTTTTGATTTCAAGTGTTTTTACGAATTTTGTTCGAATCAGTTAATTTTTTATCGTAGTTTTCCCATATTCTCAAAATTGTAATCAACCATGTGAAAATATAAACAAATAATTTTACTTCGAACTCGCCACGTAAGAATATTTGTAAACATTTTAAATTGGGATCAAATCAAAATCCCAAATTCAATCAAATCCAACTTTTAAATCGATCACAACGCACCATTGGCCAGAAAAATGCCATAACACCACAAGGATTCGATTGATGGTGACATGACAGCAAATTGTGCAGCAAAACCAATCGGCAACACAAAAAAGCATACACACAATAAACGACAACAACAAAAACATTAGCGAATCCCGAATCATCTTCGTTGAAACGACGATGACGATGCTTTGGTTCGTTGTTTGCTCTTCGCTTGCGCTTCGACGAACAAGCAGTGTGCTTACTTAATTTTTCATTTTCACTAGAATGGCAAAATATAGGAGCAGACATTACCAAAAATTTAAAAAATCAATGCCTACAAGACCGAACGAAGTATTCAAGAGAATGGACTATGCTACAAAGTATTAATTATGCCATAACATAATGTTTCTTTAGTTTATGTGTAAGTGTACCAATACTTTTGTCCATGCCAAAACCGACTATGAAATACATTCTTATTTTTTCTAAATATAAGAAGTAGTATGTAAATTTTGTATGCCCTGCAATGAAGGTGATATAAATGCATAAGTTGGCATTTAAAATTAATGAATTTTATGTTTTGTTTATCTGAAATTTGCTGTTTTATTGAACAATCGTTGCTGTGTCAATACTATTGTCCGTCACTGTATGTAGTAGACTCAGTGAAAGAAAAGACTCGGACTCACAAATTTCAGCAGCAGGTAAAACTTCGCGTGGTAAAACTTCGTCCCGTCCAAGCGCATTGTCATCACCATACGATATCCTAAAAAACTAAACGTTACTAAAAAATAAAGGCAAAAATTATTCAACTTTTTTAGAAATTTTTCCATTTTAATTGCACCTGCCGCCAAAACAATTGTCAAACTGTCAACTATTTGTAGTGCACTGCTTTCGAAATGATGAGAGTGTTACCACATAAGTTTTTTTTTGCACATTTTCACTTATAATGTTCAATGCAGCCCTAACATAAATTTTACAACATAAAGCTCTAATTTACTTGGAGTAATAGGTTGGTTAATAGAAAAATGTATGTTCCACAAAAATGTGGTAGATTTTAAGCCCTCCGTGGTAGATGTGGTAGAAACTTGATTTTAAAAATAAATGTGGTAGATCTACCCCATATGTGGTAGAAGTAAGCCCACTGCAAACAAGATCAATAAACATGCATGCAAAAAATGAGCGATCACTACGCCACAACAACCACCATTTCAATATACACGAGCGGAGCCGTTGCGAAAAACAACATTGCTTTTTGCTGTTGTCAAACGCAGTGTTTGCGTTCTCGCAAACTGTTGAGCGGGAGCAAATTTCCAACAACCTATGCCTCCGCTCCGCCGACAGCCCCCGTGGCTCAGTTGGTTAGTGCGTTGGACCGCGAGTCGAAGGCAGCGACAAAGTAAATCCTAAGTAGCGCCACTCTTTGACAACCAGACGTCGATTCTGTATGACAAGAACTGTTAAATTGTTGTTGTTCACGTATAAAATTGAAATCGTGGTGAATAAGTACAGAATGTGGCAGTACAGCGTGCTTAAAAAACTGCGGTTTACATAAATTCCTTAAATGTAATTTAACACGATTTTACATAAGAAGCGCTGATATTTTATATTGCTATCACCAGGGAAAAGAAAGTTAAACGAAATTCTCATAAATTTGTTGATTTTCCACAAAATTTATGAACAAATTTTAAATTATTTCGTTGGCTCAAAAACAACTCTGGCTGGACATATATATTCACCACAAATAATTGTGGTACTGAAATTTGAAATTAAATTTAAAATTTTACTTAGAACTGGAATTGGTACATGATAAAATAATTTCAACAAGGGGCAAGGTATGATGTACCAGAGGCTACAGCGGCTACATAGCCCACGTGTGCCTAAGACCGTCCATATGTGACGAAGAGTCACATCCTGCTCGAGGTGCCCCTGCTTTTACCGAAAATGGCGGTTCTAGAGAGGACAACTCGATAAAACCCGTAATCCCAAGTGTTATCCGTACCGTGCTTATGGGATGAATAGCACTACGTAAGTGTGTCTTCGAACGGTGGCCTCCAGATACCTGGCGACCTCTGGTTGTATTTTCGCCTTCGCGAGGTAATGGGGGCTATGCCTCGGGTGACTTCCTTTCCCCTACACTCGTGGGACCAAGTATGGACCGATTTATTATTAAGGATCAGGCAGCAGTGCCTATAAATAACCAGGTCGATGACCTTACGCTTGCTAACAGGGCTTCAGGTCCTAAAAGCAGCGTAACCCCTATGGATGTCAATGATGCGTTTATCCCAACAGACGAGGAGGACGCTTTACTCGCCTCCCAACATCTGACACAGATCAGAGCCGCTTCAGACAAAACTCGGCTGGCAGGAGCCGGACGAAAGCGTTTGAAAATCCTCTTGGACAGAGGTTTTGATATAGTCGAGGCTAGAAAGTTAGCGCTTAAACCGCTCAAAGAGACTCGACTGTCGCCACCGAAGTCCAAATCGCACAATAAGAGAGTTCGGTCAGACAGCTCTACGCCAAAGACGAACTCTCCTAAGAGAGTTGCTGGCTCTGCTGCTCGCGGTTCTGCCGCCCCGCCTCCTCTACGGAAAGCCAGGCTATTGATCCTGCTGGATCATCAGAGCAGCACAAAGCGTCCTACAATCAGGCTGCGTCTAGTGTGCGCCTAGGCGTCATACCGCCTGACTTTCCGGCGTCCATTTGGACAACGGAACAACTAAGGCTGCTCCAATCCAGCATTCTGGACAAGATCGTACAGCAGAGGAAGGGCTCTATTAAGCCCAAGTTCGCTGGCTGTACCTTCCGCCCAGGATGGATCACCTTTGGCTGTGTTGACAGCGCCACGGTTTAATGGTTCAAGGCAACTGTGCCCGCACTTCAGCCGTAGAAGGACGCCGTCTTAAAAGTGGTCACAGAGGCAGAAGTGCCTCGGCCTCAAATTTTTGTGGGCTACTTTCCTGGACAGCAAACCACGCCCACCGACCACATCCTCCACACCGAAATTGTAAAACGATTTCTGTTTTCTGGCTGGCTTTTGTTCTTCTTCTATAAGCCTGCAGGGCGTCTCATAATATTCCTGAACTCACTGCCGACTGTAGTGTACACAAATTCATAGAAAAGAAAATAAAATGTGGCTTGCATGGCGACCTATATGATCGCTACAAGCAATAACAAATAAGTAATAAGTAATCAACAAAGACAATTAAATAAAAGGGGATTTGGAAAGAAAGGAAGACGTTTTTATTAGTCCGTAATAATTTTCCGTCCCGTTCTTTGGAACTTTTTTACGGCCCACATTTAATGCTTGTTTAAAAGAACTAAAATAAGAACATCTAATATTGTAAATTGATGGTCACATCATTCGCCATGGAACCATTCAGGTGTAGAACCTAAATAACATTTTTCTTATAACAAAATACTTGTCTTATTATTAATTTCTTTATTTAGTGCTTTAGTAGTGCTTTCGCCCTATAGAAAGTCAATAGACCTATTAAATTATGTTTTTCGCTTGATTTGTCCGTTAGATTTCGATTTTCAAAAAAACGAAATTAAAACACGTATCTAATTATTTTTGATTTCAAGTGTTTTTACGAATTTTGTTCGAATCAGTTAATTTTTTATCGTAGTTTTCCCATATTCTCAAAATTGTAATCAACCATGTGAAAATATAAACAAATAATTTTACTTCGAACTCGCCACGTAAGAATATTTGTAAACATTTTAAATTGGGATCAAATCAAAATCCTAAATTCAATCAAATCCAACTTTTAAATCGATCACAACGCACCATTGGCCAGAAAAATGCCATAACACCACAAAGATTCGATTGATGGTGACATGACAGCAAATTGTGCAGCAAAACCAATCGGCAACACGAAAAGCATACACACAATAAACGACAACAACAAAAACATTAGCGAATCCCGAATCATCTTCGTTGAAACGACGATGACGATGCTTTGGTTCGTTGTTTGCTCTTCGCTTGCGCTTCGACGAACAAGCAGTGTGCTTACTTAATTTTTCATTTTCACTAGAATGGCAAAATATAGGAGACGACATTACCAAAAATTTAAAAAATCAATGCCTACGAAGTATTCAAGAGAATGGACTATGCTACAAAGTATTAATTATGCCATAACATAATGTTTCTTTAGTTTATGTGTAAGTGTACCAATACTTTTGTCCATGCCAAAACCGACTATGAAATACATTCTTCTTTATTTTTTCTAAATATAAGAAGTAGTATGTAAATTTTGTATGCCCTGCAATGAAGGTGATATAAATGCATAAGTTGACATTTAAAATTAATGAATTTTATGTTTTGTTTATCTGAAATTTGCTGTTTTATTGAACAATCGTTGCTGTGTCAATACTATTGTCCGTCACTGTATGTAGTAGACTCAGTGAAAGAAAAGACTCGGACTCACAAATTTCAGCAGCAGGTAAAACTTCGCGTGGTAAAACTTCGTCCCGTCCAAGCGCATTGTCATCACCATACGATATCCTAAAAAACTAAACGTTACTAAAAAATAAAGGCAAAAATTATTCAACTTTTTTAGAAATTTTTCCATTTTAATTGCACCTGCCGCCAAAACAATTGTCAAACTGTCAACTATTTGTAGTGCACTGCTTTCGAAATGATGAGAGTGTTACCACATAAGTTTTTTTTTGCACATTTTCACTTATAATGTTCAATGCAGCCCTAACATAAATTTTACAACATAAAGCTCTAATTTACTTGGAGTAATAGGTTGGTTAATAGAAAAATTTATGTTCCACAAAAATGTGGTCGATTTTAAGCCCTCCGTGGTAGAAACTTGATTTTAAAAATAAATGTGGTAGATCTACCCCATATGTGGTAGAAGTAAGCCCACTGCAAACAAGATCAATAAACATGCATGCAAAAAATGAGCGATCACTACGCCACAACAACCACCATTTCAATATACACGAGCGGAGCCGTTGCGAAAAACAACATTGCTTTTTGCTGTTGTCAAACGCAGTGTTTGCGTTCTCGCAAACTGTTGAGCGGGAGCAAATTTCCAACAACCTATGCCTCCGCTCCGCCGACAGCCCCCGTGGCTCAGTTGGTTAGTGCGTTGGACCGCGAGTCGAAGGCAGCGACAAAGTAAATCCTAAGTAGCGCCACTCTTTGACAACCAGACGTCGATTCTGTATGACAAGAACTGTTAAATTGTTGTTGTTCACGTATAAAATTGAAATCGTGGTGAATAAGTACAGAATGTGGGCAGTACAGCGTGCTGAAAAAACTGCGGTTTACATAAATTCCTTAAATGTAATTTAACACGACTTTACATAAGAAGCGCTGATATTTTATATTGCTATCACCAGGGAAAAGAAAGTTAAACGAAATTCTCATAAATTTGTTGATTTTCCGCAAAATTTATGAACAAATTTTAAATTATTTTGTTGGCTCAAAAACAACTCTGGCTGGACATATATATTCACCACAAATAATTGTGGTACTGAAATTTGAAATTAAATTTAAAATTTTACTTAGAACTGGAATTGGTACATGATGAAATAATTTCAACAAGGGGCAAGGTATGGTGTACCAGAGGCTACAGCGGCTACATAGCCCACGTGTGCCTAAGACCGTCCATATGTGACGAAGAGTCACATCCTGCTCGAGGTGCCCCTGCTTTTACCGAAAATGGCGGTTCTAGAGAGGACAACTCGATAAAACCCGTAATCCCAAGTGTTATCCGTACCGTGCTTATGGGATGAATAGCACTACGTAATTGTGTCTTCGAACGGTGGCCTCCAGATACCTGGCGACCTCTGGTTGTATTTTCGCCTTCCCGAGGTAATGGGGGCTATGCCTCGGGTGACTTCCTTTCCCCTACACTCGTGGGACCAAGTATGGACCGATTTATTATTAAGGATCAGGCAGCAGTGCCTATAAATAACCAGGTCGATGACCTTACGCTTGCTAACAGGGCTTCAGGTCCTAAAAGCAGCGTAACCCCTATGGATGTCAATGATGCGTTTATCCCAACAGACGAGGAGGACGCTTTACTCGCCTCCCAACATCTGACACAGATCAGAGCCGCTTCAGACAAAACTCGGCTGTCAGGAGCCGGACGAAAGCGTTTGAAAATCCTCTTGGACAGAGGTTTTCATATAGTCGAGGCTAGAAAGTTAGCGCTTAAACCGCTCAAAGAGACTCGACTGTCGCCACTGTGGCTGGCTCTGCTGCTCGCGGTTCTGCCGCCCCGCCTCCTCTACGGAAAGCCAGGCTATTGATCCTGCTGGATCATCAGAGCAGCACAAAGCGTCCTACAATCAGGCTGCGTCTAGTGTGCGCCTAGGCGTCATACCGCCTGACTTTCCGGCGTCCATTTGGACAACGGAACAACTAAGGCTGCTCCAATCCAGCATCCTGGACAAGATCGTACAGCAGAGGAAGGGCTCTATTAAGCCCAAGTTCGCTGGCTGTACCTTCCGCCCAGGATGGATCACCTTTGGCTGTGTTGACAGCGCCACGGTTTAATGGTTCAAGGCAACTGTGCCCGCACTTCAGCCGTGGAAGGACGCCGTCTTAAAAGTGGTCACAGAGGCAGAAGTGCCTCGGCCTCAAATTTTTGTGGGCCACTTTCCTGGACAGCAAACCACGCCCACCGACCACATCCTCCACACCGAAATTGTAAAACGATTTCTGTTTTCTGGCTGGCTTTTGTTCTTCTTCTATAAGCCTGCAGGGCGTCTCAAATTATTCCTGAACTCACTGCCGACTGTAGTGTACACAAATTCATAGAAAAGAAAATAAAATGTGGCTTGCATGGCGACCTATATGATCGCTACAAGCAATAACAAATAAGTAATAAGTAATCAACAAAGACAATTAAATAAAAAGGGGATTTGGAAAGAAAGGAAGACGTTTTTATTAGCCCGTAATAATATTCCGTCCCGTTCTTTGGAACTTTTTTACGGTCCACATTTAATGCTTGTTTAAAAGAACTAAAATAAGAACATCTAATATTGTAAATTGATGGTCACATCATTCGCCATGGAACCATTCAGGTGTAGAACCTAAATAACATTTTTCTTATGACAAAATACTTGTCTTATTATTAATTTCTTTATTTAGTGCTTTAGTAGTGCTTTCGCCCTATAGAAAGTCAATAGACCTATTAAATTATGTGTTTCGCTTGATTTGTCCGTTAGATTTCGATTTTCAAAAAAAACGAAATTAAAACACGTATCTAATTATTTTTGATTTCAAGTGTTTTTACGAATTTTGTTCGAATCAGTTAATTTTTTATCGTAGTTTTCTCATATTCTCAAAATTGTAATCAACCATGTGAAAATATAAACAAATAATTTTACTTCGAACTCGCCACGTAAGAATATTTGTAAACATTTTAAATTGGGATCAAATCAAAATCCCAAATTCAATCAAATCCAACTTTTAAATCGATCACAACGCACCATTGGCCAGAAAAATGCCATAACACCACAAAGATTCGATTGATGGTGACATGACAGCAAATTGTGCAGCAAAACCAATCGGCAACACAAAAAAGCATACACACAATAAACGACAACAACAAAAACATTAGCGAATCCCGAATCATCTTCGTTGAAACGCCGATGAGGATGCTTTGGTTCGTTGTTTGCTCTTCGCTTGCGCTTCGACGAACAAGCAGTGTGCTTACTTAATTTTTCATTTTCACTAGAATGGCAAAATATAGGAGCAGACATTACCAAAAATTTAAAAAATCAATGCCTACAAGACCGAACGAAGTATTCAAGAGAATGGACTATGCTACAAAGTATTAATTATGCCATAACATAATGTTTCTTTAGTTTATGTGTAAGTGTACCAATACTTTTGTCCATGCCAAAACCGACTATGAAATACATTCTTCTTTATTTTTTCTAAATATAAGAAGTAGTATGTAAATTTTGTATGCCCTGCAATGAAGGTGATATAAATGCATAAGTTGGCATTTAAAATTAATGAATTTTATGTTTTGTTTATCTGAAATTTGCTGTTTTATTGAACAATCGTTGCGGTGTCAATACTATTGTCCGTCACTGTATGTAGTAGACTCAGTGAAAGAAAAGACTCGGACTCACAAATTTCAGCAGCAGGTAAAACTTCGCGTGGTAAAACTTCATCCCGTCCAAGCGCATTGTCATCACCATACGATATCCTAAAAAACTAAACGTTACTAAAAAATAAAGGCAAAAATTATTCAACTTTTTTAGAAATTTTTCCATTTTAATTGCACCTGCCGCCAAAACAATTGTCAAACTGTCAACTATTTGTAGTGCACTGCTTTCGAAATGATGAGAGTGTTACCACATAAGTTTTTTTTTGCACATTTTCACTTATAATGTTCAATGCAGCCCTAACATAAATTTTACAACATAAAGCTCTAATTTACTTGGAGTAATAGGTTGGTTAATAGAAAAATTTATGTTCCACAAAAATGTGGTCGATTTTAAGCCCTCCGTGGTAGAAACTTGATTTTAAAAATAAATGTGGTAGATCTACCCCATATGTGGTAGAAGTAGGCCCACTGCAAACAAGATCAATAAACATGCATGCAAAAAATGAGCGATCACTACGCCACAACAACCACCATTTCAATGTTGTCAAACGCAGTGTTTGCGTTCTCGCAAACTGTTGAGCGGGAGCAAATTTCCAACAACCTATGCCTCCGCTCCGCCGACAGCCCCCGTGGCTCAGTTGGTTAGTGCGTTGGACCGCGAGTCGAAGGCAGCGACAAAGTAAATCCTAAGTAGCGCCACTCTTTGACAACCAGACGTCGATTCTGTATGACAAGAACTGTTAAATTGTTGTTGTTCACGTATAAAATTGAAATCGTGGTGAATAAGTACAGAATGTGGGCAGTACAGCGTGCTGAAAAAACTGCGGTTTACATAAATTCCTTAAATGTAATTTAACACGACTTTACATAAGAAGCGCTGATATTTTATATTGCTATCACCAGGGAAAAGAAAGTTAAACGAAATTCTCATAAATTTGTTGATTTTCCGCAAAATTTATGAACAAATTTTAAATTATTTTGTTGGCTCAAAAACAACTCTGGCTGGACATATATATTCACCACAAATAATTGTGGTACTGAAATTTGAAATTAAATTTAAAATTTTACTTAGAACTGGAATTGGTACATGATGAAATAATTTCAACAAGGGGCAAGGTATGATGTACCAGAGGCTACAGCGGCTACATAGCCCACGTGTGCCTAAGACCGTCCATATGTGACGAAGAGTCACATCCTGCTCGAGGTGCCCCTGCTTTTACCGAAAATGGCGGTTCTAGAGAGGACAACTCGATAAAACCCGTAATCCCAAGTGTTATCCGTACCGTGCTTATGGGATGAATAGCACTACGTAATTGTGTCTTCGAACGGTGGCCTCCAGATACCTGGCGACCTCTGGTTGTATTTTCGCCTTCCCGAGGTAATGGGGGCTATGCCTCGGGTGACTTCCTTTCCCCTACACTCGTGGGACCAAGTATGGACCGATTTATTATTAAGGATCAGGCAGCAGTGCCTATAAATAACCAGGTCGATGACCTTACGCTTGCTAACAGGGCTTCAGGTCCTAAAAGCAGCGTAACCCCTATGGATGTCAATGATGCGTTTATCCCAACAGACGAGGAGGACGCTTTACTCGCCTCCCAACATCTGACACAGATCAGAGCCGCTTCAGACAAAACTCGGCTGTCAGGAGCCGGACGAAAGCGTTTGAAAATCCTCTTGGACAGAGGTTTTGATATAGTCGAGGCTAGAAAGTTAGCGCTTAAACCGCTCAAAGAGACTCGACTGTCGCCACTGTGGCTGGCTCTGCTGCTCGCGGTTCTGCCGCCCCGCCTCCTCTACGGAAAGCCAGGCTATTGATCCTGCTGGATCATCAGAGCAGCACAAAGCGTCCTACAATCAGGCTGCGTCTAGTGTGCGCCTAGGCGTCATACCGCCTGACTTTCCGGCGTCCATTTGGACAACGGAACAACTAAGGCTGCTCCAATCCAGCATCCTGGACAAGATCGTACAGCAGAGGAAGGGCTCTATTAAGCCCAAGTTCGCTGGCTGTACCTTCCGCCCAGGATGGATCACCTTTGGCTGTGTTGACAGCGCCACGGTTTAATGGTTCAAGGCAACTGTGCCCGCACTTCAGCCGTGGAAGGACGCCGTCTTAAAAGTGGTCACAGAGGCAGAAGTGCCTCGGCCTCAAATTTTTGTGGGCTACGTTCCTGGACAGCAAACCACGCCCACCGACCACATCCTCCACACCGAAATTGTAAAACGATTTCTGTTTTCTGGCTGGCTTTTGTTCTTCTTCTATAAGCCTGCAGGGCGTCTCATATTATTCCTGAACTCACTGCCGACTGTAGTGTACACAAATTCATAGAAAAGAAAATAAAATGTGGCTTGCATGGCGACCTATATGATCGCTACAAGCAATAACAAATAAGTAATAAGTAATCAACAAAGACAATTAAATAAAAAGGGGATTTGGAAAGAAAGGAAGACGTTTTTATTAGCCCGTAATAATATTCCGTCCCGTTCTTTGGAACTTTTTTACGGTCCACATTTAATGCTTGTTTAAAAGAACTAAAATAAGAACATCTAATATTGTAAATTGATGGTCACATCATTCGCCATGGAACCATTCAGGTGTAGAACCCAAATAACATTTTTCTTATGACAAAATACTTGTCTTATTATTAATTTCTTTATTTAGTGCTTTAGTAGTGCTTTCGCACTATAGAAAGTCAATAGACCTATTAAATTATGTTTTTCGCTTGATTTGTCCGTTATATTTCGATTTTCAAAAAAACGAAATTAAAACACGTATCTAATTATTTTTGATTTCAAGTGTTTTTACGAATTTTGTTCGAATCAGTTAATTTTTTATCGTAGTTTTCTCATATTCTCAAAATTGTAATCAACCATGTGAAAATATAAACAAATAATTTTACTTCGAACTCGCCACGTAAGAATATTTGTAAACATTTTAAATTGGGATCAAATCAAAATCCCAAATTCAATCAAATCCAACTTTTAAATCGATCACAACGCACCATTGGCCAGAAAAATGCCATAACACCACAAAGATTCGATTGATGGTGACATGACAGCAAATTGTGCAGCAAAACCAATCGGCAACACAAAAAATCATACACACAATAAACGACAACAACAAAAACATTAGCGAATCCCGAATCATCTTCGTTGAAACGACGATGACGATGCTTTGGTTCGTTGTTTGCTCTTCGCTTGCGCTTCGACGAACAAGCAGTGTGCTTACTTAATTTTTCATTTTCACTAGAATGGCAAAATATAGGAGCAGACATTACCAAAAATTTAAAAAATCAATGCCTACAAGACCGAACGAAGTATTCAAGAGAATGGACTATGCTACAAAGTATTAATTATGCCATAACATAATGTTTCTTTAGTTTATGTGTAAGTGTACCAATACTTTTGTCCATGCCAAAACCGACTATGAAATACATTCTTCTTTATTTTTTCTAAATATAAGAAGTAGTATGTAAATTTTGTATGCCCTGCAATGAAGGTGATATAAATGCATAAGTTGGCATTTAAAATTAATGAATTTTATGTTTTGTTTATCTGAAATTTGCTGTTTTATTGAACAATCGTTGCGGTGTCAATACTATTGTCCGTCACTGTGTGTAGTAGACTCAGTGAAAGAAAAGACTCGGACTCACAAATTTCAGCAGCAGGTAAAACTTCGCGTGGTAAAACTTCGTCCCGTCCAAGCGCATTGTCATCACCATGCGATATCCTAAAAAACTAAACGTTACTAAAAAATAAAGGCAAAAATTATTCAACTTTTTTATAAATTTTTCAATTTTAATTGCACCTGCCGCCAAAACAATTGTCAAACTGTCAACTATTTGTAGTGCACTGCTTTCGAAATGATGGGAGTATTACCACATAAGTTTTTTTTTGCACATTTTCACTTATAATGTTCAATGCAGCCCTAACATCAATTTTACAGCGTAAAGCTCTAATTTACTTGGAGTAATAGGTTGGTTAATAGAAAAATTTATGTTCCACAAAAATGTGGTCGATTTTAAGCCCTCCGTGGTAGATGTGGTAGAAACTTGATTTTAAAAATAAATGTGGTAGATCTACCCCATATGTGGTAGAAGTAAGCCCACTGCAAACAAGATCAATAAACATGCATGCAAAAAATGAGCGATCACTACGCCACAACAACCACCATTTCAATATACACGAGCGGAGCCGTTGCGAAAAACAACATTGCTTTTTGCTGTTGTCAAACGCAGTGTTTGCGTTCTCGCAAACTGTTGAGCGGGAGCAAATTTCCAACAACCTATGCCTCCGCTCCGCCGACAGCCCCCGTGGCTCAGTTGGTTAGCGCGTTGGACCGCGAGTCGAAGGCAGCGACAAAGTAAATCCTAAGTAGCGCCACTCTTTGACAACCAGACGTCGATTCTGTATGACAAGAACTGTTAAATTGTTGTTGTTCACGTATAAAATTGAAATCGTGGTGAATAAGTACAGAATGTGGGCAGTACAGCGTGCTGAAAAAACTGCGGTTTACATAAATTCCTTAAATGTAATTTAACACGACTTTACATAAGAAGCGCTGATATTTTATATTGCTATCACCAGGGAAAAGAAAGTTAAACGAAATTCTCATAAATTTGTTGATTTTCCGCAAAATTTATGAACAAATTTTAAATTATTTTGTTGGCTCAAAAACAACTCTGGCTGGACATATAACACTTCGTTCAATAATGTGTGTGACTAACTAATTAAAACACATTTTTTTGCCAAAATTCGTTTTTATTCATCAACATAGTCCCCTTTTAGGGGGATACAATCATTCCAACGCTTTTCCAATCTTTCGATACCGCCTTTGTAGAACGATTTTTCTTTGCCTTCAAAATAGGCGTTAGTTTCGGCGATTACTTCATCATTTGAGCCAAATCTCTTACCACGGAGCATCTTTTTGAGGTCTGCGAAGAGCCAGTAGTCGCTGGGGCTCAGATTTGGAGAATACGGGGGATGAGGAAGCAATTCGAAGCCCAATTCATGCATTTTTGCCATCGTTTTCATCGACTTGTGACACGGTGCATTGTCTTGGTGAAACAACACTTTTTTCTTCTTCATATGGGGCCGCTTAATCGCGATTTCTTCTTTCAAACGTTCCAACAACGCTATATAATAGTCGCTATTGATTGTTTTCCCTTTCTCAAGATAGTCGATGAATATTATTCCGTGAACATCCCAAAATACTGACGCCATAACCTTGCCAGCCGATGTTTGTGCCTTTGGTCGCTTTGGGCGGCTTTCACCGGTTGCATGCCACTCAGCAGACTGCCGATTTGACTCTGGAGTGAAATGGTGGATCCATGTTTCATCCATTGTGATGTACCGACGCAAAAACTCCGACTTGTTGCGCGTAAACATGTCCAAACAGCTCTTTGAATCATCGATTCGTCCGGTGTGAGCAAACGCGGCACCCATTTCGAAAACACCTTTTTCATAACCAAATGTTCGTGTATTATGGTGTGTACACTGCCTGCTGATATCTTTAGAATGTCAGCAATCTCCCCCACTTTCACTTTACGGTCGGACATAATGATTTTCAGTGTTTTTTCAACGTTTTCCGGAATAACAGCGTCATTTGGCCGTCCAGTAGATGGAATGTCATCGGTGTCTGTACGACCACGTTTGAATTCGGCATACCAATAACAAATGGTTCTTTTTGATGGAGCAGAGTCCGAATAATGTTTTTCAAGCCATTCCTGGCATTGAACAGTATTTTTTTTCATTAAAAAACAATGATAAATCAGCACACGGAATTGCTTTGAATTCATTTTTTTTGAAAACTCAAAAGTAGTGTCACTTAAAGCACTGTAACTTGTAAACTAATGGTCGGATTGACATATAATTTTGACAGTAAGCCTAAAAAGGTTCACAATTTCGAAAAAAAATATTGATTTAGTATTAGTGCCGCCATCTATGTGTCAGTCACACACATTATTGAACGAAGTGTTATATTCACCACAAATAATTGTGGTACTGAAATTTGAAATTAAATTTAAAATTTTACTTAGAACTGGAATTGGTACATGATGAAATAATTTCAACAAGGGGCAAGGTATGATGTACCAGAGGCTACAGCGGCTACATAGCCCACGTGTGCCTAAGACCGTCCATATGTGACGAAGAGTCACATCCTGCTCGAGGTGCCCCTGCTTTTACCGAAAATGGCGGTTCTAGAGAGGACAACTCGATAAAACCCGTAATCCCAAGTGTTATCCGTACCGTGCTTATGGGATGAATAGCACTACGTAATTGTGTCTTCGAACGGTGGCCTCCAGATACCTGGCGACCTCTGGTTGTATTTTCGCCTTCCCGAGGTAATGGGGGCTATGCCTCGGGTGACTTCCTTTCCCCTACACTCGTGGGACCAAGTATGGACCGATTTATTATTAAGGATCAGGCAGCAGTGCCTATAAATAACCAGGTCGATGACCTTACGCTTGCTAACAGGGCTTCAGGTCCTAAAAGCAGCGTAACCCCTATGGATGTCAATGATGCGTTTATCCCAACAGACGAGGAGGACGCTTTACTCGCCTCCCAACATCTGACACAGATCAGAGCCGCTTCAGACAAAACTCGGCTGTCAGGAGCCGGACGAAAGCGTTTGAAAATCCTCTTGGACAGAGGTTTTGATATAGTCGAGGCTAGAAAGTTAGCGCTTAAACCGCTCAAAGAGACTCGACTGTCGCCACCGAAGTCCAAATCGCACAATAAGAGAGTTCGGTCACACAGCTCTACGCCAAAGACGAACTCTCCTAAGAGAGTTGCTGGCTCTGCTGCTCGCGGTTCTGCCGCCCCGCCTCCTCTACGGAAAGCCAGGCTATTGATCCTGCTGGATCATCAGAGCAGCACAAAGCGTCCTACAATCAGGCTGCGTCTAGTGTGCGCCTAGGCGTCATACCGCCTGACTTTCCGGCGTCCATTTGGACAACGGAACAACTAAGGCTGCTCCAATCCAGCATCCTGGACAAGATCGTACAGCAGAGGAAGGGCTCTATTAAGCCCAAGTTCGCTGGCTGTACCTTCCGCCCAGGATGGATCACCTTTGGCTGTGTTGACAGCGCCACGGTTTAATGGTTCAAGGCAACTGTGCCCGCACTTCAGCCGTGGAAGGACGCCGTCTTAAAAGTGGTCACAGAGGCAGAAGTGCCTCGGCCTCAAATTTTTGTGGGCTACTTTCCTGGACAGCAAACCACGCCCACCGACCACATCCTCCACACCGAAATTGTAAAACGATTTCTGTTTTCTGGCTGGCTTTTGTTCTTCTTCTATAAGCCTGCAGGGCGTCTCATATTATTCCTGAACTCACTGCCGACTGTAGTGTACACAAATTCATAGAAAAGAAAATAAAATGTGGCTTGCATGGCGACCTATGTGATCGCTACAAGCAATAACAAATAAGTAATAAGTAATCAACAAAGACAATTAAATAAAAAGGGGATTTGGAAAGAAAGGAAGACGTTTTTATTAGCCCGTAATAATTTTCCGTCCCGTTCTTTGGAACTTCTTTACGGCCCACATTTAATGCTTGTTTAAAAGAACTAAAATAATAAAATCTAATATTGTAAATTGATGGTCACATCATTCGCCATGGAACCATTCAGGTGTAGAACCTAAATACAATTTTTCTTATGACAAAATACTTGTCTTATTATTAATTTCTTTATTTAGTGCTTTAGTAGTGCTTTCGCACTATAGAAAGTCAATAGACCTATTAAATTATGTTTTTCGCTTGATTTGTCCGTTAGATTTCGATTTTCAAAAAAACGAAATTAAAACACGTATCTAATTATTTTTGATTTCAAGTGTTTTTACGAATTTTGTTCGAATCAGTTAATTTTTTATCGTAGTTTTCCCATATTCTCAAAATTGTAATCAACCATGTGAAAATATAAACAAATAATTTTACTTCGAACTCGCCACGTAAGAATATTTGTAAACATTTTAAATTGGGATCAAATCAAAATCCCAAATTCAATCAAATCCAACTTTTAAATCGATCACAACGCACCATTGGCCAGAAAAATGCCATAACACCACAAAGATTCGATTGATGGTGACATGACAGCAAATTGTGCAGCAAAACCAATCGGCAACACAAAAAAGCATACACACAATAAACGACAACAACAAAAACATTAGCGAATCCCGAATCATCTTCGTTGAAACGACGATGACGATGCTTTGGTTCGTTGTTTGCTCTTCTCTTGCGCTTCGACGAACAAGCAGTGTGCTTACTTAATTTTTCATTTTCACTAGAATGGCAAAATATAGGAGCAGACATTACCAAAAATTTAAAAAATCAATGCCTACAAGACCGAACGAAGTATTCAAGAGAATGGACTATGCTACAAAGTATTAATTATGCCATAACATAATGTTTCTTTAGTTTATGTGTAAGTGTACCAATACTTTTGTCCATGCCAAAACCGACTATGAAATACATTCTTCTTTATTTTTTCTAAATATAAGAAGTAGTATGTAAATTTTGTATGCCCTGCAATGAAGGTGATATAAATGCATAAGTTGGCATTTAAAATTAATGAATTTTATGTTTTGTTTATCTGAAATTTGCTGTTTTATTGAACAATCGTTGCGGTGTCAATACTATTGTCCGTCACTGTGTGTAGTAGACTCAGTGAAAGAAAAGACTCGGACTCACAAATTTCTGCAGCAGGTAAAACTTCGCGTGGTAAAACTTCGTCCCGTCCAAGCGCATTGTCATCACCATGCGATATCCTAAAAAACTAAACGTTACTAAAAAATAAAGGCAAAAATTATTCAACTTTTTTAGAAATTTTTCCATTTTAATTGCACCTGCCGCCAAAACAATTGTCAAACTGTCAACTATTTGTAGTGCACTGCTTTCGAAATGATGGGAGTATTACCACATAAGTTTTTTTTTGCACATTTTCACTTATAATGTTCAATGCAGCCCTAACATCAATTTTACAGCGTAAAGCTCTAATTTACTTGGAGTAATAGGTTGGTTAATAGAAAAATTTATGTTCCACAAAAATGTGGTCGATTTTAAGCCCTCCGTGGTAGATGTGGTAGAAACTTGATTTTAAAAATAAATGTGGTAGATCTACCCCATATGTGGTAGAAGTAAGCCCACTGCAAACAAGATCAATAAACATGCATGCAAAAAATGAGCGATCACTACGCCACAACAACCACCATTTCAATATACACGAGCGGAGCCGTTGCGAAAAACAACATTGCTTTTTGCTGTTGTCAAACGCAGTGTTTGCGTTCTCGCAAACTGTTGAGCGGGAGCAAATTTCCAACAACCTATGCCTCCGCTCCGCCGACAGCCCCCGTGGCTCAGTTGGTTAGTGCGTTGGACCGCGAGTCGAAGGCAGCGACAAAGTAAATCCTAAGTAGCGCCACTCTTTGACAACCAGACGTCGATTCTGTATGACAAGAACTGTTAAATTGTTGTTGTTCACGTATAGAATTGAAATCGTGGTGAATAAGTACAGAATGTGGCAGTACAGCGTGCTGAAAAAACTGCGGTTTACATAAATTCCTTAAATGTAATTTAACACGATTTTACATAAGAAGCGCTGATATTTTATATTGCTATCACCAGGGAAACGAAATTCTCATAAATTTGTTGATTTTCCACAAAATTTATGAACAAATTTTAAATTATTTTGTTGGCTCAAAAACAACTCTGGCTGGACATATATATTCACCACAAATAATTGTGGTACTGAAATTTGAAATTAAATTTAAAATTTTACTTAGAACTGGAATTGGTACATGATGAAATAATTTCAACAAGGGGCAAGGTATGATGTACCAGAGGCTACAGCGGCTACATAGCCCACGTGTGCCTAAGACCGTCCATATGTGACGAAGAGTCACATCCTGCTCGAGGTGCCCCTGCTTTTACCGAAAATGGCGGTTCTAGAGAGGACAACTCGATAAAACCCGTAATCCCAAGTGTTATCCGTACCGTGCTTATGGGATGAATAGCACTACGTAATTGTGTCTTCGAACGGTGGCCTCCAGATACCTGGCGACCTCTGGTTTTATTTTCGCCTTCCGAGGTAATGGGGGCTATGCTTCGGGTGACTTCCTTTCCCCTACACTCGTGGGACCAAGTATGGACCGATTTATTATTAAGGATCAGGCAGCAGTGCCTATAAATAACCAGGTCGATGACCTTACGCTTGCTAACAGGGCTTCAGGTCCTAAAAGCAGCGTAACCCCTATGGATGTCAATGATGCGTTTATCCCAACAGACGAGGAGGACGCTTTACTCGCCTCCCAACATCTGACACAGATCAGAGCCGCTTCAGACAAAACTCGGCTGTCAGGAGCCGGACGAAAGCGTTTGAAAATCCTCTTGGACAGAGGGTTTGATATAGTCGAGGCTAGAAAGTTAGCGCTTAAACCGCTCAAAGAGACTCGACTGTCGCCACCGAAGTCCAAACCGCACAATAAGAGAGTTCGGTCACACAGCTCTACGCCAAAGGCGAACTCTCCTAAGAGAGTTGCTGGCTCTGCTGCTCGCGGTTCTGCCGCCCCGCCTCCTCTACGGAAAGCCAGGCTATTGATCCTGCTGGATCATCGGAGCAGCACAAAGCGTCCTACAATCAGGCTGCGTCTAGTGTGCGCCTAGGCGTCATACCGCCTGACTTTCCGGCGTCCATTTGGACAACGGAACAACTAAGGCTGCTCCAATCCAGCATCCTGGACAAGATCGTACAGCAGAGGAAGGGCTCTATTAAGCCCAAGTTCGCTGGCTGTACCTTCCGCCCAGGATGGATCACCTTTGGCTGTGTTGACAGCGCCACGGTTTAATGGTTCAAGGCAACTGTGCCCGCACTTCAGCCGTGGAAGGACGCCGTCTTAAAAGTGGTCACAGAGGCAGAAGTGCCTCGGCCTCAAATTTTTGTGGGCTACTTTCCTGGACAGCAAACCACGCCCACCGACCACATCCTCCACACCGAAATTGTAAAACGATTTCTGTTTTCTGGCTGGCTTTTGTTCTTCTTCTATAAGCCTGCAGGGCGTCTCATATTATTCCTGAACTCACTGCCGACTGTAGTGTACACAAATTCATAGAAAAGAAAATAAAATGTGGCTTGCATGGCGACCTATATGATCGCTACAAGCAATAACAAATAAGTAATAAGTAATCAACAAAGACAATTAAATAAAAAGGGGATTTGGAAAGAAAGGAAGACGTTTTTATTAGCCCGTAATAATTTTCCGTCCCGTTCTTTGGAACTTCTTTACGGCCCACATTTAATGCTTGTTTAAAAGAACTAAAATAATAAAATCTAATATTGTAAATTGATGGTCACATCATTCGCCATGGAACCATTCAGGTGTAGAACCTAAATACAATTTTTCTTATGACAAAATACTTGTCTTATTATTAATTTCTTTATTTAGTGCTTTAGTAGTGCTTTCGCACTATAGAAAGTCAATAGACCTATTAAATTATGTTTTTCGCTTGATTTGTCCGTTAGATTTCGATTTTCAAAAAAACGAAATTAAAACACGTATCTAATTATTTTTGATTTCAAGTGTTTTTACGAATTTTGTTCGAATCAGTTAATTTTTTATCGTAGTTTTCCCATATTCTCAAAATTGTAATCAACCATGTGAAAATATAAACAAATAATTTTACTTCGAACTCGCCACGTAAGAATATTTGTAAACATTTTAAATTGGGATCAAATCAAAATCCCAAATTCAATCAAATCCAACTTTTAAATCGATCACAACGCACCATTGGCCAGAAAAATGCCATAACACCACAAAGATTCGATTGATGGTGACATGACAGCAAATTGTGCAGCAAAACCAATCGGCAACACAAAAAAGCATACACACAATAAACGACAACAACAAAAACATTAGCGAATCCCGAATCATCTTCGTTGAAACGACGATGACGATGCTTTGGTTCGTTGTTTGCTCTTCGCTTGCGCTTCGACGAACAAGCAGTGTGCTTACTTAATTTTTCATTTTCACTAGAATGGCAAAATATAGGAGCAGACATTACCAAAAATTTAAAAAATCAATGCCTACAAGACCGAACGAAGTATTCAAGAGAATGGACTATGCTACAAAGTATTAATTATGCCATAACATAATGTTTCTTTAGTTTATGTGTAAGTGTACCAATACTTTTGTCCATGCCAAAACCGACTATGAAATACATTCTTCTTTATTTTTTCTAAATATAAGAAGTAGTATGCAAATTTTGTATGCCCTGCAATGAAGGTGATATAAATGCATAAGTTGGCATTTAAAATTAATGAATTTTATGTTTTGTTTATCTGAAATTTGCTGTTTTATTGAACAATCGTTGCGGTGTCAATACTATTGTCCGTCACTGTGTGTAGTAGACTCAGTGAAAGAAAAGACTCGGACTCACAAATTTCAGCAGCAGGTAAAACTTCGCGTGGTAAAACTTCGTCCCGTCCAAGCGCATTGTCATCACCATGCGATATCCTAAAAAACTAAACGTTACTAAAAAATAAAGGCAAAAATAATTCAACTTTTTTAGAAATTTTTCCATTTTAATTGCACCTGCCGCCAAAACAATTGTCAAACTGTCAACTATTTGTAGTGCACTGCTTTCGAAATGATGGGAGTATTACCACATAAGTTTTTTTTTGCACATTTTCACTTATAATGTTCAATGCAGCCCTAACATCAATTTTACAGCGTAAAGCTCTAATTTACTTGGAGTAATAGGTTGGTTAATAGAAAAATTTATGTTCCACAAAAATGTGGTCGATTTTAAGCCCTCCGTGGTAGATGTGGTAGAAACTTGATTTTAAAAATAAATGTGGTAGATCTACCCCATATGTGGTAGAAGTAAGCCCACTGCAAACAAGATCAATAAACATGCATGCAAAAAATGAGCGATCACTACGCCACAACAACCACCATTTCAATATACACGAGCGGAGCCGTTGCGAAAAACAACATTGCTTTTTGCTGTTGTCAAACGCAGTGTTTGCGTTCTCGCAAACTGTTGAGCGGGAGCAAATTTCCAACAACCTATGCCTCCGCTCCGCCGACAGCCCCCGTGGCTCAGTTGGTTAGTGCGTTGGACCGCGAGTCGAAGGCAGCGACAAAGTAAATCCTAAGTAGCGCCACTCTTTGACAACCAGACGTCGATTCTGTATGACAAGAACTGTTAAATTGTTGTTGTTCACGTATAGAATTGAAATCGTGGTGAATAAGTACAGAATGTGGCAGTACAGCGTGCTGAAAAAACTGCGGTTTACATAAATTCCTTAAATGTAATTTAACACGATTTTACATAAGAAGCGCTGATATTTTATATTGCTATCACCAGGGAAACGAAATTCTCATAAATTTGTTGATTTTCCACAAAATTTATGAACAAATTTTAAATTATTTTGTTGGCTCAAAAACAACTCTGGCTGGACATATATATTCACCACAAATAATTGTGGTACTGAAATTTGAAATTAAATTTAAAATTTTACTTAGAACTGGAATTGGTACATGATGAAATAATTTCAACAAGGGGCAAGGTATGATGTACCAGAGGCTACAGCGGCTACATAGCCCACGTGTGCCTAAGACCGTCCATATGTGACGAAGAGTCACATCCTGCTCGAGGTGCCCCTGCTTTTACCGAAAATGGCGGTTCTAGAGAGGACAACTCGATAAAACCCGTAATCCCAAGTGTTATCCGTACCGTGCTTATGGGATGAATAGCACTACGTAATTGTGTCTTCGAACGGTGGCCTCCAGATACCTGGCGACCTCTGGTTTTATTTTCGCCTTCCGAGGTAATGGGGGCTATGCTTCGGGTGACTTCCTTTCCCCTACACTCGTGGGACCAAGTATGGACCGATTTATTATTAAGGATCAGGCAGCAGTGCCTATAAATAACCAGGTCGATGACCTTACGCTTGCTAACAGGGCTTCAGGTCCTAAAAGCAGCGTAACCCCTATGGATGTCAATGATGCGTTTATCCCAACAGACGAGGAGGACGCTTTACTCGCCTCCCAACATCTGACACAGATCAGAGCCGCTTCAGACAAAACTCGGCTGTCAGGAGCCGGACGAAAGCGTTTGAAAATCCTCTTGGACAGAGGGTTTGATATAGTCGAGGCTAGAAAGTTAGCGCTTAAACCGCTCAAAGAGACTCGACTGTCGCCACCGAAGTCCAAACCGCACAATAAGAGAGTTCGGTCACACAGCTCTACGCCAAAGACGAACTCTCCTAAGAGAGTTGCTGGCTCTGCTGCTCGCGGTTCTGCCGCCCCGCCTCCTCTACGGAAAGCCAGGCTATTGATCCTGCTGGATCATCGGAGCAGCACAAAGCGTCCTACAATCAGGCTGCGTCTAGTGTGCGCCTAGGCGTCATACCGCCTGACTTTCCGGCGTCCATTTGGACAACGGAACAACTAAGGCTGCTCCAATCCAGCATCCTGGACAAGATCGTACAGCAGAGGAAGGGCTCTATTAAGCCCAAGTTCGCTGGCTGTACCTTCCGCCCAGGATGGATCACCTTTGGCTGTGTTGACAGCGCCACGGTTTAATGGTTCAAGGCAACTGTGCCCGCACTTCAGCCGTGGAAGGACGCCGTCTTAAAAGTGGTCACAGAGGCAGAAGTGCCTCGGCCTCAAATTTTTGTGGGCTACTTTCCTGGACAGCAAACCACGCCCACCGACCACATCCTCCACACCGAAATTGTAAAACGATTTCTGTTTTCTGGCTGGCTTTTGTTCTTCTTCTATAAGCCTGCAGGGCGTCTCATATTATTCCTGAACTCACTGCCGACTGTAGTGTACACAAATTCATAGAAAAGAAAATAAAATGTGGCTTGCATGGCGACCTATATGATCGCTACAAGCAATAACAAATAAGTAATAAGTAATCAACAAAGACAATTAAATAAAAAGGGGATTTGGAAAGAAAGGAAGACGTTTTTATTAGCCCGTAATAATTTTCCGTCCCGTTCTTTGGAACTTCTTTACGGCCCACATTTAATGCTTGTTTAAAAGAACTAAAATAATAAAATCTAATATTGTAAATTGATGGTCACATCATTCGCCATGGAACCATTCAGGTGTAGAACCTAAATACAATTTTTCTTATGACAAAATACTTGTCTTATTATTAATTTCTTTATTTAGTGCTTTAGTAGTGCTTTCGCACTATAGAAAGTCAATAGACCTATTAAATTATGTTTTTCGCTTGATTTGTCCGTTAGATTTCGATTTTCAAAAAAACGAAATTAAAACACGTATCTAATTATTTTTGATTTCAAGTGTTTTTACGAATTTTGTTCGAATCAGTTAATTTTTTATCGTAGTTTTCCCATATTCTCAAAATTGTAATCAACCATGTGAAAATATAAACAAATAATTTTACTTCGAACTCGCCACGTAAGAATATTTGTAAACATTTTAAATTGGGATCAAATCAAAATCCCAAATTCAATCAAATCCAACTTTTAAATCGATCACAACGCACCATTGGCCAGAAAAATGCCATAACACCACAAAGATTCGATTGATGGTGACATGACAGCAAATTGTGCAGCAAAACCAATCGGCAACACAAAAAAGCATACACACAATAAACGACAACAACAAAAACATTAGCGAATCCCGAATCATCTTCGTTGAAACGACGATGACGATGCTTTGGTTCGTTGTTTGCTCTTCGCTTGCGCTTCGACGAACAAGCAGTGTGCTTACTTAATTTTTCATTTTCACTAGAATGGCAAAATATAGGAGCAGACATTACCAAAAATTTAAAAAATCAATGCCTACAAGACCGAACGAAGTATTCAAGAGAATGGACTATGCTACAAAGTATTAATTATGCCATAACATAATGTTTCTTTAGTTTATGTGTAAGTGTACCAATACTTTTGTCCATGCCAAAACCGACTATGAAATACATTCTTCTTTATTTTTTCTAAATATAAGAAGTAGTATGCAAATTTTGTATGCCCTGCAATGAAGGTGATATAAATGCATAAGTTGGCATTTAAAATTAATGAATTTTATGTTTTGTTTATCTGAAATTTGCTGTTTTATTGAACAATCGTTGCTGTGTCAATACTATTGTCCGTCACTGTATGTAGTAGACCATGATACAAAAATAGAAGGTAGAGCCGTTGCTTTTTCTCAGCCGCCATATTGCACATCTGACACTAAACCTGTTTTTGACGTTCTTCTTTGAAAATGTGCTACCGTACTGTTGTTAGAAAATCCCTTGAACATTTTCTTACGTCAACAAAATTGAAATGTATTTTGTTTAGGTTTTTGAGTTTAGATTCTCAAAATGTGAATATGTATTAGATCCGTATGTATATTTTCCGCAATGAATATAATGACTTATAGTTTTGGTGTTTGATGTTTTAGGCTTGAATCAACCGTTGACGAATGAATAAAAATTTTTCAATTACGATCAATCTCACTGAAATACAAAACATAGTTCAATTCGATATTTCAAAGTACTGGAAAAAAAAGTGTTTTTGTAATTTGTCGCCGTGCCAATTAATCGGTGAGTCGCCAATTTGTTGGCACTGACAATAGTTGCCTATTTCTCACATGTTGCTTGGTGGGTTGTTCCTGGTTTTAGAGCAACGTGTTGCGAAACGTTTCTTTTTAGGCCGAACATGTTTTAGGATACGGTTTTTAAACAGCAATTTGAAAACACAAAAGAAAATTAATATTAATAAGAAATTAAAAAAAGAAATAATAACATAATAATTTACCTTTGTATTATTTATTGCGTTGTAGATTGTCTAACAGTTCATAATATTACTAAACAAAATGTACTAGTCACATTGAAATGTCTATTTCGTGTTTATTTTAAAAAAGATCTAAAAATCCTTAGAACCTTAAATAGCCCTAATTTAGTATTACAACGAAGTGGCATCACGACCCAAGCTATTGACAAATACGAGAAACGTCAATAAACAGGTTTAGTGTCAAAACAAATTACAGCGGTACTACCTTCTATATTTGTATCATGTAGTAGACTCAGTGAAAGAAAAGACTCGGACTCACAAATTTCAGCAGCAGGTAAAACTTCGCGTGGTAAAACTTCGTCCCGTCCAAGCGCATTGTCATCACCATACGATATCCTAAAAAACTAAACGTTACTAAAAAATAAAGGCAAAAATTATTCAACTTTTTTAGAAATTTTTCCATTTTAATTGCACCTGCCGCCAAAACAATTGTCAAACTGTCAACTATTTGTAGTGCACTGCTTTCGAAATGATGAGAGTGTTACCACATAAGTTTTTTTTTGCACATTTTCACTTATAATGTTCAATGCAGCCCTAACATAAATTTTACAACATAAAGCTCTAATTTACTTGGAGTAATAGGTTGGTTAATAGAAAAATTTATGTTCCACAAAAATGTGGTAGATTTTAAGCCCTCCGTGGTAGAAACTTGATTTTAAAAATAAATGTGGTAGATCTACCCCATATGTGGTAGAAGTAAGCCCACTGCAAACAAGATCAATAAACATGCATGCAAAAAATGAGCGATCACTACGCCGCAACAACCACCATTTCAATATACACGAGCGGAGCCGTTGCGAAAAACAACATTGCTTTTTGCTGTTGTCAAACGCAGTGTTTGCGTTCTCGCAAACTGTTGAGCGGGAGCAAATTTCCAACAACCTATGCCTCCGCTCCGCCGACAGCCCCCGTGGCTCAGTTGGTTAGTGCGTTGGACCGCGAGTCGAAGGCAGCGACAAAGTAAATCCTAAGTAGCGCCACTCTTTGACAACCAGACGTCGATTCTGTATGACAAGAACTGTTAAATTGCTGTTGTTCACGTATAAAATTGAAATCGTGGTGAATAAGTACAGAATGTGGCAGTACAGTGTGCTGAAAAAACTGCGGTTTACATAAATTCCTTAAATGTAATTTAACACGATTTTACATAAGAAACGCTGATATTTTATATTGCTATTACCAGGGAAAAGAAAGTTAAACGAAATTCTCATAAATTTGTTGATTTTCCGCAAAATTTATGAACAAATTTTATATTATTTTGTTGGCTCAAAAACAACTCTGGCTGGACACATATATTCACCACAAATAATTGTGGTACTGAAATTTGAAATTAAATTTAAAATTTTACTTAGAACTGGAATTGGTACATGATGAAATAATTTCAACAAGGGGCAAGGTATGATGTACCAGAGGCTACAGCGGCTACATAGCCCACGTGTGCCTAAGACCGTCCATATGTGACGAAGAGTCACATCCTGCTCGAGGTGCCCCTGCTTTTACCGAAAATGGCGGTTCTAGAGAGGACAACTCGATAAAACCCGTAATCCCAAGTGTTATCCGTACCGTGCTTATGGGATAATAGCACTACGTAATTGTGTCTTCGAACGGTGGCCTCCAGATACCTGGCGACCTCTGGTTGTATTTTCGCCTTCCCGAGGTAATGGGGGCTATGCCTCGGGTGACTTCCTTTCCCCTACACTCGTGGGACCAAGTATGGACCGATTTATTATTAAGGATCAGGCAGCAGTGCCTATAAATAACCAGGTCGATGACCTTACGCTTGCTAACAGGGCTTCAGGTCCTAAAAGCAGCGTAACCCCTATGGATGTCAATGATGCGTTTATCCCAACAGACGAGGAGGACGCTTTACTCGCCTCCCAACATCTGACACAGATCAGAGCCGCTTCAGACAAAACTCGGCTGTCAGGAGCCGGACGAAAGCGTTTGAAAATCCTCTTGGACAGAGGTTTTGATATAGTCGAGGCTAGAAAGTTAGCGCTTAAACCGCTCAAAGAGACTCGACTGTCGCCACCGAAGTCCAAATCGCACAATAAGAGAGTTCGGTCACACAGCTCTACGCCAAAGACGAACTCTCCTAAGAGAGTTGCTGGCTCTGCTGCTCGCGGTTCTGCCGCCCCGCCTCCTCTACGGAAAGCCAGGCTATTGATCCTGCTGGATCATCAGAGCAGCACAAAGCGTCCTACAATCAGGCTGCGTCTAGTGTGCGCCTAGGCGTCATACCGCCTGACTTTCCGGCGTCCATTTGGGCAACGGAACAACTAAGGCTGCTCCAATCCAGCATCCTGGACAAGATCGTACAGCAGAGGAAGGGCTCTATTAAGCCCAAGTTCGCTGGCTGTACCTTCCGCCCAGGATGGATCACCTTTGGCTGTGTTGACAGCGCCACGGTTTAATGGTTCAAGGCAACTGTGCCCGCACTTCAGCCGTGGAAGGACGCCGTCTTAAAAGTGGTCACAGAGGCAGAAGTGCCTCGGCCTCAAATTTTTGTGGGCTACTTTCCTGGACAGCAAACCACGCCCACCGACCACATCCTCCACACCGAAATTGTAAAACGATTTCTGTTTTCTGGCTGGCTTTTGTTCTTCTTCTATAAGCCTGCAGGGCGTCTCATATTATTCCTGAACTCACTGCCGACTGTAGTGTACACAAATTCATAGAAAAGAAAATAAAATGTGGCTTGCATGGCGACCTATGTGATCGCTACAAGCAATAACAAATAAGTAATAAGTAATCAACAAAGACAATTAAATAAAAAGGGGATTTGGAAAGAAAGGAAGACGTTTTTATTAGCCCGTAATAATTTTCCGTCCCGTTCTTTGGAACTTCTTTACGGCCCACATTTAATGCTTGTTTAAAAGAACTAAAATAATAAAATCTAATATTGTAAATTGATGGTCACATCATTCGCCATGGAACCATTCAGGTGTAGAACCTAAATACAATTTTTCTTATGACAAAATACTTGTCTTATTATTAATTTCTTTATTTAGTGCTTTAGTAGTGCTTTCGCACTATAGAAAGTCAATAGACCTATTAAATTATGTTTTTCGCTTGATTTGTCCGTTAGATTTCGATTTTCAAAAAAACGAAATTAAAACACGTATCTAATTATTTTTGATTTCAAGTGTTTTTACGAATTTTGTTCGAATCAGTTAATTTTTTATCGTAGTTTTCCCATATTCTCAAAATTGTAATCAACCATGTGAAAATATAAACAAATAATTTTACTTCGAACTCGCCACGTAAGAATATTTGTAAACATTTTAAATTGGGATCAAATCAAAATCCCAAATTCAATCAAATCCAACTTTTAAATCGATCACAACGCACCATTGGCCAGAAAAATGCCATAACACCACAAAGATTCGATTGATGGTGACATGACAGCAAATTGTGCAGCAAAACCAATCGGCAACACAAAAAAGCATACACACAATAAACGACAACAACAAAAACATTAGCGAATCCCGAATCATCTTCGTTGAAACGACGATGACGATGCTTTGGTTCGTTGTTTGCTCTTCGCTTGCGCTTCGACGAACAAGCAGTGTGCTTACTTAATTTTTCATTTTCACTAGAATGGCAAAATATAGGAGCAGACATTACCAAAAATTTAAAAAATCAATGCCTACAAGACCGAACGAAGTATTCAAGAGAATGGACTATGCTACAAAGTATTAATTATGCCATAACATAATGTTTCTTTAGTTTATGTGTAAGTGTACCAATACTTTTGTCCATGCCAAAACCGACTATGAAATACATTCTTCTTTATTTTTTCTAAATATAAGAAGTAGTATGTAAATTTTGTATGCCCTGCAATGAAGGTGATATAAATGCATAAGTTGGCATTTAAAATTAATGAATTTTATGTTTTGTTTATCTGAAATTTGCTGTTTTATTGAACAATCGTTGCGGTGTCAATACTATTGTCCGTCACTGTGTGTAGTAGACTCAGTGAAAGAAAAGACTCGGACTCACAAATTTCTGCAGCAGGTAAAACTTCGCGTGGTAAAACTTCGTCCCGTCCAAGCGCATTGTCATCACCATGCGATATCCTAAAAAACTAAACGTTACTAAAAAATAAAGGCAAAAATTATTCAACTTTTTTAGAAATTTTTCCATTTTAATTGCACCTGCCGCCAAAACAATTGTCAAACTGTCAACTATTTGTAGTGCACTGCTTTCGAAATGATGGGAGTATTACCACATAAGTTTTTTTTTGCACATTTTCACTTATAATGTTCAATGCAGCCCTAACATCAATTTTACAGCGTAAAGCTCTAATTTACTTGGAGTAATAGGTTGGTTAATAGAAAAATTTATGTTCCACAAAAATGTGGTCGATTTTAAGCCCTCCGTGGTAGATGTGGTAGAAACTTGATTTTAAAAATAAATGTGGTAGATCTACCCCATATGTGGTAGAAGTAAGCCCACTGCAAACAAGATCAATAAACATGCATGCAAAAAATGAGCGATCACTACGCCACAACAACCACCATTTCAATATACACGAGCGGAGCCGTTGCGAAAAACAACATTGCTTTTTGCTGTTGTCAAACGCAGTGTTTGCGTTCTCGCAAACTGTTGAGCGGGAGCAAATTTCCAACAACCTATGCCTCCGCTCCGCCGACAGCCCCCGTGGCTCAGTTGGTTAGTGCGTTGGACCGCGAGTCGAAGGCAGCGACAAAGTAAATCCTAAGTAGCGCCACTCTTTGACAACCAGACGTCGATTCTGTATGACAAGAACTGTTAAATTGTTGTTGTTTACGTATAGAATTGAAATCGTGGTGAATAAGTACAGAATGTGGCAGTACAGCGTGCACATGAAAATTGCTGAAAAAACTGCGGTTTACATAAATTCCTTAAATGTAATTTAACACGATTTTACATAAGAAGCGCTGATATTTTATATTGCTATCACCAGGGAAACGAAATTCTCATAAATTTGTTGATTTTCCACAAAATTTATGAACAAATTTTAAATTATTTTGTTGGCTCAAAAACAACTCTGGCTGGACATATATATTCACCACAAATAATTGTGGTACTGAAATTTGAAATTAAATTTAAAATTTTACTTAGAACTGGAATTGGTACATGATGAAATAATTTCAACAAGGGGCAAGGTATGATGTACCAGAGGCTACAGCGGCTACATAGCCCACGTGTGCCTAAGACCGTCCATATGTGACGAAGAGTCACATCCTGCTCGAGGTGCCCCTGCTTTTACCGAAAATGGCGGTTCTAGAGAGGACAACTCGATAAAACCCGTAATCCCAAGTGTTATCCGTACCGTGCTTATGGGATGAATAGCACTACGTAATTGTGTCTTCGAACGGTGGCCTCCAGATACCTGGCGACCTCTGGTTTTATTTTCGCCTTCCGAGGTAATGGGGGCTATGCTTCGGGTGACTTCCTTTCCCCTACACTCGTGGGACCAAGTATGGACCGATTTATTATTAAGGATCAGGCAGCAGTGCCTATAAATAACCAGGTCGATGACCTTACGCTTGCTAACAGGGCTTCAGGTCCTAAAAGCAGCGTAACCCCTATGGATGTCAATGATGCGTTTATCCCAACAGATGAGGAGGACGCTTTACTCGCCTCCCAACATCTGACACAGATCAGAGCCGCTTCAGACAAAACTCGGCTGTCAGGAGCCGGACGAAAGCGTTTGAAAATCCTCTTGGACAGAGGGTTTGATATAGTCGAGGCTAGAAAGTTAGCGCTTAAACCGCTCAAAGAGACTCGACTGTCGCCACCGAAGTCCAAATCGCACAATAAGAGAGTTCGGTCACACAGCTCTACGCCAAAGACGAACTCTCCTAAGAGAGTTGCTGGCTCTGCTGCTCGCGGTTCTGCCGCCCCGCCTCCTCTACGGAAAGCCAGGCTATTGATCCTGCTGGATCATCGGAGCAGCACAAAGCGTCCTACAATCAGGCTGCGTCTAGTGTGCGCCTAGGCGTCATACCGCCTGACTTTCCGGCGTCCATTTGGACAACGGAACAACTAAGGCTGCTCCAATCCAGCATCCTGGACAAGATCGTACAGCAGAGGAAGGGCTCTATTAAGCCCAAGTTCGCTGGCTGTACCTTCCGCCCAGGATGGATCACCTTTGGCTGTGTTGACAGCGCCACGGTTTAATGGTTCAAGGCAACTGTGCCCGCACTTCAGCCGTGGAAGGACGCCGTCTTAAAAGTGGTCACAGAGGCAGAAGTGCCTCGGCCTCAAATTTTTGTGGGCTACTTTCCTGGACAGCAAACCACGCCCACCGACCACATCCTCCACACCGAAATTGTAAAACGATTTCTGTTTTCTGGCTGGCTTTTGTTCTTCTTCTATAAGCCTGCAGGGCGTCTCATATTATTCCTGAACTCACTGCCGACTGTAGTGTACACAAATTCATAGAAAAGAAAATAAAATGTGGCTTGCATGGCGACCTATATGATCGCTACAAGCAATAACAAATAAGTAATAAGTAATCAACAAAGACAATTAAATAAAAAGGGGATTTGGAAAGAAAGGAAGACGTTTTTATTAGCCCGTAATAATTTTCCGTCCCGTTCTTTGGAACTTCTTTACGGCCCACATTTAATGCTTGTTTAAAAGAACTAAAATAATAAAATCTAATATTGTAAATTGATGGTCACATCATTCGCCATGGAACCATTCAGGTGTAGAACCTAAATACAATTTTTCTTATGACAAAATACTTGTCTTATTATTAATTTCTTTATTTAGTGCTTTAGTAGTGCTTTCGCACTATAGAAAGTCAATAGACCTATTAAATTATGTTTTTCGCTTGATTTGTCCGTTAGATTTCGATTTTCAAAAAAACGAAATTAAAACACGTATCTAATTATTTTTGATTTCAAGTGTTTTTACGAATTTTGTTCGAATCAGTTAATTTTTTATCGTAGTTTTCCCATATTCTCAAAATTGTAATCAACCATGTGAAAATATAAACAAATAATTTTACTTCGAACTCGCCACGTAAGAATATTTGTAAACATTTTAAATTGGGATCAAATCAAAATCCCAAATTCAATCAAATCCAACTTTTAAATCGATCACAACGCACCATTGGCCAGAAAAATGCCATAACACCACAAAGATTCGATTGATGGTGACATGACAGCAAATTGTGCAGCAAAACCAATCGGCAACACAAAAAAGCATACACACAATAAACGACAACAACAAAAACATTAGCGAATCCCGAATCATCTTCGTTGAAACGACGATGACGATGCTTTGGTTCGTTGTTTGCTCTTCGCTTGCGCTTCGACGAACAAGCAGTGTGCTTACTTAATTTTTCATTTTCACTAGAATGGCAAAATATAGGAGCAGACATTACCAAAAATTTAAAAAATCAATGCCTACAAGACCGAACGAAGTATTCAAGAGAATGGACTATGCTACAAAGTATTAATTATGCCATAACATAATGTTTCTTTAGTTTATGTGTAAGTGTACCAATACTTTTGTCCATGCCAAAACCGACTATGAAATACATTCTTCTTTATTTTTTCTAAATATAAGAAGTAGTATGCAAATTTTGTATGCCCTGCAATGAAGGTGATATAAATGCATAAGTTGGCATTTAAAATTAATGAATTTTATGTTTTGTTTATCTGAAATTTGCTGTTTTATTGAACAATCGTTGCTGTGTCAATACTATTGTCCGTCACTGTATGTAGTAGACCATGATACAAAAATAGAAGGTAGAGCCGTTGCTTTTTCTCAGCCGCCATATTGCACATCTGACACTAAACCTGTTTTTGACGTTCTTCTTTGAAAATGTGCTACCGTACTGTTGTTAGAAAATCCCTTGAACATTTTCTTACGTCAACAAAATTGAAATGTATTTTGTTTAGGTTTTTGAGTTTAGATTCTCAAAATGTGAATATGTATTAGATCCGTATGTATATTTTCCGCAATGAACCCATCATACTTATAGTTTTGGTGTTTGATGTTTTAGACTTGAATCAACCGTTGACGAATGAATAAAAATTTTTCAATTACGATCAATCTCACTGAAATACAAAACATAGTTCAATTCGATATTTCAAAGTACTGGAAAAAAAAGTGTTTTTGTAATTTGTCGCCGTGCCAATTAATCGGTGAGTCGCCAATTTGTTGGCACTGACAATAGTTGCCTATTTCTCACATGTTGCTTGGTGGGTTGTTCCTGGTTTTAGAGCAACGTGTTGCGAAACGTTTCTTTTTAGGCCGAACATGTTTTAGGATACGGTTTTTAAACAGCAATTTGAAAACACAAAAGAAAATTAATATTAATAAGAAATTAAAAAAAGAAATAATAACATAATAATTTACCTTTGTATTATTTATTGCGTTGTAGATTGTCTAACAGTTCATAATATTACTAAACAAAATGTACTAGTCACATTGAAATGTCTATTTCGTGTTTATTTTAAAAAAGATCTAAAAATCCTTAGAACCTTAAATAGCCCTAATTTAGTATTACAACGAAGTGGCATCACGACCCAAGCTATTGACAAATACGAGAAACGTCAATAAACACGTTTAGTGTCAAAACAAATTACAGCGGTACTACCTTCTATATTTGTATCATGTAGTAGACTCAGTGAAAGAAAAGACTCGGACTCACAAATTTCAGCAGCAGGTAAAACTTCGCGTGGTAAAACTTCGTCCCGTCCAAGCGCATTGTCATCACCATACGATATCCTAAAAAACTAAACGTTACTAAAAAATAAAGGCAAAAATTATTCAACTTTTTTAGAAATTTTTCCATTTTAATTGCACCTGCCGCCAAAACAATTGTCAAACTGTCAACTATTTGTAGTGCACTGCTTTCGAAATGATGAGAGTGTTACCACATAAGTTTTTTTTTGCACATTTTCACTTATAATGTTCAATGCAGCCCTAACATAAATTTTACAACATAAAGCTCTAATTTACTTGGAGTAATAGGTTGGTTAATAGAAAAATTTATGTTCCACAAAAATGTGGTAGATTTTAAGCCCTCCGTGGTAGAAACTTGATTTTAAAAATAAATGTGGTAGATCTACCCCATATGTGGTAGAAGTAAGCCCACTGCAAACAAGATCAATAAACATGCATGCAAAAAATGAGCGATCACTACGCCGCAACAACCACCATTTCAATATACACGAGCGGAGCCGTTGCGAAAAACAACATTGCTTTTTGCTGTTGTCAAACGCAGTGTTTGCGTTCTCGCAAACTGTTGAGCGGGAGCAAATTTCCAACAACCTATGCCTCCGCTCCGCCGACAGCCCCCGTGGCTCAGTTGGTTAGTGCGTTGGACCGCGAGTCGAAGGCAGCGACAAAGTAAATCCTAAGTAGCGCCACTCTTTGACAACCAGACGTCGATTCTGTATGACAAGAACTGTTAAATTGCTGTTGTTCACGTATAAAATTGAAATCGTGGTGAATAAGTACAGAATGTGGCAGTACAGTGTGCTGAAAAAACTGCGGTTTACATAAATTCCTTAAATGTAATTTAACACGATTTTACATAAGAAACGCTGATATTTTATATTGCTATTACCAGGGAAAAGAAAGTTAAACGAAATTCTCATAAATTTGTTGATTTTCCGCAAAATTTATGAACAAATTTTATATTATTTTGTTGGCTCAAAAACAACTCTGGCTGGACACATATATTCACCACAAATAATTGTGGTACTGAAATTTGAAATTAAATTTAAAATTTTACTTAGAACTGGAATTGGTACATGATGAAATAATTTCAACAAGGGGCAAGGTATGATGTACCAGAGGCTACAGCGGCTACATAGCCCACGTGTGCCTAAGACCGTCCATATGTGACGAAGAGTCACATCCTGCTCGAGGTGCCCCTGCTTTTACCGAAAATGGCGGTTCTAGAGAGGACAACTCGATAAAACCCGTAATCCCAAGTGTTATCCGTACCGTGCTTATGGGATAATAGCACTACGTAATTGTGTCTTCGAACGGTGGCCTCCAGATACCTGGCGACCTCTGGTTGTATTTTCGCCTTCCCGAGGTAATGGGGGCTATGCCTCGGGTGACTTCCTTTCCCCTACACTCGTGGGACCAAGTATGGACCGATTTATTATTAAGGATCAGGCAGCAGTGCCTATAAATAACCAGGTCGATGACCTTACGCTTGCTAACAGGGCTTCAGGTCCTAAAAGCAGCGTAACCCCTATGGATGTCAATGATGCGTTTATCCCAACAGACGAGGAGGACGCTTTACTCGCCTCCCAACATCTGACACAGATCAGAGCCGCTTCAGACAAAACTCGGCTGTCAGGAGCCGGACGAAAGCGTTTGAAAATCCTCTTGGACAGAGGTTTTGATATAGTCGAGGCTAGAAAGTTAGCGCTTAAACCGCTCAAAGAGACTCGACTGTCGCCACCGAAGTCCAAATCGCACAATAAGAGAGTTCGGTCACACAGCTCTACGCCAAAGACGAACTCTCCTAAGAGAGTTGCTGGCTCTGCTGCTCGCGGTTCTGCCGCCCCGCCTCCTCTACGGAAAGCCAGGCTATTGATCCTGCTGGATCATCAGAGCAGCACAAAGCGTCCTACAATCAGGCTGCGTCTAGTGTGCGCCTAGGCGTCATACCGCCTGACTTTCCGGCGTCCATTTGGACAACGGAACAACTAAGGCTGCTCCAATCCAGCATCCTGGACAAGATCGTACAGCAGAGGAAGGGCTCTATTAAGCCCAAGTTCGCTGGCTGTACCTTCCGCCCAGGATGGATCACCTTTGGCTGTGTTGACAGCGCCACGGTTTAATGGTTCAAGGCAACTGTGCCCGCACTTCAGCCGTGGAAGGACGCCGTCTTAAAAGTGGTCACAGAGGCAGAAGTGCCTCGGCCTCAAATTTTTGTGGGCTACTTTCCTGGACAGCAAACCACGCCCACCGACCACATCCTCCACACCGAAATTGTAAAACGATTTCTGTTTTCTGGCTGGCTTTTGTTCTTCTTCTATAAGCCTGCAGGGCGTCTCATATTATTCCTGAACTCACTGCCGACTGTAGTGTACACAAATTCATAGAAAAGAAAATAAAATGTGGCTTGCATGGCGACCTATGTGATCGCTACAAGCAATAACAAATAAGTAATAAGTAATCAACAAAGACAATTAAATAAAAAGGGGATTTGGAAAGAAAGGAAGACGTTTTTATTAGCCCGTAATAATTTTCCGTCCCGTTCTTTGGAACTTCTTTACGGCCCACATTTAATGCTTGTTTAAAAGAACTAAAATAATAAAATCTAATATTGTAAATTGATGGTCACATCATTCGCCATGGAACCATTCAGGTGTAGAACCTAAATACAATTTTTCTTATGACAAAATACTTGTCTTATTATTAATTTCTTTATTTAGTGCTTTAGTAGTGCTTTCGCACTATAGAAAGTCAATAGACCTATTAAATTATGTTTTTCGCTTGATTTGTCCGTTAGATTTCGATTTTCAAAAAAACGAAATTAAAACACGTATCTAATTATTTTTGATTTCAAGTGTTTTTACGAATTTTGTTCGAATCAGTTAATTTTTTATCGTAGTTTTCCCATATTCTCAAAATTGTAATCAACCATGTGAAAATATAAACAAATAATTTTACTTCGAACTCGCCACGTAAGAATATTTGTAAACATTTTAAATTGGGATCAAATCAAAATCCCAAATTCAATCAAATCCAACTTTTAAATCGATCACAACGCACCATTGGCCAGAAAAATGCCATAACACCACAAAGATTCGATTGATGGTGACATGACAGCAAATTGTGCAGCAAAACCAATCGGCAACACAAAAAAGCATACACACAATAAACGACAACAACAAAAACATTAGCGAATCCCGAATCATCTTCGTTGAAACGACGATGACGATGCTTTGGTTCGTTGTTTGCTCTTCGCTTGCGCTTCGACGAACAAGCAGTGTGCTTACTTAATTTTTCATTTTCACTAGAATGGCAAAATATAGGAGCAGACATTACCAAAAATTTAAAAAATCAATGCCTACAAGACCGAACGAAGTATTCAAGAGAATGGACTATGCTACAAAGTATTAATTATGCCATAACATAATGTTTCTTTAGTTTATGTGTAAGTGTACCAATACTTTTGTCCATGCCAAAACCGACTATGAAATACATTCTTCTTTATTTTTTCTAAATATAAGAAGTAGTATGTAAATTTTGTATGCCCTGCAATGAAGGTGATATAAATGCATAAGTTGGCATTTAAAATTAATGAATTTTATGTTTTGTTTATCTGAAATTTGCTGTTTTATTGAACAATCGTTGCGGTGTCAATACTATTGTCCGTCACTGTGTGTAGTAGACTCAGTGAAAGAAAAGACTCGGACTCACAAATTTCTGCAGCAGGTAAAACTTCGCGTGGTAAAACTTCGTCCCGTCCAAGCGCATTGTCATCACCATGCGATATCCTAAAAAACTAAACGTTACTAAAAAATAAAGGCAAAAATTATTCAACTTTTTTAGAAATTTTTCCATTTTAATTGCACCTGCCGCCAAAACAATTGTCAAACTGTCAACTATTTGTAGTGCACTGCTTTCGAAATGATGGGAGTATTACCACATAAGTTTTTTTTTGCACATTTTCACTTATAATGTTCAATGCAGCCCTAACATCAATTTTACAGCGTAAAGCTCTAATTTACTTGGAGTAATAGGTTGGTTAATAGAAAAATTTATGTTCCACAAAAATGTGGTCGATTTTAAGCCCTCCGTGGTAGATGTGGTAGAAACTTGATTTTAAAAATAAATGTGGTAGATCTACCCCATATGTGGTAGAAGTAAGCCCACTGCAAACAAGATCAATAAACATGCATGCAAAAAATGAGCGATCACTACGCCACAACAACCACCATTTCAATATACACGAGCGGAGCCGTTGCGAAAAACAACATTGCTTTTTGCTGTTGTCAAACGCAGTGTTTGCGTTCTCGCAAACTGTTGAGCGGGAGCAAATTTCCAACAACCTATGCCTCCGCTCCGCCGACAGCCCCCGTGGCTCAGTTGGTTAGTGCGTTGGACCGCGAGTCGAAGGCAGCGACAAAGTAAATCCTAAGTAGCGCCACTCTTTGACAACCAGACGTCGATTCTGTATGACAAGAACTGTTAAATTGTTGTTGTTTACGTATAGAATTGAAATCGTGGTGAATAAGTACAGAATGTGGCAGTACAGCGTGCACATGAAAATTGCTGAAAAAACTGCGGTTTACATAAATTCCTTAAATGTAATTTAACACGATTTTACATAAGAAGCGCTGATATTTTATATTGCTATCACCAGGGAAACGAAATTCTCATAAATTTGTTGATTTTCCACAAAATTTATGAACAAATTTTAAATTATTTTGTTGGCTCAAAAACAACTCTGGCTGGACATATATATTCACCACAAATAATTGTGGTACTGAAATTTGAAATTAAATTTAAAATTTTACTTAGAACTGGAATTGGTACATGATGAAATAATTTCAACAAGGGGCAAGGTATGATGTACCAGAGGCTACAGCGGCTACATAGCCCACGTGTGCCTAAGACCGTCCATATGTGACGAAGAGTCACATCCTGCTCGAGGTGCCCCTGCTTTTACCGAAAATGGCGGTTCTAGAGAGGACAACTCGATAAAACCCGTAATCCCAAGTGTTATCCGTACCGTGCTTATGGGATGAATAGCACTACGTAATTGTGTCTTCGAACGGTGGCCTCCAGATACCTGGCGACCTCTGGTTTTATTTTCGCCTTCCGAGGTAATGGGGGCTATGCTTCGGGTGACTTCCTTTCCCCTACACTCGTGGGACCAAGTATGGACCGATTTATTATTAAGGATCAGGCAGCAGTGCCTATAAATAACCAGGTCGATGACCTTACGCTTGCTAACAGGGCTTCAGGTCCTAAAAGCAGCGTAACCCCTATGGATGTCAATGATGCGTTTATCCCAACAGATGAGGAGGACGCTTTACTCGCCTCCCAACATCTGACACAGATCAGAGCCGCTTCAGACAAAACTCGGCTGTCAGGAGCCGGACGAAAGCGTTTGAAAATCCTCTTGGACAGAGGGTTTGATATAGTCGAGGCTAGAAAGTTAGCGCTTAAACCGCTCAAAGAGACTCGACTGTCGCCACCGAAGTCCAAATCGCACAATAAGAGAGTTCGGTCACACAGCTCTACGCCAAAGACGAACTCTCCTAAGAGAGTTGCTGGCTCTGCTGCTCGCGGTTCTGCCGCCCCGCCTCCTCTACGGAAAGCCAGGCTATTGATCCTGCTGGATCATCGGAGCAGCACAAAGCGTCCTACAATCAGGCTGCGTCTAGTGTGCGCCTAGGCGTCATACCGCCTGACTTTCCGGCGTCCATTTGGACAACGGAACAACTAAGGCTGCTCCAATCCAGCATCCTGGACAAGATCGTACAGCAGAGGAAGGGCTCTATTAAGCCCAAGTTCGCTGGCTGTACCTTCCGCCCAGGATGGATCACCTTTGGCTGTGTTGACAGCGCCACGGTTTAATGGTTCAAGGCAACTGTGCCCGCACTTCAGCCGTGGAAGGACGCCGTCTTAAAAGTGGTCACAGAGGCAGAAGTGCCTCGGCCTAAAATTTTTGTGGGCTACTTTCCTGGACAGCAAACCACGCCCACCGACCACATCCTCCACACCGAAATTGTAAAACGATTTCTGTTTTCTGGCTGGCTTTTGTTCTTCTTCTATAAGCCTGCAGGGCGTCTCATATTATTCCTGAACTCACTGCCGACTGTAGTGTACACAAATTCATAGAAAAGAAAATAAAATGTGGCTTGCATGGCGACCTATATGATCGCTACAAGCAATAACAAATAAGTAATAAGTAATCAACAAAGACAATTAAATAAAAAGGGGATTTGGAAAGAAAGGAAGACGTTTTTATTAGCCCGTAATAATTTTCCGTCCCGTTCTTTGGAACTTCTTTACGGCCCACATTTAATGCTTGTTTAAAAGAACTAAAATAATAAAATCTAATATTGTAAATTGATGGTCACATCATTCGCCATGGAACCATTCAGGTGTAGAACCTAAATACAATTTTTCTTATGACAAAATACTTGTCTCATTATTAATTTCTTTATTTAGTGCTTTAGTAGTGCTTTCGCACTATAGAAAGTCAATAGACCTATTAAATTATGTTTTTCGCTTGATTTGTCCGTTAGATTTCGATTTTCAAAAAAACGAAATTAAAACACGTATCTAATTATTTTTGATTTCAAGTGTTTTTACGAATTCTGTTCGAATCAGTTAAGTTTTTATCGTAGTTTTCCCATATTCTCAAAATTGTAATCAACCATGTGAAAATATAACCAAATAATTTTACTTCGAACTCGCCACGTAAGAATATTTGTAAACATTTTAAATTGGGATCAAATCAAAATCCCAAATTCAATCAAATCCAACTTTTAAATCGATCACAACGCACCATTGGCCAGAAAAATGCCATAACACCACAAAGATTCGATTGATGGTGACATGACAGCAAATTGTGCAGCAAAACCAATCGGCAACACAAAAAAGCATACACACAATAAACGACAACAACAAAAACATTAGCGAATCCCGAATCATCTTCGTTGAAACGACGATGACGATGCTTTGGTTCGTTGTTTGCTCTTCGCTTGCGCTTCGACGAACAAGCAGTGTGCTTACTTAATTTTTCATTTTCACTAGAATGGCAAAATATAGGAGCAGACATTACCAAAAATTTAAAAAATCAATGCCTACAAGACCGAACGAAGTATTCAAGAGAATGGACTATGCTACAAAGTATTAATTATGCCATAACATAATGTTTCTTTAGTTTATGTGTAAGTGTACCAATACTTTTGTCCATGCCAAAACCGACTATGAAATACATTCTTCTTTATTTTTTCTAAATATAAGAAGTAGTATGTAAATTTTGTATGCCCTGCAATGAAGGTGATATAAATGCATAAGTTGGCATTTAAAATTAATGAATTTTATGTTTTGTTTATCTGAAATTTGCTGCTTTATTGAACAATCGTTGCGGTGTCAATACTATTGTCCGTCACTGTGTGTAGTAGACTCAGTGAAAGAAAAGACTCGGACTCACAAATTTCAGCAGCAGGTAAAACTTCGCGTGGTAAAACTTCGTCCCGTCCAAGCGCATTGTCATCACCATGCGATATCCTAAAAAACTAAACGTTACTAAAAAATAAAGGCAAAAATTATTCAACTTTTTTAGAAATTTTTCCATTTTAATTGCACCTGCCGCCAAAACAATTGTCAAATTGTCAACTATTTGTAGTGCACTGCTTTCGAAATGATGGGAGTATTACCACATAAGTTTGTTTTTGCACATTTTCACTTATAATGTTCAATGCAGCCCTAACATCAATTTTACAGCGTAAAGCTCTAATTTACTTGGAGTAATAGGTTGGTTAATAGAAAAATTTATGTTCCACAAAAATGTGGTAGATTTTAAGCCCTCCGTGGTAGATGTGGTAGAAACTTGATTTTAAAAATAAATGTGGTAGATCTACCCCATATGTGGTAGAAGTAAGCCCACTGCAAACAAGATCAATAAACATGCATGCAAAAAATGAGCGATCACTACGCCACAACAACCACCATTTCAATATACACGAGCGGAGCCGTTGCGAAAAACAACATTGCTTTTTGCTGTTGTCAAACGCAGTGTTTGCGTTCTCGCAAACTGTTGAGCGGGAGCAAATTTCCAACAACCTATGCCTCCGCTCCGCCGACAGCCCCCGTGGCTCAGTTGGTTAGTGCGTTGGACCGCGAGTCGAAGGCAGCGACAAAGTAAATCCTAAGTAGCGCCACTCTTTGACAACCAGACGTCGATTCTGTATGACAAGAACTGTTAAATTGTTTTTGTTCACGTATAAAATTGAAATCGTGGTGAATAAGTACAGAATGTGGCAGTACAGCGTGCACATGAAAATTGCTGAAAAAACTGCGGTTTACATAAATTCCTTAAATGTAATTTAACACGATTTTACATAAGAAGCGCTGATATTTTATATTGCTATCACCAGGGAAACGAAATTCTCATAAATTTGTTGATTTTCCGCAAAATTTATGAACAAATTTTAAATTATTTTGTTGGCTCAAAAACTACTCTGGCTGGACATATATATTCACCACAAATAATTGTGGTACTGAAATTTGAAATTAAATTTAAAATTTTACTTAGAACTGGAATTGGTACATGATGAAATAATTTCAACAAGGGGCAAGGTATGATGTACCAGAGGCTACAGCGGCTACATAGCCCACGTGTGCCTAAGACCGTCCATATGTGACGAAGAGTCACATCCTGCTCGAGGTGCCCCTGCTTTTACCGAAAATGGCGGTTCTAGAGAGGACAACTCGATAAAACCCGTAATCCCAAGTGTTATCCGTACCGTGCTTATGGGATGAATAGCACTACGTAATTGTGTCTTCGAACGGTGGCCTCCAGATACCTGGCGACCTCTGGTTGTATTTTCGCCTTCCCGAGGTAATGGGGGCTATGCCTCGGGTGACTTCCTTTCCCCTACACTCGTGGGACCAAGTATGGACCGATTTATTATTAAGGATCAGGCAGCAGTGCCTATAAATAACCAGGTCGATGACCTTACGCTTGCTAACAGGGCTTCAGGTCCTAAAAGCAGCGTAACCCCGATGGATGTCAATGATGCGTTTATCCCAACAGACGAGGAGGACGCTTTACTCGCCTCCCAACATCTGACACAGATCAGAGCCGCTTCAGACAAAACTCGGCTGTCAGGAGCCGGACGAAAGCGTTTGAAAATCCTCTTGGACAGAGGTTTTGATATAGTCGAGGCTAGAAAGTTAGCGCTTAAACCGCTCAAAGAGACTCGACTGTCGCCACCGAAGTCCAAATCGCACAATAAGAGAGTTCGGTCAGACAGCTCTACGCCAAAGACGAACTCTCCTAAGAGAGTTGCTGGCTCTGCTGCTCGCGGTTCTGCCGCCCCGCCTCCTCTACGGAAAGCCAGGCTATTGATCCTGCTGGATCATCGGAGCAGCACAAAGCGTCCTACAATCAGGCTGCGTCTAGTGTGCGCCTAGGCGTCATACCGCCTGACTTTCCGGCGTCCATTTAGACAACGGAACAACTCCAACGGAACTGCTCCAATCCAGCATCCTGGACAAGATCGTACAGCAGAGGAAGGGCTCTATTAAGCCCAAGTTCGCTGGCTGTACCTTCCGCCCAGGATGGATCACCTTTGGCTGTGTTGACAGCGCCACGGTTTAATGGTTCAAGGCAACTGTGCCCGCACTTCAGCCGTGGAAGGACGCCGTATTAAAAGTGGTCACAGAGGCAGAAGTGCCTCGGCCTCAAATTTTTGTGGGCTACTTTCCTGGACAGCAAACCACGCCCACCGACCACATCCTCCACACCGAAATTGTAAAACGATTTCTGTTTTCTGGCTGGCTTTTGTTCTTCTTCTATAAGCCTGCAGGGCGTCTCATATTATTCCTGAACTCACTGCCGACTGTAGTGTACACAAATTCATAGAAAAGAAAATAAAATGTGGCTTGCATGGCGACCTATATGATCGCTACAAGCAATAACAAATAAGTAATAAGTAATCAACAAAGACAATTAAATAAAAAGGGGATTTGGAAAGAAAGGAAGACGTTTTTATTAGCCCGTAATAATTTTCCGTCCCGTTCTTTGGAACTTTTTTACGGCCCACATTTAATGCTTGTTTAAAAGAACTAAAATAAGAAAATCTAATATTGTAAATTGATGGTCACATCATTCGCCATGGAACCATTCAGGTGTAGAACCTAAATACAATTTTTCTTATGACAAAATACTTGTCTTATTATTAATTTCTTTATTTAGTGCTTTAGTAGTGCTTTCGCACTATAGAAAGTCAATAGACCTATTAAATTATGTTTTTCGCTTGATTTGTCCGTTAGATTTCGATTTTCAAAAAAACGAAATTAAAACACGTATCTAATTATTTTTGATTTCAAGTGTTTTTACGAATTTTGTTCGAATCAGTTAATTTTTTATCGTAGTTTTCCCATATTCTCAAAATTGTAATCAACCATGTGAAAATATAAACAAATAATTTTACTTCGAACTCGCCACGTAAGAATATTTGTAAACATTTTAAATTGGGATCAAATCAAAATCCCAAATTCAATCAAATCCAACTTTTAAATCGATCACAACGCACCATTGGCCAGAAAAATGCCATAACACCACAAAGATTCGATTGATGGTGACATGACAGCAAATTGTGCAGCAAAACCAATCGGCAACACAAAAAATCATACACACAATAAACGACAACAACAAAAACATTAGCGAATCCCGAATCATCTTCGTTGAAACGACGATGATGCTTTGGTTCGTTGTTTGCTCTTCGCTTGCGCTTCGACGAACAAGCAGTGTGCTTACTTAATTTTTCATTTTCACTAGAATGGCAAAATATAGGAGCAGACATTACCAAAAATTTTAAAAATCAATGCCTACAAGACCGAACGAAGTATTCAAGAGAATGGACTATGCTAATTAAAGTATTAATTATGCCATAACATAATGTTTCTTTAGTTTATGTGTAAGTGTACCAATACTTTTGTCCATGCCAAAACCGACTATGAAATACATTCTTCTTTATTTTTTCTAAATATAAGAAGTAGTATGTAAATTTTGTATGCCCTGCAATGAAGGTGATATAAATGCATAAGTTGACATTTAAAATTAATGAATTTTATGTTTTGTTTATCTGAAATTTGCTGTTTTATTGAACAATCGTTGCTGTGTCAATACTATTGTCCGTCACTGTATGTAGTAGACCATGATACAAAAATAGAAGGTAGAGCCGTTGCTTTTTCTCAGCCGCCATGTTGCACATCTGACACTAAACCTGTTTTTGACGTTCTTCTTTGAAAATGTGCTACCGTACTGTTGTTAGAAAATCCCTTGAACATTTTCTTACGTCAACAAAATTGAAATGTATTTTGTTTAGGTTTTTGAGTTTAGATTCTCAAAATGTGAATATGTATTAGATCCGTATGTATATTTTCCGCAATGAACCCATCATACTTATAGTTTTGGTGTTTGATGTTTTAGGCTTGAATCAACCGTTGACGAATGAATAAAAATTTTTCAATTACGATCAATCTCACTGAAATACAAAACATAGTTCAATTCGATATTTCAAAGTACTGGAAAAAAAAGTGTTTTTGTAATTTGTCGCCGTGCCAATTAATCGGTGAGTCGCCAATTTGTTGGCACTGACAATAGTTGCCTATTTCTCACATGTTGCTTGGTGGGTTGTTCCTGGTTTTAGAGCAACGTGTTGCGAAACGTTTCTTTTTAGGCCGAACATGTTTTAGGATACGGTTTTTAAACAGCAATTTGAAAACACAAAAGAAAATGAATATTAATAAGAAATCAAAAAAAGAAATAATAACATAATAATTTACCTTTGTATTATTTATTGCGTTGTAGATTGTCTAACAGTTCATAATATTACTAAACAAAATGTACTAGTCACATTGAAATGTCTATTTCGTGTTTATTTTAAAAAAGATCTAAAAATCCTTAGAACCTTAAATAGCCCTAATTTAGTATTACAACGAAGTGGCATCACGACCCAAGCTATTGACAAATACGAGAAACGTCAATAAACACGTTTAGTGTCAAAACAAATTACAGCGGTACTACCTTCTATATTTGTATCATGTAGTAGACTCAGTGAAAGAAAAGACTTGGACTCACAAATTTCAGCAGCAGGTAAAACTTCGCGTGGTAAAACTTCGTCCCGTCCAAGCGCATTGTCATCACCATACGATATCCTAAAAAACTAAACGTTACTAAAAAATAAAGGCAAAAATTATTCAACTTTTTTAGAAATTTTTCCATTTTAATTGCACCTGCCGCCAAAACAATTGTCAACTATTTGTAGTGCACTGCTTTCGAAATGATGGGAGTATTACCACATAAGTTTGTTTTTGCACATTTTCACTTATAATGTTCAATGCAGCCCTAACATCAATTTTACAGCGTAAAGCTCTAATTTACTTGGAGTAATAGGTTGGTTAATAGAAAAATTTATGTTCCACAAAAATGTGGTAGATTTTAAGCCCTCCGTGGTAGATGTGGTAGAAACTTGATTTTAAAAATAAATGTGGTAGATCTACCCCATATGTGGTAGAAGTAAGCCCACTGCAAACAAGATCAATAAACATGCATGCAAAAAATGAGCGATCACTACGCCACAACAACCACCATTTCAATATACACGAGCGGAGCCGTTGCGAAAAACAACATTGCTTTTTGCTGTTGTCAAACGCAGTGTTTGCGTTCTCGCAAACTGTTGAGCGGGAGCAAATTTCCAACAACCTATGCCTCCGCTCCGCCGACAGCCCCCGTGGCTCAGTTGGTTAGTGCGTTGGACCGCGAGTCGAAGGCAGCGACAAAGTAAATCCTAAGTAGCGCCACTCTTTGACAACCAGACGTCGATTCTGTATGACAAGAACTGTTAAATTGTTTTTGTTCACGTATAAAATTGAAATCGTGGTGAATAAGTACAGAATGTGGCAGTACAGCGTGCACATGAAAATTGCTGAAAAAACTGCGGTTTACATAAATTCCTTAAATGTAATTTAACACGATTTTACATAAGAAGCGCTGATATTTTATATTGCTATCACCAGGGAAACGAAATTCTCATAAATTTGTTGATTTTCCGCAAAATTTATGAACAAATTTTAAATTATTTTGTTGGCTCAAAAACTACTCTGGCTGGACATATATATTCACCACAAATAATTGTGGTACTGAAATTTGAAATTAAATTTAAAATTTTACTTAGAACTGGAATTGGTACATGATGAAATAATTTCAACAAGGGGCAAGGTATGATGTACCAGAGGCTACAGCGGCTACATAGCCCACGTGTGCCTAAGACCGTCCATATGTGACGAAGAGTCACATCCTGCTCGAGGTGCCCCTGCTTTTACCGAAAATGGCGGTTCTAGAGAGGACAACTCGATAAAACCCGTAATCCCAAGTGTTATCCGTACCGTGCTTATGGGATGAATAGCACTACGTAATTGTGTCTTCGAACGGTGGCCTCCAGATACCTGGCGACCTCTGGTTGTATTTTCGCCTTCCCGAGGTAATGGGGGCTATGCTTCGGGTGACTTCCTTTCCCCTACACTCGTGGGACCAAGTATGGACCGATTTATTATTAAGGATCAGGCAGCAGTGCCTATAAATAACCAGGTCGATGACCTTACGCTTGCTAACAGGGCTTCAGGTCCTAAAAGCAGCGTAACCCCGATGGATGTCAATGATGCGTTTATCCCAACAGACGAGGAGGACGCTTTACTCGCCTCCCAACATCTGACACAGATCAGAGCCGCTTCAGACAAAACTCGGCTGTCAGGAGCCGGACGAAAGCGTTTGAAAATCCTCTTGGACAGAGGTTTTGATATAGTCGAGGCTAGAAAGTTAGCGCTTAAACCGCTCAAAGAGACTCGACTGTCGCCACCGAAGTCCAAATCGCACAATAAGAGAGTTCGGTCAGACAGCTCTACGCCAAAGACGAACTCTCCTAAGAGAGTTGCTGGCTCTGCTGCTCGCGGTTCTGCCGCCCCGCCTCCTCTACGGAAAGCCAGGCTATTGATCCTGCTGGATCATCGGAGCAGCACAAAGCGTCCTACAATCAGGCTGCGTCTAGTGTGCGCCTAGGCGTCATACCGCCTGACTTTCCGGCGTCCATTTAGACAACGGAACAACTCCAACGGAACTGCTCCAATCCAGCATCCTGGACAAGATCGTACAGCAGAGGAAGGGCTCTATTAAGCCCAAGTTCGCTGGCTGTACCTTCCGCCCAGGATGGATCACCTTTGGCTGTGTTGACAGCGCCACGGTTTAATGGTTCAAGGCAACTGTGCCCGCACTTCAGCCGTGGAAGGACGCCGTATTAAAAGTGGTCACAGAGGCAGAAGTGCCTCGGCCTCAAATTTTTGTGGGCTACTTTCCTGGACAGCAAACCACGCCCACCGACCACATCCTCCACACCGAAATTGTAAAACGATTTCTGTTTTCTGGCTGGCTTTTGTTCTTCTTCTATAAGCCTGCAGGGCGTCTCATATTATTCCTGAACTCACTGCCGACTGTAGTGTACACAAATTCATAGAAAAGAAAATAAAATGTGGCTTGCATGGCGACCTATATGATCGCTACAAGCAATAACAAATAAGTAATAAGTAATCAACAAAGACAATTAAATAAAAAGGGGATTTGGAAAGAAAGGAAGACGTTTTTATTAGCCCGTAATAATTTTCCGTCCCGTTCTTTGGAACTTTTTTACGGCCCACATTTAATGCTTGTTTAAAAGAACTAAAATAAGAAAATCTAATATTGTAAATTGATGGTCACATCATTCGCCATGGAACCATTCAGGTGTAGAACCTAAATACAATTTTTCTTATGACAAAATACTTGTCTTATTATTAATTTCTTTATTTAGTGCTTTAGTAGTGCTTTCGCACTATAGAAAGTCAATAGACCTATTAAATTATGTTTTTCGCTTGATTTGTCCGTTAGATTTCGATTTTCAAAAAAACGAAATTAAAACACGTATCTAATTATTTTTGATTTCAAGTGTTTTTACGAATTTTGTTCGAATCAGTTAATTTTTTATCGTAGTTTTCCCATATTATCAAAATTGTAATCAACCATGTGAAAATATAAACAAATAATTTTACTTCGAACTCGCCACGTAAGAATATTTGTAAACATTTTAAATTGGGATCAAATCAAAATCCCAAATTCAATCAAATCCAACTTTTAAATCGATCACAACGCACCATTGGCCAGAAAAATGCCATAACACCACAAAGATTCGATTGATGGTGACATGACAGCAAATTGTGCAGCAAAACCAATCGGCAACACAAAAAAGCATACACACAATAAACGACAACAACAAAAACATTAGCGAATCCCGAATCATCTTCGTTGAAACGACGATGATGCTTTGGTTCGTTGTTTGCTCTTCGCTTGCGCTTCGACGAACAAGCAGTGTGCTTACTTAATTTTTCATTTTCACTAGAATGGCAAAATATAGGAGCAGACATTACCAAAAATTTTAAAAATCAATGCCTACAAGACCGAACGAAGTATTCAAGAGAATGGACTATGCTAATTAAAGTATTAATTATGCCATAACATAATGTTTCTTTAGTTTATGTGTAAGTGTACCAATACTTTTGTCCATGCCAAAACCGACTATGAAATACATTCTTCTTTATTTTTTCTAAATATAAGAAGTAGTATGTAAATTTTGTATGCCCTGCAATGAAGGTGATATAAATGCATAAGTTGACATTTAAAATTAATGAATTTTATGTTTTGTTTATCTGAAATTTGCTGTTTTATTGAACAATCGTTGCTGTGTCAATACTATTGTCCGTCACTGTATGTAGTAGACCATGATACAAAAATAGAAGGTAGAGCCGTTGCTTTTTCTCAGCCGCCATGTTGCACATCTGACACTAAACCTGTTTTTGACGTTCTTCTTTGAAAATGTGCTACCGTACTGTTGTTAGAAAATCCCTTGAACATTTTCTTACGTCAACAAAATTGAAATGTATTTTGTTTAGGTTTTTGAGTTTAGATTCTCAAAATGTGAATATGTATTAGATCCGTATGTATATTTTCCGCAATGAACCCATCATACTTATAGTTTTGGTGTTTGATGTTTTAGGCTTGAATCAACCGTTGACGAATGAATAAAAATTTTTCAATTACGATCAATCTCACTGAAATACAAAACATAGTTCAATTCGATATTTCAAAGTACTGGAAAAAAAAGTGTTTTTGTAATTTGTCGCCGTGCCAATTAATCGGTGAGTCGCCAATTTGTTGGCACTGACAATAGTTGCCTATTTCTCACATGTTGCTTGGTGGGTTGTTCCTGGTTTTAGAGCAACGTGTTGCGAAACGTTTCTTTTTAGGCCGAACATGTTTTAGGATACGGTTTTTAAACAGCAATTTGAAAACACAAAAGAAAATGAATATTAATAAGAAATTAAAAAAAGAAATAATAACATAATAATTTACCTTTGTATTATTTATTGCGTTGTAGATTGTCTAACAGTTCATAATATTACTAAACAAAATGTACTAGTCACATTGAAATGTCTATTTCGTGTTTATTTTAAAAAAGATCTAAAAATCCTTAGAACCTTAAATAGCCCTAATTTAGTATTACAACGAAGTGGCATCACGACCCAAGCTATTGACAAATACGAGAAACGTCAATAAACACGTTTAGTGTCAAAACAAATTACAGCGGTACTACCTTCTATATTTGTATCATGTAGTAGACTCAGTGAAAGAAAAGACTCGGACTCACAAATTTCAGCAGCAGGTAAAACTTCGCGTGGTAAAACTTCGTCCCGTCCAAGCGCATTGTCATCACCATACGATATCCTAAAAAACTAAACGTTACTAAAAAATAAAGGCAAAAATTATTCAACTTTTTTAGAAATTTTTCCATTTTAATTGCACCTGCCGCCAAAACAATTGTCAAACTGTCAACTATTTGTAGTGCACTGCTTTCGAAATGATGAGAGTGTTACCACATAAGTTTTTTTTTGCACATTTTCACTTATAATGTTCAATGCAGCCCTAACATAAATTTTACAACATAAAGCTCTAATTTACTTGGAGTAATAGGTTGGTTAATAGAAAAATTTATGTTCCACAAAAATGTGGTAGATTTTAAGCCCTCCGTGGTAGAAACTTGATTTTAAAAATAAATGTGGTAGATCTACCCCATATGTGGTAGAAGTAAGCCCACTGCAAACAAGATCAATAAACATGCATGCAAAAAATGAGCGATCACTACGCCGCAACAACCACCATTTCAATATACACGAGCGGAGCCGTTGCGAAAAACAACATTGCTTTTTGCTGTTGTCAAACGCAGTGTTTGCGTTCTCGCAAACTGTTGAGCGGGAGCAAATTTCCAACAACCTATGCCTCCGCTCCGCCGACAGCCCCCGTGGCTCAGTTGGTTAGTGCGTTGGACCGCGAGTCGAAGGCAGCGACAAAGTAAATCCTAAGTAGCGCCACTCTTTGACAACCAGACGTCGATTCTGTATGACAAGAACTGTTAAATTGCTGTTGTTCACGTATAAAATTGAAATCGTGGTGAATAAGTACAGAATGTGGCAGTACAGTGTGCTGAAAAAACTGCGGTTTACATAAATTCCTTAAATGTAATTTAACACGATTTTACATAAGAAACGCTGATATTTTATATTGCTATTACCAGGGAAAAGAAAGTTAAACGAAATTCTCATAAATTTGTTGATTTTCCGCAAAATTTATGAACAAATTTTATATTATTTTGTTGGCTCAAAAACAACTCTGGCTGGACATATATATTCACCACAAATAATTGTGGTACTGAAATTTGAAATTAAATTTAAAATTTTACTTAGAACTGGAATTGGTACATGATGAAATAATTTGAACAAGGGGCAAGGTATGATGTACCAGAGGCTACAGCGGCTACATAGCCCACGTGTGCCTAAGACCGTCCATATGTGACGAAGAGTCACATCCTGCTCGAGGTGCCCCTGCTTTTACCGAAAATGGCGGTTCTAGAGAGGACAACTCGATAAAACCCGTAATCCCAAGTGTTATCCGTACCGTGCTTATGGGATAATAGCACTACGTAATTGTGTCTTCGAACGGTGGCCTCCAGATACCTGGCGACCTCTGGTTGTATTTTCGCCGTCCCGAGGTAATGGGGGCTATGCCTCGGGTGACTTCCTTTCCCCTACACTCGTGGGACCAAGTATGGACCGATTTATTATTAAGGATCAGGTAGCAGTGCCTATAAATAACCAGGTCGATGACCTTACGCTTGCTAACAGGGCTTCAGGTCCTAAAAGCAGCGTAACCCCTATGGATGTCAATGATGCGTTTATCCCAACAGACGAGGAGGACGCTTTACTCGCCTCCCAACATCTGACACAGATCAGAGCCGCTTCAGACAAAACTCGGCTGTCAGGAGCCGGACGAAAGCGTTTGAAAATCCTCTTGGACAGAGGTTTTGATATAGTCGAGGCTAGAAAGTTAGCGCTTAAACCGCTCAAAGAGACTCGACTGTCGCCACCGAAGTCCAAATCGCACAATAAGAGAGTTCGGTCAGACAGCTCTACGCCAAAGACGAACTCTCCTAAGAGAGTTGCTGGCTCTGCTGCTCGCGGTTCTGCCGCCCCGCCTCCTCTACGGAAAGCCAGGCTATTGATCCTGCTGGATCATCGGAGCAGCACAAAGCGTCCTACAATCAGGCTGCGTCTAGTGTGCGCCTAGGCGTCATACCGCCTGACTTTCCGGCGTCCATTTGGACAACGGAACAACTAAGGCTGCTCCAATCCAGCATCCTGGACAAGATCGTACAGCAGAGGAAGGGCTCTATTAAGCCCAAGTTCGCTGGCTGTACCTTCCGCCCAGGATGGATAACCTTTGGCTGTGTTGACAGCGCCACGGTTTAATGGTTCAAGGCAACTGTGCCCGCACTTCAGCCGTGGAAGGACGCCGTCTTAAAAGTGGTCACAGAGGCAGAAGTGCCTCGGCCTCAAATTTTTGTGGGCTACTTTCCTGGACAGCAAACCACGCCCACCGACCACATCCTCCACACCGAAATTGTAAAACGATTTCTGTTTTCTGGCTGGCTTTTGTTCTTCTTCTATAAGCCTGCAGGGCGTCTCATATTATTCCTGAACTCACTGCCGACTGTAGTGTACACAAATTCATAGAAAAGAAAATAAAATGTGGCTTGCATGGCGACCTATATGATCGCTACAAGCAATAACAAATAAGTAATAAGTAATCAACAAAGACAATTAAATAAAAAGGGGATTTGGAAAGAAAGGAAGACGTTTTTATTAGCCCGTAATAATTTTCCGTCCCGTTCTTTGGAACTTTTTTACGGCCCACATTTAATGCTTGTTTAAAAGAACTAAAATAAGAAAATCTAATATTGTAAATTGATGGTCACATCATTCGCCATGGAACCATTCAGGTGTAGAACCTAAATATAATTTTTCTTATGACAAAATACTTGTCTTATTATTAATTTCTTTATTTAGTGCTTTAGTAGTGCTTTCGCCCTATAGAAAGTCAATAGACCTATTAAATTATGTTTTTCCCTTGATTTGTCCGTTAGATTTCGATTTTCAAAAAACGAAATTAAAACACGTATCTAATTATTTTTGATTTCAAGTGTTTTTACGAATTTTGTTCGAATCAGTTAATTTTTTATCGTAGTTTTCCCATATTCCCAAAATTGTAATCAACCATGTGAAAATATAAACAAATAATTTTACTTCGAACTCGCCACGTAAGAATATTTGTAAACATTTTAAATTGGGATCAAATCAAAATCCCAAATTCAATCAAATCCAACTTTTAAATCGATCACAACGCACCATTGGCCAGAAAAATGCCATAACACCACAAAGATTCGATTGATGGTGACATGACAGCAAATTGTGCAGCAAAACCAATCGGCAACACAAAAAAGCATACACACAATAAACGACAACAATAAAAACATTAGCGAATCCCGAATCATCTTCGTTGAAACGACGATGACGATGCTTTGGTTCGTTGTTTGCTCTTCGCTTGCGCTTCGACGAACAAGCAGTGTGCTTACTTAATTTTTCATTTTCACTAGAATGGCAAAATATAGGAGCAGACATTACCAAAAATTTAAAAAATCAATGCCTACAAGACCGAACGAAGTATTCAAGAGAATGGACTATGCTACAAAGTATTAATTATGCCATAACATAATGTTTCTTTAGTTTATGTGTAAGTGTACCAATACTTTTGTCCATGCCAAAACCGACTATGAAATACATTCTTCTTTATTTTTTCTAAATATAAGAAGTAGTATGTAAATTTTGTATGCCCTGCAATGAAGGTGATATAAATGCATAAGTTGACATTTATGTTTTGTTTATCTGAAATTTGCTGTTTTATTGAACAATCGTTGCTGTGTCAATACTATTGTCCGTCACTGTATGTAGTAGACTCAGTGAAAGAAAAGACTCGGACTCACAAATTTCAGCAGCAGGTAAAACTTCGCGTGGTAAAACTTCGTCCCGTCCAAGCGCATTGTCATCACCATGCGATATCCTAAAAAACTAAACGTTACTAAAAAATAAAGGCAAAAATTATTCAACTTTTTTAGAAATTTTTCCATTTTAATTGCACCTGCCGCCAAAACAATTGTCAAACTGTCAACTATTTGTAGTGCACTGCTTTCGAAATGATGAGAGTGTTACCACATAAGTTTTTTTTTGCACATTTTCACTTATAATGTTCAATGCAGCCCTAACATAAATTTTACAACATAAAGCTCTAATTTACTTGGAGTAATAGGTTGGTTAATAGAAAAATTTATGTTCCACAAAAATGTGGTCGATTTTAAGCCCTCCGTGGTCGAAACTTGATTTTAAAAATAAATGTGGTAGATCTACCCCATATGTGGTAGAAGTAAGCCCACTGCAAACAAGATCAATAAACATGCATGCAAAAAATGAGCGATCACTACGCCACAACAACCACCATTTCAATATACACGAGCGGAGCCGTTGCGAAAAACAACATTGCTTTTTGCTGTTGTCAAACGCAGTGTTTGCGTTCTCGCAAACTGTTGAGCGGGAGCAAATTTCCAACAACCTATGCCTCCGCTCCGCCGACAGCCCCCGTGGCTCAGTTGGTTAGTGCGTTGGACCGCGAGTCGAAGGCAGCGACAAAGTAAATCCTAAGTAGCGCCACTCTTTGACAACCAGACGTCGATTCTGTATGACAAGAACTGTTAAATTGTTGTTGTTCACGTATAGAATTGAAATCGTGGTGAATAAGTACAGAATGTGGCAGTACAGCGTGCACATGAAAATTGCTGAAAAAACTGCGGTTTACATAAATTCCTTAAATGTAATTTAACACGATTTTACATAAGAAGCGCTGATATTTTATATTGCTATCACCAGGGAAAAGAAAGTTAAACGAAATTCTCATAAATTTGTTGATTTTCCGCAAAATTTATGAACAAATTTTAAATTATTTTGTTGGCTCAAAAACAACTCTGGCTGGACATATATATTCACCACAAATAATTGTGGTACTGAAATTTGAAATTAAATTTAAAATTTTACTTAGAACTGGAATTGGTACATGATGAAATAATTTCAACAAGGGGCAAGGTATGATGTACCAGAGGCTATAGCGGCTACATAGCCCACGTGTGCCTAAGACCGTCCATATGTGACGAAGAGTCACATCCTGCTCGAGGTGCCCCTGCTTTTACCGAAAATTGCGGTTCTAGAGAGGACAACTCGATAAAACCCGTAATCCCAAGTGTTATCCGTACCGTGCTTATGGGATGAATAGCACTACGTAATTGTGTCTTCGAACGGTGGCCTCCAGATACCTGGCGACCTCTGGTTGTATTTTCGCCTTCCCGAGGTAATGGGGGCTATGCCTCGGGTGACTTCCTTTCCCCTACACTCGTGGGACCAAGTATGGACCGATTTATTATTAAGGATCAGGCAGCAGTGCCTATAAATAACCAGGTCGATGACCTTACGCTTGCTAACAGGGCTTCAGGTCCTAAAAGCAGCGTAACCCCTATGGATGTCAATGATGCGTTTATCCCAACAGACGAGGAGGACGCTTTACTCGCCTCCCAACATCTGACACAGATCAGAGCCGCTTCAGACAAAACTCGGCTGTCAGGAGCCGGACGAAAGCGTTTGAAAATCCTCTTGGACAGAGGTTTTGATATAGTCGAGGCTAGAAAGTTAGCGCTTAAACCGCTCAAAGAGACTCGACTGTCGCCACCGAAGTCCAAATCGCACAATAAGAGAGTTCGGTCAGACAGCTCTATGCCAAAGACGAACTCTCCTAAGAGAGTTGCTGGCTCTGCTGCTCGCGGTTCTGCCGCCCCGCCTCCTCTACGGAAAGCCAGGCTATTGATCCTGCTGGATCATCGGAGCAGCACAAAGCGTCCTACAATCAGGCTGCGTCTAGTGTGCGCCTAGGCGTCATACCGCCTGACTTTCCGGCGTCCATTTGGACAACGGAACAACTAAGGCTGCTCCAATCCAGCATCCTGGACAAGATTGTACAGCAGAGGAAGGGCTCTATTAAGCCCAAGTTCGCTGGCTGTACCTTCCGCCCAGGATGGATCACCTTTGGCTGTGTTGACAGCGCCACGGTTTAATGGTTCAAGGCAACTGTGCCCGCACTTCAGCCGTGGAAGGACGCCGTCTTAAAAGTGGTCACAGAGGCAGAAGTGCCTCGACCTCAAATTTTTGTGGGCTACTTTCCTGGACAGGAAACCACGCCCACCGACCACATCCTCGACACCATCGAAGGGCAAAATAATGGCCTCAGAATCGATGACTGGAGGGTCCGACGAACAGCCATGCTGCTCGAGGTCCCTAACCGCTCCTTCCCGACCACAAGCACAAAAGCCCAGGAAAGACCGCTGCTTCAGGTCGACCTCGCAAATGCGAAAGGGGCTCCAGGGAGGATGCTGCGCACTTAGCCACCAACAGAGGCAAAAAGGTGGCAAAACCTGCCCGCAAATGAGTGCCTCAGCAAGAGCGCACCACATAAGGCAAATCATGTGCCTCCAAGTGAATCTCCACCATGCCAAAGCCGCATCGGATTTGCTCAGCAGGAGATTCAATCAAGACGTCCTGGACATAGCGCTAATCCAAACAACACGTGCTGTAAGTTGATATATGACAACAAACACAATCGCCCGAGGGCAGCTTTGCTAATAAGCAACAGACTAACGTTCTTTCCCATTTCAGAACTCATCACCGTGGACTTGGTGGCAGTTTGGGCAAAAGTGCCCATATCCGGAGGCCATCTAAAGATGGCCATCGCTTCGGCCTACCTATCAGGTGAGGAAGCGGCAGCGGAGTATTGCCGAAAAAGGAACCTGAGATGGATCCTGGGCTGCGACGCGAATGCCCAACACACGGTTTGCAGCAGCTCAGACGTCAATCCAAGGGGTGAGTACCTTCTTGACTACATTATTAATAATAATATAAGTATTATTAATCGGGGTTATGAGCCTACATTTAGGAATGCCATTCGGGGGGAAGTATTAGATCTTACCCTCGCTACTTCCAACGTTTCCTCCTTTACCTCAAACTGGCATGTGTCAGGTGAGGTCTCAATGTCGGATCATCTACATATAAGATTCGACATTGGGGAATCCGCGCGTGTCATACAAGTTTACCGTAACCCTCGCAAAACTAATTGGGACACTTATAGATTCCTCTTAGAGGCACAAGTAAATCGCTCTACGCAGCCAATAAGGTCACCATATGAGCTAGATATAGAGGCCCAAAGCCTGAATTCTAATATCCACACAGCCTTCTATGAAAGCTGGCCCCAGAAGATACGGAAAGCCCGAACGAGTATTCCATGGTGAACTAAAAAGCTTGATGAATTGAGGAGAAAAGCTAGAAAACTATTAAACAAGGCCAAAAGTACTGGTTATTGGACCGAGTACAAAAAGGCCTTAACCGATAACAATATAGAGCTGAGAAAGTCTAAGAGGGCCTCGTGGAGGGAACACTGCAAGAACATTGACAGTCTTCCCGAAGCTGCAAAACTGCAAAAGGCCCTAGCACTAAATCACTCTAACGGTATTGGTACCCTGGTAAAGTCGGACGGAACATACACCGACACCCCGGAAGAAACCAGCAAACTACTGCTAGAGACACACTTCCCGGGGTGCAAATTCTCAGAGGCTAATTCTCCGATGGCAGATAGAACATATCTCGTCACCGGTAGTGATATAAGCCTCGCCAATAGAATCTTCCATCCGACAAAGGTACGATGGGCACTTTCCTCATTCAGCCCATACAAATCTTCAGGACCAGACGGCATCCAACCATGTGTCCTACAACAAGGAGCGGATATACTGGTACCTGCCCTTTCAAGGATTTTGAAATACAGCCTAATTCTAGGGCACATACCAAATTGCTGGTCTAAGGTCAGAGTGGTGTTCATACCAAATGCAGGCAAAAGGCCAGAACAATTGCCTAAGTCGTATCGACCCATAAGCCTTAGCTCATTTATTCTCACAACTATTGAGAAACTTCTGCACCTTCACATAAGAGAGGCATACTTAAAAGACAGCCCACTGTGAAAGTTCCAATTTGCTTTTCAATTAGGCAAATCAACGATATCAGCGCTACATAGCCTAACCAATGTAATTGAAAAGGCTCTAGCGTAAAACAAACCACACTATGTGCTTTTATCGATATCGAGGGCGCCTTTGACAACACGTACTACACAGCCATTAAACAGGCGATGATCAGGAAGATTTTCAATCCTATGATCATATCATGGATACTGACCTGGCTGCAGTGTTATAAGCTTTGAAATGGGAGGACAAAACCAGAACATTACAGTCACCAGAGGTTGCTCGCAAGGGGGTTAACTCTCACCTCTGCTGTGGACTCTGGTTATCGATGAACTCCTTTTAAAACTCAATTACCTCGGCTTAAACGCTATTGGTTATGCGGATGATGTAACTATACATATCACAGGATGGGATGACTCAACAATATCGAGTCAAATGCAAAAAGCCTTACGCTTAACCCAATCATAGTGCAAGGACAAAGGGCTATCTTTCAACCCAGCTAAAACGGTCCTGGTACCATTCACCAAGAGAAGGAAGTTAACTCTTGTTAATCCCTCCTTGGATGGACAAGAAATACCTTTCTCACACGAGGTAAAATATCTAGGTGTTACCTTAGATAGCTCACTTACGTGGAACCCTCATCTGAACAATGTTACCAACAAAGCCATGCGTGCCATGTATGCATGTCAAAGGCTATATGGTAAAACTTGGGGACTAAGACCTAAAATGGTCTATTGGTCTTATAACAGTATTGTTAAACCTATAGTCACTTTGCCTACCTCGATAGTCCAGCGGGTAGCGCGCTGGCTTCTCATACCAAAGGCTCCAGGTTCGATTCCTGGCTCGGGCTGGTGAACAACTCGTCTACTTCTATCGCTACCCACATGAAGGGAATGAGAATAACAAGAATCGCACAAGTGCGCTCTTGGCAGGCAATGGCAAAACCTCCAAGTGTGAACGAAAAAAAAACTGCCAATCGCCGTTTGGATTCGGCGTTAAACTGTAGGCCCCCTCCCCCCCTTCCCCACCCGCTTGAAATGTGTGCTGTAAAATATGTTGGAAAAACAGTGTTGCATACACAGCTCAATAACTGGTGAAATATGTGGTATCACAATGGGCCTTTCAGGCCTCCGAGTGTGTCTCTTATAGAGGCAGCCACCGCAACCTAACCAACCTAAAGCCACTTACGCCGCCATCATTTGGTGGCAAAAAGTTGAACAGAAAACTGCGGCTAGCAAACTCAGCAAACTGCAACGAATGGCTTGCATAGGCATATGTGGGGCAATGAAAACGTGCCCTACGATGGCCTTGGAGGTAATAACAGGCTTACCCCCACTGAGCTTTATCGTAAAAAAGGAAGCCTGCTCTCAAGCACTAAGGCTGGTAAGAACTTACGAACTTAAGAGCGGAGATCTAAGGGGACACATGAGCATATTAAAAATGCTCAGCAATGACCCCATAATGCGAATCTCCGACAACATTACACCTGAAGTGGAATTCTCCAATCGTGGAGAACCTATAAATTCATCCCTGCACCAGGTTCTCAAATCTGGTACACGGATGGATCCAAACTGAAAGACGGAAGCGTAGGGGCTGAAGTAAATGGCCCAAGATTCCATAAATCCTTCCCTATGGGGAAACTAGCGGTCAGCGGTCTTCTGCCTACCTTATGGCCACCGCTAGCGGTTGGATGTCCGACGGCAAACGGTGGCTAAGGGCTGGCAGAATGTGACTAGACCTCCTCGTGGTGGCCGCTGGAAACAGCCACCCGGGTGTGGTCATGTCTCCTCCCGGGTGGCTGGCTAACTAGTCACGCTTTCCCCTCCATTTCCCCCACCTACTATTATCCTCTCGTACCAACATCCTTACCCCCCCCTAATCCAGGGTGTCATGTGATCCGTGCCCATTGGATGGTTTGCAGCCAGGGGTATCCGGCTGTATTCTAACGGAACCTATCCGATACCGGTCCGCCTCGGATAGTATGAATGACTTACCATGATACGGGGCTCTGTCATGGCTGACCTTTCCCTTTCCCCTATATTGCCATAGGCCACCGAAACGCCTCGTCGGAGTAGGTGGCCGAAGAACCAGATGATGATGAGCACCTTAAAACTCGCCTCGGATGGAAAGGACGAAGGACAGACCGACGTCAATACTCAGCGTGACGCTGAAAACCAGGCCAAGGGCGGTTGGAGAGACCAACCGTCTCAAGGTCACATGGACAGTGATTGTTCACAATCAAGCCTGACCACGGTGTCCACTTTGGTAGCCGAAGGGGCCATTTCGGGCGGATTACCATCGCTGGTAGAAGCTACCGAAGCCGTCTCACTTAAGAGAAAGCGGTTGACGACTTCTCAAAAGAAGAGACTTCGGAAGCTGATGGCGGGTGGTAAGCCGTACGAGGTTGCTCTGAAGGTGGTCCTAGAGGACAACACAGAAGCAAAGACGGACGGCAGCAGTAGCAAAAAGGAAGCGGCACAACCCGCTCCCAAAAGGATGAAGATAGGTCCATCCTACGCCGAAGCTGCTGCTGCAATCAAAGTAGGTATTCTTCCAGAAGAATATCCGACCATCCATCTCGATCTGGAGGGGCAGAAGGATGTCGAGAAGACCATCAAGGAGGAACTGCATAAGCTCCCCGTTGATGGTCCTCAAATCCGATTTCTAGGCTGCTCCTTCAAACCGGGATGGATCACCGTGAACTGTGCCGATGAGGCGTCGAAGAACTGGCTCAAGGAGGTGATGCCAAAGATTCAACCAGGAAACAAAAAGCTGAAGCTGGTAGAGGGAATTGATATTCCCAAACCCAACATTGCCTCGGCTTTCTTTCCTGGTTGCTCCCTCCCGGCCGATGAAATACTTCGAATGCTTCGAATGCAGAACCGCTCGTTACCCACGGGCAACTGGAAAGTAATGAAGGGAACTGTTACGGCACAGGGATCGGCGCTAACGCTGGCCATTGATGATGTGTCGGCCCGCTTGCTCGCTGAGCTGAACGACCTCCCTTTCTTTGAGCTGGGAAGGATTCAGTTCCGGGTGCGGCGTGAGCAAGGGACAAAACCATCAGTGACCAGTGATGGTGGGACGACGACAAACAGGACTCCCCAGACTAGAGTGGATGACGAAAGACCGTCCACAAGCCGACAAGCAGCCCTAGTGGTACGGACAGACCGGACCGCGAAAAGGACTGAAACCCGAACTGGCGACAAAACGCCAACACCGACAACAATGAGACCTGTAAAAATGCCTCAACTAAACCCGTCCGGAAGACTCAATTGTCTGGAAAGGATAATCCGTCCAGGCAACTAAGCCTTTTGGATAAGTCTGCAAAAACCCCGAGCAGCAATGAACGGGTGCAGACAAGGGGTAGAGGGGGCAAGCGAGCAGGTACTCATACCAAAGGCCCCCATGAATAATATGGAGATTGTCCAGATCAATCTCCATAGGGCACAGGCAGCGTCAGCTGTCTTGGCTAGGACCATCAACACCTACGGTCCTAGCATAGCTTTGGTGCAGGAACCGTGGACCAGCACCAACAATGAGATCCTGGGCCTCTCACAGTCAGGTAATGTACTGTGGTGTCAATCTACTGATAGGCCTAGAACGTGTATTGTGTTTAATGGCATTTCTTTCTTCCCGTTGACAGATTTTGTTACGCCAGATCTGTGCGCGGCCAAGATCAATTGCAACTCCAGGGAATTGATCATAGCGTCAGCATACTTCCCTGGAGATGTACCCGAATGTCCCACGACGATAGCAGAACAGCTTGTTGCTTATGCTAGGGACAATCGTCTGGAGCTGGTCCTAGGGTGTGACGCGAACGCCCATCACACTATCTGGGGAAGCACGGACACCAACGCTAGAGGTGAGTCATTATTCGATTATATACTCTCACTAGACTTAAGTATATGCAATGTCGGAGGTAGTCCGACGTTCATAACTAGAACTAGGGAAGAGGTGCTAGACCTTACCCTAACTACTTCTCTATCGAAATCACTTGTCAGCAACTGGCGAGTATCCGAAGAGCCCTCATGTTCTGACCATAGACATATAAGGTTTAGGTTAGGTGACAAGTCACTGACTGCCGTGTCCTTTAGGCCAAAAAGGCAGACCGACTGGGACAGCTATTGTCACCAGTTAAGGCACGACATCACTACACAACTTGAAAACAGAGTTGACACAATAGATAGGCTGGAAAGGGCATCCAGGAAACTCCAGGAAGTCGTAGTGAACGCCTATGAAGAAAACTGTCCCTTAAAAACTAAAACTTTTAAAAGACAGACACCTTGGTGGAGCAGTCATCTCAGCTTGCTAAGGAAGGGAGTACGGAAACTATTCAATAGGGCCAAGCGGAATAACGACTGGCAAACCTACTCCGATGCTCTCACCAAATACAATAAAGAGATTAAGAAAGCCAGGAGGGAATCTTTTAGACGCTTCTGCGAGGACGTGAACGACGCGAACTCAGGCTGTAGGCTCCAAAAGATTCTGTCAACCGATAAACCATGTCCGATTGGATCCTTGTCTAACGAACAGGGTGAACTCACAAATAGTGCGCAGGATACATTAGCCCTGCTCACTAAAGTCCATTTTCCGGGATCAGAAATAATAGACGACCCCGACCATAATAACTATAGCGGCTGGCAGTCACACTGCCCCAGTAGGGATGATTGGAGATTGGCCAATCTCATCTGCAAACGTTCGATTGTAGAATGGGCGATAGGAACGTTCTCCCCGTACAAGGCGGCGGGAAAGGATAAAATCTTCCCGGCGCTGTTACAAAGAGGACCAGACAGTCTGTTGCCCATTCTTTCGAAAATATACACATGCAGTTTGGCGCTTGGCTACGTTCCGGAGGTGTGGAGAACAGTGAATGTTGTCTACCTTCCTAAAGCCGGAAAGTCAAGCAAAAAGGATCCAAAGTCCTTCAGGCCTATAAGCTTGATGTCATGTGTACTTAAGGGTATGGAGAAGGTAATAGAGAGATACCTCAGAGACGAAGTCCTTATCCGAAATCCTCTAAGTGCACACCAACATGCTTACCGAACAGCTGCCCTCAATGTACTATTGGGAGTTTTGCCGTTGGACCTAACCGTACAAATGAATGCGGTCATTAGTATACATAGACTGATGCATAGTGGATTCATACCACAGGATCTACATGCAAGCGGTCACCGCTCCATTGTTAAAGAACGGAGGCGAGACGGAAGCTTTTGGTTGCCTCTTGACTCAATGCCTCCGCGACACATCTTTGACAGGAAATATAAGACACATATTCCTAACAGAATAGACTGGGACAATTCAAAAATCAGTCTTACCTGTGATGACATTATCTGGTACACTGATGGATCCAAGACTGGAGAAGGCACAGGATCTGGGATATATAGTTCCAGTACCCAAATGTCAGTCAGCCTTGGTAGTTTGGCAACCGTCTTCCAAGCGGAAGTCTGTGCTATCAATCAGTGTGCCAGAGAAATTCTAAACCTTCACCCTCATCGGAAAAGGATTATCATAATGTCAGACAGCCAGGCCGCAATAAGAGCCTTGCACGCGTCGACATTTACCTCTAAGTTGGTATGGGAGACAGCTAATCTTCTCCAACAACTATCAACAGGAAATCGAGTAATAGTACACTGGATTCCAGCACATTGCGGCTATGACGGTAATGAGGATGCAGACAGATTGGCAAGGGAGGGAGCTGGAAAGCGACCATTTGGACCCGAACCGATCTTAGGTGTCAGCAAATCTCATTACAAAGGTTGTATTAAGCAAGAATACTTGATCAAAGCAAATGCAAGATGGTCAAAATCAATTGGTATGGAATGTACCAAAGCCTTTTTCCCGCGATACTCAAGCAGAAATGCAAAGTTTCTCCTACGCTTGAGCAGACCGGAACTAAAACTCATGACAGGAGTAATCAGCGGACACTGTCTGCTAAACAAACATAAGACCCGTCTGAAATTAACAGACAGTGAAATATGTAGATTTTGCATGGAGGATGACGAGACTTCCATACACCTGATAACTGAATGCCCGGCCTTAGTCCATGCAAGAAAGCAGGCACTAGGCAAGGAAATATTACAGACTACTCATCTGTCTGAAATTGATCTCGCAAGAATTAAAATGTTCTTTGAGAAAATAGGAGGAAATAGTCTCTTCCAGTACTGAACTCGGGCAAGGCACAATAGTTCAAAATGAACGCAGTGCCATAGACAGCCAATGTCTAGCCCCAATCAATCTTAATCTTAATGGGGAAACTAGCTACCATATTCCAGGCACTAGTGTCAGGACGATCCCTCAGGATGATTTGCAAAAAAATGCAGAAAGTCCTGGATAAGATTGATAACTGGTGCATAGGACAGGGTCTTTCCGTCAATCCCAGTAAAACGACTCTGGTCCTATTTACTTGGAAGCGGAAGCTGGATGGTCTCAACCTGCCAGTACTGAAAGGTGTGACCCTCAGTCTATCCACGGAAGTGAAATATCTAGGGGTAATCCTAGATAGGAAACTAATGTGGAAGACGCATGTCTTGACGAAGGTAGACCGTGCGCTGAAGGTTTTCCAACAGTGCCGTCGAGCTTTTAGCAAGACCTAGGGCCTGAAGCCTGCGGTGGTCCTTTGGATATATACTGCACTCATTAGGCCCATAATTACGTATGCATCGGTAGTCTGGTGGAGACGAACAACGGTTAAGTCCACAGCTTTGGCTCTGAACAGACTACAAAGATGTGTATGTATATGCATTACGGGTGCCACCCTTGTCTATCTCGGGTGACGCCCTTAATGCCATGCTTGACCTGCTTCCCCTGGATCTAAAAGTTCAAGAAGAGGCGATGAAAGCGACATGTCGGCTGTATTCCTGTGGATACTGGCATGACAACAAGGGCTCGGGTCATCGAGAAATCTTCAAGAGGTTGTCAGTGCTTGTCCGTTACTGCTGGTCTCTAAGGATTGCCTAATACCCGTAGTATCCTTAAGGAGAAACTTTGAAGTGAGGTTCCCTGTGGGACAACCCAGAGGCCATGCTAGGGGATCTGACGGATATTTTCTTCACTGACGGATCCAAGACCGTTAAAGGTACTGGAGCTGGATGGCACCTCGAAGGAAGTGTGAGATGCTACTACTCACTGTGTGGGCTGACTACTGTCTTTCAGACGGAAATCTTCGCCATTCTGAAAGAAGCGGAATGGATAATCGGGAGGAAATGGTTCGGGAAACATATAGGAGTCTGTAGTGACAGTCAAGCTGCACTTAACGCGCGTGTTACCTCTAAGATTGTCCAAGAATGTAAGATGAAGCTTAAATCAGTCGCGAGACGTAATAAGCTCCAACTTATTTGGGTTCCGGGACACTGCGGTGTTCTAGGTAACGAAACTGCCGATGAACTGGCTAACTGTGGATCAGGGTGCACACCCATGGGACCAGAACCAATAATCGGCACCAGTCTAGCAGGAACCCTGGACTGCATCAAGTCCTATGTAAGCAACCTTCATAGAGAACGTTGGTCTAGCTTGGGAAGCTGTAAGACTGCCAAGTGTTTTGTGAAAAGCCCGAACAGGAAAGCAGGGAATTTCCTCCAGAAGCTGAGAAAGAAAGACCTCTGACAAATGGTCGGGTTAATCACAGGACACAATCCACGGGGGCGACATATGGCCAACATGGGCAACATTGAAGATCCGACTTGCGTGTCTTGCCTGGAGGAGGTAGATAGTACAGAGCACTTTCTTTGTGCATGTCCTGCCTTCTCTAGAACGAGATTGCGCACGCTGTTATGTTATGAGAATGGACGAAGTTCATTCTCTCGCCCTGTTTGATCTCCTGAGATTCATTAATGAGTCCGGGAAATATGCACAGGAGAATCCATAACTCCCTCTCCCTTTCTACCCACTTTCTCTTTTTCTTTTCCCATTCCCATCTCCTCTATCAACCTTTTTCCTGAGCATTAAGTACAATGGACTACAGAGCCTGAGTGCTTGGGGTAATGACCTCCCTTAGGTTATTTCCTCGGCTCCCTTTTACATCCATCCACTACTGATTACAGATATCAAAGTGAAATTTGTATGGAAAGTTGTTCATATTGTTACGAATACTAGTTCTAGTGGGCTGTTACGTATCTCTGGATTGCATAATTTGAAAATAAAACACACTCAGTTTCTCAAACGCAGTCAATAAACTAAACCAACAATCACTTTATTTCACACTTTACACTTCACTGTCTTTACACTTAAGTATTTGCTCAATTACTCCGTGTGGCACCTTCACTAGTCAAAATCAGACTGACTCGCTGCGCCGCACCCGGCTGCCTTTTATACCTGTCCGGCCATCGCGCAGATCGTTCTCGCACATTCCGGAGTGGACTAATGGCCATACTCCATAAAGCGCGTTTCTGGCGTCCGGGTTTGTCGGGTTATGGCGTTTCTCGCGTTATTCGCGTTGCAAATGGTCAAACTCCATAAAGCGCGTTTCACGCGTCAGCTTCTTCTTCTTACGTCAGTTGATGCTAATTTTTAATTGGCAAACTGCTGATTGATTTCGTTGTGAATTGTGAAAAACAACGAAATGAAATTGCTATACGACGTTATAGACTTTATAGAATTTACTGATTTCATTTTAAACACATTAAATGCATATCGAACATTGCAAAAAATAAAAAAAAGATTCAGTTGAATTCAATTTGTAGCAATTTATTTCATAGGGATGAGCAAAATTCGATCGACAACGAATAAGCTATCAAATTTCCAATACAGCGAAGACTAAGTTTCGTCTGTCAAAGAATTATGTTAATTATTAGGAATTTATCCACATTTTATGTTAAAATATTGGATTTCAAATGTTTCTTAAATGTATTTAATAGCTTTCGTGTAAAATAAATGCATTCGACTTTTGCGATTACACAAGTTTGTTATCGGCATTACCATTTAACCACATAATGTATGGCATCTTTAGGAGCTCTGTCAGCTGTTTGACGTCGTTTAGCGAGAAACGCGAGAGAAAGTTGAAAATAGTTCAACTTTTGCCGCGTTTCGGGCGTAGTCATGGAGTTTGCTTCATACAAATACACTGATTCAACTTTTTCTCGAAACACGAGAAACGCCAAAAACCACGATACGCCTGAAGCGCGCTTTATGGAGTTTGGCCATAAAGGTTTCCATGACGATCGCGACCATCATTGCCAGGTTGGACTAAAAGTTTCCATCATTGCCAGGTTGGACTAAAAGTTGCCATCATTGCCTGGTTGGACTAAAAGTTTTCATCATTGCCAGGTTGGCCTAAAAGTGTCCCTTATTATCGCGGCCGTCGTTGCGAGATTGAATTATAGCACGGCGAGTAGCGACAGAGTTGCTTTGCGCAGCGACAGACTGTCTTATCGTTACAATATATAATGCCATAAAGTTATGATAATATTTTTTGGATGTAAATTGCTAAGAACTGGATGTGTAACTTCCTTAATATTAGACATTTTCTTCCGGCTAACATTTGAATGGAAAACCAATGTTCATTTTTTCGCATTCATACAGGTCCGCGAGCTACCACGTGCGATAGATAAGTTCTTGCAATAAAACTGTGGTTCAAAATCACAGTTTTCGAACACAGCGATTTTCACATCGCAAGTAACACTGTGATTTGAAAATCACCGTTTTGCTCATCACTAATCATGATGCAATTATTAAAGGTGATGTACGTTGTGACCATAGTGGAATTGTTCAAATGTTGCTTGCCACGTGCTCGCGTTCGTTGCATGCAATTGTCCATCTTGGATATTATGTCCAATTGATGTTCTAAATCGATTCCAAACAGCTTCTTTGAGGGAATTGATTGGTATGTTGAGAATTTGGAATTAAACACATCAAACCAATCATTCACAATCTCAAAGAAATTTGCCGTTTCGCAGGCGTTATAAAGTTCGAGTCCTAAACGTCGGATCGCGCTCGCAGTACTGTGTGAAAACAGTTGCGCAGCTAGCTTCACTTTTTGACGGCCCGCGCGGTGCACTGTAAGTTGGCCCTCTGTAAGTTTGTACACTATGGAAGCATCAGATAACGACGCGTATGTTAGCAATAGTTAAGTCGGTGTAGTCAATAGAATGTCCTGATACACGAGCCCAGAATCCAGGAAATGGTTTCGCAGGAGCTTCAGCAAATGTGGAGTGTCGGCAAAAATTTTGCCATCAATTGCTGGATTTGGAAACCACGTTCGTTCTGATAAAAAAATTATATTAAAAGATATACGTGATACACGTAATAGCCAACAATCTGGCGAAAGGAATCAAAACAAACAGCGTGAAATTCAACGAAAAGAATCAAAACAAACAGCGTGAAATGGTTCAGTAATCCCCATTTTTTTCTTAGAGAATGTTGGAATGAATTTGTAAGTACTTTTTTCAAATTTGCTTCTAAATAAAAAAGGACTTTTTCAAAGAGGCATTACTGATTTACTAAGGGAGCCAACATTGTCAAATTAGAACGAGACGGGTGTCTACGTACATCATCTTTAATTCTGTGGTCAAAAGCAATAACCGCTTAAGTCGACTTAAGAAGAAATTGAGTTATTGATGCCACCATGTTCCCTTGACTGTGCTCTACAGTTGTGTAAAATCGGGGAGTTTGTAACTTTAAAATAAAAAAAGTTATTAATAAAAACCTTTTCGCATTCCCATAACGAACACACTACGCGCTAAAACTTTAAAACGAGATTGCTCGAAACAGCAGTTTTCAACTTAGGCGGTTATTGCTTTTGACCACAGAATTATTGCATCATGTTCTTTATATTGTGTACTCTTTGGTATTGCTTAACTTAGTAGAATCACAGATAACTCATCAAGTAGATGTCCACTCTCATGCGACGAAAACGACACAAAAATTTCAAGCTCGAATTCTTTTTTCCACAAATCTATTTTACGCACACAGCTGGATGTGCTCATCCAGAACTTTTGCCGGATTGAATTATTTTGGAATTTCTTTTCTTGTTTGCTGATATTTTTTTCTGCAGCATACCTTTATGGTTTTACCTGCACTGATCGTGTGCTGTGTGTGGTGTAACAGGTAGACAGCACATCAGATATTCGTAATCTCTTTTTCGTAAATTTCACCTCGGGTTCGAGGTTTCCAATCCCATTCCTCCGAATCTATCGCGTTGCTCACTTATAAACCTTAAATCACTTGAGAGTAGAAGAACTATCCTCTATTTGCCGGCCTTGATAGTCCAGCGGGTAGCGCGCTGGCTTCTCATACCAAAGTATCCAGGTTCGATTCCTGGCTCGGGCTGGTGAACAACTCGTCTACTTCTGTCGCTATCCACATGATGGGAATGAGAATTACAAGAATCGCACAAGTGCGCTCTTGGCAGGCAATGGCAAAACCTCCAAGTGTGAACGAAAAACTGCCAATCGCCGTTCGGATTCGGCGTTAAACTGTAGATCCCCTCCCTTCCCTTTCCGCTTAGAATGTATGCTGTAACATATGTTGGAAAGACAGTGTTGCATTCGCATTTCAAAAACGGGTGAAATATGAGATATTACTCTCATTGTCCTTCCCTATCCCCCATGGGTATAGTACAATGGTCTGAAATGGACTGAGTGCTATGGAAGGCTTATAGCCTTCCTGCCCACCATCCATCCTCTCTTTGGTGTTAGTCCATGAGGTTATTAGTGGTTCTGTTGATTGTCCTTACCTCCTGAGTCTAATTAACTTCAATGTTCCTTCTCGTATCCTCCGCTACTACGACTTATTTGTCATATCTCCCTGCAGGTCTAATTACCCTTTGAATGCCCCTTTTGTGGTTCTCTTAACCTCGATCTTTCGATTTCCAAACAAGAATTAAAATCACGTCCGAATTGCTTTTATAAATAACGTTATTCTTATTGTTATTCTATTCTTAAGTTTTATTGGAATTGTTATTATGTTTTTAAGTTCTTATATTGTTGTTTGCTTAGTCTGTATGTTTATTTACTGTAGCCTTGAAATAAATGAAAAGAAATGAAATAAAAAAAACGTCTGCCTCGGGTTCGAGGCTGGGCGAGGAAGAAAAATGTTTCTCACCATTTAACGCTGTATTTTATAAACATTATTAATCGGTTATACCTGAAATTAATAAAGTATTGAAAAATTGTGATATAAATTAATCGGCATTAACAATATTTCAGCGTATATTCTTGTGTATAATCAAAGAATATTAAGTCTTTATTTTCTTTGTCATGACACATACACATCGTTGCTAAGGCGACGCATTGCCAATAGCTGCGGCTTCAGCAGGTCTATCCTTTGCGTCGGCGTAACTGTATTTCGACAATGTATTGACCGCTGAACAATTAAATTCTTATTGGCAAATTGTGCCAGTTGGTTAATTCATGTTTACGAAAAGCAAGTGCCTGGGCGTACCTAGCAACAAATTAAAGAGGGGAGACAAAACTACATTTCAAAATTCAGAATATTGAATTCGTGTAGAATAGAAAAGAATATAGAATAACGTACATATGTATATATAAAATATAGAATTACGAATTTATCCTGTACCCATACCCACGGTATGGGTACAAGAATCTCTTGCTGTAACCGTATGATGTACTTGATTGATTGATTTGTAAACATGCAAACAACTATATGTGTCTCCAAACCCAAACAATTTACTAATCAAGAGACTAAAAACCAAATAAATTTTTAATTTATATTGTTTTCACGGGTCGTAAAAGTAGGGATCGAACCGCGCACCCGTCGTCCGAGTCACTCCCGCTTACGCATTTGACCATCAACACTCAATCCCGACTGCCTGCTTTAAAGGTATGATCATAGACAAGCGCCGTTTTAACTACCCTGTCGGACCTGAGACAACTGGTTCCCAATATTCATTGGTGTTTCAATTGGTTTTTTGTAAGTCAATTGGACAACTAGTTGTCAAAGTAGATGTCAGCGGATGCAGAAGTCAGTCAGTTCACGTCTAATCGTTCACGTTCTGTGTGCGAAACGAAACAGAGGTGAGAGAAGCAACAAAATACTGTTAATAGTATTGTTACGAATACTAAGTCTAGTGGGCTGTTGCGTATCTCTGGATTGTGTAATTTGAAAATAAAACACAGTTTCTTAAACGCAGACAATAAAATAAACCAACAGTCACTTTATTATTCACAGTTTACACTTTACTGTTCGTACACCTAAGTATTTGCTTAATCACTTCGTGTGGCAACTTCACTTGTCAAAACCAGACTGACTCGCTGCACCGCATCTGGCCACCTTTTATACTCTGTCCGGCCGTCGCGCAGATCGTTCTCGCACGTTGCCAGATTGGACTAGAAGTTTCCCTGATGACCGCGACCATCGTTGCCAGGTTGGACTAAAAGTTACTATCGCGGCCGTCGTTGCCAGATTGGGTTATGGCACGGCACGTAGCGGCAGGGTTGCTTTGCACCGCGACAGACTGGCTCATCGTTACACTGCCCACCACTTACACTTGTTCGTCCCGAACAAGTGCCGAGGCTCCGCTGTGATAAGGCGCCAGGCGCTCCAAATGGACTACCTTCAGCTTAGCACCTCTATTGTTGCAACGTTGAATCCGGTATACCACGTCGTTAATCCTAGTCACGACTTCGTAAGGTCCTTCCCATGACGCTTGAAGTTTTGGAGACAAACCTTTCCTCCGCTGCGGGTTGTAGAGCATTACCAAATCGCCTTCTTGGAACCCTGCTGAGTTGGCCCGTAGATCGTATCTGGCTTTCGCCTTATCGCTGACCAGTTTGGTGCGGCCCCTTATAAATTGGTGAATTTCCTCCAGTTCCGCCCGCTTATTGGCCACGTATTCCGTCTTAGCGCCTCCCGTCGTGCTGACTACCCCGAACTTCAAGTCAGCGGGTAACCGCAACTCTGTGCTGAACACTGCTCGGGCTGGAGTGAGTGATGTCGTGTCGTGCGGGGCTGACCTATACGCCATCAGGAACAGGGGGATATGCGTGTCCCAATCCTTTTGATTCCTGCCTACCACTTTCCGCAGGTATTCCTCCAGCGTCCGGTTAAAGCGTTCCACCATGCCGTCGGACTGTGGGTGCAAAGGAGTGGTACGCGTTTTCTTTATCCCCAGCAGCCCACACACTTCCTTGAATACCGCAGACTCGAAATTCCGGCCTTGATCTGAGTGCAACTCCAACGGAACTCCGAACCGGGCTACCCAGTTGTTTACCAGCTTTTCCGAGATCGTGGTGGCCTCCTGGTTAGGAATAGGGTACACTTCGGGCCATTTGCTGAAGTAATCCATTACGACCAGCACATATTTGTTGCCTTGGGTGCTAGTTGGGAATGGGCCGGCGACGTCCATAGCAATCCGCTCGAAGGGCGCTCCCACGTTGTACTGCTGCATGCGGCCTCGAGATTTTCTTGTCGGCCCTTTCGCGGCTGAACATCGGTCGCAGCTCTTAATCCACTCGGCTACAGACTCCTGACATCCTACCCAGTAGAATCGTCTTTTTATTTTGGCGACGGTTTTGGTGATGCCTAGGTGCCCTCCACTGGAGTCGTTATGGTATGCCTCGATGACCTCGTTGATTCTGCTTTTCGGCACTACCATTAGGGGGTTGCTGGTACGACCATCCGCGCTCTCCCATTCGCGGTACAGGCAGCCTTCCTTCAGCCGCAAACTTTTCCACTGTGCCCAGTAAGCCTTAGCGATCGGGCTTTCACCAGCCATCTCCTGCCAGTCTGGACGTGCGCCTTGCTCCTTGCCTTCGACGATTTTTGCAAGATCCGCATCCTCACGCTGGTCTTTTTGTAGCCTCTCCGCAGACCACTCTTCCTCTGGCATGACGCTGACCAACCGGACGTCCACTATCTGTTCTTTGCTTTCGGCTCGCGAGCATTGCCTGCATTCGACTTTGCACGGACGGCGGGACAAGGCATCGGCATTTCCATGGCTACTGCCCTTGCGATGCTCTATCGTGTAGTCGTAGCTCTGCAGTCGCTCGATCCACCGCGCCAATTGCCCTTCAGGATCTTTAAAGTTCAGGAGCCATCTCAATGCCGCATGATCTGTGCGCAGGCGAAACTTTTGTCCATACAGGTATTTGTGGAAGTGTTTTACGCAGTCCAATACCGCCAGCAGTTCTCTCCGTGTCACACAGTAGTTGCGCTCCGGTTTCGATAGAACCCTACTGTAGTACGCTATCACTTGTTCCTGGCCGTCTATTATCTGTGATAGCACACCGCCAATACTATTCCCGCTTGCATCTGTATCCAGCACAAACATCTCCCCAGGCACGGGGAAGGCCAGAATTGGAGCACTGCACAGTTTTTCCTTCAGACGTGCAAAAGCCTGTTCCTGCTCCTCGCTCCACTCGAAAGCTTGGCTCTTTTTCGTCAGTTTGTGCAAGCTGCTGGCTATGTTCGCGAATCCCGGAACAAATCGGCGGTAGTATGTACACAGGCCCAGGAAACTGCGGAGTTCGTGTAGATTGCGTGGTCGGGGCCACTCCTTCACCGCCGTGATTTTGCCTTCATCCGTATGCACTCCGCGGGCGGAAACCGTATGGCCCAGATACTTGACCTCCTTTTGGAACAGCGAGCACTTCTTTGGGTTGAGTTTAAGCCCGGCTTGTTGTATCCGCTCAAATACCTCCTTCAGCTTTCCCAGGTGGTCGTCGAAGCTTTTACCCATTACGATTATGTCGTCGAGGTACACCAGACACGTCCGCCAATGCAGCCCTTTTAGCACGCGTTCCATTAGCCGCTCGAATGTTGCTGGTGCGTTGCAGAGTCCAAACGGCATGACGGTGAACTGCCACAAACCATCGCCAACACTGAAAGCCGTTTTCTCCTTGTCCTTGTCTGCAAGCTCTACCTGCCAATAGCCGCTGCGTAAGTCGAGCGTGGAGAACCACTGCGTGCCTGACAGTGTGTCCAGGGTGTCATCGATCCGAGGTAGTGGATAACTGTCCTTCTTGGTCACATCATTGAGCTTCCGATAGTCCACACAAAACCGGGTACTGCCATCTTTTTTCTTGACTAGCACGACCGGCGAGCACCAGGGGCCCGAAGAAGGCTCTATGACCTTGTCTTTCCGCATGTTCTCGATCAAATTTGTGACCTCCTCCCTCTTGGCCAGAGGAACTCGTCTTGGCGGTTGGCGAATCGGTTTTGCACTTCCGGTGTCGATGTTGTGCTTCACTATGGCTGTTCTTCCGCCTGCTTCTGCCGCAAAAATTGACCCATAGTGCTGCAGGAGTGACCTCGCCTTCCGTTTCTGCTTGGCCGTCAACTCGCTGCTCCACTGGTTCTCCTGCGGTATGGCGTCCATGTTAAAACCGCTCTTCTTATTACCTCCAGGTGGGCTACTCTCGCAATTGACCACTGCTACAGCTTCCTTACACTCGCCGATTACCTCATCTTTTCCGACATATCTGGGTGCATTCAGGGGGTTCAGTATTCTGACTGGTATCCTGCCATTTTTAGGTTCCACTAATGTACGTCCGATGATGATGTTGTCGTGTCCTTGTTTCGGTGCTTCTACTACCCACAGCCGACTCGTCCCATCGTCCTCGTCCACCTTTGCCCACACAATCGCCTCAGAATTCGCTGGTATCCTCCTGCGTTGACCCGATACAACCTTCCTTACCGCCACGCTTCGCTCATAACCGGTGTGCAGCGGGAATTCAACGTTGGCATATCTCAGCACATTTTCCTTCAGGTCCAGCGTAAAACCGTGCCTAATCATGAAATCCACGCCGATAATCACGTCGTCCATTATATCCGCGACGATGAACTCATGTTCCAGGCTGCTGGTGCCGATAGCAATCGTTTTTGTAACTTTCCCTCTCACCGGCGCGCGCTCGCCAGTCGCAGTCCGCAGCTGTATGCCATGCAGCGGTTCCCAGTTCTTCAGCAGCTTCCTTTTTATGATCGAATATGACGCTCCAGTATCCAGTGTCAACACGAACAACTTTCCATCTATCCTTCCTTCAATTGTCAAGCTGCTGGGCTGTCGTTTCAGCTGTGAGACAAGGATGGTGGGGCGGCAGATTGTGGGGATCAGCTCACGCCCCTTTGGGCTGACCCGTTTTAGTTTAACGGTTCCTCGTCCTCAGCCCTGCGCTTGTTGGCTGAGCCTCGATTGTCAGTATTCCTCGCAGGCGATTGCGATCGAGAACGGGAACGCCTCTTTCGTTGGCGGCAGTCTCGTGATATGTGGCCCTGCTTACCACATATCCAGCAAACAACTTTAGAGGAGACCACCCGTGGCCTGTCCGGTATCTCCGAGCTTATGGCCTGGATCGTAATGTCGTTGTCTGGCTGGATCTGGCGTATCCTTGCAGGTGCATACCGAGTGCTCCCAGTCCATGTCGCCTCATATGTCATCGCGCTGGTCACCGTTTCCTTAAATGTTGGCTTGCCCATCATCAACGCACTGCGACGTGTTTCTGGATCATGAAGACCTTCAACAAACGACTCAATCTTCATCCTCTCGAGATCATCAGCACCAAATTTTGGGTAGCACAACTGTACGAGCCGCTCAATGTCTGCTGCATATGTCTGCAGCGCCTCGTTGGCTCTTTGCTTGCGGTTCTTCAGCTCACAGTAGTATAGCGCATGGTTGTGCTCGTTGCTATACTTCGCTGCTAATGCCCTCATGATGGCACCGTAATCACTTCTTAAACATTCTGGAACTGATTTGATTACCTCAGCCGCAGGACCTTTCAGCGCCAGTGCCAACCTCCGACCTTTCCTGATATCTGTCCACTGATTTTCCAAAGCAGCCAAGTCGAATTGCAATTTAAATGTGTCGAACGGCGCAGCACCATCATAAGTAGGCACTTCTGTTCTGGCAGCAAAACCGTCCTGAACCGGTGGCAAACATTCTCGTGGCTGTACCTCTCAAAACCGTTCGTCTATCTTTCTGTGCATCGAATCTTGCAGACTGTCAACTCGTTTGTTCAAGGACTCATCCAGGTTGTCAACTCGTCTATTCAGGGATTCACCCATTTCGTCAACTCGTTTGTCCCAATCGTCTATTCGCGTCTCGAGATGCTCAACTTTCACATTCAGGCTATTGGAAATTTCCTCCACCTTCTGCTCTATGCGCGCAGAATTTTCCGCCATTTCTCGATTTGCAGTCTCGACTCTTGCCGAAATTTCGAGATTCGTAGTTTCCAGCTTCGCTGACATTTCTCGATTTGCTGTCTCGACTTTTGCCGAAATTTCGAGATTCGTAGTTTCCAGCTTCGCTGACATTTCTCGATTTGCTGTCTCGACTTTTGCCGAAATTTCGAGATTCGTAGTTTCCAGCTTCGCTGCCATCTCTTGATTCGCAGTTTCCATTTTCGCTGCCATTTCACGGTTGGAAGTCTCGAACATGCCTTTAAGTGCAACCATTAGCTGGCTCATGTCCATTGCTTGTGGCGGCGCAGCCGCTGCAGTCGTACTTTGCATCGACGCCGCACCTGCAGGCGATTCCTCCATTTTGGCCGACGCCTCTTGTTCTTGCGCTCCGAACTCGTGCACAGTCCAATCGACGCCTCGTTCCTCACATGCTTCTCGCAAGCGCAACTGCAACTCCACCTTTCCGCCAGCAGTCGGCAAATTCCAGGCAGCCAGCTCCTTCTTCAGCTGGTCCACCTTCAGCAGCTCGAATTTCACCATGTCCGTGCTTTTATAATTTTATTTCTTTAGTTTTTTTTTTTTTTATCTTCAATTTTCCACAATCCCACTTCTGACACCAAATGTTACGAATACTAAGTCTAGTGGGCTGTTGCGTATCTCTGGATTGTGTAATTTGAAAATAAAACACAGTTTCTTAAACGCAGACAATAAAATAAACCAACAGTCACTTTATTATTCACAGTTTACACTTTACTGTTCGTACACCTAAGTATTTGCTTAATCACTTCGTGTGGCAACTTCACTTGTCAAAACCAGACTGACTCGCTGCACCGCATCTGGCCACCTTTTATACTCTGTCCGGCCGTCGCGCAGATCGTTCTCGCACGTTGCCAGATTGGACTAGAAGTTTCCCTGATGACCGCGACCATCGTTGCCAGGTTGGACTAAAAGTTACTATCGCGGCCGTCGTTGCCAGATTGGGTTATGGCACGGCACGTAGCGGCAGGGTTGCTTTGCACCGCGACAGACTGGCTCATCGTTACAGTATAAACAGAATCAAATCGTCGGCCGATTTTTACGCACCGAACGTACGCTGTCAAAATTAAAACATACAGCAGTGCATGTGATTGCACACAACGACAACGACTGCAATATTCGGCCGACGACCGGTCGTCCGACGATAGAACAAATTCTAATTTTGTCGCAGTCGTCGTGCGAACCAATCAGCTATGCAGCTGTCAGAGGTGAAAATCAAAAATACAGTACTTTTCGTTTATAACGAACCCGTTTAAAACGAACTTCCGCCTTAAAAAAACCAATTTCAAAAGTACGCGTTTTATTTCTAATAAACCATGAAATTTTTTTCGCTTATAACGGACCCGTTTAAAGCGAACTTTCGGTTATAACGAACTTTTTTGAACGCAAAAGTTGTTTATTTTTCGGTTAAAACGAACCAAAAAAGTTGCGCTATGACCAAAAAATTAGTTTTGCACTGTTTTATTTTTCCAATGTTCTTGAATCTGGGAATTTCCCTAAGTTTATTGTTTGTGTGTGTGATGGGTGCAGTTGAAAATTACAAAGGTAGAAAATGGACGTAGTAGCAATTGGAAGCAAAGGAAGTGCTTTTCTTTAAAAGAGAAATATGCAACGCTTACAAGACGGTGTAAAACCAAAGCAATTATGCCAAGAAATGACAATTCTACAATTTGGAAAAGTAATGACTTGATTCTAAATAATTTGGAGCAAAACTCCTCAAATGTAAAGAAGGTCAAAACCCCTTTTTTTATGAAACGCGACACTCCACAACAAATTCTTGACCAGTTGGCTCATGTTGAAATGTATATAAATGAAACTAATTTTGCTACTAAGCAAACTAAAATAACTCATTTTTTTTAAACTAGTTTTTATATAAAAATATCCAACATTTTTTTTAAATAAAGCAACAAAGAGTTAATACATGCATGTGCATATAAATAAATTGGTTTGTTCCTGTCTTCACTTAAAACGAACTTTCGGTTAAAACGAACCATTTTTCCCAGTCCCTCGAAGTTCGCTTTAAGCGAAAAGTATAACTGTATAACTTATTTACTTACTTAACTGGCCATAACAACCCGTTATCGGGTTACGGCCTGCCGCAAACCTTCTCTCCAGGCGCCTCTGCTTTGCGCGCGCCTTCTCCAGTTGGTAACACCAAGAGATGACAGGGCCTCTTCAACTTGGTCCTTCCACCGGAGACACGGCCTCCCTCTTCGCCGCCGACCTCCAACCATCGCATCGAACACCTTTTTCGCCGGAGCTTCGTCGTTCATGCGGCAGACATGACCGAGCCAGCGTAGCAGCTGGATGTTTATTCGCTGCGCTACGTCCATACAACAACTTATACAACTCATGCAGCTCGTTATTGGTTCGTATACGATAGTCGTCACCAACACGAACAGGGCCGAAGATTTTGCGAAGCACCTTCCTCTCGAACACTCCAAGGGCCGCTATGTCGTTTCGTGTCATTGTCCATGCTTCAGCGCCATAGAGGAGCACGGGCAAGATGAGCGTCCTATAGAGTGCAAGTTTTGTCGGTCGAGAGAGGTCTCTACTTCTCAATTGCCTACCGAGACCGTAGTAGCACCTGTTGGCAAGAGTTATCTTCCGCTTTATCTCCAGGCTGACATCATTGCTGCTGTTGATGGCGGTGCCAAGGTAGACGAATTCCTTGACAACTTCAAAAGTACACCTGTCGGCCTCGACGTGAGACCCTAGCCGCTGCGAGTTCCTGCATGTAGACAGCATATACTTCGTCTTGCCCTCATTTACCACCAGACCCATTTTGGCAGATTCTCTTTCGATAGCCGCAAAGGCAGTACTGTATAAACAAACGAAAAATTCTGCAAAAATTTAGTGATTTGTGCTACTTTAAGGTTGCAAAGTTGTAAGTGCTTCAAATTTTAACAAAAAATTGTCGTCCGACGATAGAACCAATTCCAATTTTGTCGTAGTCGTCGTGCGAACCAATCAGCTGTGCAGCTGTCAGAGGTGAAAATCGAAAATATTGTTACGAAAATCCAAGTTTGTTTTCCAAGGTTCGTTTTTATTGTGTTTGAAAATAAAACAACTTCAATTACTCAGCGCAAAAACGCAGTCAGAAATCAAAAATCACTTTATTTACAGATTTACACTTCTTTGTATCTACACTTGTTACCACTTTGCTTGCTCAACACAGACTCGACCCCTTGCGCTGCCACTGCTGCTTTTATACCAGTTTTCTTATTGCGCCGAAGTTTCTTGCAACTTCCAATTGGAAAGCTTGACGGCCAATTGGCATCACCAAAACGCGAAATTATGCGTTCATCGAACCTGGTTCGCAATTCTGTCATGTTCGGTCGTGTTGTGTGGCATGTTGCGCCGTCCTGTTGAAACCACATCTCCTCCACATCCATCTTCGATCGCTGACCAGAAATACTCGGTTATCATACGGCTATAACGTTCAGAATTGACGGTAACGGTCTGTCCTTCGTCATTTTCGAAGAAATATGGCCCTATGACACCACCGGACCATAATGCACATCAAACAGTGACTCTAGGTGGATGCATTGGGCGCTCGACAACCACGTGTGGATTTTCTGAGCCCTACACACAACAATTTTAACTATTAACGTAACCGCCAAGGTGAAACTGTGCTTCATCGCTGAAGAATATTTTGTGCGAAAAATTTGGATTTTCGGACTGTTTTTCAAGCACCCATTCGGTGTAGTTACGACGCATTTTGTGATCTCCCGGCTCCAATTTCTGCACCAACTGAACTTTGTATGGGTGAAAATGGAAATCCAAATCCAAAATACGCCAAATTGAGGTGAGGGAGATGTCCAATTGTTGTGAACGGCGAGGAAGCGATAAATTCGGGTCATCGTCAACACTGGCAGTTACAGCAGCAATATTTTCGGCCGAACGAGCAGGGCGATTACGTATTGGCCTCTGTATATCTCGTACAGAACCAGTTCGTTCGAATTACGCCAATAAATCCGAAATTGTTGACAAAACAGGCCTTCCGTGACGTCCGAAATCCTTCCTTAGTGTGGTGCTCAAATTTTCACCATTTTTTAAGTGAATTTTCACTATGCTTACACGTTGAGCGATGCTAAATCGGTCAATTTTCATAAATGGCAAACACTAAACTACAAAATTAACACAATGCAACAACAGATGACAGCTGCGGTTGTCGAACGCAGGGCTGCCAAAGTTTTCGATTCGAAATGAAAAACCTTGTATAAGACTGATCTTGTGATTGTTCTGCTACAACAAGAACGTAGAAATATTTGCATTTTTCGAACTTTCTGTTTCTATGACAAGAAGTTTGCTCGATTTGCACGTTTTGTCTTGAATGATTTCAGTTCGAATTTTGCGTGGTTGCGTAAAGCGAATTGCAGCGGCAGCTTAAGGGTATGTATTCATATATTTATTTTTTTATTTATGAAATTATTCTTCAATTTATTTATTAATTGCACGCGAAGTCCCCCAAAAAGTTCCGGCAGAAGTGTGTCAACAAGTCGAAGTTCATCTTGGTTCAATCCAATCGTCTATTCGCGTCTCGAGATGCTCAACTTTCACATTCAGGCTATTGGAAATTTCCTCCACCTTCTGCTCTATGCGCGCAGAATTTTCCGCCATTTCTCGATTTGCAGTCTCGACTCTTGCCGAAATTTCGAGATTCGTAGTTTCCAGCTTCGCTGACATTTCTCGATTTGCTGTCTCGACTTTTGCCGAAATTTCGAGATTCGTAGTTTCCAGCTTCGCTGACATTTCTCGATTTGCTGTCTCGACTTTTGCCGAAATTTCGAGATTCGTAGTTTCCAGCTTCGCTGCCATCTCTTGATTCGCAGTTTCCATTTTCGCTGCCATTTCACGGTTGGAAGTCTCGAACATGCCTTTAAGTGCAACCATTAGCTGGCTCATGTCCATTGCTTGTGGCGGCGCAGCCGCTGCAGTCGTACTTTGCATCGACGCCGCACCTGCAGGCGATTCCTCCATTTTGGCCGACGCCTCTTGTTCTTGCGCTCCGAACTCGTGCACAGTCCAATCGACGCCTCGTTCCTCACATGCTTCTCGCAAGCGCAACTGCAACTCCACCTTTCCGCCAGCAGTCGGCAAATTCCAGGCAGCCAGCTCCTTCTTCAGCTGGTCCACCTTCAGCAGCTCGAATTTCACCATGTCCGTGCTTTTATAATTTTATTTCTTTAGTTTTTTTTTTTTTTATCTTCAATTTTCCACAATCCCACTTCTGACACCAAATGTTACGAATACTAAGTCTAGTGGGCTGTTGCGTATCTCTGGATTGTGTAATTTGAAAATAAAACACAGTTTCTTAAACGCAGACAATAAAATAAACCAACAGTCACTTTATTATTCACAGTTTACACTTTACTGTTCGTACACCTAAGTATTTGCTTAATCACTTCGTGTGGCAACTTCACTTGTCAAAACCAGACTGACTCGCTGCACCGCATCTGGCCACCTTTTATACTCTGTCCGGCCGTCGCGCAGATCGTTCTCGCACGTTGCCAGATTGGACTAGAAGTTTCCCTGATGACCGCGACCATCGTTGCCAGGTTGGACTAAAAGTTACTATCGCGGCCGTCGTTGCCAGATTGGGTTATGGCACGGCACGTAGCGGCAGGGTTGCTTTGCACCGCGACAGACTGGCTCATCGTTACAGTATAAACAGAATCAAATCGTCGGCCGATTTTTACGCACCGAACGTACGCTGTCAAAATTAAAACATACAGCAGTGCATGTGATTGCACACAACGACAACGACTGCAATATTCGGCCGACGACCGGTCGTCCGACGATAGAACAAATTCTAATTTTGTCGCAGTCGTCGTGCGAACCAATCAGCTATGCAGCTGTCAGAGGTGAAAATCAAAAATACAGTACTTTTCGTTTATAACGAACCCGTTTAAAACGAACTTCCGCCTTAAAAAAACCAATTTCAAAAGTACGCGTTTTATTTCTAATAAACCATGAAATTTTTTTCGCTTATAACGGACCCGTTTAAAGCGAACTTTCGGTTATAACGAACTTTTTTGAACGCAAAAGTTGTTTATTTTTCGGTTAAAACGAACCAAAAAAGTTGCGCTATGACCAAAAAATTAGTTTTGCACTGTTTTATTTTTCCAATGTTCTTGAATCTGGGAATTTCCCTAAGTTTATTGTTTGTGTGTGTGATGGGTGCAGTTGAAAATTACAAAGGTAGAAAATGGACGTAGTAGCAATTGGAAGCAAAGGAAGTGCTTTTCTTTAAAAGAGAAATATGCAACGCTTACAAGACGGTGTAAAACCAAAGCAATTATGCCAAGAAATGACAATTCTACAATTTGGAAAAGTAATGACTTGATTCTAAATAATTTGGAGCAAAACTCCTCAAATGTAAAGAAGGTCAAAACCCCTTTTTTTATGAAACGCGACACTCCACAACAAATTCTTGACCAGTTGGCTCATGTTGAAATGTATATAAATGAAACTAATTTTGCTACTAAGCAAACTAAAATAACTCATTTTTTTTAAACTAGTTTTTATATAAAAATATCCAACATTTTTTTTAAATAAAGCAACAAAGAGTTAATACATGCATGTGCATATAAATAAATTGGTTTGTTCCTGTCTTCACTTAAAACGAACTTTCGGTTAAAACGAACCATTTTTCCCAGTCCCTCGAAGTTCGCTTTAAGCGAAAAGTATAACTGTATAACTTACTTACTTACTTAACTGGCCATAACAACCCGTTATCGGGTTACGGCCTGCCGCAAACCTTCTCTCCAGGCGCCTCTGCTTTGCGCGCGCCTTCTCCAGTTGGTAACACCAAGAGATGACAGGGCCTCTTCAACTTGGTCCTTCCACCGGAGACACGGCCTCCCTCTTCGCCGCCGACCTCCAACCATCGCATCGAACACCTTTTTCGCCGGAGCTTCGTCGTTCATGCGGCAGACATGACCGAGCCAGCGTAGCAGCTGGATGTTTATTCGCTGCGCTACGTCCATACAACAACTTATACAACTCATGCAGCTCGTTATTGGTTCGTATACGATAGTCGTCACCAACACGAACAGGGCCGAAGATTTTGCGAAGCACCTTCCTCTCGAACACTCCAAGGGCCGCTATGTCGTTTCGTGTCATTGTCCATGCTTCAGCGCCATAGAGGAGCACGGGCAAGATGAGCGTCCTATAGAGTGCAAGTTTTGTCGGTCGAGAGAGGTCTCTACTTCTCAATTGCCTACCGAGACCGTAGTAGCACCTGTTGGCAAGAGTTATCTTCCGCTTTATCTCCAGGCTGACATCATTGCTGCTGTTGATGGCGGTGCCAAGGTAGACGAATTCCTTGACAACTTCAAAAGTACACCTGTCGGCCTCGACGTGAGACCCTAGCCGCTGCGAGTCCCTGCATGTAGACAGCATATACTTCGTCTTGCCCTCATTTACCACCAGACCCATTTTGGCAGATTCTCTTTCGATAGCCGCAAAGGCAGTACTGTATAAACAAACGAAAAATTCTGCAAAAATTTAGTGATTTGTGCTACTTTAAGGTTGCAAAGTTGTAAGTGCTTCAAATTTTAACAAAAAATTGTCGTCCGACGATAGAACCAATTCCAATTTTGTCGTAGTCGTCGTGCGAACCAATCAGCTGTGCAGCTGTCAGAGGTGAAAATCGAAAATATTGTTACGAAAATCCAAGTTTGTTTTCCAAGGTTCGTTTTTATTGTGTTTGAAAATAAAACAACTTCAATTACTCAGCGCAAAAACGCAGTCAGAAATCAAAAATCACTTTATTTACAGATTTACACTTCTTTGTATCTACACTTGTTACCACTTTGCTTGCTCAACACAGACTCGACCCCTTGCGCTGCCACTGCTGCTTTTATACCAGTTTTCTTATTGCGCCGAAGTTTCTTGCAACTTCCAATTGGAAAGCTTGACGGCCAATTGGCATCACCAAAACGCGAAATTATGCGTTCATCGAACCTGGTTCGCAATTCTGTCATGTTCGGTCGTGTTGTGTGGCATGTTGCGCCGTCCTGTTGAAACCACATCTCCTCCACATCCATCTTCGATCGCTGACCAGAAATACTCGGTTATCATACGGCTATAACGTTCAGAATTGACGGTAACGGTCTGTCCTTCGTCATTTTCGAAGAAATATGGCCCTATGACACCACCGGACCATAATGCACATCAAACAGTGACTCTAGGTGGATGCATTGGGCGCTCGACAACCACGTGTGGATTTTCTGAGCCCTACACACAACAATTTTAACTATTAACGTAACCGCCAAGGTGAAACTGTGCTTCATCGCTGAAGAATATTTTGTGCGAAAAATTTGGATTTTCGGACTGTTTTTCAAGCACCCATTCGGTGTAGTTACGACGCATTTTGTGATCTCCCGGCTCCAATTTCTGCACCAACTGAACTTTGTATGGGTGAAAATGGAAATCCAAATCCAAAATACGCCAAATTGAGGTGAGGGAGATGTCCAATTGTTGTGAACGGCGAGGAAGCGATAAATTCGGGTCATCGTCAACACTGGCAGTTACAGCAGCAATATTTTCGGCCGAACGAGCAGGGCGATTACGTATTGGCCTCTGTATATCTCGTACAGAACCAGTTCGTTCGAATTACGCCAATAAATCCGAAATTGTTGACAAAACAGGCCTTCCGTGACGTCCGAAATCCTTCCTTAGTGTGGTGCTCAAATTTTCACCATTTTTTAAGTGAATTTTCACTATGCTTACACGTTGAGCGATGCTAAATCGGTCAATTTTCATAAATGGCAAACACTAAACTACAAAATTAACACAATGCAACAACAGATGACAGCTGCGGTTGTCGAACGCAGGGCTGCCAAAGTTTTCGATTCGAAATGAAAAACCTTGTATAAGACTGATCTTGTGATTGTTCTGCTACAACAAGAACGTAGAAATATTTGCATTTTTCGAACTTTCTGTTTCTATGACAAGAAGTTTGCTCGATTTGCACGTTTTGTCTTGAATGATTTCAGTTCGAATTTTGCGTGGTTGCGTAAAGCGAATTGCAGCGGCAGCTTAAGGGTATGTATTCATATATTTATTTTTTTATTTATGAAATTATTCTTCAATTTATTTATTAATTGCACGCGAAGTCCCCCAAAAAGTTCCGGCAGAAGTGTGTCAACAAGTCGAAGTTCATCTTGGTTCATCTTTAACCCATTCCAGCCGGATGGGGTGAAATTTCACCCCCTGGAAAGGTGATTTTCCTTTGGCTTCCTTGACTAAATGTGTTATGCGATTTGACTGAAATTTTGGCAGAATGAATTGGAATAGATGCAGGTTTATTTCGTTTTTAATAATATTGAAGAATTGTGACATTAAGTTATCCCAATCCGTGTTTAAAGTTGACTAACTTTTTTTGTTTACTTTATCGAGAAGTTTAAAATTCTTAAAAAATAGTAAATATTGGAAATTCCAGCAGTTTTCTCTGGAGTATGTAGTGCATTGCCCTGCCTATCTTCTGTGAATTTTTGGTATTGCTTGTATAGGGTGTTTTTTTTAGAGGTATAGAACTTCGAATTGAAATAAAACACAAGAAAATCGTTTTAATGTCCATCAATTTGGCTTTATTGGAAGGATAATTTTATGCCATTAATGTTTAAATATGATTTCGGGCATGTGGCCGCCGCGGCTGGCTCGAATAAAGCCAATTCTACAGGTCGAATTTTCAGTTGATGGACAAAGCTCCAATTGCTGTGCACGGTGGCGAATCGATTCATTCGGGTCCTCTTCATCATTTTGCTCTACAGCGGCAATTGTTTCTTCGGTGCGCACTGTTCGACGTCTCTGCGCATGCGTATTATCACATAGAGTAAACGTAGTGCGAAAACGACCCATGGTTAACCGAATTAATTGCTCTGATGGACCATAAAATGGACGGAGCTTGCGGTAAACTTCGCGAACTGAACCATTATTTTCGAAATAAATTTGAACGATTTGCAAGCGTTGTTCGTTTGTCAACCTGTTCATGATGAAATGGCAAACCAAACTGAACATAAATGACATTATAGTTGCCAGATTTGACCACAAAATGCCAGTTTTATCTCTATTCGAAAAACAAACCTCTAAAAAAAACACCCTATACTATCTATCTGTGTACAATGAATGATTTTCCAGAATGGGGTGAAATTTCACCCGTCCGGCACCAGGTGTACCGAAGTTTCAAAAATTGCGCGTTATTATTTTGGTACTTAGAAAAAGAGTTTTTGGTACTTAGAAGCAATTTTAATAGTACAATATAATAATAATAATATTGTAATAGTTTTGATATCAATAAAATCAATGTGTTGTTCGTTTGGTCGGATTTTCACCATTATGATATTTTTCGAAACAGTTTTTTGGATGCAGGCACACGTCACACTTCATGCATGCAAAGAAGGTTTTTCCTTGGCAATGGTTGCAACGACGGTATTTGTCTCCTCGTTGCGGTAAGTAGCCAATCCCATCTTTCCGAACTCGTTTTTGACTTGGTGTCACTGTGCTTAATGATCTCTTGGATTGTACGTTCCGTTCAATTGGGGGCAACCAACTCTTAACAACATCACGTCGAAGCTCGAATTGCGCCATCGGCTTGCTTTTATTAAAATTTTGAAGCAAGCAATGCAATATCCAGGCGTTTACCGCATCGAACACATTACGTATCAAAGGCCAGTACCATTTTTTTTCACGAACCCGGATTCTGTAGTTCGCAATGCCTTTATCTACTAAATCAACTCCACTCATTCGTTGGTTGTATGTAAAAATGGGAATATGGTTGGTCAATGAAAATGTGCTTAGATTGCTTACGGTCATATCTTTTAGCTCTATGTATTGGGTGACTCCATTACTCCGGCTACCTCAGATGGTAAATTTTGATCAGTGTCGTTGATCACAAGTTTGTCATCGTCTGTCAAGTCAATCACACGATCGGGTGGTAAAGCACTACGTCTATATCGTCTGCTCAGCCAAGACTTGCGATGTCTTCGAGCTCACTCCATTCTTCCTCAATTATGTCATTTATTTTGAAGGTGCTCAAAACTTCACGTCTGAGAATCATTTTCATTGATTTTTTGTTAATTCTCGCCTTCATTTATAATTTTACGTGCAAAACATAGAATAGAAAACCGTCATTTATTTTGGCGTCAATTTCATGCGCCGACATTGTCATACACATTTTCTTTTGTTAGTAGTCAAGATAATAGATAATAGATTTTAATAATTTAGCAAGTTTACTGTCGTAGGGTCCTAGGTAGGAAGAAAGGTAGGAATAGCTCCAGGGGGAGAAGGTAGGTGGAATTAGTAGCTGGGATTGGCCCCATTTATGAAAGCTGAAGACCCCAGCTACTTTTTTAATAATAGATAATGCTTTCCATAATTAAATAAACGTAAAAATAAAAATAATTAATTATATCGGCAATTTTCAAGAGGCAATAAGAAATCAACCAAGCTTCTTGCAGTATATGCATATTTCGGCACACCTGGTGCCGGATGGGTGAAATGTCACCCCCTCCATATCTCAGGTGCTATATCAGGTAGATACCTGCATTTTTGTGTATAACTATTCTAAGCACCCATTACCAACATATGTAAATTTAGACAAAATTCGCTGGCTAGAACTATATGCAGGCAGTAATGGGTTAAATGCACCAAAAAAATTTTTTATTCATGATGATTTTTTGTTTTTATTTTCAAATATTTTTAAATTAAGATAATTATTTTAAAAAAATTAATTGTTTTATTTTCCACATAAAAATCGAGTGTTCAGAAAACTAATCCGGAATAAACTATTTTGCAAACTAGTCGCTTTGCAACTGGTTTGAAAACTGGTTTACTTCGGACTAAGCTTGGACTAGTTGCAAAGGGATGCAGACGGGGACAATTGACCGTCGCCTAAGACACCGCCATCACAGATAACTCATCATATAGATGTCCAGCCTCATACGACGAAAACGGCACAAAAATTTCAAGCTCTGAGTTACAGCTTTTTCCGCAAAGCTTTTTTACGCACACAGCTGCATGTGCTCATCCAGAACTTTTGCCGGATTGAATTAATTTATAATTTCTTTTCTTGCTTGCTGATATTTTTTTCTGCAACATACATTTATGATTTTAGCTACGACGATCACGTGCTGTATTTGGTGTAACAGGTAGACAGCACGTCAGATATCCGTAATTTCTTTTTCGTAAATTTCGCCTCGGGTTCAAGGCTGGGCGAGGAAGCAAAATTTTTCTTAACATTTAACGCTTTTTTTTATAAACCTTTTTAATCGGCTATAACGGAAATTAATAATGTGTTCAAAAAATGTGATATAAATGAATCGGCACTAAAAATTTTGTGCATGATCAAAGAATATAAAGAAAATAATTTTCTTTGGCATGATACATACACATCGTTGCTAAGGCAACGCATTGTCAATAGCTGCGGCGCCAGCAGGTCTATCTTCTGCGTCGGCGTAACTGTATTGCGACAATGAAGTGACCGCTGAACAATTACATTCGTTTTGGAATATTTGCCGATCTTTTCATTTTTTTTTGCGAAAAGCAAGCCCAGCAACAAATTAAAGGGGGTAAGACATAACTACATTTCCGAATTCAGAATATAAAATTCAAATAGAATAGAATATAGATTTCTGAGCATATGTATATAAAATATAGAATTATGTAGGGGGAGCTACCCTTCTCTACCCATACCTAGGTACGCCCATGAGCGCCTGTCATCATCAACCGAATCTTTTTTCTGTATGGTTGTTTGTAACCGTATGCTGCGCTTGGTTGATTGATTTTAAAACTTGCGAACAATTATATGTGTCTCCAAAACCAAACAATTCACTAATCAAGAGATCTAGAAACCAAATAAATTGTTCATTCATCTTTTTTTCACGGGTCGTAAAAAAGGAATATATATTTAAAAAGAAGCCATTAAAAAATTTTTGGCGGCTACAGTGAGGATTGAACCGCGAACTCGTCGTCCGAGACACTCCCGCTTACGCGTTTGACCATCAACACTCAATCCCGACTGGCTGCTTAAAAGGTGTGATAAGAGACAAGCGCCGTTTTGACCAAATTTGTCGAACTTTTTGACACATTTGCTCCAAGAAAACGAGTCGGTTCTGAGGTCATATATGACTGTCAAGTGACCAGTTGAAAAACTACACTTGGACCAGTCCGATTTCCTACAGGGTAAAAATCACATATTTCTGTATCTTAAACTTAAACTTACAAAATTAAAACAGAGCACAATGCGTGTGAAGCAGTGTTTGTGTGAGTGACATTAGAGGCCAAAAAGCTCTTATCGGAGGCCAAATTTTTCGAACTTTTTGACACATTTTTCCTTGGCCGCTGGACATCTACTTGATGAGTTATTTGTGGTAGTACTCTTCAACTTATCAATAATGTGTCGTATCAAATAATATACAATATAAAGAATACGCATCTTCAAACATTTGGCAAGCGTGTTTCATGACGCGGGGGGGAAGAGATGAGCGGAGGTATAGGTTGCTGGAAATTTGCTCACGCTCAACAGTTTGCGATCTTGTTCGTCGAAGTGCAATCGGAGGTTAGGTAGGTTAGGAGAGCAAACAACGAACCAAAGCATCGTCATCGTCGTGTTGCCGATTGGTGTTGAGTCCACACTGTAGCGTGCTTTTCATATATATCCACATTAGTTTTCTAACTGATTCACCCAGAGTTCAGCGATCAACTGAACGTTTCAATTAAGGTATAGCGACACAAAAATGTTATATAATACCAAAGAATATACAATATAAAGAATACGTATCTTCAAAAATTTGTCAAGCGTGTTTCTTGATGCGGGCGGGAAGAGATGAGCGGAGGCATAGGCAGCGATAAAGCGATTGGAAACTGGGAGAGTAAGCCGATTTTTGTGCGTTTTTTGCAATTCATGTACACAGTCCGTGTGTGCTGGCAGTGATCAGCTCTTCAGTGTGTCTGCTCTTTTCCCGATGTTAGGGATTCCTTTCAATTATTAGCTTTTTAAAGTATGTTCTCATTAATTTTCTGCATTAAAGAAGAACACATGAACATTTTTGATTTCATTATGTAAATATTAATGAAAAATATACCAAAGAACACAAAGCTAAATGCATTGAATATGACGAGGTCAATTGCCGTCCTTTTTAATTTACATTTCTTCATTTAGCGAATCTCTCACGATCAGATCAGATCAGGTATGCTTTTTGTGCTAAATGCTCTAGTTTGACCGCAGGGTTGTTTTTTTGGATGCAGCTAATAAAATCTTAATTTAATTAAATTAAAGGCATACCCAAGGATTATTTTGACGCTTTTGGGCAATAATATATTTTTCTAGTCAATTTTATACAAACGTATTACGAAATGGCACCAAAAATATACAAATAAAAATACAAATTTCTTTGGTCACAAAAAGACTCACACCAGCAACACTGGAATTTTGAAATGAACTAGAACAACAACCCCGTTTTAGAAATTTATATGGAGGAAAAACTACGTTCCTGATCAAGCTTGGGGCCTACTAGTGGGCCCCAAGGTTGCAATTTTGCAATAATATTAGTTAACAAAAAAAAAAAAAATTCTGTGCATGTATTTCTACCGGCTCTTCCAGTTTCACATCGCTTAATCGCTGGCATAAGTTGCGGGAAATTTGCTCGCGCTCAACAGTTTGCGATCTTGTTCGTCGAAGCGCAAGCGGAGAGTAAACAATGAACCAACGAAGATGATTCGGGATTCGCCAATGTTTTTGGTGTTGTGGTTTATTGTGTGTATGCTTTTTTGTGTTGCCGATTGGTTTTGCTGCACAAATTGCTATCATGTCACCATCAATCCAATCTTTGTGATGTATGGCTTTTTGCTGACCAATGCTTTGATTGATTTAAAAATTTGGTGGTTGATCCCAATTTAAAATGTTTACAAATATTTTTCCGTGGCGAGTTCGAAGTAAAATTTGTTTATATTTGTATTTGTTTATATTTTCACATGTTTGATACCAATCTTGAGAATATGGGAAAACTACGAAAAAAAATTAACTGATGGGCATATTGACTTCAAAATTCGCGAAAACACTTGAAATCACAAATTAGATTTTAGAATTAGAATTAGATACGTGTTTTAATTTTGTTTTTTTGAAAATCGAAATCTAACGGACAAAACAAGGCTTGAAAAATTGTATGGAAAAGTAGAATGTAATAGGTCTATTGACTTCCAATAGGGCGAAAGTACTAAATAAAGGTATAAATAATAAGCCAAGTATTTTGTCATAAGAAAAATGTTAAAGAGGTTGTGTTTAAAAATAGTATAAATATTCTACACCTGAATGGTTCCATGGCGAATGATGTGACCATCAATTTACAATATTAGATTTTCTTATTTTAGTTATTTTAAACAAGCATTATGTGTGGGCCGTAGAAGAAGTTCCAAAGAACGGGACGGAAAAATATTACGGGCTAATAAAAATGTTTTCTTTTCATTCCAATTCCGTCTTTATTTAATTGTCATTTTTGAATAGAAATGGTTTTACAATTTCAGCTTTTCGCCAGCGCACCAACAAGAACAACAGCACATCGTCTTCCTCCTCTTCGCACAATTGTGCAAGAATAAACGAGTGAACGGCATTCGTGTTGCTATGATTTGCGCTTAGAGCACTGTGCATCATGAAGACGGGTGGCGATATCAGCACCCGCATTCAAATTTTTGCTTGTACGTGATGCACACTCTTTATGTTCCATACTTTTTGGTCATATGTAGCCAATATCCAAGTTAAAGTTGAAAAATCCAGTTAATGAAATTCCCCTATATTTCGACCGAAAGCCGCGAAAATCCGGCTCCATAAGCGTCCGGCACATAAGCGTTCAGCACTCATATTTAGTGATAGGACGATTAATCATTTGATACACAATAATCGATTCAATAATCGAAAATGGGTTTCGATTAATCGAAACGTTAATCGATTAGATGCTAAAATAATCGAAAGAAAACGTATCACTACCTTTTTTTTCGCGCAAAAAAAAAACTTGAGACGGACACTTTAATGCGATATTGAATTTGCTTTATGGGCCCACCACAAGTTGCTGGCTCACAAACGTCACAGAAAAGACAACGACCTAACCCAAATTCAGAATGAGCTTAGCTTTTTTTGAATGCTCCCGTTTTGAGTCTAAAGCGCAACGCCATCAATGCCTGTAAAGAAACGCGAACAGTGTTCCCTAAGCTTTATATAGTTAATAAATAACTCGTCGGCACTGTTATCTTTTAGGAACTTCGGTACTAGCAGAGCCCCTCTTTTAAAAAGCAGGTGCAACTGCCACTGAAAAGAGACACAGGTTCACGATCTCCCGCCTGTCAAAACTATTATTTTTAAACTTTGCAATGAACAAATAAAATACAAATATATTGTAACGATAAGACAGTCTGTCGCTGTGCAAAGCAACCCTGCCGCTACGTGCCGTGCTATAATCCAATCTGGCAACGACGGCCGCGATGGTAACTTTTAGTCCAATCTGGTAACGACGGCCGCGATAGTAACTTTTAGTCCAACCTGGCAATGATGGAAACTTTTAGTCCACTCCGGAATGAGCGGGAACGATCTGCGCGATGGCCTGGCAGGTATAAAAGGCAGCCGGATGCGGCGCAGCGAGTCAGTCTGGTTTTGACAAGTGAAGTTGCCACACGGAGTAATAAAGCAAATACTTAAGTGTACGAACAGTAAGGTGTAAACTGTGAATAATAAAGTGACTGTTGGTTTTTAATTGGCTGCGTTCGAATAAACAAAGTTGTTTCATTTTCAAATTACACAATCCAGAGATACGTAACAGCCCACTAGAATTTGGTGTCAGAAGTGGGATTGTGGAAAATTGAAAGTAACCAAATAAATAAAATTATAAAAGCACGGACATGGTTAAACTCGAGCTGCTGAAGGTAGACCAGCTGAAGAAGGAGCTCGCTGCCTGGAATTTGCCGACTGCTGGCGGAAAGGTGGAGTTGCAGTTGCGCTTGCGAGAAGCATGTGAGGCACGAGGCGTCGATTGGACTGTGCACGAGTTCGGAGCGCAAGAACAAGAGGCGTCGGCCAAAGTGGAGGAATCGCCTGCGGGTGCTGCGGCGATGCAAAGTACGGCTGCAGCGGCTTCGCCACCACAAGCAATGGACATGAGCCAGCTTATGGTTGCAATGAGAGGCATGTTCAAGACTTCAAATCGTTAAAATCGCGAAATGTCGGCGCAAATGGAGGCGAAGCTGGAAACTATGAATCTCGAAATTTCGGCAAAAGTCGAGACTGCAAATTGGGAAATGTCAGCAAAACTTGAAAATGCAAATCGGGAGTTGTCCAGCAAGCTTCAGGAAAATTCTGTGCGCTTGGAGCAGAAAGTGGAGGAAATCTCAGACAGGATTAATGGTAAAGTCGAGCACCTGGAGACGCGGGTAGAGCACTTGGATAAACGAGTCGACGACCTAGATGATTCCCTGAACAAACGAGTTGATAGTCTGGAAGACTCGATGAACAGAAAAATGGACGAGCGGCTTAGGGAGGTACAGCCGCGAGAATGGTTGCCGCCGGTTCCAGAAAGTGTTGCCCCCCGAGCAGAAGTGCCTAGTTATGATGGGACTACACACACAAACGTTCGACACATTCAAGCTGCAATTCGACCTGGCTGCTCTGGAAAATCAGTGGACCGATGTAAGGAAAGGTCGGAGATTGGCGCTGGCTCTTAAAGGTGCTGCTGCTGAGGTAATAAAATCAGTTCCAGAATGTTTACAAAGTGAGTACGAGACCGTCATAAGGGCGCTGGCAGCCAAATACCGCGACGAGCACAACAGAACGCTATACTACTGTGAGCTGAAGAATCGCAGGCAAAAGGCCAACGAGGCGCTGCAGACATATGCAGCAGACATTGAGCGGCTCCTACAGCTGTGCTACCCGTCCTTCGGCGCTGATGATCTCGAAAGGATGAAGATAGAGGCGTTTATTGAAGGTCTTCATGATCCGGAGACACGTCGCAGTGCGCTGATGATGGGCAAGCCGACATTTAGGGAGACGGTGACCAGCGCGATGACATATGAGGCGACATGGACTGGGAGCACTCGGTATGCACCTGCAAGGATACGCCAGATCCAGCCAGACAACGACATTACGATCCAGGCCATAAGCTCTGAGCCACCGGACAGGCCACGGGTGGTCTCCTCTAAAGTTGTTTGCTGGGTATGTGGCAAGCAGGGCCACATGTCACGAGACTGCCGCCAACGAAAGAGGCGTTCCCGTTCTAAAGCGAGGAATGCTGACAATCGAGGCTCAGCCAACAAGCGCAGGGCTGAGGACGAGGAGCCGTTAAACTAAACCGGGTCAGCACAAAGGGGCGTGAGCTGATCCCCACAATCTGCCGCCCACCATCCTTGTCTCACAGCTGAAACGACAGCCCAGCAGCTTGACAATTGAGGGAAGGATAGATGGAAAGTTGTTCGTGTTGACACTGGATACTGGAGCGTCATATTCGATCATAAAAAGGAAGCTGCTGAGGAACTGGCGTACAGCTGCGGACTGCGACTGGCGAGCGGTAAGAGGGAAAGTTACAAAAACGATTGCTATCGGCACCAGCAGCCTGGAACATGAGTTCATCGTCGCGGATATAATGAACGACGTGATTATCGGCGTTGATTTCATGATTAGGCACGGTTTTACGCTGGACCTGAAGGAAAATGTGCTGAGATATGCCAACGTTGAATTCCCACTGCACACCGGCTATGAGCGAAGCGTGGCGGTAAGGAAGGTTGTATCGTGTCAACACCAGAAGATACCAGCGAATTCTGAGGCGATTGTGTGGGCAAAGGTGGACGAGGACGATGGGACGAGTCGGCTGTGGGTAGTAGAAGCACCGAAACAAGGACACGACAACATCATCATCGGACGTGCATTAGTGGAACCTAAAAATGGCAGAATACCAGTCAGAATACTGAACCCCCTGAATGCACCCAGATATGTCGGGAAAGGTGAGGTAATTGGCGAGTGTAAGGAAGTTGTAGCAGTGTTCAATTGCGAGAGTAGCCCGCCTGGAGATAATAAGAAGAGCGGCTTTAACATGGACGCCATACCGCAGGAGAACCAGTGGAGCAGCGAGTTGACAGCCAAGCAGAAACAGAAGGCGAGGTCACTCCTGCAGCACTATGGGTCAATATTTGCGGCGGAAGCAGGCGGAAGAACAACCATAGTGAAGCACAACATCGACACCGGAAGTGCAAAACCGATTCGCCAACCGCCAAGACGAGTTCCTCTGGCCAAGAGGGAGGAGGTCACAAATTTGATCGAGAACATGCGGAAAGACAAGGTCATAGAGCCTTCTTCGGGCCCCTGGTGCTCGTCGGTCGTGCTAGTCAAGAAAAAAGATGGCAGTACCCGGTTTTGTGTGGACTATCGGAAGCTCAATGATGTGACCAAGAAGGACAGTTATCCACTACCTCGGATCGATGACACCCTGGACACACTGTCAGGCACGCAGTGGTTCTCCACGCTCGACTTACGCAGCGGCTATTGGCAGGTAGAGCTTGCAGACAAGGACAAGGAGAAAACGGCTTTCAGTGTTGGCGATGGTTTGTGGCAGTTCACCGTCATGCCGTTTGGACTCTGCAACGCATCCGCAACATTCGAGCGGCTAATGGAACGTGTGCTAAAAGAGCTGCATTGGCGGACGTGTCTGGTGTACCTCGACGACATAATCGTAATGGGTAAAAGCTTCGACGACCACCTGGGAAAGCTGAAGGAGGTATTTGAGCGGATACAAAAAGCTGGGCTTAAACTCAACCCAAAGAAGTGCTCGCTGTTCCAAAAGGAGGTCAAGTATCTGGGTCATACGGTTTCCGCCCGCGGAGTACATACGGATGAAGGCAAAATCACGGCGGTGAAGGAGTGGCCCCGGCCACGCCATCTACACGAACTCCGCAGTTTCCTGGGCCTGTGCACATACTACCGCCGATTTGTTCCGGGATTCGCGAACATAGCCAGCAGCCTGCACAAACTGACGAAAAAGGGCCAAGCTTTCGAGTGGAACGAGGATCAGGAACAGGCTTTTGCACGTCTGAAGGAAAAACTGTGCAGTGCTCCAATTCTAGCCTTCCCCGTGCCTGGGGAGATGTTTGTGCTGGATACAGATGCAAGCGGGAATAGTATTTGCGGTGTGCTATCACAGATAATAGACGGCCAGGAACAAGTGATAGCGTACTACAGTAGGGTTCTATCGAAACCGGAACGCAATTACTGTGTGACACGGAGAGAACTGCTGGCGGTATTGGACTGCGTAAAACACTTCCACAAATATCTGTATGGACAAAGGTTTCGCCTGCGCACAGATCATGCGGCATTGAGATGGCTCCTGAACTTTAAAGATCCTGAAGGGCAATTGGCGCGGTGGATCGAGCGACTGCAGAGCTACGACTACACGATAGAGCATCGCAAGGGCAGTAGCCATGGAAATGCCGATGCCTTGTCACGCCGTCCGTGCAAAGTCGAATGCAGGCAATGCTCGCGAGCCGAAAGCAAAGAACAGATAGTGGACGTCCGGTTGGTAAGCGTCATGCCAGAGGAAGAGTGGTCTGCGGAGAGGCTACCAGAAGACCAGCGTGAGGTTGCGGATCTTGCGAAAATCGTCGAAGGCAAGGAGCAAGGCGCACGTCCAGACTGGCAGGAGATGGCCGGTGAAAGCCCAATCGCTAAGGCTTACTGGGCACAGTGGAACAGTCTGCGGCTGAAGGAAGGATGCCTGTACCGCGAATGGGAGAGCGCGGATGGTCGGACCAGCAACTCTCTAATGGTAGTGCCGAAATGCAGAATCAACGAGGTCATCGAGGCATACCATAACGGCTCCAGTGGAGGGCACCTGGGTATCACCAAAACCGTCGCCAAAATAAAAAGACGATTCTACTGGGTAGGATGTCAGGAGTCTGTAGCCTAGTGGATTAAGAGCTGCGACCGATGTTCAGCCGCGAAAGGGCCGACAAGAAAATCTCGAGGCCGCATGCAGCAGTACAACGTAGGAGCGCCCTTCGAGCGGATTGCTATGGACGTCGCCGGCCCATTCCCAACTAGCAGTCAAGGCAACAAATATGTGCTGGTTGTAATGGATTACTTCAGCAAATGGCCCGAAGTGTACCCTATTCCTAACCAGGAGGCCACTACGATCTCGGAAAAACTGGTAAACAACTGGGTAGCCCGGTTCGGAGTTTCGTTGGAGTTGCACTCAGATCAAGGCCGGAATTTCGAGTCTGCGGTATTCAAGGAAGTGTGTGAGGTACTGGGGATAAAGAAAACTCGTACCACGCCTTTGCACCCACAGTCCGACGGACTACAGTTAACCGGACACTGGAGGTATACCTGCCGAAAGTGGTAGGCAGGAATCAAAAGGATTGGGACACGCATATCCCCCTGTTCCTGATGGCGTATAGGTCAGCCCCGCACGACACGACATCACTCACTCCAGCCCGAGCAGTGTTCGGCACAGAGTTGCGGTTACCCGCTGACTTGAAGTTTGGGGTAGTCAGCACGACGGGAGGCGCTAAGACGGACTACGTGGCCAATAATCAGGCGGAACTGGAGGAAATTCACCAATTTATAAGGGGCCGCACCAAACTGGTCAGCGATAAGGCGAAAGCCAGATATGATCTACGGGCCAACTCAGCAGGGTTCCAAGAAGGCGATCTGGTAATGCTCTACAACCCGCAGCGGAGGAAAGGTTTGTCTCCGAAACTTCAAGCGTCATGGGAAGGACCGTACGAAGTCGTGACTAGGATTAACGACGTGGTATACAGGATTCAACGTTGCAGCAATAGAGGCGCTAAGCTGAAGGTAGTCCATTTGGAGCGCCTGGCGCCTCATCACAGCGGAGCCTCGGCACTTGTTCGGGACGCACAAGTCTAAGTGGTGGGCAGTGTAACGATAAGACAGTCTGTCGCTGTGCAAAGCAACCCTGCCGCTACGTGCCGTGCTATAATCCAATCTGGCAACGACGGCCGCGATGGTAACTTTTAGTCCAATCTGGCAACGACGGCCGCGATAATAATAACTTTTAGTCCAACCTGGCAATGATGGAATTTTAGTCCACTCCGGAATGTGCGGGAACGATCTGCGCGATGGCCTGGCAGGTATAAAAGGCAGCCGGATGCGGCGCAGCGAGTCAGTCTGGTTTTGACAAGTGAAGTTGCCACACGGAGTAATAAAGCAAATACTTAAGTGTACGAACAGTAAGGTGTAAACTGTGAATAATAAAGTGACTGTTGGCTTTTAATTGGCTGCGTTCGAATAAACCAAGTTGTTTCATTTTCAAATTACACAATCCAAAGATACGTAACAGCCCACTAGAACTAGTATTTGTAACAATATATTTGTTCCTTTAACCCTTTTAGTGCTAAGCAATTTTTGTAAATATGTATGAAAATTGCTATTCCTATTTTGATTATTTTAAAGGAAAAAATAATGGTGTCAAATAAAACATTATAATTCAGACAAATATGAATTAATTATTATAATTCACCAAAAACACACTGACGCGCGCAGCAGTTTTGCGCCGCGCCGCCATTTTTGATACAAACTATCGGATCAGTTTTGCGCCGCGTAGCATTCTAACGGTTAATATGTACTTACTTTCATTAATTAATTCATTGTTATTGTTTTTATAAGGCAATTGGCAAACATTTATATTTTAACATACTTAAAGTTAGACGGTTAAGTTAAAATATTAAGAAAATCATTCAATTATTCGATTAATATCCATTTCTTTCGATTAATTGCAATTAATAATCGCTCTGTTTCAATTAATCATATGATTCATTAATCGATTAATGCATTTTTTCCCATCACTACTTATACTGTTCGGACGTGCTTTTATTCGCTCCGCTATGGTCGGCTGTTTCAAGTGCAAGTTGCACTGTAATTCTTTGGACTCGGTGTCATGTGGCACCTGTCTTGCTAAGTGGCACCATAAATGTGTAAATCTCAACAAGGAAGTTGCCGAAACTATTAAAATTAATAATAATTTAATTTTTCGCTGTGACTGCTGCTTGAAAAATTCACGCTCGGTCTGCTCATCTGTAGTCCCGTTGCTCCTGGAGAAACTGAGTGAGTTTCGAAGTCTCGTTGACTCTTTCACTGCATCTCATACGGATCAGTTGTCCGCTGATTAGCTGCTCACTACATCGTCGGCAAAAAAATCAGTGGCGGTTGTGACTCGCTCTCGCTCCAAAGCTGCTGACGTTCGTTCTGCTGGGCAGAAGCTGGCTGCTGATACCATTCCTTTGCCGCTGCCAGTTGGGGCTAAGACTAAGAGACCATTGCGCATACTGCCGCTTTCTTCCAGTGCGACATCTAATCAAAGTAAATCCTAAGTAGCGCCACTCTTTGACAACCAGACGTCGATTCTGTATGACAAGAACTGTCAAATTGTTGTTGTTTACGTGTAAAACTGAACTCACCACGGTGGCCGAACACCAAAGCCAGGATTGCGTGTACGTGAAAAATACTGAACAAATTGCGGTTTCTATGAATTTCTTAAACGTAATTTAAGACGATTTTATAAAGGAATCGCTGACTTTTCATGTTGGTATAACCAGAGAAAAGAAAGCTAAATAAAATTCTCATAAATTAGTTGGTTTTTACCAAAATTTATGGACAAATTTAAATTATTTCGTTTTTTATTCAAGAGCAACTCTGGCTTTCTTATATATATTCACCACAAGTCATTGTCAGTTGCAAATGAATTCAAATGGTATTCCTGATTGAATTTTCAATAATATATATATTTATTTATTATATATATTTATTTATTACATATATTTATTTTTATATGTATATCATAAGTATAAAAAATATTGTAAGGGTGAAAATATGCCTACAGGGGAACCGAGCACCCAAAAAACATCGGTAAAGCGCCATTTTGCATACCCCTTGGGTGGTGTGGAAAAAGCAAACACATTTTCAGATCTAGACGCTGCTAGCAGTAGGATGCCGCCTGCCGATAGTTGTTATGGTTGTTGATTCGATGTCTGCTTTTGCGTTTGGCTGAATTAGAAAAGGGGTTTAATACAATTTAATACGACTTATGTGTGTATTGATGCTGTTCAATTGAACCAACCAAACATCACACTTTCGATTGCGTTTCAATAGGGTGACACCGGTGCACCATAATGATCCTGTGCTTGCTGGCCGCCAGTGTACATGCCACTGCTGCATAGAGTAGTCAACGCGTTTGCCGGTTCTGTAGTCGTTGAGCACACGTTTTGACGACGTGGACGATGATATGTAGTCGCTAGTACTGCGTTTGCTGTAGTCATCGGTGCTTCGCTTTGCCGGCGCTGTAGTGTAATCATCAATAGCTGGCCGCTTTGAGCTGCTGCTTGTGTTATCGCCGCGCTTGGAATAGTCCAGGCGTTTCGTGGCCGTTGTGTAGCAGTCAATGCCACGCTTGCTAGAAGTTGAGCTGCCATAATCGTCACGCTTCTTATCGTAACTGCGGAATAAAACCAACACGCAAATAGATTAATAGAATGTTTTCAGAATATTTTTTTTTCGCCCTAGGGAGAACAAGAGAATAGAATGTAAAACGTACCTTCTGGATGACAATAGACTTGCACCAAAACGTGGCGGTGGAGGTGCCCCGAAACGACTGTCAGTGCCTGCTGGTCGCTTGCGATCTGCCACATCCACATAGCGTTCATCGCTGGGGCGTTTCGCCAAACGCTTAAGTGAATCTTCCCGTGCTTGTATAATCCTTCAATTGGTCGACGATAAGACAGAGATCCAGGCAAAGTGGTGGGGAAAAAGAAATTAAAGCGACGTTTTAGATATGTCTTCATTAAATTCAGACTTACTTACATTACAGCTCGCACATTGCATTTCGATGGAGCAAACCGAGGAATATGCTCCTGCTCCTGGATATAATGGCTACCCGGCGAATTGCATTTCCGCGACTTGCTTCTGCAACTCGAGCGCAATATGGCTACCTAAAAGAGAAAATACAATTTAAAAAAGTACGATTGATAGATACTCACCAGGTTTCACTTCTGCACTTTATTATATTTAATTATATTAATTTTTAATGTGTTTCGTTGCGATATTTTGTTCCTTTTGAACAATTTAATCAAAAATGACATTTCATTTTTGCCTTGGAGGTGAAATTTGCACATTTTGTGGTGAAAGTGGTCAAATTTTTATAAGACAGGGTTGACATTTTTGTTATCGATGGTGAATATAAAAATGTATTTAGATAGGAAATGTTTGTGATGTTTATGATTTCATTTAAATTATTTCACTCAGTTCAGTCGCATCAGAGATATTTAATAATGAATACGAATATGTTCTTCTGAACACATTCAATCATCTTTTGATTAAATTATCGTGTTGTGAGTTTGTATTAACCATCAAAATGAATAACAACATATTTTTAGTACGTATTCAGAGTTCTGAAGATGCACGACCTTACTAAACACACACATTTTGAAATAATTATCTACAAGAAATTTTCTCGTTTGCATTTTACCTTGTACGATAACAAAATTACCTTGATATTGACTCGGAATGTTTTATGTTTTCATCATGACATTATTTGTGCGAAAGCAAAATTGAAATTTGTATTAAAATGTTGTATATTTTAATCAATTGTGGTAATAACTATTGTATTTCTCCAATAATTTTACAGTTTCGTTAAGATATCTAATCTTTCAAACATTTCTTTTTTCTTGATTGGAAAGAGCAGTCAGAAAATTAGGCATCAAATTTACTCCCAAAACCGACAGAAAATCGTTATGGGCTAACACTGTTTGTGCGGCAACACTGCCTTTGGTGTCCGCCTCATCAAATTCCACCACTGCTGATGGTGCTAGGGCTGCCAACACGGCCGTTTCTGCAACAGCTGTTAGTGCCCCGGCCGCTGATTCTAATGCTGCTAGCGCAGCCAACACAACTACACCCGATGCTACAACAACTGCTAACATCCCTGTCAGGCAGAGGTAACAACTTCACCAACACTGTTTAAAATTTTAAGCTTAAACTAATAAATGGACAAAAATATCTTGGACCATTTCTTCAAGAGCAAAAGAGACGCTTGGACATTTTGCATAATCGTATGTTAGAATGAGATAAAAATTAATTATCACAACACATTTTCAATGTGGCCAACCTTTCTTCTGTAAAAAATTGGCCAACTTTTGGTGAAAGTAAAATACTATAATTTTCCCCGAAAAATTATAAATATTAACAGGATCCAAAATTTGGCAAGCTGAGGGCTTCTTCATAGCCAAGATTACTCTTAGAGGTTTTCCATTGCCTGCTGAGGACAGCCGCCGAAAGAAAAGTTGCGTTTTCTGTATTCGGTGTTTAGCAGCAACTGGATTCGAATGCGAGGTCCGAATGTTGCGTAGGCTCACGGTCGCACACACTAACCTCTGACCCACGGCGGTCGCACACAATTTTACTTAAAAAAACATATTTTGGATTAAAAATGTATTAAATCGGTCTAACATCGATCATTCCGGACATGTTATTCACAGTATATAATATTTTTTCCAGCGAAACTTTCCACGGGAAATGCATCCACGATGTACGTAATTCATTTTTAACTAATTTAGTTATCCTTGAGTCGATTAACCAATCCAGATCCTGCCATTCTATAAGTCTGTTTGTCTAGTCTAATTATTTATTAATTTTAATCAAAATTTTACCCTTTTTGCTCATAAATTTGCAACATTCAACACCGCAGGAGAAATTCAGATAGACAATGAATTGGCAAAACTGAATACAACACGTATGACCGAATGAAACAGCAATATGCGAATATTCAAATATTCAAAATGCGGGTGTTAGAATGAAACAGCAATAAACATATTATCAGGTGCTCGTCGCGTTTAAATTTGCGCATTTATACAAAAAATTGTGGAAAACTCGTAAAAAGTGAAATCAGTAAAAAATAAACTCAGTGAAATTTTAAAGGAAAAAACGGAAAACAGAAAGTACCACCACTAAGAAAATAAACACATAGAGGTGTCAACTCGCACAAATTGGCGTACCAGCGCAGTAGGACCCATACGCACTTCGGCTATTCGAACATATTCGCGATGACTTCGGCAAACTTCTCAATTCGAAGTCAGCTTTCATAATTCGCTTTATGTTGATGTGGTCAGTGTTGCCACTACGAATTTTTTCCCCCTACCAAAATTGGTCCAAAATCAATCTCAGCCAACCAAAATAAATTTGTTAAACAAAAATGTAGTTTGAAACACATAAACATAAATATGTATATTATTTCAAAACAAAAACAATTAATTGAAGTACAAAAACAACTCCGTTTTACATATTAAAGAGTTATTTTAAAATTATAAAGAAAATTAAAAGACATTTTATTAATGCAGTGTATTGCCTACCAAAATTCCTTGAATATCACAACAAACCAACCAACCTACCAAAGCCTTAATTTATGAAACGAAGCTACCAATTTTGGTCCAATTGGACCAAGACGGCAACGCTGGATGTGGTCAGTCGCACATCAACTGTGCGCTGTGATGATGTTACTGCTGTTGTTATGCGCCTTGCTTTCAGCCAGTGATAACATGATGTGAAACTGAGAACGCCCAGTAGGAAAATGGTAAGGTGCTTACCAGAATAATGCATGTTTTCCTCCACCTTTTGGAGGTGGAAACGGCATGCTACCGAAAGTAATCGAAAGAATCGTATCGTCATTTCCAAGTGCACTTTACGTTGTAATGTACGTGGTATGTACATTTAAGTAGAACGAATCTAAAAGAAAGACGTGATTTTACAAGCATAATAGGTTGGCCTCGGTAGTCCAGAGGGTAGCGCGTTGACTCTTCATGCCAGAGGCCCATGTTCAACTCCCAGCGCGGGCTGTTTTAAACACTCGTCTTTTTCCATAGCTTTTCACATGATTACGCCTACCTTCCATCGTAAGTGAAGAAATCAGCAGTGCTTACATTTTCCGTAGCGAGTAAGGCACAAACGGAGTAGGTCATTTAATTTTTTTATCATTTTAAGCCCATTCCAATAGCACATTACGGTCCCCTTACGTTTTCCTTCATACCACCACATTACTACGTAAAGTACATTTGAATGGGAAGCCGAACAATTCCGAAAAATTTTGCTATGATACCATTTGTACTTTACTAAATCATGCATGATGCGGCGGCCATGCTCCGTACAAACGTAATGGGCGTTTGGCAAGGAAGTTGGAATGCTTACCAGATGAAACGTAAGTATGCTGTAATGAATTACGTAAGGTGCCACTTTCCTACTGGGCGCTCGACCACAATACATACTCAAAATCCGCACTAATACACCGATAAAATCAGACCCTAGGGTTGATTTTGCCAAACATCAGACCCTGAGGTTACACAGGAACGTACTGTTGATTTCCCATACAAGGGCCATGGCGAGGGTTGCGTTTACTTTCAATTTTTTAAACATAGGAAAATCAATTTTAATTTCTTTGTAACTATGTAATCTTTTGGAAGAAAAGTGATTAAAAAATTACAATATTTCCCGAAAACCAGCTAAAAGTGTTTTAATACGTGTTGAACACATTTTTTATTCAGCTTTTATTGAATTTTATTCGTGAAATTTGAATGAAATGTGAGTTTGATGAAAGCTCCAGAGGAGTTTTGGAAGTATATCTCGAAATTAGACGAGATATTTTTAGAATTGTGGGATGGAGCTCCACACAGAATTGGTGTAAGCCAATATCTGTTTTCAAAGATGGAGCATATAGCCTCATACAAATGCTGCGATAATTGCGACAGCCATATTTTGCTATCCCTTTTTATACGGGTGCGCATATCATATATAAGTACATATATTATATATACTACTCTAACCACAAATAATTCGTACACTTCACTTTTCTCCTACATAATAATCTTTACCGATTTTTTGCAAGCTGGATTTTTTGCAAATTCAATATTAATATTGTGTTATGTCTCCTTTTGCTGCAATTACTGCTTCAACTCGTCTTGACATACAGGGTAGGCCATTTAAAGTGGAAGCATTTGTTTTTGAAAAAAAAAGAGAAACAAATGTTTTTTTTTGTTTTCATCTCGATATTCATTTGTTTTGGTTCAAGGAGAAATTTTCTAGTTAGTTTTTGAAAATGATATCGCGTAAATGGCCACCATTAGCTTTGGCCGCAAAATGTGCCCTTTTTTCGGCATTTTCCATCACTTTTGCCAGTGTATCGGCCGATATGGCTCTTATTTCGCGGCGTATGTTGGCTCTGAGTTGAGCTAGTGTCCTTGGCTTGTTGGTGTATACCTTGGACTTCAAGTAGCCCCATAAAAAAAGTCTGGCGGCGTCAAATCCGGTGATCTCGGTGGCCACTCATAATCGCCTTTTTTCGATATGATTCGGCCGGGGAACAATGGCCGCAATAAATCGATGGTTTTTCGTGCTGTATGGCATGTAGCGCCGTCTTGTTGAAACCAAAAGTCATCCAAACCATTTTCACGAACAATTGGCATCACAAAATTGGTTCGATAACGGTCACCATCGATGGATAAGCTTGCAAAAAATCGGTAAAGATTATGATGTAGGAGAAAAGTGAAGTGTACGAATTATTTGTGGTTAGAGTAGTATATATAATATATGTATATTAAGATGGGTCGCACTCCATACAAAATAAAAATCACGTTTCAGTCACCACCTACAAATAAAATTCAGAGTGTTTAATGACTATTTGGAAAATATTGCGATTCTGAGGTAAGCCAATTGTGAGCGGTTTTGCTTCAAAAATACCTCTAATTATCATGTTTTTTGGGTGTAACTTTTTTGTTGTTGGACATTTTCGAATAATTTTTTTTGGTTAGATAAACCTTCAGGAGTTCTTGGATTGCACATATTTTGTAAAAATTTTTTTTGTTTATTGAGTTAACATGATAATTAGAGGTATTTTTGAAGCAAAACCGCTCACAATTGGCTTACCTCAGAATCGCAATATTTTCGAAATAGTCATTAAACACTCTGAATTTTATTTTTAGGTGGTGACAACACCAATTTTTTCTCGCGACCCACCTTAATGTATATATGATATGCGCACCCGTATAAAAAGGGATAGCAAAATATGGCTGTCGCAATTATCGCAGCAATTGTATGAGGCTATATGCTCCATCTTTGAAAACAGATATTGGCTTACACCAATTCTGTGTGGAGCTCCATCCCACAATTTTAAAAATATCTCGTCTAATTTCGAGATATACTTCCAAAACTCCTCTGGAGCTTTCATCAAACTCACATTTCATTCAAATTTCACGAATAAAATTCAATAAAAGCTGAATAAAAAATGTGTTAAACACGTATTAAAACACTTTTAACTGGTTTTCGGGAAATATTGTAATTTTTTAATCACTTTTCTTCCAAAAGATTACATAGTTACAAAGAAATTAAAATTGATTTTCATATGTTTAAAAAATTGAAAGTAAACGCAACCCTCGCCATGGCCCTTGTATGGGAAATCAACAGTACGTTCCTGTGCAACGTCAGGGTCTGATGTTTGGCAAAATCAACCCTACCCTGTGGGAAATCGGACTGGTCCAAGTCTAGTTTTTCAACTAGTCGCTTGACAGTCACATATGACCTCAGAATCGACTCGTTTTCTTGTAGCAAACTCACCTTTTTAACATGGCGGTGTCCTAGGCGAGGGTCAATTGTCCCCGTCTGCATCCATTTGCAACTAGTACAAGGTTAGTCCGAAGCAACCAGTTGTCAAACCAGTTGAAAGCGACTAGTTTGCGAACTAGTTTATTCTGGATTAGATTTCTAACCACTCGGTTTTTATTGGGAAAATAAAACAGTGCATTTTTTAATTAATTATTTTATTTTATAAATATTTAAAAATAATAACAAAAAATTATTGCGAATAAAACAAGTATTGGTGCACGTAAAGATGAACTTCGACTTGTTGACACACTTCAGTCGAAACTGTTTGGGGTCTGACGCAGTTCAACATCCTGACTTCGCCTGCAATTAATAAAAAAAATAAATTAATTAATAAATAATTACATAAACATAACTACATAAATTTATTAATACATACCATTCGACTGCTGCTGCAATTCGTTGCTTCACGCAACCACGCAAAATTCTAACTGAAATCATTCAAGACAAAACGTGCAAATCGAGCGAACTTCGAGTCATAGAAACAGAAAGAAAGAAACATGTCTACGTTGTTGTTGTAACAAAAGCATCTCAAGATCAGCCGTAACAGAATAATGTTGAATCTTTCACCTCTGTTTCGTCTTTCGTTTCGTATTTTCATGTTTCTTCTCGCCTATGAACGCGCACGCAGAACGTGAACGATTAGACGCGAACTCACCCACTTCTGCATCCGCTGACAGTGACTTGGACAACCAGTTGCCCAATTGACTACAAAAAACCAGTTGAAAGACCAATGAATTTTGGGAACTGGTTGTCTCAGGTCCGACAGGGTAGGGTCTGATGTTATCGGTGTATTAGTGCGGATTTTGAGTATGTATTGTGGTCGAGCGTTCTCAGTTTCACATCATGTTATTATTGCTTTCAGCGCAGCAGGTCCCATACGCAGTGATGACGTGATACGAAACTGGCAGGGGAAGCGAATTTGTTGACCATTTTTTGCATTTCACATACACAATCTGTGTGAGGTGTCATGGCCCTGTAGGAAATGGGACTGGTTGATCCATGTAGTTTTTCAACTGGTTGCTTGTCAGTCATAGCTGACTTCAGAACCGACTCGTTTCCTTGGAGAAAAACTTACCCTTTTAACGTGGCGTCGCTGACAGTCACTTGAACAACTAATTCTGTGGTCAAAAGCACTAACCGCTTAAGTCGACTTAAGAAGAAATTGAGTTATGGATGCCACCACGTTCCCTTGACTGTGCTCTACGTTTGTGTAAAATCGGGGAGCTTCTAACTTTAAAATAAAAAAAGTTATTAATAAAAACCTATTCGCATTCCCATAGCGAACATACTACGCGCTAAAACTTTAAAGCGAGATTACTCGGAACAGCAATTTACGACTTAGGCGGTTATTGCTTTTGACCACAGAATTGTTAAATTTACTTACAAAAAACCAGTTGAAAAACTAATAAATTTTGGGAACCAGTTGTCTCAGGTCCTACAGGGGTGGGTCAGTGATTGGTTCAACAGTGTGGTCGCGTTGAAGTTAGAACAAAGCGCAAAGTTGCAATTTAGAGGTAGCTTGTCTTTCGTATTTTTTAGAAAAAGGCGTATTAATACGATGCATGTTTTATTTTTATAATTGTCACTTATTTCAATAAAAAATGCATACATTTTCTAAACTTTGTTTTGTTTTTATGTTATTTGTTATGTTGTTATGTGCACCCAATGCTGCACAATTGGCAGCCATGCTGCAACGCATAATTTTAAATGCATTACAATTGACTGTTCTGTATATTATACGTGTAAGGAGCTTGAAATTATTTTTGGTACACCTAGCACTTGAAAAATACAACAAATAACCCGCGAGCGCTATAAAGTTCTATACAGAAATTTTCTGTTAACTATTCTAAAACACCCCGCGTTATAAATAAAAATTCCTTTGTCAATTTCTTCTGGTTCTGACATATATTTTGTTATTGATCTTACTTCCAAACATCGCCAGGTCTGTTTTTTATTTTAATTTTATAAATACAAAAGTTGGATGGATAAATATGGATGGATAATAATTTAAGAAAGTCATAATTGTATTAAAAAATTTATACATTTCCAAGTTTTGTTAAAGCTTACTCGATTCTTCGAATTAAACAAACAATTTCTCTTTCAATTTCAATAAGTGGGGGGCGTCATGGGAAAAGAAAATTTGTTCGCCATTTACTAAAAAATAAGGGTGGTCAACACTGACTCCCACGAATTTCCTAAAGCTCACAAAGTTCGAGCCTTGGTCGCAAACAAAATGGCATGGTCGCAGGCCTATTTGTTGGAGTTGCGCAATGGCTTCGAAAACGTATTTTTTTATAACATCCGCTTTGCATGTCCCGTAATCTTCTAGACCAACAATTTTATCCGAATGCCTGTCATACTGCAGATGGGTTTTCAACGACATTTCGTCGCAGCAGATCGAAACGAATCTCTGTTCTGCAGTGAAGCCCCGGCAACGCAACTCCAACGCTCGCAAGATAACAAGGTTTTTACCGGGAAGGCGAGGCCAATTCGAAACGAAGTTTTGGAGGGTGCGCTCATCTGGAAAACCAAATTGGGTTTTCAGATAGCGATATGAAGCTGGCGAAACAAAACTTACTCCCAAAGCTATTGTCTTCAGTTTGTTGTCATACCGACGCCCTTTTGGTTGACAATCTGAATTCTGGAGACAGCTTTTAATGCAAACTTGCAAATGCAAGGGGAGTTTTGAGATCAAAATCTCGCACGCTTCAGCATTAGAATTGGAGCGTTCATGCAGAAGTTTCATCGTTTCCTCCAGGGAACGTATTTTACGCTTTAAATCTGCATTCTGCTTTAACTGTGCATTCTCCTCCTGCAGTTTGCGCTTATCCGCTTATCCGGAGTATTGGCAGATAAGCTGTTTGCGGTCTGAACTTGTCTGCTCATTGTTCCTGACGAACAGGAGAAAAAAGAAGAAGGGGCGGAGCGAGCAAGTTCGGCAAAGAGAGTCACTGTTTGTGAAAACTGTGGAAGAAGTGATGTAGAAACGGCTGAATGCTGAGGGCTGCAATCAATTGCATCCATGCCAACACTACAGTTATTAACAGCAGCTTGTGTAGATGTGATTACACTGCTGCTGATAACTAAATTTTTATCCGGCACAGCGGACTTACTGATACGCTTATTAGTTTTCATAGCGTCCGAAAAATGACGATCGCAGGCGAAAATTTGTTTTGGGGTTGGCTCCGAAACGTTAAGGAGTCGTATCCACTCTTTCCGCCTACAGAGGAAAGAAACAAAATGTTGGTATAAATACTACTGCCACCACCGAAATAGCGAGGTAATAAATATAAAAAATTAGTGTTACTAAGAAGTAAAAAAAATTAAAACCAAAAAACAAAGCTCCACATTGGCAATAAGTCAATAAAATAAAAATAAATCAAATCAAAGCCCCACATTGGTGTTAGTCGACTTAGTCGGTTATTTTTTCTCGACTACAGGTTATATATGTGCACTCGAAAGCAATAATCACCTAAGTCCTAAAGCACTCTTTTGCGAACCCGCGCAAGCGTATAATATTTCATTATATAACGTCATGTGCAAATATATACATCACTACATAGTATAAAGCAAAGTCGCTGTCGCTGTCTGTCCCTATGTATGCTTAAATCTTTAAAACTACGCAACGGGTTTTTAAGCGGTTTTTTTTAATGGATAGAGTGATTCAAGAGGAAGGTTTATATGTATAATACATGTTTTGTTTTTTTTGTTTTTTTTTTAGACGAGCCAACGCGCAGGGGATGACCCCTATAAATGCGAGGCATTGCGCTGGTTCAGGAAGGATATATAGGTTGGGAGAGAGGAAGTTGGGTGAAGAATTTATGGACTCTTGCCTTGAATCCATCAAGATCATAGGTGCTGGGGAAAACCTCTGCAGGGAGACCATTCCACAATCGCGCTGTTCGGGCCAGGAACGAACTTTCTCTATAGTGCGTATTGCGCTGGAACATCGTTTCGACGTGGAATGCATGGGCGCCAGTGTTCAAACGGGTTGCCCGTGGGAATACCCGGAGTGATGGCATCAAGCTGCTCATCTCCAATGAGCAATTATCGAAAAAGTATCGGTAGAATAACACCACACATGCCACGTTTTGACGATGCTCCAAGGAGTCAATAGAGCTGGATGCCCTACTGTCCCCTATAAGTTTAATCGCACGGTTTTGCACCCGATCCAGGAGCTCCAAATGGGTTTTCGAAGCCCCTGCCCATAGGTGTGAGTTAAACTCTATTTTAGGTCGGATATAGGTGGTATAAATAATGCGGAGATCGGACGGGGTGAAATATTTTTTGAACCGCTTTAAGAAGCCGAGGCACTTGAATGCTTCTTTCGACACGCCAAAAATATGATCGTTCCAACGAAGGTCGTTCTTAATGGACATGCCCAGAACATCAAGAGCTGCCGATTCCGCAATACTCACACCATCCATAACCAAGGATGTGTTGAAATGTTGGGAGACTCGCTTGTTGGATAACAGGCAACATTGGGTCTTGCGAGGATTAAAATCGACCCTGTTCGCTTGACCCCACTTGGAGATTGTTTGTAGGTCGCTATTAAGTGTGTCATTCATACGGCGCCGTTCTCTCTCAATCTCCACAGAGCTGGGGCGCTTTGTGAAGGAATATGAATGACAAATGGTGCTGTCATCCGCAAACAAGTAGATGGGATTCTTCGTCGACGACAATAGGTCGTTTATGAAGATGAGGAAAAGGGTTAAGGGTTATTCCCGCGCTAAGGGAATGCTTTTCCGAGGCTATGCCGTCTATTACAATACGAATAGAGCGATCATAGAGGAAGCTCGTAATCCAACGAGAGAAGATACTACCGACGCCATAGGCAATCAATTTTGACACGAGTGCTTTATGCCACACCCGGTCAAAGGCCTTAGAAATATCCGGTGCAACAACCTTGCTTTCACCGAGGTTTAGAATGCTATGGTTCCATTTCTCGGTGAGGACCGCCATAAGGTCTCCCGTCGATCACTGTCGAAAGCCGTATTGGCGGTCACTTAGCAGTCTATTGTGCTCCAGATATTTCACAAGGGTGAAGTTTACAATGCTTTCCATTACTTTGGAAAGCACCGAACAGATTGCTATAGGTCGGTAGTTCGCAGGGTCAGTAGTCTTGCCTTTTTTAGGAACTGGTTGAACATTTGCCACCTTCCAGCATGTCGGAAATACACCTGTGGTGTATGACATGTTGAAAAGTTTGCGTAATGGACAAGCCAGTGAAGTAGCGCATTTTTTCAAAACAAGCCGTCCAATGCCGTCCGGCCCTGAAGCCTTATTTACATCGAGATTTGCAAGCAATTTATTTAACTACCCGTGTCCGAAAATGAATTTCTGGCATAGAGCAAGATACGTTCTCGACTACGGGTAGTGGTTGATCGCTGGGGGGCAGAGAGGAATTCTCTGCGAAAATTTTAACAACAAATTAGCTTTATCAACCGAGTGAGTGATGATTTGATCATTATTAAGGGGCCCGAACACTGTAAACTGCGATTTTTCATATGTTTTTTATTTTATTTATTAAAAAAAAAACGGACGTTCCGATTTACATGAAACTTTACACATTTGTTAATAAATGTTTAGATTATCGAAAACAATTTTTTTTTTTTTTTTTTGGCGGCCATGTTTGTATTCTGTAGCTGATCCAAAATGTCGTCTTTTTAAAATTACCCTTGTCGCGTTGACAGCAAATCAGCATAACGGAGCCTCCTAGAGCAAAAAACAAAAAAGATTCTTGAAATATACATTACTGGCTACTGTTTGACGTAGGGGATTTTAAAAATATTGATTAGAAAAAAAATGGCGGCTGTTTGAAGAAAAAGTTTTTTTTTCGCGTAAAATTTTGCACTAAATTATTTATAAAAAAAAAAGTTTGGCATATATCGAAAAACGGCTACGTCGAGCAGAAGCGACACTATTCCCGAATAGAATGCAATTTGAATCAGGTCGATCGGATAAAAACTTTTTCAGTTATGCTGTCAACGCGGTCAAAAAACATGGTTTCGAGATAATCGCGTTTTAAGTTTTGAAAGGGGCAAATCGAATTAAAAAAGGTAGTAAAAAATTTAATCTAAACATTTATTAACATATGTGTAAAGTTTCATGTAAATCGGAACGTCCGTTTTTTTTTAATAAATAAAATAAAAAAGATATGAAAAATCGCAGTTTACAGTGTTCGGGCCCCTTAAGGAGAGTTGGAATTGAAGACGATGTTTGATTCTTCACCTTCTTAACGAATGACCAGAAGTTCTTACTACCACGCTGGCATTGAAGAACTTTTTTCCTTTGGCGCTGTTCGTGCAGAAACTTTTGGCGTTTTAGGATGGCATTGCCTCGATTTCTAGCCTGTTTACGCAGCTGTTCAGTGGCGGCATTTTTATTTGCCTGCCATGTTCTGAAAGCTTCCTCTTTGGACCTGACAGCAATTCTGCATGTCTCATTAAACCAGATATTGTCCTTGGGTTTAATGCAAACCAGCTTATTAGGGATGAAGTACCGCATTCCTAATAATATAATTTCTTCAACCATTTTGGCTGCGGCATTTATGTTTTTATCAAGAAAACACAATTTCCAATTGAAGTGAGTGAAAAAATCGTCCACTCCAGTTAGCTTTATGATACATCCACATTAAGCGCTTCGGGGCTAAGGGCGAAGCATTGCGGATAGAAGAGTATGAGAAAGACGCCAAAATGGTGCAATGGTCCGAGTTTCCAAGAGGTGCGTGCATTTCAACATCATATTTTTCATGATGTGAAGTGAGAAAAAGGTCTAGAGTATTGAGAGCTTGCCCCTCAACGCAGGGGATATGCGTTGGTTCATGCACTATTTGAGTCAAGTTATTAGACTCGGCAAAGAGCTCGACATACAAGCCTTCAGGAGTTGTGTGGCTGGAATGGCGTAGCCAATTGGAATTATGAATATTGAAATCACCAGCAACTACAATTTCACTATTCGGATACGATTCCAGAATATGGGAAATAGAATCAGAGAGAAGATCAAACTTGTTATAAGTAAAATCTCTCCCTGAATTCGGGCTTCTGTACAGAAAGCAGAAGTGCAGAATGTGCGACTGGATATTGAATTTAACCCGCATGGAGCTAAATTCGGCATCCGTCGTGTATAGTTGTTGCTGGCACTGGTACGCAACATTACTGCACACATAAAGGGCAAGACCCCTGTGGGGAAAGAATAATGGCAGTAGGTGGTACCCTGGGATGTGGAAATCCAGTGGATCTGCATCCTCACACACCTGGGTCTCACCTAGTGCCATTACATGGGGTTTGTGGAGATTTACAAACGCATATATTGCGAAAAAGTTGGCCCTGAGCCTGCGCACGTTGCAGAAGGCTATACGAAATTTGTCCAGCACCATGACCTGGGTGGGTTTGTACGGCAGGTGGGCGTGGCACCTCCCATACAACCCAAATTTTTAATATGGTATATCTTCGGAATTAAAAGTCGAACAGCATTGAAATTAAGTACAGTGTCATGGTGTAGGCGTGTCTTTTCATCGGTAAAATTTAATGGGCGTTGGACAAGGGGGAGTGGCACCGCTCATTCAACTCAATTCTTTAATATGGAATAGCTCCGAAATTATAAGTTGCTCAGCATTGAAATTTGGTACAGTGTCATGGCGTAAGCGTAAGATTCCACCGGTACAATTTAGTGGGCGTTGGATAAGGGGCGTGGCACTTTTTAAATCCAGGTGTAACTTTTGAACTATAGCATTCACATCAACGACACTCAGTATAAACTAAGGATTTGGTCGTGTCCCCCCGGCAGGGGGAATAAGGTGGATTTTGGACAAGGGGGCGTGGCACCGTCCATACAACTAAATTTTGTAATATGGAATAGCTTCGGAATTATAAGTCGCTCAGCATTGAAATTTTGTACAGCGTCATGGCGTAAACGTGTCGTTCCACAAATAAAATTTAATGGGCGTTGGAAAGGGGCGTGGCACTTTTTAAACTCCGGTGTAGCTTTTGAACTATAGCATTCACATCAATGACACTCGGTATAAACTTATTATTTAGTCGTGTCCTTCGGCAGGGGGAATTGGGTCTATTTTAGACAAGGGGGCGTGGCACCGCCCATACAACCCAAATTTTTGATTAGAAATATCTTCAGAATTATAGGTCGCTCAGTATTGAAATTTGGAACAGTGTCATTATGTAAGCGTGTCATTCGATTGGTAAAATTTAATGGGCGTTGGACAAGGGGCGTGGAACTTTTTAAATTCCAGTGTTACTTTTGAACTATAGCATTCACATCAACGACACTTGGTACAAAGTAACGATTTGGTCATGTCCTTCGGCATGGGAAATAGGGTGTATTTTGGACAAGGAGGCGTGGCACCGCCCATACAACCCAACTTTTTGATATGGAATATCTTCGGAATTATAAGTCGCTCAGCATTGAAATTTGGAGCAGTGTCATGGCGTAAACGTATCGTTCCACAAATAAAATTTAATGGGCGTTGGAAAGGGGCTTGGCACTTTTTAAATTCCGGTGTAGCTTTTGAACTATAGCATTCACATCAATGACACTCGGTATAAACTTATTATTTAGTCGTGTCCTTCGGCAGGGGGAATAGGGCGGATTTTGGACAAGGGGGCGGGGCACCACTCATGCAAATTTTTAATATGGAATAATTTCGGAATTATAAGTCATACAACACTAAAATTTAGTACCCTGTCGTCTCATACATGAGTCATTCAAATGATAAGATTTGATGGGCGTCAGACAAGGGGCGTGGCGCATTGTTTGTGACCCAAATATTTTGCTGAACTTTAAGTGGCACAGCAATACAACTAAGTACGAACCTATCATTTTCCCTTCCGACAGACGGGATGGTGCGGGTATTGAACAAGGGGGCTTGGCACCGCCCATATAACTTAAATCTATATATATATATACAAGAAAGTGGCTGTATGTGAGTTACGGCATCACACTCAAACGGACCGTTTGGGCGAGACGAAGTTTGCCGGGTCAGCTAGTTTTAAATAAAATGATATGATGAATGCAATGAATGATGAAACAAATGAAAGTCATACATTAAAATGTTAAAACAGAATACCGCAAATATACACATTTTCATACATACACATTTGTAATTTGTTATACCTAATCATCATAATTTGCTAGCATAGCATAGTTACAGACATATTCAAACAATTTTATTACATTTGTAAGCAATAATAGAATTTTATATTCATTTTTCTATAAACGTCACACATCACAGAATTCTGTGCAAAAAATTACTTAATTTTTCTATGCAATTAAAAATGAACCACAACGATAACCCCCAGACATGAAAATTGACCAGCACAACAACCCTCCATTTTGGAATTTACCAACACAACAACCCTCCATTTTCAGTTTGTATGGAGTCAGGAATATCAGCTGTGGGGCCGGAGTATCAGCAGTATCAGTATCAGTGAATTTTATGTGTGTATTGTGGCTTTTTTTACACTTCTTCTCTCAGTTTCGCGTCACGTAGTCACTGCCATACGCACTTTGGCTAGTCGAAAATATTCGCAAAATTGTGTGCGTTGCCTTCACACGCAATGAAATAATCAACCACCAAAAAAGCCAACAACACAATTTCACTTGTTCGCGCTTATTTTTGTGTGTATACCTTTTTTTGTTGACGATTGCTTTCGCTTCAACAAATTTACTGATGATGAAACTTCGACTGATGGACATATTTCTTGGTCGATTATTTGCAGGTTAAATGAATTGGATAAAAACAATTCAACCCGCCTTTGTCCCAAATTGACAACAAAGCCTATTAATCCTAATTCATTTTAACCTTCACACTGTCACTATTAACATATGTTAATATTTCAATTTTGATTTTGCTATAACTTTTTGGGTTTAAGTCCGATTTTCATGCGGCTTCGGCTCAGTGGCCAATTTGTCAACCTCTTTCTATATATGTAATCAGAAAACTAAAAATTTAATTTTTTCCATCTTTTTTTACAAATGAAAATTTTTACCCCTATTTTGGTTACATATTAACATATGTTAATATTTTTCTTCTCATCCGTGTTATAAAGACAACTTTCATTTTTTGAGCTAAGTTGGTAAGCAGAAACATCAAATGGACTGTTCTAAAGAGATTTTAGGTTCACATGTGGAAGGGGGAAAAGGGATGAATGGGGTTTCAGCCCCTACAATGTGGGCGAATTTGTTGCTTTTTTTAAAGAAATGCCATAAAAAGTGCATTTTCAAATATATTTTCATCAAATTTCGTATTTAATACTGTTAGGTAATACTATATCACATATCCAAATTTGAACGAGATCGGTCAACTATATCATATAGCTGCCATAGAAACGATCGCTCAAAAATGCGATTGGAACAAAAGGGCTAAATTGGTAACAATTGGTGCATTTTCAAATATATTTTCATCAAATTTCGTATTTAAGACTTTTAGGTAATACTACATCACATATCCAAATTTGAACGAGATCGGCCAACTATATCATATAGCTGCCATAGAAACGATCGCTCGAAAATGTGTTGCATTGCGATTTGTACAAACGGGCTAAATTGCTAACAATTGGTGCATTTTCAAATATATTTTCATCAAATTTCGTATTTAAGACTTTTAGGTAATACTACATCACATATCCAAATTTGAACGAGATCGGCCAACTATCAGTTTTCAAATGCACCAATTGTTACCAATTTAGCCCTTTTGTATAAATCGCAATGCAACACATTTTCGAGCGATCGTTTCTATGGCAGCTATATGATATAGTTGGCCGATCTCGTTCAAATTTGGATATGTGATGTAGTATTACCTAAAAGTCTTAAATACGAAATTTGATGAAAATATATTTGAAAATGCACCAATTGTTACCAATTTAGCCCTTTTGTTCCAATCGCATTTTTGAGCGATCGTTTCTATAGCAGCTATATGATATAGTTGACCGATCTCGTTCAAATTTGGATATGTGATATAGTATTACCTAACAGTATTAAATACGAAATTTGATGAAAATATATTTGAAAATGCACTTTTTATGGCATTTCTTTAAAAAAAGCAACAAATTCGCCCACATTGTAGGGGCTGAAACCCCATTCATCCCTTTTCCCCCTTCCACACGTGAACCTAAAATCTCTTTAGCACAGTCCATTTTATGTTTTTGCTTACCAACTTAGCTCAAAAAATGAAAGTTGTCTTTATAAAACGGATGAGAAGAAAAATATTAACATATGTTAATAGTGACGGTTTCCGTATATAAAAATTGGTGACAGTGTGAAGGTTAAAAAATTAATGTTAAATACGCAACTCAAATATTTAGCAATACTGTATCCGCAGCCATAAAATCTTTGGTTGAAAATGGCTGTTATAATGATTGCAAAGAAAAAGCTTTGTCCTCAGCTATATTTATTGAAAAAATAAAAGACTTTTGGATTGTTTGAATAGCCATGTTCTTTTTGATAAAAATCCTTTCCGATCAGCTCTTCGTGAGAATAACAATATCCAAAATTATTTGAAGGAAATGAAAAACTATGTCAAAAGTTGCCAGTATCCTAAAACTGTATACTGTTGAAATGGTATAATAATAATTAATAATTGATTGGCACGACAGCCCGCTTACGCGAGACTAAGGCCTAGCTTCCCGCAACCACCCGTGTTGTGCGTGTGAATTTGTACGCGGGTGGAAGGGACCTACAGTTTTATGCCGGTTCCGAACGGCAGGTTGGGAGCTTTTTCATAGGCAATTTTTACTCTCAGAGGTTTGCCATTTCCAGCTGAGAGGACAGCCACCGAAAGAGAAAACGAGTTTCCCGTTATTTTTTTTTAGGTGTTACTACATGCAGTGTTCGAACTTGCGTCGCTCTGCATTCGATTCGTTGGACCACGCACTAACCAACTGAGCCACGGCGGCTGCAAATGAAATGGTTGAAATGGTATAGTTTTATCAATTACTTCCGTTTTGTCTTTTTCACAAGATTTTTGGGCGGAAAAATCCAATTTTCTTTTATTATCAAGACTTAATCAAGACCCGCTTGAAAATCTTTTTTATTTGGTAAGAAAAGGCGGAGTTACAAACAATAATCCTTCACTTTTTGAGTTTGACCATATCCTTGCGATAATGATCTCAATGAAAATAATAGCATTTAAGGCAGGAACCTTCAATTGTGAACCAACTGACGAAGGTTCATTTATAATAATTGACAATAATACCAGTTTGTTTGAAATTGACAATGAAACTCAAAATGCTATAAATCAAGAGTTCGGTGAAGAATTTTGCTTATCAAAGGATATATTTGATGCAGAGAAAGCGAATTCTTCAAATGCCTTAGGGATTATAAAAAATGAACATATGAGTGATGGTTCCCTTCGTTATTTCTCTGGTTTCATATTGATGCAAACTATTGAAAAATTTGACTGTCATAACTGCAAAAAGTTAATAAAAGATGAGCTTTGTGATTTACAAAGAAACGAAATGTTTATATTTTTCAAAAATTTCAACTATTTTAACAGTAGTTAAAAACTAAAAGCTCCAATCGACTAATTTTTGTTGTTTCAAAAATCTTTTACAACACATTTCACACGTTTTTTAAGGCAACCCCTCATTCCTCCAATATAAAAAAGCTTTTGTACAATTTGTGTGTTGCAAACGTAACAAAGTAGATGAATACAAAATGTGATTTTCAGAACCGTCTACTTGTTGGGAACATGAGCAATTTATATTAGATTTCTTTTTAATAATTTTGCTAAGAAAAAATTGCACTTGGTTAAGAGAGCAAATTGCAAGTAAAACGAAAAATAAGAATAAAATAAAAATACTAAAGAACACATAAAATTACTAAATAATATAAATTTTAAGGAAATGATAGTAATAAATAGTAATAGCAGCCGCCGTAGCTCAGCTGGCTAGTGCGTTGGGCCACGAGTCAAGACTACGCGAGTTCAATACTCCGTTGCGTTAACACCAAAAAAAAGAAAAACAAAAATTTTTCTTTCGGCGGCTGTCCTCTCAGCAGGAAATGGCAAACCTCTGAGAGTTAAATTGCCTATGAAAAAGCTCCCAATTCGCCGTTCGGAATCGGCATAAAACTGTAGGTCCCTTCCAACCTTGTAAAAATATTCGCACAAAACGGTTGTTTGCGGGTAGCTAGGCCTTAGTCTCGTAATCGGGCTGTCGTGCCAGTCAAGAAGAAGACGAGAATATGTTGCTGTTAATATATGAATTTAAAAAATTTATTGGTATGAATTTTATTAGGCCAGAAAGCAACGTAGCCTACATTAGAGCTGTGAAACTATCGATAGTCTGCACCATCGATAGTTTCGATAGGATAGTTTAAACTATCGATATATCGACGCTAGTATCGACTTTCATACGGATCCATTAAAATGTATACTGGCCATTACCCATACCACACATTTTATGCATTTTTAATCATACAAAATATTTATAATATATATATGTATATATTAATTGTAAAATTGAGATCATACATGTATTTAAAATAAAAAAATAACTGAAAATTGTTTTCATAATTCATATACAAAAATAACTTAAAATTTTGTTTAAAGAATAAACTTTGAAATCACTTATATTTTCACTCAGGCACATTGCTCGGTGACCCAATAATTCTTATTAATAAAAAGAATCATGTCCACATGTTTTGGTTTCAGTGCACATCTCCTATCAGAAATAATAGAACCAGCCTTGCTGAACATCCTTTCTGATTCTGTGGAGAAGGCTGGAATAGTAAAGTATCGCAATGCGCAAGTCATCAAATCCTTCATGTTTACGTCATTTCACTGCAAGCAATAAATAGGAAGTACAAAATCACAATATCCAATATTCCAAAGGATCCGATCTTTTTGATGCATTATCTTGTTCAAAATATTGACGTAATTTAATAACAGCGCAAGATCGACTGGTTTTTGTCTTATTGGCAATTTTGGCATCTAAAAATTGAAACAAGTCATGCTCTTCATCCTGAGCGTAATTTGGTGTTGACGGCTTAGCAGTTTGCAAAGTATATAAAGCATTGCATAAGCATGCAATCTCGTTCTCCAATATTTTTGCTTGATCTGCATTGAAGCTTGACCTAAAGCCCTCCTTCTTAAAGCGAGGATCAATTAAAGTACCAATTCTGGTTGCAGTGCGCTCTTCGTAAATCGAAAGCCTCTTTATTATCTTCTCTTTTAAAAAATCACATGCGGTTAAGCCGTCTGAGGTGTTCATACATGCTGCTGATTTTTGAAGACTTTGCAATAATCCGCATATTAGAGGTATTATTAATGAAATCGTTATTTTGTGACTTGAAGATACTTGTACTGTAGCGCTGACAAACGGTGACAGCAATTTTGTTAAATCTCGTATAAGGTCTATATCTAACGAAGTCAACATTGGTGGGCCTTTGAAGTATCTAGCAGCACAACAGACACAGAATCCTTTAAAAGCAAAAGTCGTTCCATCATATCATATGCACTGTTCCATCTAGTGGGCACCTCTTGAATTAGACTATAAGGCTTTTCAACCTTTTGAGCCGCTTTAAGTTTTTCGTATGCATTCGTAGAGCTTTTGAAATATTGTACAATCCGCTTACATTTCACCAGCACACTCTTTATGGGTTCTTCTGCCAAACAATCTTGCACGACTAGATTTAACTAGTGGGCGAAGCATGGAAGATTTTTTTTTTTAACTATTTCACATGCTTTGAGCATACGAAACGAAAAGGCACTCTGGGCTGTGCATGAACGCTTTTGCAAGCATACTTTTAGGCATGCACTGTGAAGTACGGCAAACTGGTATAATTCGCTTGATATAGTCCGATATGGCAAGGTTCGCGAGAAATGGACTGTGCGAGAATTGAATTGAATTGAACTTTCCAATTGAAAGTTGCAAGAAACTTCGGCGCGAAACTTCTGGTATAAAAGCAGCAGTGTGCAGCGCAGTGGGTCGAGTCTGTGTTGAGCAAGCAAAGTGGTAACAAGTGTAGATACAAGCGAAGTGTAAATCTGTAAATAAAGTGATTGCTGATTTTTGGCTGAGTAATTGAAGTTCTTTTATTTTCAACCACAATCAAAACGAACCTTGGAAATCAAACTTGAGATTTTCGTAACAATACATTTAGCATTGTCTGTAAGTGGGCGAAGCATGGAAGATTTTTTTTTAACTATTTCACATGCTTTGAGCATACATTTAGCATTGTCTGTAACTATAGCCATTATCTTGCTCGTCGAAGACTGCCTGTAATGATGCTGCAACATTTTCCGCAGAGTGGCTGGTGTGACTGATAAGTTGTTTCGTGGACAAAACTGCCGTGCACAATTTCAATTCATTTGTTATAAAGTGGCATGTAACTGTTAGGTACCCTTCATTTGCACGCGAGGTCCAGCAGTCTGTGGTAATTGCACAAAAGTCCACTTTTTGCATCACTTGTGTCAACTCACTTTTAATGTGTTTATACATATCAGTCATCAGTACTTTTTGCAAAGTATACCGAGACGGAAGTTCGTACCGAGGATCAATGCACTTCACAAATTCTTGGAAGCCTTTATCTTCAACAATAGAGAATGGCTGAACATCA